>JAVSCE010009663.1:0-600000 GCA_032199065.1 Smutsia gigantea | reverse complement strand
TTTGTGAAGTTAGTATAATAATATTTTCATCTTTTTCAGTTACATCTTCCTATGTTTTGGACTTCACTTAATGCAGTTTTTTTTTAATATTAATATACACTTACATGAACAACATTGTGGTTACTAGATTCCCCCCATTATCAAGTCCCCACCACATACCCCATTACAGTCACTGTCCATCAGCATAGTAAGATGCTATAGAATTACTACTTGTCTTATCTGAGTTGTACAGCCCTCCCCATGCACTTAATGCAGTTTTACCACCTTTCTTATTATTTACCACCGTTTGGCTATATAGGGTAGAATTTAGTACTGACAGCAAAAGAATTTCTTATGCTTCCAGAAAGACAAGGATGCTTTTATTTATGATACCCTAAAAACAAAGCTTTACAATTTATGATTCCTACTGATTTGCAATTTTAGTAAGAGGTATAATTTAGTGGAAAGATTGCAGGGTCTTTGATTCAAACAAGCCTGGGTCTGAAATTGTTCTCTGCCAGTTACTCTCTTCATCTACAAATTACAGATCAGAAGACTACTTCTTCAGAGTAAGTTTGCGGATTAAGTGACAGGCAATATATGTAAAACATCTCATACATTGGCTTGTATATAGTGCAGAAACATTCAGTAATGCTTAGTTTCCTATGGTTTTGCTCTGACATCCTCCCACCCTACCCCAGGTCAGGGGAATGTGCTAGTCTGAGGCCAATGCACAGAACTTTATTTCAAAATAAGGAACAGGTAACACAGTTTAGCTTGTTCATTTTGAGCTGTAAATAGATGCCTTTCATAAAAAATGGACCAAGTAAGAGAACATTAACTTGCTCCCAATAATGTAATCACAGCTGAGGGCCATTTCTACTAACAGCAGATAAACAAGATCATTTTTTTACATAGCATATAATTGATGCCAGGGTTCTTGTTTATGGAGTCAAAGAATGAACTTCGCAAATGCTCAAAGTAGGCAAATAAGAGGCTTTTACTGATATAAGTAAAGATGCAGAATTCCCAGGCATATCCTGGGGGGCAGGGAGAGCAAGACTGTCTGGGTTCAGGTCTAGGGCTTGGGGTTTTATGCCTGTTGCATCGACTAGGGAGAGAAGCTATTTGTTTTCTATAGGTTCCCGTTAGAATGCCAGCTGTAAGCCAATCATTCTAAAGGTCATTTCTGTCTTTGACTAGTATACCATGGTCAAGCTACTGTGAGCTACCCAGACTTACAGTCAGTAAAAATGGTTCTTTATCATGGAAGTTTAGTGAGAACCTTCTTTATGCATTGTTGCATTGTTTCAGCTGCAAGTCTCCAGTCTTTCACATTCTCAAGGTCCTTAGTAAGCATCCCATTTGTCCTTCCCAGGGCCCTTTTCTTGCTCTAACTGGACAGGGGCAGCCCCTTGTTCTTTCCCTGTCTCATAATCACCAACTGAAAATCTACATAATAACAAGTTTTCTTCTAACATAAAGCAATTTGATCTTTTGGAGTTACTTTATATCTTAGTTTCCAAGATATCTTATCCTGCTGCCTAAGAGTAAAAAGGTATAGGCTGCCAAGATTTTACCTTTGGGCACCTGAAAATTAAAAAATATATATATTTAGCTCTACCTTTCAATGATAAATACATATTTTCTTACTGGTTTGATATATAAATGAACTTGAAACTATATTTGAAAGTATTACAAGAGCAGAAACGGCCTTCATCCTTTACATATTTTATCTCCTTAAAAAGAAAAAGTGGAGGCTTTGAGATCAGGTTTTGGTTTTGTCCCTAGGACAGCTGTCAATGATTAGCTTTTTGTATTCTTCCTGTACACATCAGCACCATCTTAATAGGTGCCACTGGTTGGTTTACTATGCCCAGGTCTTTTTCATATATTATATATGTTCACTAGAACAACAGTTTCTTTTTTACAATGAGGGACCTGAGAATCAGAGTGCTAGACTGACTTGACCAAAGCTTGAACTGTAATAGGAACCCAACTGTGATTCCAAAATCCTTCCTCTTTTTAATGTACTTTGCTACCTCTTGTAATAGAAAGAGAAGAAGGCTTAATGTTTATTAAAGACATTTATATATAAATACCTTCACTCAGTTAACACTCACAGGCTCATGAAGTAGATATTATCCACATTTTATAGATGATGAAACAGGAGCACAGAGATTAATAATTTGGCCAGTTATATACATGGAGTAAATGGTAAAACCTCCCTTTAAAGCCAGGTCTACATGCTGCCATGTTTTCTCTTCACTGCTGTCTGTTTTGCCTCAACATTTGTTTGAGTTTAAAACTGCATACACATATTTGTCCAAACTTTCTCCTGTTACTATATTTATGTCTTTAAGCAAAAGTGTTTTCAAACTAGAGAAATTAAGAGTAATATGAAACTAATGTGATTCTGATTAAACTCAGTATTTTATGTTGAAAAAAGTTATAGCAAATATCTAACTTGTATTAGTAATATATTTCCAGTAATTCTTGAGAACTGTACCCTTGTTTGCCTTTTGTGCCTTGGTGGAAGACTGCGAATGTCGATGGGAGTTCTGAGTAAGGAAGGAGAGAACCGAAGGAAGCATTTTCTTCAGTTGGGGGTTTGGGGGTTTATCTCCCTTTCTCTATCCCTTTCTCCCCAACACAGTTTTTATTTTCCCCTGGCTTCCTTGGAATTAAGAATTTATACTTTGTTGGGAACTAGACTCCCTGAATTATTGGTTAATGGTATGAACCTCCTTCCCAGAAAAATGTGTATACATGCAATTTTGCATGTAATTTCAGGGATATGAAAACCCCAGAAGAATCCTTACATTAATATTGCATAGCTTATCTTGAGAAAAATATACTTCTTTAGAATTGAATTTATACTTTTTCTTGCTAAATGGTATCTCAGGTAGTAATATAGATGAAGCAAGTCTGTAACAGTGAATTACCTCATAGAGCTTGAGTGCAGTTATTGTGATGAGACAGATGACAGCTTCAGATTCCAGCCTCACATTAAGCACCTCTGCAGTAACATTTCATAATGTTAAAAAAGAACAAATTTCTTTCCTGTTGTCATCCTCCTCCTTGCTGTCATCACTTTCAAACACTGTTGCTAAATGTTGTGGACTGTCATTACTAGACACAGACGTGCAAACACACACATACCACGTACACAGACTCATTATTAGATTATAGATCAGTAGTTCTTATAAATAAAGCAGAGTTTCTGTTTAATAATAATCATTAGCATTATTATTTAGTTATTTCTTAATATAACTCAGTTCTTATTTCTTAATGAAATCGAATAATCTAGTAATTGTAGTTTTCTCCCTGCCCTCTCTCTTACATCTGAAAAACTACTAATGACAGTTTAAGAGTAGTCTTCCCTTCTCCAAAAAGTATACTGACAAGACACAGTTCAGCCACCAGTTTGGGTAGGAGGTGTGCTTGGGCCACACAGCCTCCCAGTGCACAGATGGTGACTTTTCAGGACCATCTGTTCATTATTTTTTCACAGCCATTTACAATTTCTTCCCCTCCATGAGGGCTGCATAGAAAAAATAAAAGTAAGACCTCGTTTTAGAGTTACTGGAAGTTAACTGCTCTTTCCCCTCACTTTTTTCTACAGTCCATTAAAGGTTATGACTCTTATTCTTTATAAATATTCCAGTCATTAGTTTACATAGACCCTTGCTTTGTATTTCTTGGTGCTAAGTGCTGTGCAGTTCATAAGTAACAGAAGAATGTTATGTTAGTCTGCTGTATATACTTGAAAAAAAAGGACGTAAAGCAGTCTGTTCTTTGAATTCCTTTAACTTTGTATAAGAAACCTAAATAGTCTTCATTCCTTATAAGTAAAAGCTGAATCTTTGGCTGCCTTCTCTTGTAGAAGGCACCTGGTATGGTATTCTTTCCTTCTTACACTAAACAGATGGGAAGATAATAGTTGAGACTTAGCCTTGAAGCATGCATAGCAAGGAACGCAAAAGCTGGCACCAATATTAGTTTCTGACCTTGACAAATCCTTTCTAAATTTTTCTTTCTGAGCTTTTTGTTTTCTTTATCTACAGTTAAGATCTTTACTTACTGGAGATTCACTTTAGACGATGTAACTGTCACGTTGTGATACATAGTGTTGCACTACTCCTACATCATAGGAGAGTTTTGAGTTTGACTAAATACAAGACTCAAGAAGAGAAATGACTGAATGGTATAGTTTTTATTGCCCTATGGATTTTTTAAAAATAAGGACTATTAACATGTTTAAGGTAAAAAGTTTGCTTAAATATTGTTTTAGAATTACTTGCTCATTTTCTTATCTTTTTCTTGGTCTCCTTTGTTAAATTTATAAAACTGATGCTTCCCATTTTCCTCTGGGCAGATGTTTTTCCTTTCTTTTAGTCCTCATGTGTTATTAATACTATTTGTGTGATAATCCTTTGTATGATTATTGGTGTGAATGATTTACATTCCTGAGCTACAGGTAATTCTCTTCTAAGCTTCAGAGTAACTTTGCCTCTTAAATTATTTTGTTTAATATTCATATTTCAAATATTAATGTCTTTCTATTGACCAGTTTTCCAATCTGTACCATCCTTTTTATTTATATTTCCAAAACAAGAGCTAGAGTTTCTGTTGGTTATAATAGTATAACCAGCTATTATATGTTGGTTATAGTACTTCCTGTAACTCTGCCATGTAACAGTCAGTGAAACTTTGAACATATCGATGATGAAAATTATGTACAAGCTGAGGCAGATGCCAGAGGTATTAAATATACTCCCATGATCCTCCCTGTCTCATATTGTCATCCCTAATTTGGATTTGGTTTCTAAAAATCTAAGAAATCAAATTGCTTCTATGCTCATTTTACAAGTTGTGCATGCTTTTAGAATAGTCTAAGGTCTGGTTTGGGTTGTGTGTTGGAGCCACTGCTATTTACCATAACATTTATTGCTTGGCTATACTATTTATATTAGGGTAATTCCATTCTTTAAATTAGAATGGCCATAGAGTAAAAAGGGTCATTGTCTATTGCTCAGAATACATGCAAGCTGATTTGATACTATTTGTTTAGTTTTAGGATATAACTGAATGTTAAAGTTTAATGAATTAAGTATAATAGTCATATCATTCTCATTCTTTTCTTTTAAAATTGCTTTTAATAGCATACCACCTCTCTTTGCCTCTTCTGTCTAGGCTTACAAGTGTAGCACTTAAAACAGATGGATAGTTTTTCTCTTTAAGGAAAAATCATATACTTGGGGAGAAGTTTCAAGGTACAATTTGTAATGATTTCACATCCTACATGTGGGCTTTTTTGTTTGCTTTTTTTGCTTTGGGGGTTTGTTTTTGTTTTTGCTTTAAGCATAGCATAATGTCCTGTGTGTTTTATGATTTCATCTGAGAAATTCTGTTCATTAGGGCCACCAGTAGCGCATTTAGTACATTTGTGTAAATTAGGAAAAGGCACCTTTCCTCTGAGGACAAGGCCTCACAACAAGGTGCAGTGCAACTGAACTTGGCCTCCACTCACTCGTAGCCAGGTGTTCTTTTGTAGCAAACAAATGCAGCCCCTGCGTGATACAAATTCAGATTCTGAATTTTGTACTGATTTAGATTTGTTTTGAAAAATCCATTTTAATAAAAGTAGTTTAGTTTTTAAAAAATTTATGTGTATATTAAGTTCTAAAACTAAAAATATAGCAGAGGAGGTAAAATGGTATTTCCTTTGCAGAAGAATATGAAAACCTAATGGAAAAAGATAGCTTTGATTCCAAATATAGTATTATTTTACAACTACTAGTTTTTCTTCCATATTTCTCATGTAGTGCCTTACATTAAGCTTTGTTGCATTAATAATAACCAGCTATGTATATTTTTATTTTTAATTGAGAAATATTAGCTAATTTACCATAACTCCTAGAGCATTTTGATCCCATAATTAATATATCAGCATATCATGCAATTCATTGTTCAATGCTTTGTATTAACAATTCTTTAAATTTTGTAATTAAACTTTTGGTTTTTCCTACTTCCTCAGGTACTTTGGTCTGGGAAGCCCTATGGTTCATCTCGAAGTATCGTAAGGAAAATTGGTACTAATTTATCTCTGATCAAGTGTCCAAGAGTTCAGTTTCAGGTACTAAATTTTGTAAGTTTCAAAATTTTATATTAATGTGTACATAGAAATATAAATAGTCAGGAGAGCTTTAAAAGTATTTTGTAAACCTTTCTCCCCTATTGATGCCACTATCAATAAAATAAAAGAGGATAAAACCACAGTAAAGTCTTTCCAATTTTAGTTCCTCTGAAGTTATTATTCAAACTCTTTAAGACATTGATCCTCTTAAGAATAGTACTGAAAGATTTAGATGCATATAACAAGCCAAGCAGTTGTTAATTCCCAGGTGACTTTGAACATAAACCTTATATTACTTAAGGAGGTATCAGGTACCACAATTATTTTCTTCAGTTATTACACTTTCCTGTTTGGACAGTCACTCTGTTACCTATTTTTTTAGATGTCTCTGTGGGTGCCATGTAAGTTGCTTTCTCCAACCTTGGTTTAAAGTTTAGTACTGATTACAGGAACCCGTCCCTTTGCAATGACCATGTCAAGACAAAAAGCTAATTGTGGTTCTCCGAATGAAGTGATAGTTAAACCCTGAATTAATTTTGAATGCTCAGGTCTTTGTATTCTCTTCTAGCACCAAATCAGGAGCAACTCTACTCTTTGCTTGGAGATAAAATTGTTATTTTCTCCATTTGGGCTTTTGTTCCTTATAGTTGTTTAGTGTTAGACATGTATCATGTAGCCTTGTTCTTGTTTTCCAGTAATTCTCTACAGTAATATGACAAAACTTTCAATTCATCCCTTAAAAGTATAAAATTCAGCAGGTATCTGTACCAGTTTTAAATAATAGATAAGCATGTGAAATGTGAAGATGTATTTAACACATAACTCAAAATCTCAAAAGTGCTCCTTGCGAGCTTATTTGTGATGATGTCCTACTCATAACGCATTCCTCCTGGTAGGTAGAGGTAAAAATTGGTCCTTGGTTACTGGTAGACATGAGCCTTTGTAATGAGGGTCATTGACTGATGAGGTGTGTTTATAGTCCTGCTTGCAGATTGACTGGCAAAACGTTTGTGCATCAATCTAGAATCACCAGATTGGAACTGTCCAAGAAGTAATTTTTATCACACTGTAGGCTTAAAAAAAAAATCAAAATGGAGAAATCTTTCATAGTAATTCTCTGAAGCACAATTTCTGAGAATTCAGGTCATGTAAACACAAACAGCTGACTGCTTTATTTGTCAACGTCCTTCAGAAAGCTATTGTTTTAACTAAGGCTTAGTAACTTCTTTCCTGATTGCTCAGTTCCATTGAAATTTTCTTTTTATCAGTTTATCTACTTTTCTATCCTAGTTGAAGGAGAACTTGCTTCAGCATTTGTGTTCGTGCTAGAAACATGTAAAAGGACATGGAGCTAATCTAGCATTTTCTGGTAGCAAATCAAATTTACCTTGACAGTCAGTCGGTGAGACGAAGTAGTAGAGCCAAATATATTTCTTGGAAGGATTCTATTTGTCAGTGTTATTAGACACTTAAAAGAGTATGAGCAGAGTAAGACTGTTAGATTTACTACAGGAACGATATTTGAAGAGAGAAGGATTAACGTGAGGAGAGAAGTAAGTTAAGAGAAATATTGCTGACCTACTTAATAATGTAGTGAAAGACAGAAGACATTTTGTTTATTCTGAGATTTTTTTACTTCCAGACAGTTTTACAGCATACTGAGGCTTTCCAAATAATACTAGAGTATTTTATATGCTACTATTACTTAGTATTTATTTTTATTTTATTTCTGATTAAGGGATCGCTGATACACACGCTTATGAACCACATGAAAAAACATTGCGGTTACTACCGTCACCCATATTATCAAGTTCTCCCATAGCCCACTGAAGTCACTGTCCATCAGCGTAGTAAGATGCCACAGAGATACTACTTGTCTTCTCCGTGCTACACTGTTTTCCCCATGACCCCCCACATACAACACATGTACCAATCATAATACCCCTCAATCCCCTTCTCCCTCCCTCCCCTTTGGTAACCGCTAGTCCCTTGTTGGAGTCTGTGAGTCTGCTTCTGTTTTGTTCCTTCAGTTTTGCTTCATTATACTCAACAAATGAGGGAAATCATTTGGTGAGGAGGCCAGCTCCACAATCCAGCTGAACTTGAACATGAGAGGGGTGAATGGGAGATTAAGAAAACATAGAAATAGACACAAAAAAGACATAGTAACCAAAGTTGGGATCAGGAGGTTCACTGACTGCTGGGGGCCGTACAGTGGCGCAGTTTTATTTTTGAGCACAGCTTATATACAGGCTCATAATGATATCACTTTCAGGCTGATCTCATATCTGCTGATCTCAGTTCTAGTGATATCTCTTTTGGATCTAGTTATTTCACTTAGGGCCCTCCACAATTTGGTACTTGTCTTTCTCCACCGGGCTTATTTCACTGGGTGTAATACCCTCTAGCTCCACCCATGCTGTTGCAAATGATGCGATTTGTTTTCTTCTTATGGCTGAATAATACTCCATTGTGTATATGTACCATGTATTCTAAATCCATTCATCTACTGAGGTTGCTTCCATATCTTGGCTATTGTAAATAGTGCTGCAATAAACATAGGGGTGCATATGTCTCTTTGAATCGGAGCTCTTGTTTCCTTTGGGTAAATCCGTAGGGGTGGAAGTCCCAGGTCATATGGTGTTTCTATTTTTAGTTTTTTGAGGAACCGCCATACTGCTTTCCACAATGGTTGAACGAATTTACATTCCCACCGACAGTGTAGGAGGGTTCCCTTTCTCCGCATCCTCAACAGCATTTGTTGTAACTGGTGTGAGGTGATATCTCATTGTGCTTTTTATTTGCATTTCCCTGATGATTAGTGATGTGGAGCATCTTTTCATGTGTCTGTTGGCCATCTGAATTTCTTCTTTGGAGAACTCTCTCTTCTTATTCTCTGCCTATTTTTTAATCGGGTTAGTTGCTTTTTGGGTGTAGAGGCGTGTAAGTTCTTTATATATTTTGGATGTTAACACCTTGTCAGATATCTCATTTACAAATATATTCTCCCATACTGTTGGTTGGGTGCCTTTTTGTTCTGTTGATGGTGTCCTTTGCTGTACAGAAACTTTTTAGTTTGATGTAGTCCCATGAGTTCATTTTTGCTTTTGTTTCCCTTGCTCGAGGAGATGCGTTCAGGAAGAAGTTGCTCATGCTTATATTCAGGAGATTTTTGCCTATGTTGTCTTCTAAGAGTTTTTTGGTTTCATGACTTACTTTCAGGTCCTTGATCCATTTTGAGTTTACTTTTGTGTATGGGGTTAAACAATAATCTGGTTTCATTCTCCTGCATGTAGCTGTCCAATTTTGCCAACGTCAGCTGTTGAAGAGGCTGTCATTTCCCCATTGTATGTCCATGGCTCCTTTATCATATATTAATTGCCCATATATGGTTGGGTTTATATCAGGGCTCTCTAGTCTGTTCCATTGTTCTATGTGTCTGTTCTTGTGCTGGTACCAAATTGTCTTGAGTACTGTGGCTTTGTAGTAAAGCTTGAAGTTGGGGAGCATAATCCCCCCAGCTTTATTCTTCCTTCTCAGGATTGCCTTGGCTATTTGGGTCTTTTGTGGTTCCATATGAATTTTAGAATGATTTTCTCTAGTTCGTTGAAAAATGCTGTAGGTATTTTTATAGGCATTGCATAGAATCTGTAGATTGCTTTAGGCAGATGACCATTTTGACAATATTAATTCTTCCTATCCATGAGCATGGGATGTGTTTCCATTTATTGGTATCTTCTTTAATTTCTCTCATGAGTGTCTTGTAGTTTTCAGAGTATAGGTCTTTCACTTCCTTGGTTAGGTTTACTCCTAGGTATTTTATTCTTTTTGATGCAACTTTGAATGGAATTGTTTTCCTGATTTCTCTCTCTGCTAGGTCATTGTTAGTGTATAGGAATGCCATAGATTTCTGCGCATTAATTTTGTATCCCGGTACTTTGCTGAATTCAGATATTAGATCTAATAGTTTTGGAGTAGATTCTTTAGGGTTTTTTAATTACAATATCATGTTATCTGCAAACAGGGACAGTTTAACTTCTTCCCTGCCAATCTGGATGGCTTTTATTTCTTTGTGTTGTCTGATTGCCATGGCTAGGACCTCCAGTACTATGTTGAATAAAAGTGGGGAGAGTGGGCATCCTTGTCTTGTACCCGATCTTAAAGGAGAAGCTTACAGCTTCTTGCTGTTAAGTATAATGTTGGCTGTGCATTTGTCATATATGGCCTTTATTATGTTGAGGTACATGCCCTCTCTACCCATTTTGTTGAGAGTTTTTATCATGAATGGATGTTGAATTTTGTCAAATGCTTTTTCAGCATCTACGGAGATGATGATGTGGTTTTTGTCCTTTTTGTTGATGTGGTGGATGATGGATTTTCGAATGTTGTACCATCCTTGCATCCTTGGAATAAACCCTACTTCATCATGATGGATGATCTTTTTGATGTGTTTTTGAATTCAGTTTGCTAATATTTTGTTGAGTATTTTTGCATGTATGTTAATCAGGGATATTGGTCTGTAATTTTCTTTTTTTGTGGTGTCTGCCTGGTTTTGGTATTAGACTGATGCTGGCCTCATAGAATGAGTTTGGGAGTATTCCCTCCTCTTCTATTCTTTGGAAAACTTTAAGGAGGATGGGTATGAGGTATTCACTAAATGTTTGATAAAATTCAGTGGTGAAGCCATCTGGTTTAGGCGTTTTGTTCTTAGGTAGGTTTTTGATTACCAGTTCAATTTCATTGCTGGTAATTGCTGTTCTGATTTTCTGTCTCTTCCTGGGTCAGTCTTAGAAGGTTGTATTTTTCTAGAAAGTTGTGCATTTCTTCTAGGTAATCCAGTTTGTTAGCATATAATTTTTCATAGTATTCTCTTATAATTCTTTGTATTTCTGTGGTGTCTGTAGTGATTTTTCCTCTCCCATTTCTGATTCTGTTTATGTGTGTAGACTCTCTTTTCTGGATAAGTCTGGCTAGAGGCTTATCTGTTTTGTTTATTTTCTCAAAGATCCAACTCCTGCTTTCATTGATTCTTTCTATTGTTTTATTCTTCTTGATTTTATTTATTTCTTCTCTAATCTTTATTATGTCCCTTCCACTGACTTTGGGCCTCATTTGTTGTTCTTTTTCTAGTTTCATTAATTGTGAGTTTCGACTGTTCATATGGGATTGTTCTTCTTTCCTGAGGTAGGCCTGTATTGCAATATACTTTTCTCTTAGCTTGGCCATCACTGCATCCCACAAATTTTGTGGTGTTGAGTTATTGTTGTCATTTGTCTCCATATATTGCTTGATCTCTCTGTTTATTTGGTCATGGATCCATTGATTATTTAGGAGCTTGTTGTTAAACCTCCATGTGTTTGTGGGCTTTTTTTGTTTTCTTTGCATAATTTATTTCTAGTTTCATACCTTTGTGGTTTGAGAATCTGGTTAGTACGATTTCATTTCTTCTGAATTTACAGAGGCTCTTTTTGTCGCCTAGTATATGATCTGTTGTGGAAAATGTTCCATACGCAGTTGAGAAGAATGTGTATCCTGCCTCTTTTGGGTGGAGTTTTCTGTAGATGTCTGTTAGGTCCATTAGTTCTAATGTGTTGATCAGTGCCTGTGTATCCTTACTTATTTTCTGTCTGTTTGATCTGTCCTTTGGAGTGAGTGGTGTGTTGAACTTTCCTAAAATGAATGCATTGCATTCTATTTACTTCTTTAATTCTGTTAGTATTTGTTTCACAAATATAGGTGCTCCTGTGTATTGTGCATAGGTATTTATAATGGTTATATCCTCTTGTTGGACTGACCCCTTTATCATTATGTAATGTCTTTTTTTGTCTCTTGTGACTTTCTTTGTTTTGAAGTCTATTTTGTCTGTTACAAGAACTCCAGCTCTTGCTTTTTTCTATTAGTTGCATGAAATATCTTTTCCATCCCTTCACTTTTACTCTTTGTCTGTCTTTCAGATTGAAGAGAGTCTCTTGTAGGCAGCAATAGACAGGTCCTGTTTTTTTATCCCTTTAGTGACTCTGTGTCTTTTGATTGGTGCATTCACACCATTTAAATTTAGGGTAGTTATTAATAGATATGTAGTTGTTGCTATTGCAGGCTTTAGATTTGTGGTTACCAAAGGTTCAAGGGTAATTCTTTACTATCTAACAGCCTGACTTAACTCACTTAGTATGCTATTACAAACACAATCTAAAGATTCTTTGGTTTCTTTTCCTCCTTTTTTTCCCTCCTCCATTCTTTATATTAGGTACCGTACTCTGTACTCTGTCTATCCCTTGACTTACTTTGGGGGTAGTTGATTTAATTTTGCATTTGCTTAGTCTAATTGGTCTTTCTTTACTGTGTCTTTTTTTCCTCTGGTGACAGCTATATAGTCTTAGAAATAATTCCATTTATAGCAGTCCCTCCAAAATACACTGTAGCAACAGTTTGTGGGAGGTTAATTCTTTCAACTTTTGCTTATCTGGAAATTGTTTAATCCCTCCTTCCAATTTAAATGATAATCTTGGTGGGTATAGTGTTCTTGGTTTGATGCCCTTCTGTTTCATTGCATTAAATATAGCATGCCACTTTCTTCTGGACTGTAAGGTTTCTGCTGAGAAGTCTGATGATAGCCTGATGGGTTTTCTTTTGTATGTGATCTTTTTTTCTCTCCCTGGCTGCTTTTAATACTCTGTTCTTATCCTTGATCTTTGCCATTTTAAATATTATATGTTTTGGTGTTGTCTTCCTTGGATCCCTTGTGTTAGGAGATCTGTGTACCTCCATGGCCTGAGAGGCTATCTTCTTCCCCAGATTGGGAAAGTTTTCAACCATTACCTCCTCAAAGACACTTTCCATCCCTTTTTCTCTCTTTTCTTCTTCTGGTACCCCTGTAATGCAAATTTGTTCCTTTTGGTTTGGTCACACAATTCTCTCAATATTGTTTCATTCCTAGAGATTCTTTTTTCCCTCTGTGCCTCAGCTTCTTTGTATTCCTGTTCTCTGATTTCTATTTCACTTACCATCTCCTCTACTTCATCTTATCTGTTGTTAAACCTCCATCATATCAGATTCTTTATTTTTCAAAATTTTAATCTTATTGTTGAATTCCTCCCTGAGGTTTTGAATATTTTTCTGTAGCTCCATAAGCATATTTATGATTTTTATTTTGAAATCTTTTTCAGGAGGATTGGTGTGTTCAGTTTCATTTGGCCCTGTTTCTGGTGTTTATGGGATTTTGGTTTGAACCAGGTTCCTTTGATGATTCATATTTGTAGGTTGCACCCTCCTCTAGAAGCGCTACTCTCTGGAGCTGCTCAGCCCCTGGAGCGATGTCAGGGGGCTTTCAGGCATGCAGCACTGGTGCCTGCCAGGAGGAAAGAGCTCTTTTCTGCTTCCCAGCTGCAGTCCCTGCCTCCACTGCCAGGGCCCGTGGGCTGAGCATACAGGGAGGAGCCTCTATACTTTGCAAGTGTAGCTGCCATAGGCTGGGCTGTCCTCCAGCTGGCCTGGCCCAATGATGGGGGGCAGCCAGTTTGCGAGCCAGTGCCGACCTGGAGGAAGGAGCAGCATGCTGTGTATCGTGGTGTGGTTCCTCGTAGTTGCATTGCCAGCCAGGGAAATAGAGCACCTGAAGCTTCCTGAATGTTCCAACCTGGTGGACTGAGTGTGCTGGGACAATTTTGTCTACCTGTCTTTTCTCCTGAGCAGGAAGCTCTGTGTAGTCCATGCCCCTTTAGCAGCCTTCTCGCTATTTCGAAGTCTCTCAGCATACCTGCCTTTTTTTTGTCCCAGAGCAGTCAGTTGTGGGTGTTTGTTCTCCATAAGTGGCTGGAATCTCAGTCTCTCCAAGTATTCTGCCTGTCTTAATATCCAACCCCACTCATCTCCAGAGCACCATATAATGTAGGTTCATTCTCCCAAAGCAGATCTCCAGGGCTGGGTGTTCAGCAGTCCTAGGCCTCCACCCTCTCCCTGCTCCATTTCTCTTCCTCTTGCTGGTGAGCTGCAGTGGGGCAAGGGCTTATGTCCCTCTGGTTCCTGGCTTTGGTACTTTAGTATTTTCTGTGAGGTCTGCTCTGTTCCCCAGATGTAGACTGTCTGCCGCAGTCTTGTTTCCTATAGCTCTTTCAGGATTAGTTCTGTTTGCTATGTTTTTATATTATATGTGTTTTTAGGAGGAGGTCTCTGTCTCACTTCTCATGCTGCCATATTTAAGCCAAATCACTACTTAGATATTTTAAATCTATTATTATTCCTCTGTATCCTTTTTTTTTTACTACATGAGAAATATAAAAAAATGTAGTCATCAAAAAATATAAAGGATATATTTTAAAGTACAAAAATTGAAAATGCAGTTTTTCTACTTTCTGGCTCATTTGGTGCTTGATTGGTATGGAATGTATTTGGATTGTTAGGAGTCCAATGGGAGTTAATACTACTATAGAAAGTCTGGAACTAGTGATCCGGAGGTGGACCTCGGGAAGGTAGACACCACTATAGGGCCATAGGTATGAGACAAAAGTCAAAATGGATTAAACTTGTGACTATGGCATTCATGAATCAGTTCAGAAACAGGAGTTAGGTAGTCAGAATCAGTCCCTCCATTGCCCTGAGTGATTTCAGTGTCTTTGGAGAATCCATCTGAAACTTAGTTTAGTATTTTACTTCCTCTACTACTTTCACTTCTATTCCTTTCCTAGTATTCATGCTCATAGGCAACTCCTCAACTCTGTTACCCCCCGTTTCACCTCTGAACTCTTAAGCCTCAGTATGTTCTTTCTAGATCACACCATCTTTTCACTGTTATATGCTGACCCATATATCTTCAGACAGGTAAAACTCATATAAATGAAAGGCAACACAGGCACATTACTTTGTGTTTTGAGGATTTCACAGTGTAATCTAAGTGAAGCCTGTGTATAATAGCTACCACATAGTAAGTGCACAGTGACAGTGTACTAGTGGTGGTGATTATGTTATTACTGCTGCCTTACAGTTGAATAGAAAATTAACTTACTTGGTATTCAAGTAATCCAACTACATGATTTTACAAGTTGGATTTCTATATATTTTTAGGGTAACAAATCAGAATGCTGATAAGTATTTATTTATATCTTCGCCCAGTTAATGGGTACAGTGAATATTGAATTGGAAATAAAGTCAGTTAATAAATGTTTAAAAAGCACGTGAAAAGCATTCGATGTGTCTTTGCTGTGTGATTGGAAGACCTGCCTATAACCCCCTAGGCTTTATTGGCTTTCCCTGTACTTCATTTCAAGAGTGCTAGAAACGAGTTGGATACTTGACTCTCAGAACAGGATCTGTAGACCCTTCCCTTCAGTTACTTTAATTGAAGAAAAATAAACTTCCCCTGGCACTTTAATATCTTTCAGATATGTACATTTCAGCCTTGAGTTACAGTTACACACTCTGGCTATAAGCATTTCTTATATTTAGATATGGTGGCCGCCTTGGAGGTAGGAAGCCAGAATGAAGTCAAAGTGGGAAAATAGGGCCTTCTTTTTCTCTTAGTTCTTATACTAGATTCATGAAACCAAAAGGAAATTCAGATCTTAGAGGAACTTGCAAAACCATTGAGCTCTGGGAGACTGGGAGGAATGGGGTGGTGAGTTTTTGATTTGCAGTGGATCTCAACCCTGGATACATATTTAAATCCCCAGGAACTTAAAAAAAAAATACCTGTACTCAGGCCCCACCCTCCAAGGTGTTTTTATATGTCCACCTTCCTTGCAAAAATATTTTACAGTGCTTTTAAAGAATATAGGTCCATTCAAGGCTTACTAAATATGAATTTCATACATTTGTTTTTAAAAATCTATTCAAGAGTTCCTTATGCAGCTGAGGTTGAGGACTTCAGGCACAGATTATGTTCTAGTATTTTGCTAATGAAAGTTTTCTTTAAAACATTAACATAATTTATCTATTAATTTAAATGGTATGAGTTAAAGAAAAACATGAATCTAAGAGCAGCTTATTATGGTAAGAAATGCCAACTTGAAAAACTTAGGCAAAAAACAAAAAAGATCCTGAATACTACAGCTACCAGATGGGAGTGGGTGGGGACTGGGTGGTGTGGTGTAGCAGTTTGAACCCCAGCTCTGTAACTGACCTAGACGACCTTTTTCCCTGTGCAGCCCACCCCCGGCTATTTTTCTTGGCTTGCGGGGAGTAATTGTTGGGATTGGTGGAGGAGGGAATGTTCAGTAACCAGCAAGTAATAAATGAGATTCTCACTAAGGTTCACGTACCGTGACTAAATCTAGAAGTACAACAGCCACCTGTCACTGCCCATCTTTATATAGCAAATAAACCTAAAACCTGTACATTATGCTAGGTGCTGTTGGTCAGTAGTGAACCAGATGTGATCTCTACCCTTACTGGAATATGAGTCAGTGGGATAGATTTTACACAAATAAATATGCTAATTAACATGTAATTACAATTGTACTAAATCCTTGGGAGGAAATCTAGTTTTTGGTGGTCTGTCTGGGAAGGCCTGTCTGGAGGAATGACAATTAAGGATTAGAAAGAGCCAGCCTGCCAAGAGCTGAGAGCAGGATGGAACAGTGGGTGGTGCAGGCAGAGAAAACAGTATGTGCAGAGGTCCTAAGGTAATACACATGTTACTGTTGGGAGTGTCAGAACTAGTAGGAGGGAGATAAAGTGTGGCAGGGTGGTCTGGTATCTGAGCCATACAAAAAAACCAATACACTCAACCTGTTCCAGTTACTATTTGATATTCTGGACTGTGCTAGTATGTGATGTCATACCTAATGTGGTGTCCATTTCTTAGTATCTATAAAATGGTTGTTAAGTGTAAATAAATAAAAATACAAATATTATGTCTTATAAATTCGGTAGTTTGGTGTAGTTATTTTGAAGCCTCTAAATAACTGTGTGACATTTTATTCATTCCCCGTGATTGACTTCTTAAGGACTTGTTTCTCCATGGGGATACTTGCTCCTTAGCTTCTTGGGACACACATTTCTCTCCCTCTTGTCTCTCTGGTCCCTTTCCTTCTCCCTGTTCCTCCTCACTCCCACGTCAACCCCTCCCCCACTCTAGGCATGTGGTGGATAGAAAGCTTTACTAAATGCTCAATTTTTAGAAAATAGCCACATTACTCAGAAACAATACTTGACTTAGTGTTCCTTACACAGATACCTTGCTTGACCTATTGGCGTCACTGTATGTCACTATATTAAAATACAGAAATTCTGATTTCAGTTTTTATTATGGCAGAGATTGGTAGAAAAAGAAAAAAACCTGTAAGTAAAAACACTGTAAGTAAGAATAAAAAATCTGTTAGTAAAAAAATTATTATTTTACTGTGTTGCTTTTAAGAATACATGTTTTGCATTTAGCTGTAAGAAACTGGCTAGTTCGTGGTACAAGTGTGTTAATTTTATGAAAAGTCACAAGAAGACAATGTTAGCTCTTCTAATACTTTATTGTTTCAACTTTTGTCCAAGTTTTGTATGTTTCTTTGATGCATTTTATTAAATGAATCAATTTCTGTGGTACAGTTTTACATTATCACAATATATTATCTAAAGTTACTTTAATAAAGTTGAAGTGTAGCTGAATTTTGGATAAATTGTATTAAATGTTAAAGTGAATGTCTTAAAGTCAATAAAAATAGAATACTACCACTGATTTTTTGCTTTGATTGAACTGCTTTTCATATTTTCTGAAAGGAATTTGCATGATTATAAACCAATAAGCACTAAATTAATTTTAAATTTTATAGTGCCCTTGATTTTGAAAAAAAATTCTATTCTCTTCATTGTTTTGTTCTTCCCTACTAAGAGTAGCTGTGGTAGGACAGGACCTTGCTGGACTCTTCAGTAAGTTTGGCCTTTTCTTTTTCAAACTTCCCATCAGTCATCCATGCATGTCACTAATGGCATCTAAATCATACCTCTGAGAATTTTGTACTGTCAGTCCCCTTCCCTGCACTGACTTCACCTTAACTGGTACTTAACTAAGTGAATTTCCTTTCCTTTCCATGCTTATGTTACTTAGTGCAAATGTCAGCAACAATTGAAATGGTCTTTTTAATGAAAGATGATTACTGTTTTTTCAGTTTTACTTTGTCTTTTGAATGAGTTTGTTTTCTCCAAGGACTTTGTTAGGCTTTTTTACTGGCGTAGATCACTGTTATCATGTAGACAATGTGACTTAAATATTAAAACTATTATATAATGTAATTAAAGATCAAGTAAAATTTTGATTTGGGGCAGGATGTCATTTAGAAATGATATCATCAATTCTGGAATTATTTTTAATGGTATTAACATTTTAATCTCATTGAGTGTATGTTACAGACATGGTATTTCAGTGATGAAATATAATTAGTTCTTAGTATGATTGCAAACTGAGTCCATGGAAAAAAATTTCATGCTTGGTATGTGAAGTATTACAGATATAAAATTGAGAAATATTGCTTGATCTTTAATTATATTATAAAATACTTGAAAAGCTTCCACAAAAGTGGGTTGACTTTTATATTTTTTAGTATTTATTTTTAGAGAAGTATTTTACTTCCTCTTATAAACAAAAATATATAGGATGAAAACAGCAGTTATGGAACTTATGGGAAAGTAAGACATCTAGTCAAAACTAGATTTTATTTGTCTTAAACATACGAACTTCTTACCAAGTAGTAACTGTATTTGAAACAAAATTTGTTTCTAAACAAAGAGTTTTAATCAGATTGATCTTCATGAACTAGCACTTTAGGAACACACTAATTAGATTTTACTTTTATGATCTCTCACTTATACAAACAGCCCATTAAACACTGTATCTTCTAGGAGCTTCTGCAGGGTTCAAAGACCTTCCTGTTCAAGGATCTCCACACAACCTATCTAGAATCTCCCTATTACAGTGTTAGGGAAAAATTAGTATGCCATTCTGTGTTCAGTAATGGATAGAGACAGAGTGTTAACAGATTTCTCAGGCTGTTGAGATTAGATGTGATGCCCAGTTCAGTCACATTATTTAAGTTGTATAAGATATCCATTTACATGCTGCTCATCTCTGCAGCAAGCCCCCACTCCCTCCTTGAGTGTGTACTTTGTTTAACCAAATTACTGGGTTGCTTACCTCTGGAGCATGTGTGTACTCTGCCCTCCTTGAGTGCGTACTTTGCCTTATTAAAGTACTCTTTTGGCTTGTTTAAAAAAAAATACCCATTTACTGAATATCTGATTATTCATTGACTTACTCTGAAACCCATAAGGGAGAAGTACAAATAACTTCTTTTTTATTTTTATTTTTTGATCATATTACTTGACAATGTACTTGCTGAAGCTTGTACCTTTTTTCTTTTCTGTCCTCAATTATTCCACTACATGCTTTAAAACATGAGCCTTTTTCATCTTAATTCCACTATTATTTTTTGTAACTTTTTTTTTGTTCATAATTAGGTTCTTAAATCTCTGCTCTTTTAATACAACTTGTTTTCTTTCTTGCCTGTATTCCCAACCTTCCCAAAAGCCATAATTTAAGGCATTTTAAATACTTGATGTTCTGAGTATATTGTTATTAAAATGTAATTTTTCTAGTGCTTCTTTAAATTGATGATATTAGGTAATTTTGATACCAGAATGGATGCACATGCCAGCAGGCTGTATGTTCAGTTAAAATTTTATTCATAACTGAAGATATTTAGAATTTTAAACTATATTAGTATTATGTGTTTATATGCTGTATTTTCTTTTGAGGAAGAAGCATTATGTAAGTATAGCTTACAAAAGCTTGATCTGACAGTGATAGTATTTAAAAAGTTCAAACAAAGCATGGGTTATAGTAGAACCTTTCTGATAAATATGTTAAGTAAATTTCTTTGGCCTTTTAACTTTTTTCTTCAATTAAAAAGTCTGCGTTTTCTTTTTTATTTAAGCCTCTACCTTTAAGGAAGTATTATATTAATCTTTATTATAACTTCATTATAAGTTAATACTCATTGGCCATCTGACCTTAGGCATTATATTTAAATTTTAAATTTAATTGAATTAAATTAACTTTACACTTTTTCAATGTTAATTTCAGAACTTGCATGCTTTTTCTTTGCTGTGTTTATTTCAAAATATTCTTTTCTTTATCTAAGGTTAGCTAGAATGTTCTGTTTTACTATTTGTATTTTTTCTTCTTTAATATGATTAGTACTTATTTTTAAAAACAAGAGATTTAGGAATTTTAAAAAATGCACTTTCAGCATTTTAACAGCATATCTATATAATATCCATTTTAAAAGATTCCCAAATTTAGCAAATTGATCACTTGCTTGTTCTTGTTCCTGTGTTTTTTTAAACTAAATCTGTTCAGAAAAAATTAATTTCTAATGCTTAAAATTTTTTGTAATGTTTTAGCATAAAGTGCTTTTTTTAATTCAATTTTTAAAATTCGATAAAGTTAAATTATAATTCAGAGACTGTCATACACTATTAGGCAACAGTATGACAAAACTAATGGTTCCTTTTGTGAGAACCTTCAGTGGAAATGTTAGAAACTGTTCAATTGTCTGTAATACCAGAGTTGATTTTCCTTAGGTGATTAGAAAGTTTTATTCTAACATTTTGGTGCCAGATGAAGAACTTTCTCTATTTGTAACTTACAGATTACCAGTCCTACAACAGAATGGAGCCCCAGCCACCCAGCAGAGGACGCAGTGGCCTCTTTTGCTGATGTTGCATGGGTAGCTAAAGAAAACGTAGAGTATTCAACAAGACGAAGGTGAGTCTGGAAGTCTGTCAGAGCTGAATTGCAATATTTATTATTTTAAATAATTGGCAATATTTCCTTTTGCTAGCCTAATTTATTTATTTTTATTTTTTAATGGATATACAATCATATTAATTTTAGTATACAACACGATAGTTCAATAGTTACTATATTATTAAATCATCCCCCCCACTAGTACAACTACTGTCTGTCAACATGGAAAGATGTTATATAATCATTAGTTATATTCTCCATGCTGTACTGCTATCCCATGATCAACCTACATTATGATTAAGAATTTTTGTGCTCTCTACCTACCCACCCCAACCCTTCCCCCATGGTAATCACCAGTCCCTTCTCAGTGTCTATGATTCTACTGCTGTTTTGTTCATTCTATTTTCCTTTGTATTTATATTCCACAGGTAAGTGAAATCGGTATTTGTCTTTCTCCACCTGGCTTATTTCACTGAGCATAATACCCTCTAGATCCATCCATGTTGTTCCAAATATCAGGATTTCTTTTTTTTTTTTATGGCTGAATAATATTCTATTGTGTATATGTACTACATCTTCTTTATCCATTCATCTGTTGATGGACACTTAGGTTGCTTCCATTTCTTGGCTGTTGAAAATAGTGCAGTGATAAACATAGGGGTGCATATATCTTTCCAAATCAGGGATTTTGTTTTTTTGGGGGTGAAATTACTGGGTCAAATGGTATTTCTTTAATAGCTGAATTTGATCTCTAGTAACCCACTTAGTTGTTTTTCTGGAGTAGTCTTCTTTTCTGCTAGTATTTATAAAGTTCCTAGAGTCATATAACTGTCCTAAGACCTGATGAATTACAGAATTCCTTGACCCTAATGAGTTTACATTCTAACATGAGAGACCAGAAAGAAGTATCATAAATATGTTTAGATGAGTAGAGTAATTATAATGGTTTTATTGGGGCAAAGGATTCAATGAGGGTCATATTACAAAATTTGTGTAATCATTGGAGAAATGACTGTGAGTCAGGATGAGTTTTGATTCAAACAGTGTGTAAGAGTTAGAAAGGTCCTTCCATTTATTTGAAAGAGCCTACATAAATTATCGACTTCAATAATGCTTCAGTCTAGTAAACAGTTATTCAGTATATTCAACTCTTCATTCTTATTTTAGGTATCAAGGTTACAGAGATAAAATAAGACGCAGCCCCAGCTTTCCAGGAATACTTAGTTTGCTAGAGGAGATTAAAAAGGAAATCAATAATATTGATACTGTAGGGTCTACTAAGTAAGTAGAGAAGTCCACTGTAGGATGAGAAGTTTAGCAAGGCTTCTCAGAGTAGGGGCTACCAGAGGGGAGTGATAAGGATCGATAAGGGCTAATCACATAGGAAGGCTGTACTCCAGGAAAAGTGAACAATATGTTTAAAGGTACTGAATAGGAGATAATGTGGCTTGTTTAGGAAAGTCCAAATGGCTCAGTGGGGTTAGAGAGTCACAGAGAATGGTAAGCTATAGGAGACAGATATGGAAGGAAAGTATGTTAAGGTTTAAAGGTAATATATGTTAGGCTAAGAAATTCAGGCTTCTTCCTGAAAGCAATGTAGAAATACAGAAGAAATTTAATGTCATAATAATATTAATCATATTTGTGTTTGAGTTAAGTTTCCCTGTAAACAGAGTGAAAAACATAAGGGAGCAAGCCAGGAAATAGGCCAAATAAGAGATGATAAGAGTGTGACTAAAGAAATTGACAGATTCGTGGAGAAGAGGGACAAAGTCAGGAGATACTCAGAAGTATTGAAAAGACTTAGGAACTTTTTAGATATTGGAGTTGAGAAAGGAAGATTTGTTTAGGATAACTCTCAGGTTTCTGGCTGGGTTAATTACGATAATAATGGAACATTTCATAGGAATATAGGAAAACTTTCTTTTTATGGTAGGTGGGAGTAGGAGGAGGTAGTCCCAATCTAGACTATGTTGTGTTTGAGTTTTTCTATGGGACAGTGACATTGCTCTTCAGTTTATGTAGCTAGATACTGAAAAAGAATGCTTGTACTTCAGCATGTAGATAGAACGGCTAATAAATCAAGTGCTGAAGGAGTACATACAAGACATGAAGAGCATTTCTATCCTGGATAAAGGTAATATTTGGGAATGAATCAAGATAAAAAAGAAAGAGATCACCCCACCAAGGAGCAGCTCTAGAGGCAGGAGAACCATCAGAGGTAGGAGAGTTTCATGGAAGAGGAGTAAACTAGTCATTAGTGTTCAATACTTAGAGGCTAGGTAAACCAAGAACCAGCAATTTTAAATTTGTTTCACAGTGGAAGATTATTTTTGATTTTAGCAGGAATAATTTCATTTGAGTGGTATTAGCTGCATAAAATAAGAGTCATGTAATCCAAGATCAAATAAGAAATTTGATTTAAATGACAAGTAGCACTGAGGACATAGCAGTAGGTGACCAAAGACCAGGTATTGCAGGACTAGCAGGTAAAGAGTGTTTCTTTTTAAGATGTTTATTTTATTTTTTTAATTAAACTTTTTATTTCAGATAATGTGGATTCTTCACATATGGTTGTAAGAAATAATACAGAAACATTTCCAGTACTGTTTGCCCAGTTTTCTCTAATGGTAACATCCTGCTAAACCGTGTTACAGTATTAACAGCCAGGATATTGACGCTGGTAGTCAAGATGCAGAACGTTTCTGTACCACAAGTGTCCTCGTGTTGCCCTGTTGTGCCATCATCCCTACCACCCCCCACCCGCCCCACTTCCTTTCCAGCTCCAACCGCTCCTTAATCAGTGGCCACCACTTAATCAGTTTTCTCTTTTCACTATTTTGTCATTTCAAGAATGTCATATAAATTGATTCATAAAATATACAACTTTTTGGGACTGGCTGTTTTCACTAAGCATAATTCTCTAGTGATTCATCCAGATAGTTATTTATATCAATGGTCTGTTTCTTTTTAGTATTGAGTAGTATTCCTTGGTATAGATGGACCACAGTTTGTTTAACCAAGCACTAGTTGATGGAAATATGGATTGACTCCAGTTTTGGCAATTATGGATAAAGTTGCTATAAACCTCTGTACACAGGATTTTGAGTGAACGTATGTTTTCATTTCTCTGGGATGAATT
Source organism: Smutsia gigantea (assembly GCA_032199065.1). Taxonomy (NCBI): domain Eukaryota; kingdom Metazoa; phylum Chordata; class Mammalia; order Pholidota; family Manidae; genus Smutsia; species Smutsia gigantea. The sequence goes on along the minus strand of JAVSCE010009663.1, from coordinate 576,012 downwards.
CCCAGGAGTGTAATTGCTGGGTCATATGAGTCATAAGGTAGTTGCATGCTTAGTTTTTAAGAAACTGACGAACTATTTTCGGGAGTGGCTGCACCACTTTACATTCCCACCAGTGATGTGTGGATCACTGAGCCTCTCTACAGTTTCATCAACATTTGATGTTGTCACTCTTTGTTTTTCCCTTTTTTTGCCATTCTAATAGCTGTGTAGTGATATTTCATTGTGGTTTTGTGTTTCTTTAATAGCTAATGTTGAACATTTTTTTTCATGTGCTTATTTTCCATCTTTATCTTTTTTGGGTGAAATACCTCTTCATGTCTTTTTCCCATTTCTAATTGGATTTTTTTTCAAGTGTTCTTTATATATTCTAGATAAGAGTCCTTGTCAGATATGTGGTTGTAAACATTTTCTCTCACATAAAATGGGGCAGTTTAAAGGCTTCTTTTTTCATTTATTATGGATTGTGCTTTTGGTGTCAGAGTAAGAACTCTGTAAAGTTAGAGCTGGAGCCTACAGGCTTCCTCTTTTTGTTTTTTGGGGTTTTTGTTGAGTTTTTCTGGTTTGATGTCAGGGTAATACTAACTTCATAAAATGAATTGGAAATTGCCCCTTTCTGTTTTCTGAAGAGATTGTGCAGAACTGGTGTTAACTACGAGTCCAGTTTGTGTAATAAAGTTATGGGACTGTTTTATTAATTTCATGTTAGTCATTTGTGCTTTGCAAGGAATTGGTCCATTTCATCTAAGTGGTCAGATTTATGTGTGTAGAACTGTTGTAGTTTTTCCTTACTATCTTTTTGATGTCTACAAGATCTGTAGTGATATACCTTATTTCATTGCTAATAATAGTGATTTGTGTCTTCTCCTTTTTTTTTAAAGATTTGTCAATTTTATTAGTCTTTTCAAAGAATGAGCACTTGCCTTGATTTTTCTCTTGTTTTTCTGTTTTTTCAGCTTACTGATTTCTTCTCCTATTATTTTCTTCTTTCTGCTCTGAGTTTTGTTTTGCTGTTCTTTTTCTAGGTTCTTGTATTACCGATTTGAGACTTTATCCTTTTTTCTAATATGGTAGTCTCCCCCTTATCCTTATCTCACATCATCACAAGAAGGTTGAGTACCATATAGTAAAATATTTTGAGAGAGAGGAGACCAGGAGACCACATTCACATAACTTTATTGCAGTATAATTGTTATATTTTATCATTACCATTATTAATCTCATACTGTGTCTAATTTATAAATGAAACCTTATCATAGGTATGTGTGTATAGGAAAAAATGTGGTATGTATAGGGTTCAATATTATCAATATTTAGGCTTCTCCTTGGAACATATGTCTTGCAGATAAGGGGGGACTACTGTATAAGCATTTCCCTTTAAGAACTACTTTAGCTGCATCCCACAAGCTTTGATATGTTGTATTGATTTTGATATATTTTGATCCAATTCATGTATTTTTTAGTTTCCCTTGAGACATCTTTTTTGACCCACGACTATTTAGAAGTTTATTCAGTTTTCAAGTATTTGAAAATTTGCTATATTTTTCTGTTGTTGAGTTCTAGTTTGATTCCGTTATCAGAGAACACACACTGTATATGTCCATTATTTTAAATTTGTTGAGTTATTGTTTAATGGTCCAGGATATGGGCTGCTTCACTTTATTTTCTGTGGGTACTTAAACAAAAAATGTGTATTCTGTTGTTGTAAGTCAAATGTCTATAAATGTCAAATAGATCCTGTTTGGTGGTTTTGTTAAATTCTTGAACTCTTCCTTATTTTCATTTTGTTCTAACAGTTCTTGAAAAATGTGTTCAGGTCTTCAAATGTATTTGTGAATTTGTGTATTCATTCTGTTCTATCAGTTTTTGCTTTAGATATTTTGGAGGACTGTTGTTTGGTGAATACACATTTAGAATTGCTGTGTCTTTTATCATTTTACTATTATGTAATGTCCCTCTTCGTCCCTGATCACTTTCTTTGCTCTTAAGTATACTTTATTTAATATTAATATAGTCACAACTATATTCTTTTGTTGTATGTTTGTATAATATATCTTTTTTCTATTCTCTTACTTTCACCCTGCCTGTATCATTACATTTAAAGTGAGAATCTTGTAGACAGCATACTGTTGGGTCATATTTTTTAATATGCTCTGCCAATCTTGTCTTTCAGTTGGTATATATAAACTATTTACATTTATACAATTATTGTTATGTTAGGCTTAAGTCTGCCCCTTTTTTCTCATTGTTTTCCTTTTTCTACTTTTCTGTGAGTGACAAACTTTTTGAATCTCATTTTGATTTATCTACTTTCTGAGTGTCTCTCTTTATGTAATTCTCTTGGTAGCTCATCTGGGTATTACATTTTGTCCATAACTTACCACATTCTGCTGATGATGTCATTTTACCAGTTCAAGTCCTCCTTTATGTCCCTGTACTCCACACTATTTATAATAAACTTGAAATATATTTTTTCTCTACAGACATTTAGAATTGTATTCAACCATTAAACATATTTTAGAAAACTCAGGAGAAAACAAGTCCATTTTTACTCACTTTTTCTTTCTGCCTGATGCGGTTTTTCCTTTTATTGCTATAGAGAACTTCCTTCAGCCATTCTTTGAGGGTAGGTCTGCTTGAGATAGATTGTTTAGTTTTCTTTCAATAGAGAATTATTGATCTCCCCAAACTTGAAGGATTTTTGCTGGATGTAAGGTCATGAGTGCATAGCTCTTTTCTTTCGGCTCTTGAGAAATGTACCTGTTTTTTTAAGCCTTCATGGTTTCAGATGAGAAATCCTCTGTCATTCAAATAGTTTTTTCCCTATAGGTATGGTGTCCTTTCTCTCTAGCTGCTTTAGAAAAATCTGTAGTTTTCAGAAATTTGAGTAAGATGTTTCTTAATAAAGATTTTTGGGGGGTTTAGCCTGTTTCTGGTTCACTCAGTTTCTTGAATCATTAGGTTTATGTCTTTTGTCATTCTGTGTGTAAATATTTTAAGTAAATTGTCTGCCATTATTAAAGTATTTTTTCAGCCTTCCCCTCTTTCCCAAGTTCCCAAGTAGCATGTCTTCTCTCCACCTTTCAGAGTCTCCTTACATTTATTTTATATATAATGCCCAGGGTTTTCAGTTGTAGTTGGAGGAAGAAAATTGAAAAGTACATCGACTCCATCCTCCTGGGAAAAGGGTCTCTAAAGGGCTCTCAACACAAATGTCATGTTTGCACTGGATGTGACGTTAAGGTGTAGCTATTTTGGATATTGCAATTACAGAGTAATAGAGTTGGCATAATGGGTTTGGATAATGGGTTTTTTTCTGTGATATTGAAAATAATTGGCTAAAGGGTCTTTGAAAGGTGTCTGGAAGTACTCTAGGTAAGGAGAAGTTGAGCTTCAACAAAGTAAAAAGGCAACAGGAGACCCAGCTGGATTTGAGTGGTAGTCTAGAGGAGGAGGTTGACATAAATGTACTGAAATGTTCCCAGAGTTCCAAGGTTAGTAACAGATGAGTGATTAGGAAAAGTGGACAGCCTTTTTCTTTGGTGGTATGGTGCAATGTCACTCTTCACATTGATTATGACAAATTATGGATGTACAGAAGTGTGGGTTGCTGGTGAGGGCATTCTCAATGTTACTTACACTCAATGTAGCTACTGTCCTAATAAACAAGCAGATACTTCTAAGTCTCATCTTCCCACAGAAGGGAGCTTTGAGGAAGATCTGCTTTATCAGTTTCACATACCAGATAATGTGTGTTCTAAAGATTGATGAGGTAGCAAATTTACCATATATTTGAAATAGGAAAAAACAGAAAGATGAGAGTGGTTGGGAATTTTGTCTTACAATTATTGAATACCAGTACTCTGACCAGGCAGAGTCTTTTTTGTCTGTCACTTTGATAATAATCCCATTTAATGGGAATTTTTTTATAACTTAAACTTGGAGCTTAAAACTGCAACTTAAAACTTAAAAACGTAATATGAAATAGAGTACATTCAAAACTTACCTAATGCAATTTGAGTGTTTATCTGCCTCTCACATTTATATTTGTATAAAAGCCAAAGAAAGCTAGTCAAGATATTTCTTGAATCTTATTTCACCCTTAAAGTTTATGTTAATGACATTTCTATAACAATTAATTACAATGTCAGGTATTATGTCTCCATGAAAATAGCGTACATACGCGTCCTTCATAATTGGCTATTGTCCAAATGATTTTTTTTCAAATGCCCTGAACTTCAGTTTTTTTATTTGCTAGATTTGGGGTATTATATCTATCTTGTCTTGAGAGAAGAATTTTAAAAGAAAACTCTTAGCACAGTGGTATCACACAGTAAGACTTCATTTTTTTTCTCTTCTGTACACATTTTCATTTGTCTTTTTTTTTTTTTTTACCAAATGTACATCACAGTTGTTCAACAGTCCCCCTCCTCTGCCCACTTCCATCCCGCTTGGTTACCACTAGTCACTTCTCAGTGTCTATGACTCTAATGCTGTTCTCTTCCTTCTGTTTTGCTTTGTTTTTATATTCCACAAATAAGTAAAATCATATGGTATTTGTCTTTCTCTGCCTGGCTTATTTCATTGAGCATAATACCCTCTAGGTCCATGCATGTTGTTGCAAATGGTCAGTTGCAAATTAAAACCACAATGAGCTATTACCTCATACCAGTTAGAATGGCCACTATCCAAAAGACAAGAAATAATAAATGCTGGTGAGGGTGTGGAGAAATGGGAACCCTTCTACACTGTTGGTGGGACTGCAAATTGTTGCAGCCATTGTGGAAAGCAGTATGGAGGTTCCTCAAAAAACCGTAAATAAAAATACCATTTGACCCAGTAATTCCTCTCTTAGGAATTTTTTTTTGTTAAGGTATCATTGATATACACTCTTACGAAGGTTTCACATGAAAAACAATGTGGTTACTACATTTACCCATATTATCAAGTCCCTCCATACCCCATTGAAGTCATTGTCCATCAGTGCAGTAAGATGCCACAGAGTCACTACTTGTCTTCTCCGTGCTACACTGTCTTCCACATGACCCACCCCCATACCATGTGTCCTAATGATAATACCCTTCAATCCCCTTCTCCCACCCTACCCACCTATCCCTCCTCTTTAGTAACCGCTAGTCTCTTCTTGGAGTCTGTGAGTCTGCTGCTGTTTTGTTCCTTCAATTGTGTTTTATCGTAATACTCCACAAATGTCCACTCTTAGGAATTTACCCGAAGAAACAAAATCCCTGATTCAAAAAGATATATTCACCCCTATATTTATCGCCGCACTGTTTGCAATAGCCAAGATATGGAAGCAACCTAAGTGTCCATCAATAGATGAATGGATAAACGAGAAGTTGTACATATACACAATGGAATATTATTCAGCCATAAAAAGAAAGGCGATACCTCATTGTGGTTTGAATTTGTATTTCTCTGATGATTAGTGATATGGAGCATCTTTTCATATGGCTGTAGGCCATTTTTATTTATTCTTTGGAGAAGTGTCCAAGTCCTACACCCATTTTTTGATTGGGTAATTTGTTTTTTGGGTGTGAGGCATGTGAGTTCTTTGCATATTTTGGACATTAACCCCTTCTCAAATGACTCATTTATGAATATATTTTCACATATTGTAGGATGCCTTTTTCTGCTGATGGTGTCCTTTGCTGTATAGAAGCTTCTTAGTTTAATGTAGTCCCATTTGTTAATTTTTCATTTTGTTTCCCTTGACTGAAGAGATATGTTCAGGAAAAAGTTGCTCATGTTTATATTCAAGAGATTTTTGCCTATGTTTTTTATAAGAGTTTATGGTTTCATGACTTACATTCAGGTCTTTGATCCATTTTTAATTTACTTTTGTCTGTGGAGTTAGAAAATAATCCAGTTTCATTCTCTTACATGTAGCTGCCCACTTTTGTCAACACCAGTTGTTGAAGAGGCTGTCATCTCCCCATTCCTGGCTCCTTTATCATATATTAATTGACCAGAGATGGGTAGGTTTATATCTGGGCTCTCTATTCTGTTCTTTTTTATTTAAATTTTTTATTAAGGTTGTTGATATACACTCTTATGAAGGTTTCACATGAAAAAACAATATGGTTACTACATTTACCCATATTATCAAGTCCCCACCCATACCCCAATTGCAGTCACTGTCCATCAGTGTAGTAAGATGCCACAGATTCACTATTTGCCTTCTCTGTGCTATACTGTTTCCACCATGACCCCCACACCATGGGTACTAAACATAATACCCATCAATCCTCTTCTCCCTCCCTCCTGACCCGCCCTCCCACACCCCTCCCCTTTGGTAACCGTTAGTCCCTTCTTGGAGTCTGTGAGTCTGCTGCTATTTTGTTCCTTCAGTTTTGCTTCGTTGTTATACTCCACAAATGAGAGAAATCATTTGGCACTTGTCTTTCTCCATCTGGCTTATTTCACTGAGCATAATCTCCTCCAGCTCCATCCATGTTGTTGCAAATGGTAGGATTTGTTTCTTATGGCCGAATAGTATTCCATTGTGTATATGTACCACCTTTTCTTTATCCATTCATCTACTGATGGACCCTGAGGTTGCTTCCATATCTTGGCTATTGTAAATAGTGCTGCAGTAAACATAGGGGTGCATATATCTTTTTGAATCTGAGAAGTTGTATTCTTTGGGTAAATTCCAAGGAGTGGAATTCCTGGGTCAAATGGTATTTCTATTTTTAGCTTTTTGAGGAACCTCCATATTGCTTTCCACAATGGTTGAACTAGCTTACATTCCCACCAGCAGTGTAGGAGGGTTCCCCTTTCTCTGCATCCTCACCAGCATTTGTTGTTCTTAGGCTTTTCAATCCTGACCATCCTTACTCATGTGAGGTGATATCTCATTGTGGTTTTGATTTGCATTTCCCTGATGATTAGTGATGTGGAGCGTCTTTTCATGTGTCTGTTGGCCATCTGAATTTCTTCTTTGGAGAATTGTCTCTTCATATCCTCTGCCCATTTTTTAATCGGGTTATTTGTGTTTTGGGTGTTGAGGCATGAGAGTTCTTTATTTATTTTGGATGTTAACCCCTTGTTGGATATGTCATTTACAAATATATTTTCCCATACTGTCGGATGCCTTTTTGTTCTGTTGATGGTGTCCTTTGCCGTACAGAAGCTTTTTAGTTTGATGTAGTCCCATGTGTTCATTTTTGCTTTTGTTACCCTTGCTTGAGGAGATGCATTCAGGAAGAAGTTGCTCATGTTTATATTGAGGAGATTTTTGCCCATGTGGTCTTCTAAGAGTTTTATAGTTTCACGTCTTACATTCACATCTTTGATTCATTTTGAGTTTGCTTTGTTTATGGGGTTAAACAATAATCCAGTTTCATTTCCCATTGTATGTCCATGGCTCCTTTATCATATATTAATTGACTATATATGGTTGGGTTTATATCTGGGCTCTCTAGTCTGTTCCATTGGTCTATGGTTCTGTTCTTGTGCCAGTACCAAATTGTCTTGATTAATGTGGCTTTGTAGTAGAGGTTGAAGTCAGGGAACATAATTCCCCCAGCTTTATTCTTCCTTCTCAGGATTGCTTTGGCTATTTGGGATCTTTTGTGGTTCCATATGAGTTTTAGAATGATTTGCTCCAGTTCATTGAAGAATGCTGTTGGTATTTTGATAGGAATTGCATTGAATCTGTAGATTGCTTTAGGCAGGAATGCTGTTTTGACAATATTAATTTTTCCTATCCATAAGCACGGGATGTGTTTCCATTTATTGGTATCTTCTTTCTCTCATGAATGTCTTGTAGTTTCAGAGTATAGGTCTTTCACTTCCTTTGTTAGGTTTATTCCTGGGTATTTTATTCTTTTGAGTGCAATTGTGAATGGAATTGTTTTTCTTATTTCTCTTTCTGCTAGCTCATTTCTGTGTAGGAATGCCACAGATTTGTGTGTATTAATTTTGTATCCTGCAACTTTGTTGAATTCACATATTAGATCTAGTAGTTTTGGAGTGGATTCTTTAGGTTTTTATGTACAATATCATGTCATCTGCAAACAGGGACAGTTTACCTTCTTCCTTGCCAATCTGGATGCCTTTTATTTCTTTGTGTTGTCTGATGCCGTGGCTAGGACCTCCAGAACTATTTTGAATAAAAGTGGGGAGAGTGGGCATCCTTGTCTTGTCCCTGATCCTAAAGGAAAAGCTTTCAGCTTTTCACTGTTAAGTATAATGTTGGCTGTGGGTTTGTCATTGGTTATTTAGGAGCATGTTGTGAAGCCTCCGTGTGTTTGTGTGATTTTTTCATTTTCTTTGCGTAATTTATTTCTTGTTTCATACCTTTGTGGTCTGAGAATCTGGTTGGTACAATTTCAGTCTTTCTGAATTTACCGAGGTTCTTTTTGTGGCCTAGTAGATGATCTATTCTTGAAAATGTTCCATGTGCACTTGAGAAGAATGTGTATTCTGCTGCTTTTGGGTGTAGAGTTCTGTAGAGATCTGTTAGGTCCATTTGTTCTAATGTGTTGTTCAGTGCCTGTGTCTCTTATTTTCTGTTGGATTGATAGGTCCTTTGGAGTGAGGAGTGTAGAAGTCTCCTAGAATTAATGCATTGCATTCTATTTCCCCTTTTAATTCTGTTAGTATTTGTTTCACATATGTAGGTGCTCCTGTGTTGGGTGCATAGATATTTATAATGGTTATATCCTCTTGTTGGATTGACCCCTTTATCATTATGTAATGTCCTTTTTTGTCTCTTGTGACTGTCTTTGTTTTGAAATAGATACCTACTTACTGCCATTTTATTAATTTTTTCTGGGTTTTTTTATCTCCTCTCTGTTCCTTTCTTCCTCTCTCATACTCTTGTTGCTGATGGTGTTCTTTAGTGATGTAATTGTATTTCTCTTTTTTTAATTAATTTATTTTTGTGTACTTACTGTAGGCTTTACTTTTATGGTTACCAAAGGTTCAAGGATCACTTCTTTACTGTATAATAGTCTATCTTAATTGCTTATTACTCTATTTCAAACACCGTTTAAGGGTATTTTTTTTCCTTCTCCACATATTTCACGTTAGTTGTCATACGTTGCACTTTTTGTCTATACCTTGACTGATTTTGTGTGTAGTTTCTTTTCTTTTCTTTTGTTTTAATTTTGTACTTGCTTGGTAATTAGTGGGTCTACTACCTTTACTGTGGGTTCATTGTCACTGGTGACAGCCTTAGGGTCTTTTCCATCTACATCATTCCCTTTAACATACTGTATAAGACTGGCTTAGTGGAGCTTAATTTCTTCAACTTTTGTTTATCTGGAGATTGTTTAATCCCTGCTTCAAATTTAAATGATAATCTTGACTAGAAGAGGATTTTTGGTTGGAGGTTCTTCTGTTTCAGTACATTAAATGTATCATGTCACTCCCTTCTGGCCTGAAGAGTTTCTCTTGAGAAGTCTGCTGATAACCTCATGGGACTCCCTTTATAAGTAATCTTTTTTCTCTTTCTGGCTGTTTTCAACACTCTCCTTATCCTTGATCTTTGACATTTTAAATTATTATATGTCTTGTTGGGTGTCCTTTTGTTAGAGGAGATCTCTGTGTTTCCGTGACCTGAGTGTCTGATTTCTTCCCCGAATTGGGGAAGTTTTCAACAATTATTTCCTTAAAGAGACTTTCTATCCCTTTGTCTTAATCTTCTCCTTCTGGTACCCCTATTATGTGAATATTATTTCTTTTGTATTGGTCACATAGCTCTGTTTTCATTCTTTCATTCCTAGAAATCATTTTTCTATTTCTCAGCTTGTTTGTTTTCCTGTTCTCTAATTTGTATTTCATTTACCATCTCCTCTACATGATCTAATCTGCTTTTAAATCCCTCCATTTTATGTTTCATTTCAGATACCGTATTCTTCAGCTCTGAATGGCTCTTTTTCAGGTTTTCTATCTCTTTGTTCAAGTCTTTCCTGAGATCTTAAATACTTTTCTGTAAATCTATGAGCATGTTCATGAGTTTTATTTTGAAATCATTATCAAGAAGGTGGGTGGTCTGTGTTTCATTTAGCCCTGTTTCTGGGGTTCCGTCTTGTGGTTTTGATTGGATCAAGTTCCTCTGCCTGCTCGTTTTGTCAGGGATTCTGTGTTACTTCCTTTGTATTAGATGTCTCTGCTGTGCTTTCTGGTCTAAATAATAATAGGTTTATGAAGAAGGTGTGTCAGGGTGCCCAGAAGCTCCAGATTGTTTACTCTCTAGTGCTTGGTTTCATTTTTGCAGGGACCCCAGTTGTTGGCATGCCGTGGTGGGGCACCTTTCTGCCTGGCTTCTGTAGTGGTCTGAGTCTGGGTGGGAAGTTTGCTCAAGCTGTTGCCTTTGTGATCAGCTCAGGAGTCTCTGTTGAGCTTCCTGTGGGTGAGGTGGACCGATGTGTGCCAGACGGACACATAGCACTAGGTATGGACACCCACAGGGAGGAAGGAGCTCTTGGGGCTGGCTCCTGCAGGCACCTCTCTGGTTGGGCTGAGGTGGAGCCTAGCAAGCTGGGAGGGTCTCCCTCACCTGCTCGGCAGCAAAGTCTGCTGCTGCTACTGGGCCGAGTGGATTGGTTCCTGGCAGTGTGTACAGGGAGGTGCCTCGGGGATGCGTTGCCAGCAAGGGGGATGGAGCATCTGGAGCTTCCAGGAGTTCCTGATCTGTTGGGACAAGGAAGGGCTGGGAGGTATCCTCCACCTGCCCTTTCTCCTGAGTGGAGAGTTCCATCCAATCCTTGTTCCCTCTGGTACCCCTCCCACTGCTGGCAAGTCTTTCAAACTGCCGCCTCTGCCTTGGTCCTCAGGACTGGCAGAGTGTGCCTCCCCTCCCTACTGGCTGGAGTCTCAGCCTCCCAGAGTGTTCTGCATTCCCCTGGTGTCCAGCCCCAGTTATCACCAGAACCCAGTGTAACGTGGGCTTGTACTCTCAGTGGCTCTCCAGGGCCAGGTGTGCAGCAGTCCTGGGCTCCTACCCCCTCCCTGCTCTGTTCCTCCTTCTCCGGCCTCTAGGCTGGTGTGGGGGGAGGGTTTGGGTCCTGCTCGATCTCAGCTTTGCTGCCTCCCCCTGTGTGGTCCTCTTCCTCCTCATGTGTAGGGGGTCTGTTCTGCAGTCTTCAGCTCGTGTTCAGGTCTAGTTGCATTTGCTGTATTTTCCTCTTTTGGTGTTTTTCAGAGGAGATTTCTGTCTTGCCTTCCTATTCTGCCGTCCTTAATCTGATAATCAACAAAATCTTCATTTTTTATGAGAAGCATTGAGATTTTTTTTGAGAGAATTAGTATAATAATCTTGCCTAAGATAATTTGTTCTTTCTCTCTTATTAGTAGCCTAAGGAGAATTCTAGTCTTTAGATATATACATAGCAGAACATTTACACTATGTATGATGAGATTAAAGGTTATCATTTCTGTGGCTTCTAGTAGACATAGACATCAAACATTTTCATCAAACATTTGATTGCTTTTGGAGTACAATAACATTATTTAAGGAATATTGAAATATAAGTTTAACTCTGGTTTGTTCATTCTATATTAATACATTAATTTCTAATTCTAATTCTTAATTCTGAGTGCCACATACATGTCAAACTTGAGTATGTATTAAACAAAAATATATAGGTTCATAGAACTTGAGTATATTTTTTTATTACACCAGAATGTTTGTTATCTAAAAACTAAGATGAACACACTTAAAAAAATCCATAATAAAAGGATAGTAAATAAAGTGAGACTTAGGATTTTGACTAAATATACCAGATTAATTTTTCAAATTTGAATATTAAGTGTAAAATGGAATGTGCTGTTTTTTAAAGGAGTGCCAGGGATGAACCCCAGCCTCATGAAGGGTTACAGTGAGTAAGAAGACTCAAAAGAAATGACTGAGAGAGCAAGCAGGCTGGCTGCCACAGCTCCCCAGGTGTGAGTGCAGAGCGGGAGACTCAGTGGGTCAGTGCAAGACAGTTTCTCTCCCACAGCACAGCAAACAGCAGCTGTTGCTTGTTCCCATTTTAATCTTAATTATTTGACAGTGGACATTAATTGATAATGTACATCAGTAAAATACCACATTCAATACATAGATTTAATAGCATTTGCATTAAATATCACTTTTAGGAAGATCTGGGTTTTAAAATTCACAAGAGGCTTGTGTTGCCCTGAGCCAGAACATAAGGTCATCTAACTGCCCTAGTCCTCCAGGCCTGTAGCCTCACAGCAGTCCTGCCCACCCCACTGTAAATCCTTTCCTGGATTACTGCTCTCTCACAGTAATTTCCCCCAGTCCCGCTGTCTTTGTCAGCGACTTGCTTACTCTGTAAAGACTGTTAGTTTTCTACCCAACTTTGTGTTTTCAGTGATAAATCGCCAGCTTTTTTTCCTCTCTGGATCCTATTGACGATAGACTGTATTTTTATACCTTTCTGGGCTATTCTGTAAAAAGGTGAGGGAAAGTCAATGAAAATCATCCTAGGAATACCACCTTTCACAGGGCTAATTTAAAATCAGATTTTGAGTTTTCAGTAACTGAGAGATAAGGGGAAAGAAGCCCAGAGGTGTATTATATTTAATTTGGAATTTTCTTTGAAATGGTGAGTGGTCATATTTATGTAAGTTATACTCCAGAAGTGGCTGCCCTTGATACTAACATTGAAAAGATAAGAGAGCTAGACAATTTGTGTGCAGTGCCACTCTGAATAGAAGCCTGGGCCCTTCTGCCGCAAGACACTTCGGAGCCAGAATCAAACAAAAAGTAGAAATCTCACCAGCAGATGCTGGTGTGCAGAAGGTGGTTCTAGGAAGCAATTACACTTTGGTGGGTTGTCTTCTGCTTTTGGGTCATCTATACTTGATGTCTGGTTTTGGTTTTTGTGTTTTTATATTTGTTTTTGTTTCTTGAAATTTTTCGAATTCTACACAAAAATTCCAGAAACAGCATTTGTTTTAGTTTGGATAAATCCTGCCTCTCTCTTCTAATTCTTAGTAGCCCTCTATTCTGAAGGATGGTAAAACATATTGGTTCTGAGAATGAATTATTTGTTGACTGTCTTATAAAACACATCTGTGGGAAAAGGATATGTGTTTCTACTCTTAAAGGAAGGGATTTGTCAGAATTTTTGTAAAATCTAAGTGTTTTCCACACCCAGGAATATTACACAGCAGCTCTTTTGTTGCTGTGTTTTGTTCTCAAGCTTCTGTGTCACCTTTCTCCATGTCTTTGAGAAGACATGATCATTTCAGAATTTTTTTCTTCATCTTCTAAAAATCCACATTTAAACTTCCACATTTCCCATAATTGCTTTGTTTGAACCCATAGCCATCAACACTATTTCATATAGGGAAATGCAGAATCTATATAATTAAAGTTATAAAAATACTACAGACATAAAATACAGATGATCTGAGACTGCAATGGGGGTATGTGGTGGGGACTTGATAATAGGGGGAGTCTAGTAACCATAATGTTGCTCATGTAATTGTATATTAATAATAGCAAAATTTAAAAAAAATACAGATGATCTGACACTGTTACTTAAAATATTTTGCTAAAGGACCTAAACGTTTTTTCTTTCACTGGCATGTTGGTTTTCAAGGTTAATAAGTGCTTTGTACTTAATTTTTAGTAGCTGGAAAAAAGGATAAAATTGATGTGTAGGAGTTAATAGGGAGATATAGAAGCTTAATTCTCTTTTTTAACATTATAGTTGCTGTTCAATATTCATTTTCTCTTACAATTTACTTTGGATAGAAGATATTTTAAAGAAAGCAAGCTAGTTCAAACATGTAGTTGATCTCTTAATCAAATTTTCATATTCCAATTCTGGATGTTGAAGAGTAAGAAATGTTCATGGGATTTGAAGATTGGCATAGGTGAATGATAACATTTTAAAATTTGTAAGCACTTACTATTTTTGGATCTCTTGTAGGAGACTTTTAGGGAGGATAAACTCTACTAAAGTGAACAATAGTTGTTGAATAATAATCATTTTTTGTTTGATTGCCCTAGAGATTGTTAAATCCAAAATTTAACTTTATTTGCTGTTATTATATACACTTCTTGAAATCTCTGCACTCATACATAAGATGAAAACAAACAGTGATCCTCACTTCCACCCACAGACATGAATACAGAATATATTCATTCTTTTGGGTGTGTTTTGATGCACAAAGCAAAATTAGTCTTTCATGAAAAATGGAAGGTAGTGGGAGTAGAAATGAGTCTTCATCCCCAGGTTCTGTGTTTCTCCCCTTTCTACTCCCTTCCACTTCCGTCCCAGTGCCCCTCACCCCTGATGTCTGTGACCGTGGTGTCCATCCTTCATCCTTAGAGCACTCGACTGCTGGTCGCTGTCTGCCTCTGAACTCAGTCTCCATTACTATTACTTTTCCTTCTTTCTCCACTGTTGTGTTGAAGATGTATAATGCTTTAATTCTGCATCTACTTGAGATATCTATATTTTACCCAATTTATATTTTAAAGACTAGAATTCTATCATTACCACTGTTCTACCCTCCAGCAGTTTCCCGAGTTCTTTCAAGAAATAGTTTTTAAATCATTATTGTCTTCAGTTTATTAAAAAAAATAAAATGTTATTAAAATTATAGCTGAGGAAGCATATTGGGAATATTGGACACTATCCTGATATTAAATACAATTACTGTATGCTAATATCCCTCCCCAAAAACCTCAATTCAATAGATTGACTAATTTCTATCTACTTGTAACATAGCATATTCACTGCATAGAGCTAGCTGTTTAACAGAATTACTTGACCTGCCCTATGACAGGTAGGTACCAGTCAGAATTTAGCCTGTTATATCAACAAAAAGCCACAGTGATTTTTTTCCCAAAAGTTTAAAATTTCATTACAATTATTTTCTTCAATACAGGTTGATTAGAGCACATGCCATCTAATCTGTAACTTATATAACATATAATTTTTCAAAGAACATATAGAAGTTTTTACCTCTGTTTAATCTTCAGTACTTTTATATAAATTTCATCACCTGTTTTTTCCCAGTGTGGGGCTAAGAAAGGGAATGGTAATTGGAGATTTCCAAGCCAAACATACTTCCCTGTTCCACAAACAGTCCAAATCAAATAAAATTAATAAAGTTAATATTATTAAAGTTGGTTGCTAGGTAAGCTAGGGTTAGGTAACAACAGAGATTTATTCTCCAGATATTTTTGTTTAATAATTTATTAAGCAAAATAGGTAAAAAACAATTTGCAGACACCCTCTGTGTATAGTAGTTTAATTAGCAGGGCATAACCAAAATTAGATATGAAGAAAAACACCTTCATTCAGTGAATACTAAAAGCTAAAGGTCCAAGAATTCTCCCATTCAGAACACAAGATAGAATAAAGAATTATCACAGCTCTCAAGCAAAAATAAATAATACCAATATCCAGTTAGAGGAGAACTAAAATAGAATTTAATGTTGGGGAATGTTATAACAGGACTAAGCTTGGCATGTAACAGGGACATCCGAAATAATAGTGACTTGAACAGGGTGGAAGTTCATTTTTCTCTAAGGTAGTTAATTTTTCTCTAAAATCAAAAACATCCGGAGTAGCCAGTGCTTTGCCATGCTTAGCATTGGCGTCCGTGCCCAGGTCAGCTGATGGCCCTCTCTGCCTCTCAAAGCCAGTCATCACCTTACAGTCAGGCTCTCAGGGAGGAAAAGGCGTTGGGGCTAAGGTGAAGACTTTCTGCAGATGTCACCTGCTTTTAAGCGGCCTTCCTCGGTTGCTTACTGCCTACATTTTATTAGCCAAAACTGTCGCATGACCACGGGAAACAGGGAAACAGGGATGTTAATTAACTTGATTGTGGTGATTATTTAGAAATGTATGTGCATATCAAATAATCATGTATACCTTAAGTATATACAATACTTAATTGTCAGTTATATCTCAGGAAAGCTAGAAGAAAAGAAAAATAGCTTAGAGGCCTAATTGTAGAAAACAGGAATGGGTATATTTATATTTATATAAAATGAACAGTTGAAAAGTAATCTGGATTTTATTCTCAACCTCAAAAGAATTGTTTGCAGCTATGCAGCTGTACACATTAAAAAACTTTTTAATTTTTACACCCAAGTGAAAATGAGACATCGGTCTATCTAGTTTTCTCTTTTCAGTTTCTGATGCTTTGTCCCATACTGTTATAATGTCTTGCAATTTAATGTGTTCTATCATACGCGGAAAACACATTGAAATGCAGAAGCCAAGACCCTGGAGAAAGGCTAATGGATTACTGATTTGATTTTGTTGTCAAATATAACCAGTAGTTAGTTTGCCATTTTTCAGAGCATTAGAAAGTTTCTTCACCTTAGCTCAAACAAACATGAACTAGCAAAAACATTGTTGGACTCTGTCATGTCTCTTCGTAGTGCTGGCTTGTGCATGTCATATGCAGATTGAGTGATGGCTGCAAGAAACCCAGCCTGGTATGTAGCCATATCAGGTTGACAGGTGCTTTGTAGCTCGAGATTTACAGGAAGGGATTTATAAGGTCAGATGTGGTTCTCAGATGTTCTGTTCTGATTAATCGGCAACAGTGATCTCACACACTCCATCACACAGCCCCTGACAGCCTTCTTCTGTCTTTCTTGCAGGACAGAGGTCAGGTCAGGGCAGCCCCTTCAGGATGACCTTCCTTTCTGCGAGAAGCCCCCAGGCAGACAGTTCTCCTTACCCAACCTGAGTCCAGAAGAGCCTCAACTAAAGACTCCAACACTAGCCAATGAGGAAGCACTGCAGAAGATCTGTGCTCTTGAGAATGAACTTGCTGCTCTTAGAGCTCAGATTGCCAAAATCGTGACCCTGCAAGAACAGCAAAAAATCATTGCAGGTCTGTAAGTCCTACATTTGTTTTACCATAAAACTGGAAGTTAGAGGAGAGTAGCACTAATTATAAAATTTGTTTGCAAGTAAACAGCCATTGGGGTTGTCAGAAAATCCAGGGCCAGGACTCCTTGCAGCCCGGACAGGACCTATGTGTGTAAGTGGTGGTTTGTGCTGTCAGAGAAGATGAGTCGGTGTATTCGGAAAACACTGGAATTCATATGGTGAGTTGTGGCTCATGTGAGTCCCATGGGAGACTCCGTTGTCTATGATGACAGCACCAATCACGTCAGACATGAGGCGGTCTCAAAACAGCCCTGCCAGGGTTGAGTGCTGTTTACTTGCATGCATGTTCTGGATTTCTGCCTCCCTTTCATTTTCTAAAATGGGGATAATAGCACCTGTGATACGGAGTTATTGTGGGAGTAAATGTGGTGTTATTTAAAATGCCTTCAGCGCATAGTAGCTACTTAATGGTCATTTTCTCCTCCCCAGAATAGAAACTGGATTCAGGTCTTCTGACTCCTGGTCTAATACTGTTGCTTTTATTAGTGTGGCATTGTCACCTGGGAGGAGAAACCACAGCCTTGAAATTCTAGCCCATTAACCTGCTGGCAAGTCGTGGTTGTTTTTCCTCGTGTTGTTCCTGAGACCTGGTTGGACTTAAGGATGGGGACGGTTACTCCGCCTCTGAACCACTCTGCTCGTTCTTCTGGAATTTCCTGTGATCCTCCATGGAACCCTCATCCCACCTAGGCCCTGCTGAGCTGGACAGAGGGCGCGTGCATTCCCAGCACCCAGTGCCTGAGGAGTCCTCAGTGTTGCTGAACTTTTTAAAAAGCAAAAGTCCTGCCCTTTTCTTCTTTTAACTTTAAATTGCATTTGTTTTGCTTTACCTCCCTCTTCTGGCAGACTTAAGAAAATGCTGCAAATAGTAATTTGGGGATTTGTGTTAGATGTTCTCTGTACAGTCTCAGTACCATGAGTAAACTCTTTTGCATCAAGTTCCCCTAATCTCTATATTTCACCTAATGAACACCTCTCTAACCTCCAATTATGCAGGTGAATTTTTTAGGTTCTTATAGCTATTTTAACTCGTAGATACTTCTTGTTTTGGCAGTTAAATATAACATTTTTTTCTTCCAGAAATTTGTTCAAGAATAAATGGAAAACTTTTCTTTCAAGTGCATTCTGGTCAGTGCAGGCCTTTAATGTTTAATAAGTCTTATACGTAAATATGCCTAAAACGAGCCATCAATTTATCAATAGTTTTTTCAAATGGTTATTATAGTACTAAATTGTCAAACTGTTATGTAGAGTATTTATGCAATTCAGACTGCTCTATATTCCATCTGAAAGACCCTACAGACTGTGCCACAGTCAGACCTGAATATTTGATGACACAAAAATCCCCCTGTTAAGTTAGTGGACCCTCTCCATCTGGAGTGTTTGGGATTAAGTGATAAAGTGAGTGACATTCAGGCATTTAGATTCTAAGCAAGTAATTAAAACTTCCTTTCTACTTACATAACAGATTCTTTTTAGGGATATTGTTTTCAGGGATACAAAAGTCCTTCACACAATTTTGCTTTTAAAAATATTTTATTTGCCTATTACCATTGGATTAAGTTGATTTTTCCTTATTTCTGTAGGTGATTTAGATTCTACAACATCTGTTACCACAGCACCACCCCCTCCGCCGCCCCCTCCGCCACTCCCACCTCCGTCAGGGCTCCGCCCGAGTGTATCTGCTATTGACCTGGTTAGAGAGCGGAGAGAGAAAAAGGCCTGTGCTGGGAAGACTTTGGTGGGGAAGAATCCAAAGAAACCTGATATGCCAAATATGCTAGACATACTTAAAGATATGAACAGTGTAAAACTTCGGTCAGTAAAAAGGTGAGGATATTTACTTTCCTTTTCACTTCCCATTTTTTTGTCTTGTAAAACAAAACACTAAGCTTCTTGAGAACTTTGTTTGATAACATGACTACCATGAATAGTTCTAAGTTTCTAATTTAAAAAGATGGGCCCGAGTGGCTCCTAAGTTAACTAACATTAACTGCATTCAATGTTAAATGTAAAATAAACAGTCCCAGGCTTTTTGTTTTTCCCCATCACATTTAAAGCCCTTTCATTTAGTCTTTGTTACTGTCCACTCATTCCTTGAGTAAAGCTGTCATGTGCTCTGTGGTAGTCACCAGGCTTACAGAGAAGAGAACCGTAATTGCCGCAAAGGAGAACATAATCGGTGCTCTTGACATGAAGCGAGGGGCTGGTCATTGGGTACCTTTATACTCTCTTACGGAGCCTTTAATCCGTCTCACTGCTATCAGTGTTTGTCATATCTTTATTGAGTATCTGTGATGCTAGAGAAGTGCTGTCAGGCACCGCTAGGCACAGAAAGTACTTCCTCGAGGGGTGCCGGCATATTGAAATGTCTGCTTGGTTCCTGTTTATTTCTCTAAGGACAGAACCAGATATAAAGCCCAAACCAGCGGATGCTACCGATCCTGCTGCCCTCATAGCAGAGGCTCTCAAAAAGAAATTTGCTTACCGGTATCGAAGTGATAGCCAAGGTGAAGTTGAAAAAGGAATTCCAAAGTCTGAATCCGAGGCCACCTCAGAAACAGTGCCGGTGAGTGTTGGGTCGCTCTGTACAGCATTGCTGAGCACCTGCATTTTACCAGACTTTCAGCTCTGTCCTTCGCAAGATGCGGAAGGACATGCTACAGAATTTAGTCCCTACCTGCAAGTAGATTACTTATATAAGAGCATAATGAAGTGAAAGTTAATTTTATTTATATTTAAGCATAATGAAGTTCATGAAATTCATTATAATAAAACTCTTACCTTAGGACAATAGGTCTGTTGTGATACAGACACTCAAAGAAGGATCATTTCTCTTAGGGCCCCTGTGCAAGTTTCTGAAAGGGGTGAGATTCGGCCTGGGTCTTGTAGGATGTGCGCCATGCCACAGGAGGGATGGAGCAGATTTCACAGAAGCTCCCAAATATTAACTATTCAGTTTACAAAGATGGGGGCTGTGTGCTTACCTAGTCTAGAAAGGCAGTATCTTAGAAATTCTAGCATCTCTAAAATCACCTTTTAGACATTGAAATTTTTTACTTCCTTCTTTTACTAAGAGAAGTAAATTAGACTAAGCCAGGGTTTTGCTTTGATGATTGTAGTTTTCTAGGAACTAATAGTTTCCTCTTTGCCTTTGATTCTGTTGATATGTTGTGTTTATAACAATATGTCGATTCATCACATTTTTAACATATTATCTAGATAGCTGCATGGTTTTTCCTAGGACATACCCAGCCCTTTGATCTGTGATTGGGAATAGGGCATATCAATACTGTTAAGTTAACCAATATCTTTAATACTTTTTGTTTGTTTTTTCTTTTCTAGTTTGGGCCACACATGTTGAAGTCTACAGGAAAAATGAAGGCTTTAATTGAAAATGTTTCAACTTTCTAATAGATATTGGGTTAAGAAAGACTATGCTGGTCCAGCTATTGGTTTGTTAGGGCTGTTTGGCCAGTAGAAATCAATACAATTTAGTAAAAACATGAATTTAATATTCAGTGGTCTCCTTTATCTGAGGATTAAGCAATAACAAAAGCACTCTAAGTTTATATTTGCATTTAAAAGGAAGTCAGTTCTGTTCTGAAATTTTCCATAATATGTATTCTGACATGTTTTTAATATGTAGCCAGGATGTTTAGGTTTCCAGTCTCGAAAACAATTTTATAGATTGCCGAACAAGAACAGGACATTTGTAGATGTTTTTAATTCTTAACACTAATTTATCTATACAAATGTTTTATATGCATATATTTGGATATAAAACAGTGTATGTAAACTTCAGCAGTGACAGCAGTGAGGGTACTGTTCCCATCATTTGTTTCAGTGACTGTTACTGTTTGCTGGTGGGATGGCTGGCAGAGCCCAGGCTGTTGGAGTGAAGGATTTGATGGGATCTTTCTTTGAACAGCACTTCGATCTTAGATCTTCTCTCACATATTCTTGAGATGGTGTGTGAGTGGGAACCAGGTGTTTGCTGCCCGAATTCCGTAATACTTTCCTTTAAGTGGAAGTCAAGGACCACGAAAGCTGCTTTCACCTCATTGCCAGTGTGAGGAAGTGAGGAAGAAATCGTAGTTTTCAAATATGAGGAATCAGATGATGGAACTAAATGTCTATAAAGTAAAAACCAGAATGTGCCACCTTCCTTTCCTTTCAGTTTAATAAATGGCATCGTAAAGATCACTCGTGGCTAATTTAGTATTTCTGGAAACGTTAGCATAATGGAGTTAAAAAATTTTTAATATTGGTCAACTACAGTAGTAGCTTTATAATGAAACACTGGATAGGCGAAAGAATTTCCTCTAAGTTGTTTATCATTGTTCAGAATGCTGGTCTGCTGGAGTATGGTATGTGGCATAGTCCTTAGGTGTTACTATAAAGTGGAGAACTGCCTTTCTCATCAGGGCTGAAGAAATTGTTTTAAGTGATTGTTTTTAAATGCTTGATAAAGTTTCATGATTTTACTTCTGTTAAATAACACTCGGCTATAGTTAATGCCAGAATCTTCTACTGTGAATATTTGGATTATTTAAATATAGCTAAAAAAAATCCTTGTACTTTCTGGGAGGCTAGGAGATGGGAAGAGTAGACATTCACTTTTAAGTTATTGAAAATATGTGTGATGGTCTAAATATTAGAATATAGTAGCTAAGGTAGTTTACATGGTTTGGTCATTCAGCTTAAATTTGAATTGGCTTATTTTACATGTTAATTCCCCCCGAGAGGAAAATTAACATTGTTTCTGATTTATATGGTTTGGAAATTCTGCCTTTAAAAGAAAGAAAATTCACCTTACATATTTTTGACCTCTTAAATTTGTTACCAGTATTGAATTTTGGCCAGCGCTCCAATAGAAGGAAGCTTCTGTTCTGAAATGAAGCAAACTTTTATTTTCCTTAGACCATAATGCCTATATATGTGTGTGTGTTTTTTCCAATAAGTAATATTCTTTTATATTGCCCCTGGAACTTCTTTAGAATAATTTGCTTTCTGCATTTTTCCTTAAATTATATCGCGTCTTATTTACCTTTCTCTTTTTTTTAATTTTAAAACTTAATATTGATTAGTATTACATGGGTATGTTTTTTGAAAATCTATTTAAATACCCTTTTGCATTCTGATAAAACCAGAAGCAGAACATGCTTTTTTTTTTTTAAATACCGTTCTCTAAAGGGATTTCAACATTAAAAAGAGAAGGGCAGTCACTTGGGATGAGTTTCTCCTCAGGGTTCTCACGCCTGTAATGTTTTGTCTGCTATGATTCTGGCTAGTCCAGGACTCACTGTATACCCGCAGTGACTAGGAGTCAGAGCGCACTGGACTTGGAGCTATTCAAGAGCTGCGTACGTGCTTCTGGTCAGTCACTCCTGCTTTTAAAATAAGAATAATGCTTAGTTCAAAAAAACTGTTTTTGGATTAAATGAAATAATGATTCTGAATATATTCTTGAGTGGTAGACTGCTGAATAAGTTTTTGCTTACATCATTTTACATGAGATCACTGTTGTTTCCAGTAGACCGATTTCTTCTAGAACGTGGTCACCTGGCACTTGAAAAAGATGTCATCCTTTGAATCTACTTTCATGGGCATGGGGTTGAATAGTAGGACTCACAGTCTTTAGTTCTGGTTGTCTGTCCAGTCATAGGCCCTTCTGTAAAAGAATGCTGTCTTCTTAATATGAGGGAAGAAGGTCATTGATGGCACCACAGAAAGAACCTGAACTCAATCCCTCCCACATACAAACGAAACCTAAACCTACATACAGAGCAATTCCTCCTGACGGAGAGCCCAGGGCCGAGTGAGCAGCTTCTGCACGATGCAGTAGACCACAGAAAGAACAGCAGACGGAGAGATGGAGACAAAGTAATGGTGGGAACCCCACCCCCACTATGGAGGGAGACATGGAGTAGACAGGGGTACCACTGAGGGACACACATGCAGATTCATCTGCACAGTGAAAAAAAGACCCAGTGGTTTAAAGGGCAACTAGACTTTAAGTGAACAGAGCCAGTTAACAAATTAGAGCACCCGCCAAATGGCAGGGGCGCTGCTGGAATTCTCTCTTGGATTGGAGGTGCTAGCAAGCACCATTATTCCTCTCCCTCCTCTCCTCACCACACGTCCTAGTTCAGACTGGAGCAGGGTCTGGGTGTGCATTAGCTCCAGATGTACCAAGGCAGCCACTGCACCCATGCCCAAATGTGCCCGCCTGGGGTCTACCGAGGTGGCACCCTCACAGCACCCAACAGGACGCCCCTGGACTGGCACACACCAGTGCACCCCTACGCCCGTGCTTACCTGGCCTCCAGCCGACCAGAGCCACCAGGTGCACATGGTCTATTCCGGGGCCACTGCTTCATTGAGAGGGGTATCTGTTTCACCTAATTCATAGGAACACCACAAACAAAATGAGACAGAGGAATATGCCTCAAAGAGAACAAAACTTCAAAAAAAAAAAAACCAGTGAAATGGAGTTAAGCAGTCTACCTGACAGAGTTCCAAGTAATGGTTATAAAGGTACTCATGGGACTTAAGGATGGATGAACTCAGGGAGGACGTCAACAAAGAAAAAATATATATATAAAAAAAAAATCACAATTGTAGTGACGAATACAATGAATGAAATGAAAAAGACATTACAGGGTATCAGCAGCAGATTAGAGGATAATGAGAAGTATTCAGGCTGAACAGCAAAAAATAATAACAATAATAAAAAAGAAATGAGAATAGGTTAAGGGACCTCTAGGAAAACATCAAACATACTAACATTTGCATTACAGGAGTCCAAGAAGGAGAGAGAAAGAAAGGGGTGGAAAACTTATTTGAACAAATAAGGTCTGTAAACTTCCTTAACCTGGAGAAAGAAACAAACATCTAGGTTTAGGAATCACAGAGAGCCTCAAACAAGATGAACCCAATCAGCTCCACAGCAAGACACAGGAATAAAATGCCAAAGATTAAAGATAAAGAGAATCTTAAAACAACACAAAAGCAACTAGTTATGTCCAAGAAAACCCCATAAGACTGTTAGCTAATTTTTCAGAAGGAACAGGCCAGAAGGCATGATACATTAAAAGTGCTCAAATGAGAACTTACAATAAAAAATACTCTGCCTAGCAAAGTTATTTAGAATTGAAGGAGAGTGTCACAGATAATCAAGTTAAAGGAGTTTACCACCACTAAATGGGCCTTATGAGACATTAAAGGGACTTTAAGAGGAAAAGAAAAGGTCATAACTGGAGGAAAATTATGAAAGGAAAAAATTTCACTGGCAAGAGCAAACATATAGTAAAGGTAGTAGGATTAATCACTTAAAAGCTAGTATGAAGGTTAGAAGATAAAAATAGTAAACATATCTAAAGAGAACACTAGTAAAAAGTAAATGTGATAGATATAAGACATTGAGGAAGGGGATTAAAAATGTAGTACTGCTAAGATACGTTTAGACTTTAGTGACCATCAACTTAATATAGACTTATAAACACAGGATGTCATAGGAGCTTCATGATAACCAAAAAAACCTAATAGATACACAAAAAAAGAAAGGAATCTAAATATAATACTAAAGTCATCATGCACAAGGGAAAAGAGCAAAAGAAAGTATCAGAAAAACGAGAAAGCCACCAGAAAACATAACAAAATGGCAATAAATACATACTTATGAATAATTAGATGTAAATAGACTAAATGCTCCAATCAAGACAGGATGACTGGATTGAAAAAAAAAGACCCTAGATCTATATGCTGCCTACAAGAGACTCCAGACCTCAAGACATGCTAAGGCTGAAGGTAAAGGGATGGAAAAAATATTCCATGCAAATGGAAGTGAGAAAGAGCTGGAGTAGCAGGATTTATATAAGACAAAATAGACTAAAACAAAGACTAATGAGACAGAGGAAATTACATAATGATAAAGGGTTCAGCACAACAATAAAACAAGTGTAAATATCTATGCCCCCTGAGAGGAACATCTAAATATATAAAGCAAATACAGCCAGCATAAAGGAAAAAATTGATAGCAATACATAGTAGGGGACTCTAACACCCCGTTTATACCAATAGATAAATCAGACATAAAATCAGTAAGGCAACAGCCTTAAATGACACACATTCGACCAGATGGACTTGAGACACACACAAACAGCATTCCATCCAAAAAATAGCAGTACACATTTCAAATTCAGATGAAACATTTTCCAGGATGTTACATGTTAGGCCATAAAACAAGTCTCAGTAAATTTAAGACAAATCATATCAAGCATTTTTTTCGGACCACAAGGGTATGTAACTTGAAATCAAGTTACAAGAAAAAACTGGAAAAACCACAAAGAAGTTGAGGCTAAACATATCACTAACCAACTAATGGGTTAACAAATCAAGAAATAAATAACAAGACAAATGAAAATAGAAGCATAACAGTTCAAAATCTTCAGGATACAGCTAATGCAGTTCTGAGACAGAGGCTGATGGTGATTCAGGCCTACATGAAACAAAAAGTCTCATCTACCTGCCGGAGTCCAGCTCCAGCGAGTCCAGGAGTCCCTGAAGGAGGAACGGCGTCGGCGACTGAGTGAATGAGGACACAGACACCAGCAGAGTCACTAAGCTGAGTCTGGCCTTTCTATCAAGCAGCAGTCTGCTTATATATTCTTTGATTACATAAGGTAAAGTACAGGTATCAATCATCGGGCTGACACATAGCATAGTTACACAAGATTGAAAAATGAGAATAAATCATTTGGTATGCTCTAGCGGACACTTTATTTCTGAGTAAGCCTTGTTCCTAGCTACTGCAGTCAGAAAGTTTTACAATGGTTAGGTAGGTGCCAGACTTCTGGTTTCCTAATAGAAGACTATCTAAAGTTCACTGTTTTATTGTTTTTATGTAGGGTCTTCATTCTTTCATAGCCATACTCCCATTCTTCATCTCCAATAGAAAAGACACCCTCTCCAAAAGGACATGATGACCTTTTGGCAGGCAGGGACAGGTTTTAAAGAGTGTTACCTCAGAACCATTTACAGTAAAACTTACAATGGAGACCCCTTATTTGGAGCCAGGTAATGTCCTGTTCTTATTACTTTTTTTTTAATATAATTTATTTTATGATCATTAATCTACAATTACATGTGCAATATTACGGTTATTAAACTACCCCTTCATCAGGTCCCCCCCACCAACCCCATTACAGTCACTGTCCATCAGCGTAGTGAGATGCTATAGAATCACTACTTGTCTTCTCTGAGTTGTACTGCCCTCCCCGTGCCCCCCCAACATTACATCTGCTAATCGTAATGCCCCTTTTTCCCTCTTATCCCTCCCTTCCTGCCCATTTTCCCCAGTCCCTTTCCCTTTGGTAACTATTAGTCCGTTCTTGGGTTCTGTGAGTCTGCTGCTGTTTTGTTCCTTCAGTATTTTTTCTTTGTTCTTATACTCCACATATGAGTGAAATCATTTGATACTTGTCTTTTTCGGCTTGGCTTATTTCACTGAGCATAATACCCTCTAGCTCCATCCATGTTGTTGCAAATGGTAGGATTTGTTTTCTTCTTATGGCTGAATATTCCATTGTGTATATGTACCACATCTTCTTTATCCATTCATCTACTGATGGACACTTAGGTTGCTTCCATTTCTTGGCTATTGTAAATAGTGCTGTGATAAACATAGGGGTGCATCTGTCTTTTTCAAACTGGGCTGCTGCATTCTTAGGGTAAATTCCTAGGAGTGGAATTCCTGGGTCAAATGGTATTTCTATTTTGAGTTTTTTGAGGAACCTCCATACTGCTTTCCACAATGGTTGAACTAATTTGCATTCCCACCAGCAGTGTAGGAGGGTTCCCTTTTCTCCACATCCTTGCCAACATTTGTTGTTGTTTGTGTTTTGGATGTTGGCCATCCTCACTGGTGTGAGGTGATATCTCATTGTGGTTTTAATCTGCATTTCTCTGATGATTAGAAATGTGGAGCATCTTTTCATGTGCCTGTTGGCCATCTGAATTTCTTCTTTGGAGAAGTGTCTATTCATGTCCTCTGCCCATTTCTTAATTGGATTATTTGCTTTCTGTTTGTTAAGGTGCATGAGTTCTTTATATATTTTGGATGTCAACCCTTTATCAGATATGTTTTTTATGAATATATTCTCCCATACTGTAGGATGTCTTTTTGTTCTACTGATGGTGTCCTTTTCTGTACAGAAGCTTTTCAGCTTGATATAGTCCCACTTGTTCATTTTTGCTTTTGTTTCCCTTGCCCGGGAGATATGTTCATGAAGAAGTTGCTCATGTTTATGTCCAAGAGATTTTTGCCTATGTTTTTTTCTAAGAGTTTTATGGTTTCATGACTTACATTCAGGTCTTTGATCCACCTTGAGTTTACCTTGTGTATGGGGCTAGACAGTAGTCCAGTTTCATTCTCTTACATGTAGCTGTCCAGTTTTTCTAACACCAGCTGCTGAAGAGGCTGTCATCTCCCCATTGTATATCCAAGGCACTTTTATCAAATATTAATTGACTGTATATGTTTGGGTTAATGTTTGGATTTTCTATTCTGTTCCACTGGTCTGTGGGTCTTGATTACTGTGGCTTTGTAGTAGAGCTTGAAGTCAGGGAGTGTAATTCCCCCCGTTTTATTCCTCCTTCTCAGGATTGATTTGGCTATTTGGGGTCTTTTGTGGTTCCATATGAATTTTAGAATTATTTGTCCAGTTCATTGAAGAAAGCTGTTGGTAGTTTGATAGGGATTGCATTGAATGTGTAGATAGCTTTAGGTAGTATAGCCATTTTGACAATATTTATTCTTCCTAGCCAAGAGCACGGGATGCATTTCCATTTGTTAGTGTCCTCTTTAATTTCTCTTAGGAGTGTCTTGTAGTTTTCAGAGTATAGGTCTTTCACTTCCTTCGTTAGGTTTATTCCTAGGTATTTTATTCTTTTTGATGCAATTGTGAATGGAATTGTTTTTCTGATTTCTCTTTTTGTTAGTTCATCATTAGTGTATAGGAAAGCAGCAGATTTCTGTGTGTTAATTTTGTATCCTGCAACTTTGCTGAATTCAGATATTAGTTCTAGTAGTTTTGGAATGGAATCTTTAGGGTTTTTTATGTACAGTATCATGTCATCTGCAAATAGTGACAATTTGACTTCTTCTTTACCAATCTGGATGCCTTGTATGTCTTTGTTTTGTCTGATTGCCATGGCTAGAACCTCCAGTACTATGTTGAATAACAGTGGAGAGAGTGGGCATCCCTGTCTTGTTCCCGATCTTAGATGGAAAGCTTTCAGTGTCTCGCTGTTAAGTATGATGTTAGCTGTGGGTTTGTCATATATGGCCTTTATGATGTTGAGGTACTTGCCCTCTATAACCATTTTGTTCAGAGTTTTAATCAGGAATGGATGCTGAATTTTGTCAAATGCTTTTTCAGCATCTATGGAGATGATCATGTGGTTTTTGTTCTTTTTTTTGTTGATATGGTGGATGATGTAGATGGATTTTCGAATGTTGTACCATCCTTGCATCCCTGGGATGAATCCCACTTGATCATCGTGTATGATCCTCTTGATGTATTTTTGAATTCGGTCTGCTAATATTTTGTTGAGTATTTTTGCATCTACGTTCATCAGGGATATTGGTCTGTAATTTTCTTTTTTGGTGAGGTCTTTGCCCGGTTTTGGTATTAGAGTGATGCTGGCTTCATAGAATGAGTTTGGAAGTATTCCCTCCTCTTCTATTTTTTGGAAAACTTTAAGGAGAATCGGTGTTATTTCTTCTCTATATGTCTGGTAGAATTCAGAGGTGAATCCATCAGGCCCAGGGGTTTTGTTCTTGGGTAGTTTTTTGATTACCAATTCGATTTCGTCACTGGTGATTGGTCTGTTTAGTTTTTCTGTTTCTTGCTTGGTCAGTCTTGGAAGGTTGTATTTTTCTAAGAAGTTGTCCATTTCTTCTATGTTTTCCAGCTTGTTAGCATATAGATTCTCATAATATTCTCTTATGATTCTTTGTATTTCTGTGGGGTCCGTCGTGATTTTTCCTTTCTCATTTCTGATTGTGTTTATGTGTGTAGATTCTCTTTTTCTCTTAATGAGTCTGGCTAGGGGTTTATCTATTTTGTTTATTTTTTCAAAGAACCAGCTCTTGGTTTTATTGATTTTTTCTATTGTTTTATTCTTCTCAATTTTATTTATTTCTTCTCTAATCTTTATTATGTCCCTCCTTCTGGTGACTTTGGGCCTCATTTGTTCTTCTTTTTCCAATTTCAGTAATTTTGTCTTTAGACTATTCATTTGGGAATGTTCTTCCTTCTTTAAATAGGTCTGGATTGCAATATCTTTCCTCTTAGAACTGCCTTTGCTGCATCCCACAGAAGTTGTGGCTTTGTGTTGTTGTTGTCATTAGTCTCCATATATTCTTTGATTTCTGTTTTGATTTGGTCGTTAACCCATTGATTAATTAGGAGAGTGTTGTTAAGTCTCCATGTATTTGTGAGCCTTTTTGATTTCTTTCTAAAATTTATTTCTAGTTTTATACCTTGGTGATCTGAGAAGTTGGTTGGTAGGATTTCAATATTTTTGAAATTACTGAGGTTCTTTTTGTGGCCTAGTATGTGGTCTATTCTGGAAAATGTTCCATGTGCACTTGAGAAGAATGTGTATCCTGTTGCTTTTGGGTGTAGAGTTCTGTAGATGTCTGTTAGGTCCATCTGTTCTAGTGTGTTGTTCAGTGCCTCTGTGTCTTTACTTATTTTCTGTCTGGTTGATCTGTCCTCTGGAGTGAGTGGTGTGTTGAAGTCTCCTAAGATGAATGCATTGCTGTCTATTTCCTCCTTTAATTCTGTTAGTATTTGTCTCACATATGCTGGCGCTCCTGTGTTGGGTGCATATATATTTATAATGGTTATATCTTCTTGTTGGACTGACCCCTTTATCATTATGTAATGTCCTTCTTTATCTTTTGCTACTTTCTTCGTTTTGAAGTCTATTTTGTCTGATACAAGTACTGCAACACCTGCTTTTTTCTCTTTGTTGTTTGCATGAAATATCTTTTTCCATCCCTTCACTTTTAGTCTGTGTATATCTTTGGATTTGAGGTGAGTTTCTTGTAGGCAGCATATAGATGGGTCTTGCTTTTTTATCCATTCTGTTACTCTGTGTCTTTTGATTGGTGCATTCAGTCCATTTACATTTAGGGTGATTATTGATAGGTATGTACTTATTGCCATTGCTGGCTTTAGATTCGTGGTTACCAAGGGTTCAAGGTTGCTTCTTTACTATCTAACAATCTAACTTAACTTTCTTGTTAAGTTATTGTAAACACAGTCTGATGTTTCTTTATTTCTCTCCCTTCTTATTCCTCCTCCTCCATTCTTTCTATAATAGGTGTTTTATTCTTTGCCTTTAGTTGGTATTTGGATGGTCTACTTTCTTTGCTATGATTTTATTTTCTCTGGTGACATCTTTTTAGCCTTAGGTGTGCTTCCATCTAGAGCAGTCCATTTAAGATATCCTGTAGTGGTGGTTTATGAGAGGCAAACTCTCTCAACTTTCGTTTGTCTGGAAATTGTTTAATCCCTCCATCATATTTAAATGATAATCGTGCTGGATACAATATTCTTGGTTCGAGGCCCTTCTGTTTCATAACGTTAAATATATCATGCCATTCTCTTCTGGCCTGTAAGGTTTCTGTTGAGAAGTCTGATGATAGTCTGATGGGTTTTCCTTTGTAGGTGATCTTTTTCTCTCTCTAGCTGCCTTTAATACTCTGTCTTTATCTTTGATCTTTGCCATCTTAATTATTATGTGTCTTGGTGTTGTCTTCCTTGGGTCCCTTGTGTTGGGAGATCTATGAGCTTCGGTTGACTGCGAGACTACTTCCTTCCCCAGCGAGGGAAAGTTTTCAGCAATTATTTCTTCAAAGACACTTTCTATCCCTTTTTCTCTCTCTTCTTCCTCTGGTACTCCTATAATGCGAATATTGTTCCGTTTGGATTGGTCACACAGTTCTCTTAATATTCTTTCATTCCTAGAAATCCCTTTATCTCTCTCTGCCTCAGCTGCTCTGTACTCCTGTTCTCTGTTTTCTATTCCATTAACAGTCTCTCGCATCTCATCCATTCTGCTGTTAAGCCCGTCGATCGCTTGTCTGATTTCTGTATTGTCTTTCCTCAGTTCCCTCACTTCCTCCCTCAGCTCTTGCACATTTCTCTGTAGGTCCATCAGCATGGTTATGACTTTTATTCTGAATTCTTTTTCAGGAGGCTGTGCATTTCCATCCCTTCAGACTCCCTCTCTGGGGTTGTCTGGTTGATTTTGGTCTGAACCATATTCCTCTGTCTTTTCATGGCTGTATAATTTGGTCACTGATAGTTGCCACGTATGTCAGCTGGGCTCTTTAAGACTTTAAAAAGAGAAGAAAAAAAAAAAGAGAGAAAAAAAGAAAAAAAGAAAGAAAGAAAAAAAGAAAGAAAAGAAAAAACAAAAAAAAACAAAAACAAAACAAAAAAAACAAAAACAAATGCCCACCGGACGTAGATTCTGTGGGAATGCTCTAGGTGGCGCTATTGCCCCACTATTCCACAGCTGTGACTGTGCCGCTCCGCAGGGCCCTTTATCGCTCTGGCAGGGGTGGGAACGAGTAGGAGGCTGTTGATCTCAGTAAGAAGTGTTAAGTATGGCTACGCTTCCTCAGTCGCCAGCTAAGGCGTCTGAAACTCCCCAGGACTCCCAGCCTGCTGGGCTGAGTGTGCTGGGGCGATCCGGCTCCTCCGCTGGGCTCCTGTCTCTTTAAGACCGCTGAAGGAAAGCGCGCACTTTTTTTTTCCTTCCCAGGAGCCGGCTGCAAGCACCCTGGCGCGTTCCCCACTCAGATCCTGCCCCTCTGTCTCTCCAATCTCCGCTGCACTGCGCAATGTGGGTCAGCGCTCCCCGCGCAGATCACCGGGGCTGGCTACTTGCGGGGTGCACTTCCACTCCCTCCCGGCCCTGAATCCTCTCCTCCCGCCGGTGCACTGGGGTGGGGGAGGGCTCGGGTCCCACCGGGTCGCGGCTCCGTATCTTACCCGCCTCTTGGGGTGCCGAGTGCTCTCGGGTGTAGCTGCACGCTGTGCGCTTTCCTGTGTATTCTCGTCTCTCTTTTAGGAATAGATGTATTTTCTGTGTTTTCGTAGATAAATATAGTGTTGGGAGGAGATTTCTGCCGCCCTGCTCACACCGCCATCTTCCCGGAAGTCTAGAGGGTTATATTTGAATACTAATAGCAAAGATCCATTTTTTTTTTTAAAAGGGAGAAGCTAAAGATGCAGAAGAGGCAATAACCAATGGAATTAGGTTTCTAACAAAGCAAAAAAAAAGATGGAATTTATGCCATGTGTGGAGGAGTCAGTCTTTGAAAAAAGAAGATAGACGAACAGGAGCCTATAGTACTGGTGTGTGAATAAATAAAACATTTTCATTTGATAACTATTTTCTGTATGAACTATGAGGCAAGATGCAGTAAGGAAGAGAGGGCATTAGGAGGTCTGAGTAGACAAAGTATGAAATAGAAAATATGGAATGTAAGAGAGTGAACTTTAACTAGAGAAAATGAGTAAATGGCTACTCAGTTGAGGTTCTTTACCATGATTTTATAGTGACCCTACAAACCTGGTCATGGGATTTTTCTTTAACAATGTTTAATTGTTTGCATGTAGTCACAGAGAAAGTGGGGGCTGGTGTTTTACTAAGGCAGATGGTATACACAGAGAGAAGGCCAAAGAGCCTGATGGTTATACGAGCTTGACTGAAGAATGGCAAAATCTAGGTTGGATAAATTTGGAAGGAAAAGGAAAAGGGAACCAACAAAATGAAGCTTTTAACAAAATCAAAAAATGGTTGCAGTAGTGTACCTGAAATAAATTTGAAGCATAGGAGGATGCGGCTGATGAATGGGTTGCATGAGTTAGTAATTTTGGAGGTGGGGCAATTTCTGGTAATGACAAGATTTGGGGGCAGAGGTAATACTTTGGCAGGTGAGAGGCAGAAAACGCTAAGAACTGAGGCTAAGATGATCTTTGTTTATTAGCAGTTACTTAAACTGCTGTTTCTCATGACAGTGCCTGGAGGAAGGTTAAGTCCACATGTTAAGCACTGTTAAGCAATTACATTCCTTCAGAAGCAACTTCAAGTTGATCTGTAAATATGTATCAGACCAATTAATAACTTGCAATTAATAATAATAGTAGGCTGATATAAGGGCAAATAAAATCATCTGAATATATATGAATTTATCTTACATGTATGACATCTCTTTCTCACATGTGAATAATTAAAAGTTGATAATCATCCCCTTCCAGTTTGAATATATATAATAATAAAAACTGTAAGTTTAAGTGATTATTACTATTTGCTCCTTACCCTGAGGTGTTTGCTGATAACGAGGCAGTGCAACAAATGCCATTTAAAAGCAGAACCACTGGGACTTTTGGCAATGCAAATTTTATATCTTCTTGATGAACAAGTGAGAAACGCCTCATCCCAGATTATTTTATTGTACTTCAAAAGTATAATTTTAAAGTTTTTATTTATATATGAAATTGAAA
This sequence comes from Smutsia gigantea, assembly GCA_032199065.1. NCBI lineage: Eukaryota > Metazoa > Chordata > Mammalia > Pholidota > Manidae > Smutsia > Smutsia gigantea. Next base: position 542,510 of record JAVSCE010009663.1, on the reverse strand, counting down.
AGGAAAGAGAGTTTCATGTTAGTTTAAACTATCATCTTTTTTCAAAATGGAAATATCTTCATTGTTTTTATTATAAAAGTATGAATATACTCATTATAAAAATCACAGTAAATGTAAGAATAAAAACTCAAGCTGTCACTGTTCTACAAAAAATAGCTAAGACAAACAAAATGTAAAGTGAAGGACATAGAGTTTAACTTTTTTTTTTAGTTGAACTTTCAACCTTTATTTTGTTCCCTGAAAATTTTAATAGTTTCTCACTGTATCTATTGGTTCCCACTTTATCTAGCATAAGTGGCATCAAAGCTATGGTCTCCCTTACCTTCCCACTAGCTACAATCAGAAAAGTAGGCACACCATTTGTAAACACTGATTAAAGTAATGAAAACAAAGACATTAACCTTGCTTGCTTTGGATAAGGACATAGGCTAATAAGTAGCCACCTTGGTAGACAGATGGTTATAATTATACTAGGTTTTCCAGTGGCTGAAGTTTTTAAATACTTCCTAGTTGTAACTGATTTTTATTACATAACATTTGACTGTACCTGGTTGCTTAGAGCTGTTATCTTAGAATAAGCAGCCAGGTCCAGGAGAAAATGTATAATATTTAGAAGAAAACAACAGAGAATACGAGAGTCAAGCAGAGAACATAAAGGAGTGTCATCTAGAGATCACTCGGAGATGGCATAAAAGCAGATGCAGTTTCAAAATTTAGAGATGTATATCTACACAATTTCTCCTAACCCACTAACAGAGATGGTGTAGGCTTCCCTCGTGTTCATTGTCCTCTGAGGTTTTCTGTGCTACTGGTGCCTTCCACTGGTATGAAAAGCAAAAGGTATGTTCTATTATTCTTATGAGTATCCCTGTTGATTAGCAACTATCTAAAGGCACTTCAACAGCTTAAAGAGAAAACTATTTCTATCTGCTTGGAACTCAGTTAATCTGGAAAGTCAGAATTATTTGATCTCTTCCTAATAATACCATCAACCATGAAAGAAGTGTATATTTCAGTTTTCACTGAAACTTACTAAAAATCTAACATAAAATCATTTCTACTATCTTGAGTTTTGTTTTAAGAAATTGATGAGTATCAAGAAATCATACCTATCTGTATATTTACATGTGAATTTAAAATATTCTACAGAACACAAGACATACTAGTATTTGTTTAGCTGTAAAATGCTACATTATCTGATGTACAAAGGGTAAACTGCAAAGAAACTGTACTTGATAGCTAACTAGGGAGAAGTTTGAACAAATGGTTAAGGTAGAATGACTGATTATTCAAAATAATTCTCAAGTATTCAAATAAATTTTGTCACTTTCATAGTGTGTTTATAATTGATTTTGATGCTTAATAAAAATCATTCTTAAAGCCACTTTTCTTCACTTTTTTCTCCAAATGTATGTATTCCATTCTATTGAGTAACACCACCACTACCTCAATTCCTTAATAGCACATTTGCCATTAGTGGTTCAATAGAACTAAATTATATGTAATAAGTAGTAATTGAAAATTAGCAACAAGATAATAAAATATGAAGGTAGCTCTTACTTGGATGTCATGATGGTGCTAAGAGATAGTTCCTCCATGAGATAGCACTATCAGGAACTTATAATTAGCTGCATAGAGTTAAGGTAAATTTAACAAAATGATAAAGGGAGGCATTATAATAAATTTCTTCAAGTTTTAGTTCTCTAGAGAGGTCTTCAGTGGTAAGATTATTGGAGCAGAAGGCAAAAGGCCCCCAATCACCTTAACTTAGCATATTTGGCTCCTGCTGTCTCTCTGCCTTCAACCTATACCTCCCATGTACACTTTGCATCAGCCATATGGAGCTACGTACATAACCATGTGTTATGTTGTTTTATGCCAACATAAACTCACAGATTCCATTTCCTCAGCTTGAAATACCCTTATTTTCTTCATTTAGTCAACAACACTTTCTGGACTCTAAAACACTCATTTAAAGCATTACATTTTTTCAGGAAGCCTTCTTTGACTCCTTTCCTTCCATATGTATGCCTTCATAGCATCTTTTTCATTCATTACACTAAAATTATTGATTTACTCATATATTTTTCACCAGTCTGCAAGATCCTTGAGGGCAAAGACATACTACATTCAACTTTATTCTCTATCTCAGATCTCAGAATAGGATAAGTTCTCAATAATGACTACTGAGTGTTCTTGAAATTATTTTAAATTCAAGTAAAAGTTATAATAATGCTAACAGATCTGGTCTTTAGGATTCATTATACATCTGTGGCACTTTGTTATTCCTCAGTCTCTATTGGAAATACACAAATAATGATATTTTTTTTTTGGAAGGCATTAGATGATCTGATTAATGGTTGAGGAAAAAAGCTTATGTGACTGGATGCTTTACTCTGATTTTTTACTGCAAGTAAGATATATCCAAGTTGCCCATTTTGTTAGTCATGTTTCAATTATTCATAAATATAATTTCATCTATAATAATCTAGGGCTTCTTCCTACCAGTGCTCAATAAAAATTGCACAACTCAGAAGTAGCCCTAGGCAGAAATAGGGGGTGACATGTGTACATTGTATATGTAAGAGTTGTAGGGTAGCTTACTAAGATTTTAATTTGCATTTTGTTATTTATTAATTAATTAATTTATTTATTTATTCTCCATTTATTTTTAACCTTGCCCCATTCGAAAGAGGTAACCAAGTCTTCTGGGCTCCATTATTTATGGAAGATCTGAGTTACTAAGTAGAAAACAGAAGTTACTCATGGATAATCTGCCTTATGAATTTTATTTTTGGGAGCTTGAGTGAAAGATAAAGCCTTTGAGGGCTGTCAGGGAGACTGGGAAAAAGCTTCTGAAGCCCAACTTTTCCAAACTGGAAAAGTTTCAGCAATATCAGGCATAATAGAGACCTGAATCTTATTCCCTAGTTGTGCTTCAAAGAAATGGCAAGACCACAGAGGAGAATGGCTACATGGACCACCTTGGGAGGCTGCATGCTAGGTTCAGCAAGCTCAAAATCAGCAGACTCTCATGCACAAGCTTGGCCAAAAAGCAGTGATTTCACCTTATTTTTTTTTAATGAGCTTATTTAATAAGGAGATCAGATGTGACCATGATAAACTGCAGACAAGCAGGTCCATTCCACTTTTAAAAGACCCAGATTCTTGGGTTGGGGAAAAGACTGGAAGGAAAGGAAGGGAGCCTCATTCTTCTCCATGTGCTCCCATAATGACTGATACGAATCCCCATATTACCAGGTTGGACAATTCTAAGTCAGACTTAATTGAACTTAAGGGAAATAAAGTAATTTTATATATTTCTTACATATAAGTTATCTGACTACACACAATGATATGGATCTGTATATTTCTAATGTAGTTTAATATACCTTCTTCATTGTCCATTATTTATATTATTTGTGCTTCACAACCCCTACAGCAGAATGACTGAAGTGGCTGCATTTTGAAAGTCTAAGTTTTTCTTTGGAAGCAAAACAATGATGGCTTTTTGGGCAGAATTGATTATGGGAGTCAATAAGAAGTTCATCATCATAAGAAATATAATATTACAAGGTAAATTTATGACTTGGATTCAGGAACTACAAACAAAACATCTGAAAGAGGAGAGAAAAAGTAATCTCATTAAATGTCCCCTAGAAAGGCCTATACATAGAGACTGACTCCTTTCAGAAACGCTTCACATCCCACATGCTAGACTAAAGGAATGATACTTTATTAAACAAACAAACAAAAAAAAAAAACACTGAAGGATCCCTAGCATCCTTAAATCTACACCTATGAGCTTACTTGGAAAAGAATTCAGGGAAGTGGCTACAATGGGAAGGAAGGAGCAGGCAAAAAAGGGTATATAGACAAGAAAGGGTATGTAGGGTTCTTCAACTTGGATCTGAAATACTTAGTTTTTTAAATAAATCTTTAAGTAAGTATGGCCAAACCTTAAATATGACAAACAAGGTCATGGCTATATGGGTATTTGCTTTGCTATTTATTCAATCCCAGTCTATATTTTTGGCATATTTCAAAATTAAAATCTAGCATAACCATATATCCTAATTTTTATCCAAGTATAAACTTTCTCCTCTGCAGTTTAGAATCAGGATAATTTAATACAGAGCCTAGTGCATTATTGAGCTTTGAAAGCCTTTGAATAGAACTTAAAAGGTAATGTAAAATTGATTATCTGGTTCATTATTCATTCTTTTCAAATAAGGCAGCTTCATCCAAATGAAAAAAAGAATTAACAATGAAGGTAACAAGAGATGTTCACTGCTATAAAATGTATAACTATTTCCATTTTATATAGTCTGCAATGACAATTAAGACAAACTCATTAAAATAATATATATATATTCATTTACAGAGAGGCTTAATTGATTCATTCATCTAAAAATTATTTAATTTTAACTATGTGACAGACCAGAGGTTAAGTACTCAGGATACAAAGATAAACAAGAAAATAATTAAGATAACATATGAAATGTTGTAAAGAAGAATTTACAAAGTTGATGAGATCATTCAATGATTTTAGAGGAAATGCTAATTCTGAGAAAATGGGAAAGGTTGCAGAGAGAGGGTAACATTTGAGCTGGGACTTGAATAATAACTAGGTCAACAGATAGCAAAGAGAGGAAAATGTGTTTCAGGCAGGAATGAAAAAAAATATATATATATACAGTCAGTCCTCATTATTCATATAGTCTATATTTGCAAATCCACCTATCACTAAAATGTGTTCATAACCCTAAAGTCAATACCTTTGCAGTCATTCATGGACATACACCGAGTGACGAACAATTTAAGTTGTCTGAAGCACATGCTCCTGGCTGAGGTCAAACAATGCAACACTCACTTTGCCCTCTTACCTTCATACTGTTAAATGTCCTTTGCACAGTTTATTTGCTGGTGTGTTTTCTGCATTTTTGTGCTTTTTGTTGGCAATTTATCTGTTTAAAATGGTCCTCAAGTGTGCTGAAGTTCTGTCTAGTATTTCTAAGTACAAGAAGGTTGTGATGTGCCTTATGGAAAAGAATACATATATTCAATAACCTTCATTCAGGCATTAAGTTATAGTGCTGCTGGCTGTGACTTCAATGTTAATGAAACAACAGTATGTATTAAATAAGGATCATTAAGCACAAACACACATAAAACAAGGCTGAACTGACTGGTTGATGAAAATGTGACCAAGATGCTCAAAGGAACCAAACTCTGTATTTCCCCTAGGAAAAATGGCTCAGTATTCACTAATTCAGTGTTTGTGGTTAATTTATACAACATAACAAGTGTGAATAACAAGAATCAACTGTGTTTAATTTAACTGTGTGTATTCACCACTTAACAAAATGTTTCCTTTAATAAAATTTATTTACAGGAACTACAGACTATTTTGATTAGATATACATAGTGTAGACCCTGTACTGAATAAGTAATGAATAATCAACTGTAATGAAGGTAACTTAGCGGCTTATTATGCATACTTACAGTCTTTAAAGGCTTTAAATAGCATGGTATCATAAGGTAATTTGAAGTTCTAATAGGGGCAAAAACACCTCAAAGACAGCTAATATACTTGCACACACTTAAAAGATAGGGTTCACAGAAGAAGATTTAGCATACTTTTACTGATTTAATTACTTCTACAAAGCATTATTGTGGATAACTGCAAAAGCAGTATGGTAAAAACTGTGCAACAGAAAAAATTCTAAGATGATTTCTAAAAGTTTCCTCAATCAATTAACAAAATTGAACTGTTACTTTCCCAAAGTGATTCCAATGAACAAATAACAGAAGATCCACACACACGTTAGCTCATTATAATGAAAAAGAAGCATGTAATATCCTTAAACCATCATGTTTCTTTATAGAAAAGTAGAACAAGTGAGGTATATTATTTAATATTTAATGAAGACTTTTTTTAAAAGCAACATTCCTGCAATAATAATTCCAATAACTTTGAAGTACATAGTTCAATAGAGAAAATGAAAAACTAAAATTAACTTAAAAGAACATATAGACACTAAGGTCATGACTGAGAGTGATGCCATAAATCTACATCTGCGTAAAATGTTGCATGCTAAGTCCATGATGTAATCTTTTCTGTCTTTGCTGAATGGCCTGCACCTCTTAAATTATATTCAACAGTCTAGCAATTAAGAGCTACATACTGCACATCTTAAACTTGTAGTTTGGGAAGATAGTGTATGGAGATTGACAATGCAAACAGACAAAAGACTTCTGATAATTTCAAATTCTATTTAAAAACATAGGAAAGAAATCAGGATGAAAATTATTCTTTAAAGAGAACAGACCAGAAGGGAAGAAGAGGTCAGTATTCCATAATGCAAGAAAAAAATATAAGAAGTTCTTATTGTATATATAGATAAAATAGAAAGGCAATTTCATGGATATCATTTATTCATAATGCTTAAATGTGTTATTTCCACTCTTCTGAACTTCAGAACCAAATACCCAACTACACAAACTCAATGCTTCCACTTACATAGGTGCCACAGTCTTAATGTGTCCAAAAGCAACTCCTTGATTTTCCCTGTAAGCCTGCTCTTGCCAAGCGTTCTCCATCTTAGCAAACAGCTATTCTGTTCTTCAAATTGCCCCAGCCAAAATCCTTGGATTTGTTCTTGACTCCTTTCCTTTCTCATATAATATATACACAAATCCTACTGTTTCTTCTTCTAAAATACGCCCAGAACCAGACCACTTCTTTCTGCATCCAAGACTATCTCTTTATTCTAAGCCATCATCACTTCTTACTTTGGCAACAGTACTAGCCTATTAATGGCTCTCCCACTTTCTACAGTATCCACACTGATCCATTAAAAATGTAAATCATATATATATATTTAATGGCAAATATATGTAATGGTATATATATATATATGTGTGTGTATACATAATATATAGTACATAAATACGCAATGTTTCTTTGCAAAAGACAATAACTGAGGCATCATAAATACGACTACCAACTTTAAAAAAAAAGAACTTTTCACAAAGGAATCATAAATTTTCTCCTTACAATTATATTTCTGGGATCTGTTACTCTAGCCAAAACATTACAAATTCATGAGATATCACCAGATTTTTCCTAAAAGATTATTATAAAATCTCACTGCTCTATACCTGTGAGATTTTTGTGTTTATACCTCTTCTTTTTCCTATTTATTTATTTATTTTTGGTATAACTAATATACAATTAAGTGAGCAAAATTGTGGTTACTACATTACCCCCATTATCAACTCCCCACCACATACCTCATTACAGTCACTGTCCGTCAGCGTAGTAAGATGCTATAGAATCACTACCTGTCTTCTCTGTGTTATACTGCCTTCCCTGTGCCCCCTGCCCCAATACATTAGCTGTGCTACACGTAAAACCCCTTTTTCTCCAGATCCCTCCCTTCCCTACCATCCTCCCCAGTCCCTTTCCCTTTAGTAACTGTTAGTCCATTCTAGGGTTCTGTAAGTCTACTGCTGTTTTGTTCCTTCAGTTTTTCCTTTGTTCTTGTACTCTACAGATGAGTGAAATCATTTGATACTTGTCTTTCTCCAGCTGCCTTATTTCATTAAGCATAATACCCTCTAGCTCAATCCATGTTGTTACAAATGGTAGGATTTGTTTTCTTCTTATGGCCGAATTATATTCCACTGTGTGTATGTACCACATCTTCTCTATCCATTCACCTACTGACGGACACTTAGGTTCCATTTCTGAGCTATTGAAAATAGTGCTGTGATAAATATAGGGGTACATATTTCGTTTCAAATCTGGGATCCTGCACTCTTACGGTAAATTCCTAGGAGTGGAGTAACTGTGTCAAATGGTATTTCTATTTTGAGTTTTTTGAGGAACCTCCATACTGCTTTCCACAATGGTTGAACTAATTTGCAGTCCCACCAGCAGTGTAGGAGGGTTCCCTTTTCTCCACATCCTCGCCAACATTTGTTGTTGTTTGTGTTTTGGATGTTGGCCATCCTCACTGGTGTGAGGTGATATCTCATTGTGGTTTTAATTTGCATTTCTCTGATGATTAGTGATGTGGAGCATCTTTTCATGTGCCTGTTTGGCCATCTGAATTTCTTCTTTGGAGAAGTCTCTCTTTAGGTCCTCTACCCATTTTTTAATTGGATTATTTGCTTTTTGATTGTTGAGGTATGTGAGCTCTTTGTATATTTTGGATGGCAACCCCTTATCGGATATGTCATTTATGAATATATTTTCCCATACTGTAGGAGGCCTTTTGTTCTACTGATGGTGTCCTTTGCTGTACAGAAGCTTTTTATTTCAATATAGTCTCACTTGTTCATTTTTGCTTTTGTTTCCCTTACCCGAGGAGATATGTTTATGAAGAAGTTGTTCATGTTTATATTCAAGGGAGTTTCGCCTATGTTTTCTTCTAAGAGTTTCATGGTTTCATGACTTACATTCAGGTCTTTGATCCATTTCGAGTTTACTTTTGTGTATGTGGTTAGAGAGTAATCCAGTTTCATTCTCTAACATGTAGCTTTCCAGTTTTACAATCACCAGCTGTTGAAGAGTCTGTCATTTCCCCATTGTATATCCACGGCTTCTTTATCGTATAATAATTGACAATATATGCTTGGGTTAGTCTCTGGACTCTCTTTCTGTTCCACTGTCTATGGGGCTGTTCTTGTGCCAGTACCAAATTGTCTTGATTATTGTGGCTTTGTAGTAGAGCTTGAAGTTGGGAAGCGAGATCCCCCCTGCTTTAGTCTTCCTTCTAAGGTCTCCTTTGGCTATTCGGGGTCTTTTGTGGTTCCATTTGAATTTTAGAACTATTTGTTCCAGTTCACTGAAGAATGCTGTTGGTATTTTGACAGGGATGGCATTGAGTCTGTAGATTGCTGGCAGGATGGACATTTTGACAATATTAATTCTTCCTAGCCAAGAGCATGGGATGAATTTCCATTTATTAGTGTCCTCTTTAATTTCTCTTAAGAGTGTCTTGTAGTTTTCAGGGCATAGGTCTTTCCCTTCCTTGATTAGGTTTATTCCTAGGTATTTTATTCTTTTTGATGTGATTGTGAATGGAATTCTTTTCCTGATTTCTCTATCTGCTAGTTCACCATTAGTGTATAGCAATGCAACAGATTTCTGTGTGTTAATTTTGTATCCTGCAACTATGCTGAATTCAGATATTAGTTCTAGTAGTTTTGGAGTGGATCCTTTAGGGTTTTATATGTACACTATCATGTCATCTGCAAAGAGAGACAGTTTGACATCTTCCTTACAAATCTGGATGCCTTTTATTTCTTTGTGTTGTCTGATTGCCATGGCTAGAACCTCCAGTACTATGTTGAATAAAGGTGGGGAGAGTGGGCATCGTTGTCTTGTTCCCGATCTTAAAGGAAAACCTTTCAGCTTGTTGCTGTTAAGTATCATGTTGACTGTTGGTTTGTCATATATGGCCTTTAGTATGTTGAGGTCCTTGCCCTCTCTACCCATTTTGTTGAGAGTTTTTATCATGAATGGATGTTGAATTTTTTTTTAATATAATTTATTTTATTATCATTAATTTACAATTACATGTGCAATATTACGATTATTAAACTACCCCTTCATCAGGTCCCCACCACCAACCCCATTACAGTCACTGTCCATCAGCGTAGTGAGATGCTATAGAATTACTACTTGTCTTCTCTGAGCTGTACTGCCCTCCCCGTGCCCCCCCAACATTACATTTGCTAATCGTAATGCCCCTTTTTCCCTCTTATCCCTCCCTTTCCGCCCATTTTCCCCAGTCCCTTTCCCTTTGGTAACTATTAGTCCGTTCTTGGGTTCTGTGAGTCTGCTACTGTTTTGTTCCTTCAGTTTTTTTTTTTTGTTCTTATACTCCACATATGAGTGAAATCATTTGATACTTGTCTTTTTCGGCTTGGCTTATTTCACTGAGCATAATACCTCTAGCTCCATCCATGTTGTTGCAAATGGTAGGATTTGTTTTCTTCTTATGGCTGAATAATATTCCATTGTGTATATGTACCACATCTTCTTTATCCATTCATCTACTGATGGACACTAGGTTGCTTCCATTTCTTGGCTATTGTAAATAGTGCTGCAATAAACATAGGGGTGCATCTGTCCTTTTCAAATTGGGCTGCTGCATTCTTAGGTAAATTCCTAGGAGTGGAATTCCTGGGTCAAATGGTATTTCTATTTTGAGTCTTTTGAGGAACCTCCATACTGCTTTCCACAATGGTTGAACTAATTTGCAGTCCCAGCAGCAGTGTAGGAGGGTTCCCTTTTCTCCACATCCTCGCCAACATTTGTTGTTGTTTGTGTTTGGATGTTGGCCATCCTCACTGGTGTGAGGTGATATCTCATTGTGGTTTTAATCTGCATTTCTCTGATGATTAGCGATGTGGAGCATCTTTTCATGTGCCTGTTGGCCATCTGAATTTCTTCTTTGGCGAAGTGTCTATTCATGTCCTCTGCCCATTTCTTAATTGGATTATTTGCTTTGTGTTTGTTAAGGTGCATGAGTTCTTTATATATTTTGGATGTCAACCCTTTATCAGATACGTTTTTTATGAATATATTCTCCCATACTGCAGGATGTCTTTTTGTTCTACTGATGGTGTCCTTTGCTGTACAGAAGCTTTCAGCTTGATATAGTCCCACTTGTTCATTTTTGCTTTTGTTTCCCTTGCCCGGGGAGATATGTTCATGAAGAAGTTGCTCATGTTTATGTCCAAGAGATTTTTGCCTATGTTTTTTTCTAAGAGTTTTATGGTTTCATGACTTACATTCAGGTCTTTGATCCACCTTGAGTTTACCTTTGTGTATGGGAATAGACAGTAGTCCAGTTTCATTCTCTTACATGTAGCTGTCCAGTTTTTCCAACACCAGCTGCTGAAGAGGCTGTCATCTCCCCATTGTATATCCAAGGCATTTTTATCAAATATTAATTGACTGTATATGTTTGGGTTAATGTTTGGGTTTTCTATTCTGTTCCACTGGTCTGTGGGTCTGTTTTGTGCCAATACCAAATTGTCTTGATTACTGTGGCTTTGTAGTAGAGCTTGAAGTCAGGGAGTGTAATTCCCCTGTTTTATTCCTCCTTCTCAGGATTGCTTTGGCTATTCGGGGTCTTTTGTGGTTCCATATGAATTTTAGAATTATTTGTTGGAGTTCATTGAAGAAAGCTGTTGGTAGTTTGATAGGGATTGCATTGAATCTGTAGATTGCTTTAGTAGTATAGCCATTTTGACAATATTTATTCTTCCTAGCCAAGAGCATGGGATGCATTTCCATTTTTAGTGTCCTCTTTAATTTCTCTTAGGAGTGTCTTGTAGTTTTCAGAGTACAGGTCTTTCACTTCCTTCGTTAGGTTTATTCCTAGGTATTTTATTCTTTTTGATGCAATTGTGAATGGAATTGTTTTTCTGATTTCTCTTTCTGTTAGTTCATCGTTAGTGTATAGGAAAGCAACCGATTTCTGTGTGTTAATTTTGTATCCTGCAACTTTGCTAAATTCACATATTAGTTCTACTAGTTTTGGAATGGAGTCTTTAGGGTTTTTTATGTACAGTATCATGTCATCTGCAAATAGTGACAATTTGACTTCTTCTTTACCAATCTGGATGCCTTGTATGTCTTTGTTTGTCTGATTGCCGTGGCTAGGACCTCCAGTACTATGTTGAATAACAGTGGAGAGAGTGGGCATCCCTGTCTTGTTCCCGATCTTAGATGAAAAGCTTTCAGCGTCTCGCCGTTAAGTATGATGTTAGCTGTGGGTTTGTCATATATAGCCTTTATGATGTTGAGGTACTTGCCGTCTATACCCATTTTGTTGAGAGTTGTAATCAGGAATGGATGCTGAATTTTGTCAAATGCTTTTTCAGCATCTATGGAGATGATTATGTGGTTTTTGTTCTTCTTTTTGTTGATGTGGTGGATGATGTTGATGGATTTTCGAATGTTGTGCCATCCTTGCATCCCTGGGATGAATCCCACTTGATCATGGTGTATGATCCTCTTGATGTATTTTTGAATTCGGTTTGCTAATATTTTGTTGAGTATTTTTGCATCTACGTTCATCAGGGATATTGGTCTGTAATTTTCTTTTTTGGTGAGGTGTTTGCCAGGTTTTGGTATTAGAGTGATGCTGGCTTCATAGAATGAGTTTGGAAGTATTTCCTCCTCTTCTATTTTTTGGAAAACTTTAAGGAGAATCGGTGTTATTTCTTCTCTATATGTCTGATAGAATTCAGAGGTGAATCCATCAGGCCCGGGGGTTTTGTTCTTGGGTAGTTTTTTGATTACCAAATCGATTTCGTCGCTGGTGATTGGTGTGTTTAGTTTTTCTGTTTCTTGCTTAGTCAGTCTTAGAAGGTTGTATTTTTCTAAGAAGTTGTCCATTTCTTCTATGTGTTCCAGCCTGTTAGCATATAGATTCTCATAATATTCTCTTATGATTCTTTGTATTTCTGTGGGGTCCGTCGTGATTTTTCCTTTCTCATTTCTGATTGTGTTTATGTGTGTAGATTCTCTTTTTCTCTTAATGAGTCTGTCTAGGGGTTTATCTATTTTGTTTATTTTTTCAAAGAACCAGCTCTTGGTTTCATTGATTTTTTCTATTGTTTTATTCTTCTCAATTTTATTTATTTCTTCTCTAATCTTTATTATGTCCCTCCTTCTGGTGACTTTGGGCCTCATTTGTTCTTCTTTTTCCAATTTCAGTAATTGTGTCTTTAGACTATTCATTTGGGAATGTTCTTCCTTCTTTAAATAGGCCTGGATTGCAATATACTTTCCTCTTAGAACTGCCTTTGCTGCGTCCCACAGAAGTTGTGACTTTGTGTTGTTGTTGTCATCAGTCTCCATAAATTCTTTGATTTCTGTTTTGATTTGGTCGTTAACCCATTGATTAATTAGGAGAGTGTTGTTAAGTCTCCATGTATTTGTGAGCCTTTTTGATTTCTTTCAAAAATTTATTTCCAGTTTTATACCTTGGTGATCTGAGAAGTTGGTTGGTAGGATTTCAATATTTTTGAAATTGCTGAGGTTCTTTTTGTGGCCTAGTATGTGGTCTATTCTGGAAAATGTTCCATGTGCATTTGAGAAGAATGTGTACCCTGTTGCTTTTGGGTGTAGAGTTCTGTAGATGTCTGTTAGGTCCATCTGTTCTAGTGTGTTTTTCAGTGCCTCTGTGTCTTTACTTATTTTCTGTCTGGTTGATCTGTCCTCTGGAGTGAGTGGTGTGTTGAAGTCTCCTAAGATGAATGCATTGCTGTCTATTTCCTCCTTTAATTCTGTTAGTATTTGTCTCACATATGCTGGCGCTCCTGTGTTGGGTGCATATATATTTATAATGGTTATATCTTCTTGTTGGACTGACCCCTTTATCATTATGTAATGTCCTTCTTTATCTCTTGCTACTTTCTTCGTTTTGAAGTCTATTTTGTCTGATACAAGTACTATAACACCTGCTTTTTTCTCTTTGTTGTTTGCATGAAATATCTTTTTCCATCCCTTCACTTTTAGTCTGTGTATATGTTTGGATTTGAGGTGAGTTTCTTGTAGGCAGCATATAGATGGGTCTTGCTTTTTTATCCATTCTGTTACTCTGTGTCTTTTGATTGGTGCATTCAGTCCATTTACATTTAGGGTGATTATTGATAGATATGTACTTATTGCCATTGCTGGCTTTAGATTCGTGGTTACCAAGGGTTCAAGGGTTGCTTCTTTACTATCTAACAATCTAACTTAACTTTCTTGTTAAGTTATTGTAAACACCATCTGATGTTTCTTTATTTCTCTCCCTTCTTATTCCTCCTCCTCCATTCTTTCTATAATAGGTGTTTTATTCTTTGCCTTTAGTTAGTATTTGGATGGTCTGCTTTCTTTGCTATGATTTTATTTTCTCTGGTGACATCTTTTTAGCCTTAGGTGTGCTTCCATCTAGAGCAGTCCATTTAAGATATCCTGTAGTGGTGGTTTATGAGAGGCAAACTCTCTCAACTTTCGTTTGTCTGGAAATTGTTTAATCCCTCCATCATATTTAAATGATAATCGTGCTGGATACAATATTCTTGGTTCGAGGCCATTCTGTTTCATAACGTTAAATATATCATGCCATTCTCTTCTGGCCTGTAAGGTTTCTGTTGAGAAGTCTGATGATACTCTGATGGGTTTTCCTTTGTAGGTGATCTTTTTTCTCTCTGTAGCTGCCTTTAATACCCTGTCTTTATCTTTGATCTTTGCCATCTTAATTATTATGTGTCTTGGTGTTGTCTTCCTTGGGTCCCTTGTGTTGGGAGATCTATGAGCTTCGGTGGACTGTGAGACTACTTCCTTCCCCAGCGAGGGAAAGTTTTCAGCAATTATTTCTTCAAAGACACTTTCTATCCCTTTTTCTCTCTCTTCTTCCTCTGGTACTCCTATAATGCGAATATTGTTCTGTTTGGATTGGTCACACAGTTCTCTTAATATTCTTTCATTCCTAGAAATCCTTTTATATCTCTCTCTGCCTCAGCTGCTCTGTATTTCTCTTCTCTGTTTTCTATTCCATTAACAGTCTCTTGCATCTCATCCATTCTGCTGTAAAGCCCAGCGATCACTTGTCTGATTTCTGCATTATCTTTCCTCAGTTCCCTCACTTACTCCCTCAGTTCTTGCACATTTCTCTGTAGGTCCATCAGCATGGTTATGACTTTTATTCTGAATTCTTTTTCAGGAAGACTGTGCATTTCCATCCCTTCAGGCTCCCTCTCTGGGGTTGTCTGGTTGATTTTGGTCTGAACCATATTCCTCTGTCTTTTCATGGCGATAGAATTGGTCACCGATAGTTGCCACGTATGTCAGCTGGGCTCTTTAAGACCGCCTCTTGGGGTGCCGTGTGCTCTCGGGTGTAGCTGCACCCTGTGCACTTTCCTGTGTATTCTCGTCTCTCTTTTAGGAATAGTTGTATTTGCTGTGTTTTCGTAGATAAATAATGTGTTGGGAGGAGATTTCTGCCACCCTGCTCACACCGCCATCTTCTCGAAAGTCATAGAGCTGATTTTATATTTAAATGTACTAAAACTACTTTAAATCCAGGATCAAGAAATCTTAAGTTTCATGGGAAGTTGTTGAGATTTACTCATGTGAGAATAATAGTTGAGTTTTCATGGTTTAATTTAGTCTCAGGGGTAAAAAAATTCCAATATTGGGGAAAAATTACACTATCTTAAAAGAAAATTAAAAAAAATTTTAAGGCAAAAAATTTGAAAATCCCCAAAAAGAAAGTAAACAAAAGTCATCCATAATCCTAGGAACATAGAATGTTAACATTTTGACTTATATGCTTCTAGTTTTTCTCCCATGCATAGGTACCTACTGATTTATGCTTTTTTGCCACCATTTCTTTTACTTTATTCCACTTTACTTTAGCCACCATTTCTTTTGCTTTGTTCTCTCTTCCCTGCCTTCCTTCCTTCTTCCCTTTTTCATTTCTTTTACTTCACTCCCTCTTCCTTTCCTCTTCATTTCTTTTTTTCCAAAATTGGAATCAATATGATTATGATGTTTTATTATTGCTTATTTATCCCACTTAGTACCTTGACTGCAGTGTTGCATGTCATTTCTTTTATTCTGTAACATGATTTTTTTGGTCATTAAAAAAGTAAATTACAAATGCAATACAACTCAGTATAAAAATGTTATGAAATACATCTCCACACACACACAGAAAAAAATATCTATTATCTCACACATTAAAGATAACTACTGTTAATACCTGTCTGTATATTCTTTTAGTCTTTTGTATTCATGGATCTCCATACATATATTCATGTTTTTAAATGGGATTAAAGCATATGCACTTGTTATTAATTCATTACTCAGCATATACTCCTTGAATGCCTATTTTAATAGCATTATGGTTGAGTGTAGATTCAGGAGTCAGGTGTTCTGAATTCTGATGCCAGCTTTGAGTACTTGTATGACCTTGGATTGGCTGTTTAACCTCTCTTTGCCTTAGTTTCCTTATTTGTAATATAGGATTAACTCATAGTACCTACATCAAGGGTTATTGTGAGGAATCCTTTATAATCCATGTAAAGCACTTAGGCTATTATGTACATGGCACTTAGTAATTACTAAATAAGTGATTTTTTCCATCATCGTTATCATTTACATTATCATATGAAAGTGAACAAAACAGACAAAAATCCCTTACATCTAGGAAGAAGAAGGATAATAAATAAAAATACAAATACAGTGAAAAGTAAATTAGAGAGTTCTGGGCTAGGTAGTGATGGTGATGGGGGTTGCAATTTTTAATAAGCTTTTTGAGAAAGCTTCACTAAGAAGGAAGTATTTGAGCAAAGACCTGAAGAAGGTGAGGGAGTCAGCCAGAAAAATAGCAGAGGGACAAGTGTACCAGGCAGAAAGATTATAGCATGCTGAAGGTTTTGAGATGGGGGCTTGTTTGACTCTTCAGGGAACTAAGGAGAGTGGTGAGAGAAAGGAGAATGGGGGTTGGTCTCATCAGTGGTTACATCTGACATAATACTAAAACCAGGGATTAGATTTTGGTACATTGTGTGTGTATCATTTTATGTCAGCTCTCATTTTTTTTGGTTTATTGTAAAAATAAATTTAATAATGCTTAGTTTTTTTTGCTATTATTAATATACAATTACATGAGCAGCATTACGGTTACTAAATTCCCCCTATTATCAAGTTCCCACCACATACCCCATTACAGTCACTGTCCATCAGTGTAGTAGGATGTTATAGAATCACTACTTGTCTTCTCTGTTGATACTGCCTTTCCCATGTCCCCCCACCCCACCACCACACCTGCTACATTATGTATGCTAATTGTAATAGCCCCTTTTCCTCCTTATCCCTCCCTTCCCACCCCTCTTTCCCAGTCCCTTTCCCTTTGGTAACTGTTAGTCCCTTCTTGGGTTCTGTGAGTCTGCTGCTGTTTTGTTCCTTCAGTTTTTTCTTTGTTCTTATACTCCACAGATGAGTGAAATCATTTGGTACTTGTCTTTCTCTGTCTGACTTATTTCACTGAACATAATACCCTTTAGCTCCATCCATGTTGTTGCAAATGGAAGGTTTGGTTTTCTTCTTATGGCTGAACAATATTCCATTGTGTATATATACCACATCTTCTTTATCCATTCATCTACTGATGAACACTTAGGTTGCTTCCATTTCTTGGCTATTGTAAATAGTGCTGCAATACACATAGGGGTGCATATGTCTTTTTCAATCTGGGCTGCTACATTCTTAGGGGAAATTCCTAGGAGTGGAATTCCTGGGTCAAATGGTATTTCTATTTTGACTTTTTTGAGGAACATCCATACTACTTTCCACAATGATTGAACTAATTTACATTCCCACCAGCCGTGTAGGAGTGTTCCCCTTTCTTCACATCCTCGCCAACATTTGTTGTTGTTTGTCTTTTGGATGGTGGCCATCCTCACTGGTGTGAGGTGATATCTCATTGTGGCTTTAATTTGCATTTCTCTGATGTTTAGTGATGTGGAGCATCTTTTCATGTGCCTGTTGGCCATCTGAATTTCTTCTTTGAAGAAGTGTCTGTTCAGCTTCTCTTCCCATTTTTTAATTGGCTTATTTGCTTTTTGTTTGTTGAGGTGTGTGAGCTCTTTATATAATTTGGATGTCAACCCCTTATCAGATATGTCATTTATGAATATATTCTCCCATACTGTAGGGAGTACCCATTCAGTAACTCTGTGTCTTTTGATTAGTGCATTCAGACCATTTACTTTTAGGGTGATTATCAATAGGTACGTACTTATTGCCATTAGCAGGCCTTAGATTCGTGGTTACCAAAGGTTCAAGGGCAATTCCCTTACTATCTAGCAGTCTAATTTAACTTACTTCTTATACTATTACAAACACAACCTAAAGGTTCTTTTTTTTTTCTCCTTTTTCTTTGTCCTCCATTCTTTGTATGTTATGAATCATGTTCTGTACTCTTTGTCTTCTCTTGGGTGACATCTTTTTCCCTTAGGAATACTTCCATCTATAGGAGTCCCTCTAAAATGCACTATAGAGGTGGTTAGTGGGAGGTAATTTCTCTCAGCTTTTGCTTATCTGAAAATTGTTTAATCCCTCCTTCAAATTTAAATGATAACCTTTTTGGGTAACGTATTCTTGGTTCAAGGTCTTCCTGCTTCATTGCATTAAATATATCATGCCACTCCCTTCTGGCCTCTAAAGTTTCTGTTGAGAAGTCTGATGATAACCTGATGGGTTTTCCTTTGTATGTGATGCTTTCTCTCTAGCTGCTTTTAAATTTCTGTCTTTATCATTGAGCTTTGCCATTGTAGTTATTTTATGTCTTGATGTTGTCTTTCTTCGGTCACTTGTGTTGGGAGGTCTGTGCACCTCCATGGCTTGAGAGACTATCTCCTTCCCCAGACTGGGGAAGTTTTTAGTAGTTACCTCTTCAATGACAGTTTCTATCCCTTTTTGTCTCTCTTCTTCTTCTGGTACCCCTTTAATGCGAATATTGTGGCATTTGGATTGGTCACACAGTTCTCTCAATATTCTTTCATTCGTAGAGATCCTTTTTTCTTTCTGTGCCTTAGCTTCTTTGTATTCCTTTTCTCAAATTTCTATTCCATTTCCTGTCTCTTCTACTGTATCTAATCTGCTTTTAAATCCCTCTATTGTATGTTGCATTTCCGAAGTGGAATTTCTTAATGATTGAATCTCCAAGTTGAATTCGTTCCTGAGTTCTTGAATATTTTTCTTTACCTCCAAAAGTATGTTTATAATTTTTATTTTGAACTCTCTTTCTGGAAGATTGGTGAGTTTGGTTTCATTTGGCCCTCTTTCTGGGGTTTGTGAGATTTTGGTCCGAACCATGTTCTTTTATCATTTCATATTTCTGTGTGGTGCCCACTAGTGCGCAGAAACTCCAGTCTCTGGAGCTACTCAGCCCCTAGAGTGAGGTTGTAGGTCATAGGGGTGCGGAGCTGGTACTCGTGTGGTGGAAAGACCTGTTTCCTGATTCCCTTCGGTGGTGCCTGTCTCCAGTGTTAGAGCCAGTGGGCCAAGCACACCCTTGTAAACGTCTGTGCTGTGCGTCTCTAGCTTTCGTAGATGGGGCCTCCCTCTGGCTGGCCTGACACCTGTGCAGTGACTGCTGGTTTGGGAGCAGGTGCCTGCAGGCCAGTAGGAAGACTTGGCAGGCTGTGTGTCACAGTGCAGGGCCTCGGAGCTTAGCAGGCAGCCAGGGGGATGGAGCGCCTGAAGCTCCCCAAAGTTCCCAGCCAGCTGGGCAGCGTGTGCCCAGGCAACCCTATCCAGCTCTCCCTTCTCCCGCTCAGCAAGCTCCGTGGAAACCCCGCCCCTTCAGCAGGCCTCTGGCTGCTAGGAAGCCTCTCAGACTGCCTTCCTTTCCTCTGACATAGAGCGGCTGGTGTGGATCCCATCCTCCACAAACGTCTGGAATGTCAATTTCTCAAGCACTCCACCTGTCCGAGCTCCCCAACATCCAGAGCCCCACACAGTATAGAATTCTGCTCACAAAGCAGATCTCCAGGGCTAGGTGTTCAGCAGTCCCAGGCTTCCACCCTCTTCCCCTCTCTGCCTCTCCTTCTCCTGCTGGTGAGATGGGGTGGGGGAAGGGCCCAGGTCCCACCAGATCAAGACTTCCCTACATTACTCTGTTTTGTGAGGTCTGCTCTGTTCATGAGGTCCGTTTGTAGTCTGGTTCAGCCTTCTTTGTTGTTGCTGTTTTAAGGTTAGTTGTATTAATTAACTATATTTTTGTACAGTTTGTGGCTTTGGGAGGAGCTGTCCCTCTCACCTCTCATGCCGCCATCTTGCAAGTCCTCAGTGCTCATTTTTAAGTGCATTTTTTAAATGGTAATTGTCAACCTGTAGGAAAGGTTTTTTTTTTTTTAGCATTCTTTATTTTTCCTTTATAACCTCTTTCACTATAGAAATTTAGTATTTTTGTGTGCTTTTTAATAATTCATGTCAGTCTTTTTATTGTCTCAGTTTTTTTGTTTATTTCAAAATTTCTTAAAATGTGTGGCTTGGCTTTATCTCTTTTTTAAAGTTTTTTTTAGAAAGTTAAATAGAGACTAAGGAGGGGTAAAGTTGAATGTGGTTGCTTCCTACATTTTCTTAATGCCACTTCATCAGCATAGTAGTTTTAAGTTCCTTAATGATTTTTTTTCAAAATGTATTTTTCATTAAAGATTATAAATATTATCAAAAGTTTTTATGGGGGAGAAAAAAAGATGGTAACAATTAAAAAATTCAGTGCCTGCCCCCTCTTTTTTATTTTTGGTATCATTAATCTACAGTTACACGTGCAACATTATGGTTACTAAACTCCCCACTTCGTAAGTCCCCCCCCCCACTTACCCCATTATAGGCACTGTACATCAGCATACCGAGATGCTATAGAATCACTACTTGGCTTCTCTGAGTTGTACAGCCCTCCCCGTGCTCCCCGAACATTATGTCTGCTAATTGTAATGCCCCTTTTCCCCCCTTGTCCCTCCCTTCCCACCCATCCTCCCCAGTCCCTTTCCCTTTGGTAACTGTTAGTCCATTCTTGGGTTCTGTGAGTCTGCTGCTGTTTTTTCTTTCAGTTTTTTTCTTTGCTCTTATGCTCCACATATGAGTGAATCATTTGATACTTATCTTTTTCTGCTTGGCTTATTTCACTGAGCATAATACCTTCTAGCTCCATCCATGTTGTTGCAAATGATAGGATTTGTTTTCTTCTTATGGCTGAATGATATTCCATTGTGTATATGTACCACCTCTTCTTTATCCATTCTTCTACTGATGGACATTTAGGTTGCTTCCATTTCTTGGCTATTGTAAATAGTGCTGCAGTAAACATAGGGGTGCATCTGTCTTTTTGAAAATGGACTGCTGCACTCAGGGTAAATTCCTAGGAGTGGGATTCCTGGGTCAAAAGGTATTTCTATTTTGAGTTTTTTGAGGAACATCCATACTGCTTTCCACAATGGTTGAACTAATTTGCATTCCCACCAGCAGTGTACGAGGGTTCCCTTTTCTCCACATCCTCACCAACATTTGTTGTTGTTTGTGTTTTGGATGTTGGCCATCCTCACTGGTGTGAGATGATATCTCATTGTGGTTTTAATGTGCATTTCTCTGATGATTAGCAATGTGGAGCATCTTTTCATGTGCCTGTTGGCCATCTGAATTTCTTCTTTGGAGAAGTGTCTATTCATGTCCTCTGCCCATTTCTTAATGGGATTGTTTGCTCTTTGTTTGTTGAGGTGCATGGGTTCTTTATATATTTTGGATGTCAACCCCTTATCAGATACGTCATTTATGAATATATTCTCCCATACTGTAGGATACCTTTTTGTTCTATTGATGGTGTCCTTTGCTGTGCAGAAGCTTTTCAGCTTGATATAGTCCCACTTGTTCATTTTTGCTTTTGTTTCCCTTGCCCGGGGAGATATGTTCATGAAGAAGTCGTTCATGTTTATGTCTAAGAGATTTTTGCCTATGTTTTTTTCTAAGAATTTTTGGTTTCATGACTTACACTCAGGTCTTTGATCCATTTTGAGTTTACTTTTGTGTATGGGGTTAGACAGTAGTCCAGTTTCATTCTGATGGTTCTTTGTTTCTCTTCTTCTTCCTCCTCCATTCTTTATATACTAGGTGTTTTATTCTGTACTATTTTACATTTTCTTTGACTGTTTTTGTCATTAGTTGATTTAGTTTTTGCCTTGGGTTAGTATTTCGATGGTCTGATTTCTTTGCTATGATTTTACTTTCTCTGGTGACATCTTTTTAGCCTTTGGCATGCTTCCGTCTAGAGCAGTACCTTTAAGATATCCTGTAGAGGTGGTTTGTGGGAGGCAGATTCCCTCAGCTGTCGCTTGTGTGGGAATTGTTTAATCTCTTCCTCTAATTTAAATGATAATCATGCTGGATATGGTATTCTTGGTTCAAGGTCCTTCTGTTTCATTACATTAAATATATTGTGCCTTTCTCTTCTGGCATGTAAGGTTTCTGTTGAGAAGTCTGATGATAGTCTGGTGATTTTTCCTTTGTAGGTGATCTTTTTTCTCTCTCTAGCTGCCTTTAATAATCTGTCCTTATCTTTAATCTTTGCCATTTTAATTATTATGTGTGTTGGTGTTGTCTTCCTTGGCTCCCTTGTGTTGGGAGATCTGTGGGCTTCCGTGGACTGAGAAACTATTTCCTTCCCCATCTTGGGGATGTTTTCAGGAATTATTTCTTCAAAGACACTTTCTCTCCCTTTTTCTCTCTCTTCTTCTTCTTGTACTCTTATAATGTGAATATTTTTCCGTTTGGATTGGTCACAGAGTTCTCTTAATATTCTTTCATTCCTAGAGATCCTTTTATCTGTCTCTTCCTCAGCTTCTCTGTATTCCTGTTCTCTGATTTCTATTCCATTAACAGTCTCTTGCACCTTGTCCTTTCTGCTCTTAAGCCTGTCGATTGCTTGTCTGATTTCTGCATTGTCTTTCCTCCCTTCCTCCCTTAGCTCTTGTATATTTCTCTGTAGATCCACCAGCATGGTTATGAATTTTATTCTAAATTCTTTTTCAGGAAGATTGTATAAATCTATCCCATCAGGCCTTCTCTCTGGGGTTGTCTGGGTAATCTTTGTCTGTACCATATTCCTCTGTGTTTTCATGGTGATTGAAGTGGTCACTGGTAGGTTGCCACGTGTGTCAGCTGGGAGAACAGAGTCCCTTCCTGCTTGTTGGTCTCCTTGCCCTTTTGCGGGGCCTGAACTGGTTTCTTGCCTACCGGGAGGCAGTCTCTGGGGTAATCCCCGGAGCTGCCTGTGTGCGGGGTCGCCCTCCGTCTAGCCTATAGCACTGTGGGGGTTTGAAGTCTCGCTGGGTGCATTCTGGTCCCCTTGGTGCTTACCAGCCCTTGCTGTGAGTTCTGGGGTCCTTCCTGCTTAGCTGCGTGCCTGCCAGAAGTAGATTCTGTGAGGATGCTGTGGGCGGGGCCGCTCCTCTGCTATTCCGCAACAGTGAAGGCTCCTGGATCCTTTGTGGCGCTGGCTGGGGCGGGGCGGCAGCGAATGGGAGGCTGCTGATCACTGTGGGAAGCCTTGGCGCAGCTGCTTTGACCGTCTGCTGGCCAGGGGTTCCGAAATTCCCCAAGACTCCAAGCCTGCTGGGCTGAGTGCGCCACGACGATTTTGTTCCGCTGTTGGGCCCTTGTCTTTTTAAGACTTTAACGAAACAAAAAAACAACAAATCAAAACAAAAAAAAAAGCACCTGTTTTTCTTTTGTCCCAGGGAGCCGGCTGAG
The DNA here is from genome assembly GCA_032199065.1 of Smutsia gigantea. NCBI lineage: Eukaryota > Metazoa > Chordata > Mammalia > Pholidota > Manidae > Smutsia > Smutsia gigantea. The sequence continues at coordinate 519,175 of JAVSCE010009663.1, read as the reverse complement.
GGGACCCGCTTGTTGTCTCCATGTCGGATCTTGCACTTCTGGTTCTCTAATCTCTGATACAGCACGTGATGTGTGTCAGTGCTCCCGGCACAGATCACCAGGGCTGGTTATTTGGTGGGCCTGTGCTTCCACTCCCTTCCGCTCTGAATCTTTTCCTCCTGCCGGTGCGCTGGGATGGGGGAGTTCTTGGGTTTCACCTGGTCGTGGCTTTGTATGTTACCCTCTTCATGAGGCACTGAGTTCTCACAGGTGTAGCTGTAGCCTGGCTGTTGTACTGTATCTTCTGGTCTCTTTTTCAGGAATAGTTGTATTTGTTGTATTTTCACAAATACATATAGTTTTGGGAGGAGATTTCCACCACCCTGTTCATGCCGCAATCTTCCCCAGTGCCTGCCCTTTTTAAACTATCAGTTTAGCTAAAAAGCTGTTCATGAAATGTTCAAATATTGTACATCTGTTCCTGTATTCAGATTTATAAAGAACTGTCCATAAATCCCTTTCTTTATTAAGTCCAGTATCTAAGAGAGGGTTGATATTACAGTTTCTGGTTGCATTTTCCCTAAAAGAATTGTAGTAGAGTGTAGAGCTTTGTGAGCCCAAATGATCCATATTTAATTGGGTGTCTTTTCCAAAAGAGCTCAGTTTCATTTGCTTGTGAAACTGTAGAGGCAGTAAAATTTCCAGCTTGATGATCTCTGCTGTTGTTGAGAAAACTCTGGTATAGTCATCACAGCTGTAGTTGGTCTGCACATAAGAAGCACTGGAGAATTCAAAAAAATACTGATGCCTGGAGTCCACTTCCTCAAGATTTGATTTAATTGGTGTGTTGTGGGATTCGGGCGTTGTTTTTTTCCTTTTGTTAGTGTGGTCCATATTGAATACCGGTGAACTATGGTTTCTACAGTAGTTGATTTGTCATTCACTTTCAGTTTGCAGATTCAAATAGGGCCTGAATGTATGTACTCATCTATGGCTTGTGAGAGAAAGTTTACATTTTCTCCATGCTTAGTCTTTAAGTTCACCAACATTACTAGGCTCCTCCTGAATTGCCAGTAGTGTTAATAATGCTTTTTCATGACTATTTTTTTTTTAATGTAGAGACCTTTACATAGGTTGGGTGATTTCTCAGTCCTGAAGATACCTGTCTGTTGTTTAACTATGTAGCTTGTATCCAAATGCTACATTTGACATTTGTGGAAACAACTTTCAAGTTTTTATTATTTTTTATTTTGATTGCTTCTTCTCATTAACATTTTAACCTTTACAATGTGTGTAATTATAGAACACAGATGGAGTTAGTTCCATTAAAAAAAAAGTCTCAAAACTAAAGATAAACACAGCAAACATTGGGATTAATAATACTGTGCCCACATCTGAAATGATCACAAAATATTGGTAGCTAATAATTGATATGCTTCTGCTGAGGCTTTTTATTCATGAAAATTTTAAAATAGAAAGTTCAGTGATAAGAAAGAAAACTAATAACATTTTTCTTGAAGTATTTGCTGGTACTGTCAATTCTGACTGAAGTACTAGTGTTTTTAATTTATATTAGGAAATTGAGGCAGGAAGAGGTTAAATAGTCTAAGTTCTGCTTATCATTAAGAATAAAAAGGCACACTAATCTATGTCAAGAGAATAAGAAGTTAAATGTTATTTCACATAAAATATAATGTAATGAGATATGTATTTTTTACCCTTTAACTTTGTGACTGCTAAAAATAGATTGGTAAGCTTGACCGAGATAGGACTGGAGCATAACTCTGATCTTTGATAGTTTCTGAGTAGATGTAGACCCATTCCTTTAGTATTTATTGAAGTTCTAATTGTTGGAATTTATTTAACTTAGTTTAAACTGAATTATCACTAATCACACCTTTTCTCTTTACTATAGAATTCAACTATTTTCTTTTAATTTCTCTTTTGGATTATTTCACTTTCTGTTACACTGGGTGGCTTGCAATATGTTGCTAATTCACTACCAATTTAAAACATTTTAAATTTTATGTAGGGAAATTACTAAAGTTTACTTGCTTTGGGAATGAGAAGATAGAGTCAAATTACTTATCTCCTTTATTTTCTGTATCTTTCTGAATTTTGTTTTGATATTCATCTGTGTTTCACTGAAAAGTGGGCAGAAACAAGGAGCAGCATAAAATCAACCCAGAATTTATTTAAAAAAGAGGATGAAATGAAATACAAGGACTCCCTGTTTTTTGTTTCTTACTTATATTCCACCCTCCTCTCCTCACCATATCCATAGTTAGCAAGCTGGCAATGTATATGAATTCTGAAATATGATTGTTTTAAAGTAATATTTTCTTGAGTGTGGAAGCATCTTCCTTTCAGGGAACGTTTCATTTTATTAGTCTGCAGTCCCAGTGGCTCCTTAACTTAAAAATTTGGAAGACATACTGGTTCAGAAAATTTTCACATTGAAACCTTTACTACATTCCTGACAAAGTACAGATTCAACAAATGCAATCAGGAGGCATGGAAAGTAAATTATAAAGTAACAGTGGGACTATATTAACCAAATCAGATCGATCATCATTTCAGAAGGAATTGACTGGTTTTCCTGATGTTTTTAACCTAACGTAGTGTTAAAAAAAATTAACCATTGTTCTTATCTGGCTATACCTGAAAATGAAGAGGGCATTTATTCTTTAATTAAATTAAAAAATTATTATCTTCTAGGTGATTCGGTCTGGGCAAAAATTAAGGAAAACGTCTACTGACACAGGCGAGAAACGAGGCTGGTTTAGCGGGTTTTGGGGTAAGAGGGAATCTAAGAAAAAAGATGAAGAATCTTTGATTCCTGAAAGTAAGTTCCAAGTCAGATAATTTATTGAACACTGATAAGAAATACTTATAAATTATATTTTAGCCAGTTTGTTGAATTTTATTTCAGACTACTTCTGAAATAAAAGTACCTCAGTGTAGTAAATAAGTAAATACATCAAGCTGGAATATTTCTGTTCATTTTTGAGAAAAATTATTGATGTGAAATTTCATTAAGTTTCAATTCAGAAGTCTCAACATTTTAGCATTCCTTATTATTACTTTTTATGTGGATATTTATTTAGAAGTTTCATTTAATTTTTTAAATACTTAAGTAATTCTAAAATCCTTATATGCAATCTGAATTCCCTTAATGGTGTCTCTGCCTTTTCTTCACCTAAGCAAGCAAATAAATGTTTGTTTTAACTAGTCAAAGTAGTGTATAAGAAGAAATTACTTGGCTGTTTTTGCTGTCTCATTTCTATTAGTTTTAGCACACTTATTAGTTTGGTTTAATTTTTTTAATTGTATCTGTAAAAGTGATGCAATGGATTTCTTAAAATACTGTCCTTTCTTTGTAGCTATTGATGACTTTATGACTCCAGAGGAAAAAGATAAGCTCTTCACTGCTATTGGTTATAGTGAAAGCACCTACAACTTAACTTTACCCAAGCAGGTAATTACTTGCGTGGTCTAAGAGATAGATATTTTACTTCATTTTACTATATTATCTTGAATTGGGTTAAACAAGTTACTGATTTTTAAAGTAACTGATAAAAATATGTTATCATATCTTTCTGCTTTACTATTTGTTCAATGTTTCCAGTCAGACCTTACCAGCTAAAACTCTCTCTCCAACTTCAGAGTTAATAGTTATATTGAGTGAAGAATAACCTGATAAAAAGCATGTATTTTAGAATTAAAGTGTATCTTTAAAATAAATTTTTTAAAATTGTGAAATGTAACTCATATATAAGAGAGAAAGCAAAACCAAAATTGTTCATTTGGTTTATCACAAAGTGAACAGCCATGTTTTTTTGAAAGTGTGAAAAGTATTAGAGTAAATTCTTTAAATGTTTGGTGGATTCTGGTTCTGGGATTTTCTTTGTTGGGAGGTTTTTTTTTTAATTGAGGTATCATTGATATGCAATCTTATGAAGGTTTCACATGAGCACCACTGTTGTTTCAACATTCACCCATATTATCAAGTGACTCCCACCCCATTGCAATTACTGTCCATCAGCATAGTAAGATGCTATAGAGTCATTACTTGTCTTCTCTGTGCTATATTGCCTTCCCCTGACCTACTGATATTGTGATTGCTAATTATAATGCCCCTTAATCGGCTTCTTCCTCCCTCACCACCCACCCTCCTGGACCCCTTCCCTTTGGTAACTGCTAGTCCCTTATTGGAGTCTGTGAATCTATTGCTGTTCAGTTCCTTCAGTTTTGCTTTGTTATACCCCACAAATGAGTGATATCATTTGGTACTTGTCTTTCTCCACCTGGCTTATTTCACTGAGCATAATACCCTTTTGTTGGGAGGTTTTTGATTGCTGATTCAATCTCTTTACTCATTATTGGTCTTTTCAGGTTTTCTATTTCTTCATGATTCAGGTTTTGTAGGTCATACATTTCTAGAAGTAATCTTTTTTTTTTCTAGGTTATCCAGAATGTTGTTATATAGTTGTTCTGGGTAGTGTCTTATCCTTTGTATTTCTGTGGTATTAGTTGTAATGTCTCCCCTGTCATTTATACTTCTATTTGTATACATTGTCTTTATTTCTTTTTTTTGGTTAGGCTAGCCAAAGGTTTGTTAATTTCATCATTTTAAAGAACCAGCTCCTGGTTTTGTCAATCTTTTTTTCTGTTGTTTCTTATTCTCTTATTTCATTTCATTTTTTTTTAATTGAAGTATGGTTGATATATAGTCTTACTGATTTCAAGTATGCAACACAGTGGTTCAGTAATTATCTACATTCAGTTTCATAGATCATTGTGTAATTCAACAAAAATCAGAAGAACTTATTAAAGAAAGTAATAAAGTTCAACAATTTTTTTTGTTTGTTTAGTATGTGGCCTATATTATGACACTGAAGTTAGTAAGCACCTCTGTCACAATAAGAGAAAAGAAAAATATTCCAGAAATACTAAAAATTCAGATAATTGGCCTGGGCACTCAGATATCTCAGCGACCAGGAGCACAAGCACTTAAGTAAGTTTTCAAAAATTTATTATTTCAATTTTTATTTCCAGGTATAACTTCCGGTCAAGAAAAAAGTTACTTAGCATTACAAAAGTAATTAATGTAATTCTTCTCTAATTTCTTTTCTTTTTATGTGTCAAGATAGCCTTTATATTTGAATTTGTTTTGGTATGGAGTTATATGAAGAGGTCATCATTTATTCTACCCTCCTTTCTTTCCTTCACAAATGTTTATTGGATACTGTTGAATTTATAAATTCAAAACTATGACGGCTATGCATAGGAAACAATTTCTGTTTTCAAGAAGTTTATACTGTAGTTGATGAGAAGGGATACACAAAAAGTTAATGATTTAGGAACTGTATAACATTTTTGGCTGCTCATAGGTGAGAAGGTTCTGTAAAATTAAATACTTAAGAGTTTTTAATTAAATACTTATAGTATATTACACAAGTCAGCTATGGAAGAGAATAACTTGGCTTAGGAGAATTGGGGCTAAGGCCAGCTCAAGGGAAAGGACTAGGAGAAGCAGAGATAAGCGTGTCCGGGTGGCATGAAGTAGGGAGATGAGTTTCATGAGTTAAGTATAGCTGTTATTCATACAGCAATGAGCAGAACTTATGCAGTGTTCGAGAGTTGGCCAAAGTGGGTTTTTCTTATGGGTGAGTAGGACTTAAGAACAAACAAAACAAAACAAAAAGCCCTCCAGATTGTACCTCCCAGTAACTGAATGCCAGGCTAAGGAGTTTGGACTTCACCTCTCGGTAATGGGCTCTCAAAGAAGAGTTTTAAAAGGAAAATTTGTATTTTAACCCATCACATTGCAAAGGATCTTATTTGTATTACTACTTTTTTCCTCACTGGAATGTAGGGTGGAAGCAAAATTAGAACACTGGTATGTAACAGGCCTGAGACAACAGGATATTGTACCATCACTTGTGGCTTCAGTTGGTGATACTGCATCATCTTTGCTTGAAATTGAATTTGAAACTAATCCAGAGAATAGTACTGCTGACCAGACTCTGGTTGTTCAGTCCCAGCCTGTGGAGGTCATCTATGATGCTGTAAGTGCAAGGAGAAAGTGAATCTTTATCAAAGCCATCTTATACTTCTAGCATGGCCTTTTTATTTTTCCTCTTTTATTTATCTTATCTGCTTAGCAGCTAAGTTTACTAATGCTTTTTTCTTGTTTTAAATGCAGTACATGTTTAGCAGTTAATTTTGGGTCTCATGTGCTACCATTTTTTGCTGCTGTATTTATCTATGTTTATGTTAAAATTTCAGAAACCTAATATACTATTTAAAAAGTGTTTATTGTACCAACTACTCCCAAATAGTTATATACTGACCTCCTACTCCAGTTCATTGTTGCTGTTTTTCTCTTTCTGCTTGATGTTTGGAACCAATTAAAAGAGCATTAGGAGTAATTAAAAGAATTTTAAATGCTGTTCCCATGAGAACAAACTACATTGGCATTTAGATGTTATTGAAAATGCTGGCTCAAATTCTGTATCTATGGCTCCATCTTTTTTTCAGACTCTCTTAATATATATAAGGTAGTCAGCAGGCTATGCGTGGTTCACTACTCATTGCATCGCTTGTAGGTTGACCCAACCCTTTTGTTGAGATCCCTGGCTTATTTTTACTTTACAGTTTAGAAATGGATTCATGGTATGGTTGGGAGGTATTATATAAAGACTCCAGAACTCATTGTGTTCTCTCATTTAAAATAAAAATTAAATCATAGTAAAATGCATATAACAATTTACCATCTTAGCTATTTTTAAGTGTATAGTTCGATACTGTTAAGTACATTCACAGTTTTTCATCCAATTTCCAGAACTCATTCTGTCTTGGAAAATGTCTGATTTTTTTTTACATTCAAGTTTTGGGTGTTGGTAAGAGCCGAATAGCTTTCCTTTTTCCTCTCTAAACTTCAGAGTGCAGGGGAATCCAGTTGTAGCATAGCAAAGTGGAGATTCATCATTTGGCTAATTGGAGGCTAGAAGTAGAAGTAACGTCCATTGCTACATCAGCAGGACACCATAGAACATACTTATGGTCACTTTAATGTTATGTACACATTTGTTGCCTCTCCAGTAAGCTTGCTTGAATTGTAACTTTTTTCAGGTTCTCTTTCATTCCAGAGAGAGATCCAGTAAGGCAGAATATTAGGAGGTACCTCCTCAGTTCAGAGCCACAACTATTTGGAATTTAGCTGAAATTGTAAAATTTATGAATTTATGTAAAGTACTGTATATAACTTGATTATATTTTAAATTATAGAAAACCATCATTGCAGTTGTTGAATTCTTTCAGTCAAATAAGGGATTAGATCTTGAACAAATAACATCAGCTACATTGATGAAACTGGAAGAAATTAAAGAGAGAACAGCTACAGGTGAAGATTTTGACTGTATAAGCACCAACTAATTCAGAATTATGTCTGTTGTAGTGTAAATATTGTATCTTAAAAAGTAAATGTTGCTTTATTCCTTTGTTGTAAACTCAGTATGTTATCCAGTGGAGTTGCATTTTTACCTGAAGTAAAAGTACAAGAATTCCTGAAATCAAATATACCTGCTAGACTGAGTGAGAAAAAGAATAATATGAGGCACAGATAATTCTGTCTGCTTTTACCTTTGGGATCCTGTGCTTCAGATTGAGTTTGAGATGGAAAACATCCCCTCCATCTCAGTTCTTACGAAACTGTTCACCATACTGTGTGTGAAATCTGGTTTTAAAGATACATACTTTTATACAACATGGCCTCTAAACTCAAGCCAACTACTTTATCTCTTTGCTAACTAAAGAAATTATAAATTATTCTGTCTCTGGATAAAATAACTAGCTATGTTGGGTTTACTGTACTGTGCAGTGATAATGATTGTTTCCCACTGACCACTTGTAATTTCACCTTACTAATTGAGAATCTAGTATGTGAGCAGAACCAACACTCTTCCTCAAGTTATGTTCTTACTCTTGTTAATAGTACGATTACTTATTTCAATTTGACCATCTAATCTGTCATTATTTCTTCTTTTAGGACTTACACATATTATTGAAACGCGAAAAGTTCTTGATTTAAGGATAAATCTGAAGCCTTCTTTTCTAATAGTTCCACAGACAGGTTTTCATCATAAAACGTCAGATCTTCTCATTTTAGATTTTGGTACTTTTCAGGTAGGCGTATATGTATTTCTCTCTGCCCATTTTTGCCCAGGTTGGTAGCCAGCTATCTGATAGCTTACAGTTTTTCCCTTAGCACTCACTTAAACTAAACCTAGACTTATTTATTCTTAGCAATTTGTCAAGTCTAGCTTAGACTGAATATTTGTATAGCCATGAATATGTTATGGCTATTAAAAAAACAAGCCCTAAAATTTTCTGCAATGATAGCTGATTTGACAATGAGAATGTGATTACTCCTGTGTTTTCCTAATTGGATAGAAGTACTCCTAGTTTTCTGCCCTCCTAGATTTCTAGAGTTCAGTTACACTGTGTTATTTGTTAATTTATATATTTTAACAGTAGGAAGTAATGCATATATGAATATGTTTGTTAAATCACCATCAGCAACTAATGAGAGTAAGAGAACTCTTAAAGCTTTGGGTATTGAACCTCTTAGAAATGCAAGCCTCTGAGAAAAAGTGAATATTTAAAAAAATACAGCCTCTGAGGTTGATCCTTACTTCCTGTGGGGAGAGGGAAAAGGAAGAGAGAGATAGGATGTGAATTCTAGTGGCCTAACTATTCTGGTGATGTAGTGAGGAGAAAAAGGAACGAATTCCGCTATTTCATGGTGAAGAGTTTCGAATCAGTAACAGAGTTGCTGAGTCATAGTGAGGATAACTCCTGAGAGCCCAGAAGAGCTGCTTATTTTGGAGTAGAAGGCTGTGTAACCCATCTCCTAACTAATGCAAATGTGCTGAGCGCATATTACCCAAACGTGTTAGAGATGTATGCTGAAATGTGATATTCCTAATATTTGCAAATAATTATCAGAAAATTAAGCAAAATGTGAATTCATTAAGGGCAGTGTTTTCATTTTAGTTAGGTTTTAAGAAAACACTAAGTATTTTATCTCTATACTTTTCTGCTTAAAAAAGTGATGTTTGTCCATTTCAGCTTAACAGTAAAGATCAAGGGTTGCAGAAGACTACTAATTCATCTCTGGAAGAAATAATGGATAAGGCATATGACAAGTTTGATGTGGAAATAAAAAATGTACAATTACTCTTTGCAAGGGCAGGTAAACTTGCTGAATTTTTAGGATATTGAAATTATGTTGAATAGCTTTGGTAAATATACATTTATATGTGCATGTATATCAACCCTGACAAGATTTTGAACACATACTTGTTGGTCACTTAAGAAAACCATATAGGGCCCATCAGTGCCTATCACTGCCACAGGTACAACTAAAGATGAAAATGTGGGTACTTGGCACTCTACCATCTTAGGGTGCTTGGCACCATTTGAATCTAAGTCCAGTCCTTGCCTTTTTTTTTCTGTAATGTGATCATGAAACTGCCAAGAACACAAAATAGAAGTTGCAGTTGGTTCCTCTGCCCCAATGCTTTTGTGATATCTCAGTGTTTTCCCTTGCTGCCTTTATTTTTAAATAATTTTACTATATTAGTCTAGTCTTTTTTTAAGTAGTATTACATCTACTTTTGTAGATATCTGAGAAGTAAGCATATTGTCTCAAAACCCTAAAGGTAATTAATTTAATTATTCTCTAAGTGGTTTGGTGTTTTCCACTGCCTGAGTAACTACTGCTGGTTCTCTATCCTTCTTTAGTTTCTAGAAGCAATATTTGCTAAATATCCTTAAATACATCACCTTGTAGTAGGTCATTAGAGGAAAGGATATAATCTCTATGTGTAGTGTATACTTTAGTAGCAGTGATGAGGTTTATTAAAATGTAAATATATAATGCCCTACTTAGTTTTTATATATTAGGAGGCATCTCATTCCTTGAACCGAGCATTAAAACTGCCTTTTCTTTTGTATGTACTTAGAAGTTTGAATTATAAGTGCTAAAAGATAGTCATTGCCATCAGTTACAGTATGTGTAAGATTCTGTTAGTCATTGGAAAAATCTGTCTGAGACCTTTTTATTTGGAGAAAAGTGATTTTATCCCTTTTTGTTATAAAATCTTGCTTGATAAAAGTCACTTTTGCTTTAGAATTATGTGCTAAACTAGTGTAATTGCACTTAGGAACCCCAGAAATGTCTTTTTTCCTTGTCAATTTTTTTTTCATTTTTTCACTGCACCATCCCCTTGATCACTAATTCTGGAGTGAAGGCAATAAATTCTTGGATTTTTTCCAGTTTGCCTTAAAATGCAAGATGTTATGTAAACATTATACAAATAAATATTTACAGTTATGTTTTATATAATAGTCTTTAACTCCTGTCAACCTTATTTAAAACATACAAGGTCATTTAACTTGTATGCTGAAAGAAGTAAAAATTGGTATTCATTGAATATGTTTATTATTTTAATAAGTTACAATTTTCCACAGAACATCTCATAATGTAAATTAAGTGATAAATAAAAACTAGTCACTTAATTTAAAACATTTTTTAAAGGGGAAAACTGGAAAAAGCATCGATTTCAGCATCTATCAACTATGCATATATTGCAACCCCTGGATATTCATGTTGAGTTGGCCAAGGCAATGATAGAAAAAGATGTGAGAATGGCCAGGTAATGTATGAGTTTCCTTAACATAAAATCAACAAGATGAAATATATCTGCATCAGTTACTGGATTTTAAGAAGCAAAAGGGTAGATTTCTGCAGGAATAAAAAGTAATGATTATCTTATGACAGAAAAATATTTTTAAAGAAAATGTTTATTTGAATTATATATCACCTTTCTTATTGAGAAGTATTTGGACTTTTACATTCTATAAAAGTTGTTGATCTGTGTTTTTGAATGGATCAAATCCAGGGTTCTACATCAGTAAAATAAAATGTTCTAAATTAGGTTAGGTGCTCCTTTGATTATGAAACTAGTAAAATCTTGAGAATAATCTAAGGGAATGAAGAATAAAAACTGAATTATGAATTTAAGTAAATAATTATGAATTATTTATGCTGCTTTCTTAAAAATAGCTTTATTGAAGTGTTACTGAGTTTCAGTGAGCAGTATCTGTTTAACGTGTACAATTTGATAAGTTTTGACATAGGTGTGTATCTCTGAAGCCATCATACAGTCAGGATAATGAGCACATCCTTCATCCCCAAAAGTCCTTGTGTATTCTCTCTCCCATTCCTACCTGCTAACTCCTCACCCCTTAATTTCTAGACAACATAAATCTTCTTTGACACTATAGATCTGTTAGAATTTTCTAGAATTTTATGTAAATCCTCAGTAGTATATAAAAGATTCAGTTTCAACTCCTTTTTGTTTGACTTCTTTCATTCAGCGTAATTTGAGATTCATCCATGTTGTTTGTATCCATAGTCTTGATAGCCTTTATCAAATGGATATTAAACCAACCTTGTATTACTAGGTAAACCTCATTTGGTAATGATGTATTCTTTTAAAATGTTCTTGGATTTGGTTTGCTAAAAGTTTGTTTTGAAGTTTTACATCTCTGGTTATGAGTAATATTGGTCTGTGCTTTTATTTTCTTGTTTTGGTATCAGAGCATCAGGGCAGTGGTATCCTCATAGCATGAAATTTCTGGAAGTAGAATTAGTACTCTTTCTTCTTTATATGTTTCATAGAATTCACCAGTGAAGCCATTTGGGACTAGAGTTTTCTTTTGTTAAGGGGAGGGTTTTTAACAACGAATTCAATTTCTGTAATAGATAAAGGGCTACTGAGATTATCTATTTCTTTGTGTGACCTTTGGTTGCCTTTCAAGGAAAGGATTTGTCCATCTTAGTTGTTGAGTTTACTGTCATAAAACTTTTAATACTACATTACCTTTTTAAATACATGTTGAACTTGTAGTGATGCCGTTTCTCACTTCTGATTCTTAGTTGTTTGTGCCTCTTCTCTTTTTTTCTTCATAAATCTGGCTAGAGGTTTGTTAATTTATCTTCTGAAAGAATCAGCTTTGGTTTCACTTATTTTCTCTATTGTCCTTCTGTTTTTGTATTTCACTGATATCTACTCCATTTTTATTATTGCTTTTTTCCTTCTGCTTACATTGGGTTTTATTGCCTTTAGTTTCCCTACTTCCTTATGGTAGAAGCTGAGACCATTGATTTGAGAACTTCTTTTCTAATATAGGCAGTTAGTGCTATAAATTTCCCTTGAAATACTATTTTATTATACCCCAGACATTTTGAAACTCTTTAAGTCAGTAAGCTGCATTATTCGTAGGTCTTTCCTTATTTGTTTTCTATCTTTCAACTGTCCTTCGTTGACTGATGTCCAGTGTCTTTTAAATCGTTGATTCATGTACTTTTTACAGTTTTTTAGTTATTTAGGTTGGAGGGTTTAATCCAGTCCTTCTGTTTGTCAGGCTTTCAGTTTTGCATAATGTTTCATAAATAATAAAGAAGAATTTTAGATTTTTATAAGGCTTTTCAATTTATAGAGTACTTTTGCGAAAGTTCAATCTTTTGAGGTACAAACAGCCAGCTGTCCTCTTTTGAACATGAGTGGTTTGTGCATTGTACAGAAAAAGCAATTTTCATCTAATGGTTACGTATCTGTCAACTTGAGCTCTTCACAGCTTAGTTAGGAAGTCAAAGATAACCAGCTGAAAGAGCGTTAAGAGCAGCAAACAGCTGCCACAGAACTACTGAGACAAAGCTAGGCAGTTATACTAAATAGGGAAGCAGAAGAGAAGCAGGTATGGAAAAGTAAGCAACTAAATATGAAAGCGCAATAGTGATTCAGCAGTGAGTAAAACAGATGTCCTCATGGAGCTTATATTTAATCAGAGGATACATAGAATAATGTACATTTGATATGTCAGGTGCTGGCAATTGGTGTGAAAGGAAATAGAGCAAAGTGACGGGATAGAGAGTGATGGAGTAGATACTCTTTGATATTTATAATGAGAAATCCTGGATATGAGGAAGTAATTAAAATATGTATAGTGATTTGGTTTTAAAAAGTAGACGATTGTGTTTGAAAGTATTTTCATAAAAATGAGTTAATTTTCAAAGGTTTGGTTGTTTATGAAGGATGCAGTTAACTGGAAACTTGGCTCACATAGAATTTCCCATTCCCTGACTAATGTTGACTAAATGAGGCATTAATATAATTAGATTAAAAAATGTCCAAAGTAACTTTGATTCAACAATATAGTGTTTTCTCCAATCCAGTCCCCCCTCCATGATGTAGACAAGCTGGACTTTAAAAACCTTACAGCTGAATTGTATTTTTTAGATTTAAAGTGTCAGGAGGGCTTCCTTTGATGCATGTGAGAATTTCTGACCAGAAGATGAAAGATGCGCTGTGTTTGATTAACAGTATACCCCTACCACAGAAATCATCTGAACTGTTTCCAGAGAGACAGGTAAAGATATAATAAAAATGCCAAATCTCTTTAGATTTGTGTTCAATGTGAGTTTCTTTTCATCTTTCTTTGAGCTGTTTTACTTTTCAGTATATTTTTAGGGCCAGTTTCACTTATTTGATACACTTGAGAAATTTAGTGTTGTTGACGCTGAACAAAACCGCATGTGGCATCGAGTAAATACAGATTGTGGCTGATTGTCATTGCTATTTCAGAGCTGTAGAAATCAGTTTTAGGAAACTGTAAACAAATACATAAATGAAAGGAAAAAAATGGTCAAATTTGTGAAATGTGTTTTAAATAAAGTGAGTTCTAGAAATCTTTAAAATGTTGCAAAATCAAATGATTAGTGTATAATTTTCTTATATGTTAGACTTAAAAGTTCTAGATCACTTTAATTGGAATTTATCTTTACAACATCAAATAAATGTTGGATTTCTACTTAGTTTGAAGTGGAACTTGAGACAAACAACTAATGCTGCTTCCATTTTCCAGGAGGAACCTGTGATAAAGATACACAATTAATATTGTCATAGACAGCAGCTAAATGACACATAAGGACAAATAGACTTAACCTAGTAGAATTGTACATAGTTCTGCCCTTGTAAATGCAGATGGTAGTCTTAATAATTAGTAAACTCCAGCTAATCATCAGTTACTTGATTGCTTAATATTCTTGTTGGAAAATGTGTGTATTGTGTCTGTGTCTTTCCATCTCTCCTTATCCTTCCTTTACTGTTTTTCAGTATTTCTGTTATTTATGTATATTTAATCCTGTTAGATCAGTATGTTAAGAAAACTTTTTGTATTCTTTGCTAGGTATCCTCAATTCCTGTTATTTTACATAGGACAAAAGGCCTACTTGGTACATCGCTATTGCCAGATGGAGTAGAATCAGGTAGGGAAAGTCAAATATTCTTCATTAAACCAAACCTATAAGTTGGTATATAAAAATAAGATTTTCAGGAAATAAAGGAATTTTGAGAGTGTTGTAGTAATTTACTGGTTTTAGTTCTAGTTGTACTGCTCACCAACAGTGTGACTTTTAAGTCACTTTGAAGGCCAAGTTTCTTCATCTAAATGAAAGGATTTTTGTGATTGACAGCCCTTAAGATTCTAAATAAGATACTTTTTGTGCCTCAATTTCTACCTCATCCTTTTCTCTATCTTTGGCCTATCTAATCTTTGATTATGAACTAGAATGTAAGCTTCATGAGGACAAGGATCATGTCTATACTGGTGGTCACTCTGGTGTCCTTCGTGGGTCATAACAGACTGATGTATGGTAGATGATGCCCAATAAACATTTCAGAATATTGAATCAATGAAATAAAGTTCAAACAATCACAACTATTAAAGAAAAATTGTAGGGTGGTTTGATTTTATATAAGATTATCATATGCCAGGTTGAGTCATTTTGTGAGACTTAGAAAAGTAATGAAACTATATTCTGATTCTGAATGTGAAGATTATATTTCATAAATGAATTTTACTTTTAAGAGATTTGATTGTTTTATGTAGTTTTCAGTGGATAATCCCTCAAGTCAAATGAATATCTCCTTCTTAGAGTCTGATGATGAGTATTTTGATGCTGAAGATGGAGGCACACAGACTGGTCAAAGTATGAGAGGATCAGAACTAAAAAAAGCTGCAGAGGTCCCAAATGAGGAACTCATTAATCTCTTAGTAAAGTTTGAAATTAAAGAGGTATGTATATTTTTTTGTCCATAAAAAATATGTTCTTACTACCAGTATCATCATAAACTTTCTCATGCTAGATCCAAACATTAAGTATATTAAAAACATGGTACTCTATATTCTCTTATTAAGTATACTAAAAATGTGGTTCTCTGTTTTCTCCACTACCCAAAACACACACACACACACAGTTCCAAGAAAATGAAATGTTATTTTGTAAAACTGATAGAAGAGTGATCTATAGCATATCTAATCTATTCCAAAAAAGCTCATACTTCTTAATTAGGATTTCCTTTTAATGTTTTTGTTTTTTTACTTTTAAGCTAAATAATATTGATCATTGTTATGTTTATAATTTGGAAGAATATAAACAACCCTAATTTCTAGCATGTCTTTACAGCCATTAAAAATCATGTAACAAAATGAAACGTTGATATGGAACGATATTCAGAATATATCATTGTTTGGGAAAGAAAAACAGATTACAATACCAAGGATATTATGATTCCATTTAGAAATTACACACATGTAATTTTTTTGTTTGATAAATGACAGTGTTTATATCTGTGTGGTGGGATTACAGTTTTTCATTTTTGCCTGATTGCTTTTCCATATATTCTGTTTTTTTAATGAATATGCATTGCTTTCATAATAAAATACAAAATGTGTAAGGAAGACATGTTTCTTATTGACTGCTTTATATCTCAATGTGAGATCATGTTCTAAATATAATGTCAGAAATACCAGATTTTAATTTTTTTGTACATAAATATAAGAATTACTGGTATTTCTTTTAGAGAAAGAGATGTTCTTTACCTTTAGCCTTCTTTGACTTCTCTCTTACACTTATATACACCCATCTAAAATATCAGAAAATCCCTTGACTCTAACTTCAAAATACATTCACATGATTGCTTTTCCCTTCCACTGCTACTGCAGTGTCCAAGTACTATCATCTCTTGCCGGGACTATTGTAGTAGCTTCTTAATGTTCTCTCTGTTTCTTTGAGGAACTCTGTTCTCCACACAGTAGCAAGAATGATCCTTATAAAGTGAAAGTCAGATCATGTCATTGCTTTGCTCACAATCCTCCATTGGCTTCCCATGTTGTTCAGAGTAAAGGGTGTTAACCTGAAAAATAAACTGTCAGTTATTCTATCAGCAAAAATAGTTTTGTAAAAGAAGAGTGGAGAATTGTAATTCGGAACATACAGGTTATGGCAAAACCAAATGCAAGTCCTAAGAACAGAAGAGAGGAGCCCTCTTTTACAGAACAGAGAGTGGATGTGGGAGGGGCTGTTATAAACAAAATGTCTATTGGAGAAAACGGAGTTCCAAGCATTGTGGCCTCTCATTGGCTAGTTGTGATAGTCTCTCATTGGCTGGGCTGTTGGAAAAGAGGAGGAAACCCATTCTTCCTGCTGGGTAGTATAGTAGTAGCTAAAACACTGTGGCAGAGGTCACTCTCTTCCTTCCAGTGGGGTCTGCAATTGACAAGGAGTTGTGGGGCATAGAGCTTCCTCTGCTGGCCTCCTGACACTATGTCAGTGAGATTTAGGTTTACCTTTGTTAAGTTTCCCAAGGGCTAAGTCCTTCCCATAGCCTGCAAGTCCTTACAAGCTCTTTTAGGTCACTCCATGTGACTTTGGTTTCATCCAATTTCTCTTTTGTTTTGCTTACTCTGCTCCAGCCTCATTCATCCCTTCAATAAATGTCTATCAAGTGCCATCATGTACCAAGCAGTTTTAGATATTGGAGCAATGGGAAGTGAGCAAAGTCCTTGCCTCATGGAGTTTATGCTTGTGTTTCATTTTTCCTTGTATATCCCAAAGTACATTCTTTGCCTTGCTGTCTCCTTTGCCTCAAACACTTTTTGATTTGATTCTTTACTTCCTTCACTTATTTGTGAAGGTGCCATCTTTTTGGAGAGGCCTAACCACTCAACACAAGGTGGGAACCTTCACTTTCCCGTACTCTCCCTAGAGTGTAAGCTCCTTGTGATAGGGACCTCATCTGTGTTGGTCACTTCAGTGCCCTCCAGTGGCTGACACAGATTCATACATAGTAGATAATGCTCATAAATATTTTATTGAATATTGAGTGAATGAACTGAGGTGATAAACAATCAGAATCACCTAAGAAAAAAATGGTAGTGCTTTTTGAAATATTTTTTTCAGTTTGAATTTTTTGCCTTTCTGGACTTTTAAATGTTTTTGTAGTGAAGGATATTAAATTTATCTTTATATTCCAGTTTTAGTCTGTTTAGAATATTCTCCATTACAAAATATTTACCCACAATATATTTTTTTGGTATCATTAATCTACACTTACATGTGCAACATTATGGTTACTAAACTCCCCACTTCATCAGGTGACCCCCACTTATGCCATTACAGTCACTGTCCATCAGCGTAGTGAGATGCTGCAGAATCACTACTTGTCTTCTCTTGAGTTGTACAGCCCACCCCATGCCCCCTCAACATTACATCTGCAAATCATAATGCCACTTTCTCCCCCTTGTCCCTCGCTTCCCACCATCCTCCCCAGTCCCTTTCCCTTTGGTAACTGTTAGTCCATTCTTGGGTTCTGTGAGTCTGCTGCTGTTTTTTTCTTTCAGTTTTTTTCTTTGCTCTTATGCTCCTCATATGAGTGAAATCATTTGATACTTATCTTTTTCCGCTTGGCTTATTTCACTGAGCATAATACCTTCTAGCTTCATCCATGTTGTTGCAAATGGCAGGATTTGTTTTCTTCTTATGGCTGAATAATATTCCATTGTGTATATGCACCACATCTTCTTTATCCATTCATCTACTGATGGACACTTAGGTTGCTTCCATTTCTTGGCTATTGTAAATAGTGCTGCGATAAACATAGGGGTGCATATGTCTTTTTCAAACTGGGCTGCTGCATTCTTAGGGTAAATTCCTAGGAGTGGGATTCCTGGGTCAAAAGGTATTTCTATTTTGACTTTTTTGTGGAACTTCCATACTGCTTTTCACAATGGTTGAACTAATTTGCATTCCATCAGCAGTGTAGGAGGGTTCCCTTTTCTCCACATCCTCGCCAACATTTGTTGTTGTTTGTGTTTTGGATGTTGGCCATCCTCACCGGTGTGAGGTGATATCTCATTGTGGTTTTAATCTGCATTTCTCTAATGATTAGCAATGTGGAGCATCTTTTCATGTGCCTGTTGGCCATCTGAATTTCTTCTTTGGAGAAGTGTCTATTCATGTCCTCTGCCCATTTCTTAATTGGATTATTTGCTTTTTATTTGTTGAGGTGTGTGAGTTCTTTATGGAAGTCAACCCCTTATTGGATATGTCATTTATGAATATATTCCCCATACTGTAGGATGTCTTTTTGTTCTACTGATGGTGTCCTTTGCTATACAGAAGGTTTTCAACTTGATATAGTCCCACTTGTTCATTTTTGCTTTTGTTTCCCTTGCCCAGGGACATATGTTCATGAAGAAGTTGCTCATGTTTATGTCCAAGAGATTTTTGCCTATGTTTTTTTCTAAGAGTTTTATGGTTTCATGACTTACATTCAGGTCTTTGATCCATTTTGAGTTTACTTTTGTGTGTGGGGTTAGACAGTAGTCCAGTTTCATTCTCTTACATGTAGCTGTCCAGCTTTGCCAACATCAGCTGCTGAAGAAGCTGTCATCTCCCCATTGTATATCCAAGGATCCTTTATCATATATTAATTGCCCGTATATGTTTGGGTTAATGTCTGGATTTTCTTTTCTGTTCCATTGTTGTGTGGGTCTGTTTTTGTGCCAATACCAAATTGTCTTGATTACTGTGGCTTTGTAGTAGAGCTTGAAGTCAGGGAGCGTAAATCCCTGTTTTATTTCTCCTTCTCAGGATTGCTTTGGCTATTCGGGGTCTTTTGTGGTTCCATATGAATTTTAGAACTACTTGTTCCACTTCATTGAAGAAAGCTGTTGGTATTTTGATAGGGATTGCATTGAATGTGTAGATTGCTTTAGGTAGTATAGCCATTTTGACAATATTTATTCTTCCTAGCCATGAGCATGGGATGAATTTCCATTTGTTAGTGTCCCCTTTAATTTCTCTTAGGATTGTCTTGTAGTTTTCAGGGTATAGGTCTTTCACTTCCTTCGTTAGGTTTATTCCTAGGTATTTTATTCTTTTTGATGCAATTGTGAATGGAATTGTTTTCCTGATTTCTCTTTCTGTTAGTTCATCATTAGTGTTACAGGAAAGCAACAGATTTTTGTGTGTTAATTTTGTATCCTGCAACTTTCCTGAATTCAGATATTAGTTCTAGCAGTTTTGGAGTGGAGTCTTTAGGGTTTTTTATGTACAATATCATGTCATCTGCAAATAGTGATAATTTGACTTCCTCTTTACCAATCTGAATGCCTTGTATTTCTTTGTTTTGTCTGATTGCCGAGGCTAGGACCTCCAGTACTATGTTGAATAACAGTGGAGAGAGTAGGCATCCCTGTCTTGTTCTCGATCTTAGATGAAAAGCTTTCAGCTTCTTGCTGTTAAGTATGATGTTAGCTGTGGGTTTGTCATATATGGCCTTTATTATGTTGAGATATTTGCCCTCTATACCCATTTTGTTGAGATTTTTTTATCATGAATGGATGTTGAATTTTGTCAAATGCTTTTCAGCATCTATGGAGATGATCATGTGGTTTTGTTCTTCTTTTTGTTGATGTGGTAGATGATGTTAATGGATTTTCGAATGTTGTACCATCCTTGCATCCCTGAGATGAATCCCATTTGATCATGGTATATGATCCTCTTGATGTATTTTTTAATTTGGTTTGCTAATATTTTGTTGAGTATTTTTGCATCTATGTTCATCAGGGATATTGGTCTGTAATTTTCTTTTTTGGTGAGGTCTTTGCCAAGTTTTTTTATTAGAATGATGCTTCATAGAATGAGTTTGGAAGTATTCCCTCCTCTTCTATTTTTTGGAAAACTTTAAGGAGAATGGGTATTATTTCTTCTCTATATGTCTGATAAAATTCAGAGGTGAATCCATCTGGCCCAGGGATTTTGTTCTTGGGTAGTTTTTTGATTACCAATTCAATTTCATTGCTCGTGATTGGTCTGTTTAGGTTTACTGTTTCTTGCTTGGTCAGTCTTAGAAGGTTGTATTTTTCTAAGTTGTGCATTTCTTCTAGGTTTTCCAGCTTGTTAGCATATAGATTTTCAGAGAATTCTCTTAAAATTCTTTGTATTTCTGTGTGGTCTGTCATGATTTTTCCTTTCTCGTTTCTGATTCTGTTTATGTGTGTAGATTCTGTTTTTCTCTTAATAAGTGTGGCTAGGGGTTTATCCGTTTTGTTTATTTTTTCAGAGAAGCAGCTCTTGGTTTTATTGATTTTTTTCTATTGTTTTATTCCTCTCAATTTTATTTATTTCTTCCCTGATCGTTATTATGTCCCTCCTTCTGGTGACTTTGGGCCTCGTTTGTTCTTCTTTTTCCAGTTTCAATAATTGTGTCTTTAGACTATTAATTTGGGATTGTTCTTCCTTCTTTAAATAGGCCTGGATTGCAATATACTTTCCTCTTAGAGCTGCCTTTGTTGCATCCCACAGAAATTGTCGCTTTGTGTTATTGTTGTCATTAGTTTCCACATATTGTTTGATCTCTGTTTTAATTTGGTCATTTATCCATTGATTATTTAGGAGCATGTTTTTCAGTCTCCATGTATATGTGAGCCTTTTGTTTTCTTTCCACAATTTATTTCTAGTTTTATACCTTTGTGATCCAAGAAGTTGGTTGGTAGAGTTTCAGTATTTTTGAATTTGCTGAGGTTCTTTTTGTGGCCTACTATGTGTTCTATTCAGGAAAATGTTCCATGTGCATTTGAGAAGA
Source organism: Smutsia gigantea (assembly GCA_032199065.1). Lineage (NCBI taxonomy): Eukaryota > Metazoa > Chordata > Mammalia > Pholidota > Manidae > Smutsia > Smutsia gigantea. The sequence goes on along the minus strand of JAVSCE010009663.1, from coordinate 498,131 downwards.
ATGTGTATCCTGCTGCTTTTGGGTGTAGAGTTCTGTAGATGTCTGTTAGGTCCATCTGTTCTAGTGTGTTGTTCAGTGCCTCTGTGTCTTTTCTTATTTTCTGTCTGGTTGATCTGGCCTTTGGAGTGAATGGTGTGTTGAGGTCTCCTAAAATGAATGCATTGCATTCTGTTTCCTCCTTTAATTCTGTTAGTATTTGATTCATATGTGTCAACGCTCCTGTGTTGGGTGCATATATATTTAAAATGGTTATATCCTCTTGTTGGACTGACCCCTTTATCATTATGTAATGTCCTTCTTTATCTCTTGCTACTTTCTTCGTTTTGAAGTCTATTTTGTCTGATACAAGTACTGCAACACCTGCTTTTTTCTCCTTGTTGTTTGCATGAAATATCTTTTTCCATCCCTTCACCTTTAGTCATTGTATATCTTTGGGTTTGAGGTGAGTCTCTTCTAAGCAACATATAGATGGGTCTTGCTTTTTTATCCATTCAGTAATGCTGTGTCCTTTGATTGGTGCATTCAGTACATTTACATTTAGGGTGATTATCGATAGATATGTACTTATTGTCATTGCTGGCTTTAGATTCATGGTTACCAAAGGTTCAAGGGTAGCTTCTTTACTATCTAACAGTCTAACTTAACTCTGTTGTTAAGCCATTATAAACAGTCTGATGGTTCTTTATTTCTCTCTCTTCTTCTTCTTCCTCCTCCATTCTTTATATACTACGTGTTTTATTCTGTACTCTTTTACGTTTCTTTTGACTGTTTTTGTGGATAGTTGATTTTACTTTTTGCCTTTAGTCAGTATTTCGATAGTCTGCTTTCTTTGCTATGATTTTATTTTCTCTGGTGACGTCTTTTCAGCCTTAGGCATGCTTCCATCTAGAGCAGTCCCTTTAAGATATCCTGTATAGGTGGTTTGTGGGAGGCAAATTCCCTCAGCTTTCACTTGTCTGGGAATTGTTTAATCCCTCACTCAAATTTAAATGATAATCATGCTGGATATAGTATTCTTGGTTCAAGCCCCTTCTCTTTCATTATGTTAAATATATTTTGCCATTCTCTTCTGGCCTGTAAGGTTTCTGTTGAGAAGTGTGATGATAGTCTAATGGTTTTTCCTTTGTAGGTGATCTTTTTTCTCTGTCTATCTGCCTTTAATACTCTGTCCTTATCTTTGATCTTTGCCATTTTAATTGTTATGTGTCTTGGTGTTGTCTTCCTTGGGTCCCTTGTGTTTCGAGATCTGTGGGCTTCCGTGGACTGAGACACTATTTCCTTCCCCAGCTTGGGGACGTTTTCAGGAATTATTTCTTCAATGACACTTTCTATCCCTTTTTCTCTCTCTTCTTCTTCTGGTACTCCAAGAAGTCGAATATTTTTCCGTTTGGATTGGTCACACAGTTCTCTTAATATTCTTTCATTCTTAGATATCCTTTTATCTCTCTATGCCTCAGCTTCTCTGTATTCCTGTTCTCTGATTTCTATTCCATTAACAGTCTCTTGCACCTCATCCATTCTGTTCTTAAGCCCATTGATTGCTTGTTTCATTTCTGGACTGTCTTTCCTCACTTCGTCCCTTAGCTTTTGCATATTTCTCTGTAGATCCACCAGCATGATTATGACTTTTATTCTGAATTCTTTTTCAGGAAGATTGTATAAATATATCCCATCAGTCCCTCTCTCTGGGGTTGTCTGGGTAATCTTTGTCTGCAGCATATTCCTCTGTCTTTTCATGGTGATTGTAGTGGTTGCTGGTAAGTGCCACGTGTGTCAGCTGGGAGAACAAAGTCCCTTCCTGCTTGTTGTTCTCCTTGCCCTTCTCCGGGGCCTGAACCGGTTTCTCACCCACTGGGAGGCAGTCTCTGGGATAATCCCCGGAGCTGCCTTTGTGTGGGGTTGCCCTCAGCCTTGCCTATAGCACTGCAGGGATTTGAAGTCTCGCTGGGTGCCTCTGGTCCCCTTGGTACTTTACAGCTCTTGATGTGGGTTCTGGGGTCCTTCCCACTTAGCTGCACGCCCACTTAATGAGGCAGTGAGTTTTCGCAGGTATAACTGTAGCCTGGTTGTTGTTCTGTAGCTTCTGGTCTCGTTTTTAGGGATAGTTTTATTTGTTGTATTTTCACAAATATATATGGTTTTGGGAGGAGATTTCTGCCACCCAGCTCATGCCGCCATCTTCCCAGAAGCTTGCCCACAGTTTTTTATATTATTTTGTGACCTCATTGCTTTTATTTAAATCATTGATTAATCTCAAATTTATTTTTATATATCAATTCTGCACTATCATACTATCGTATGGTTTATGTTTTTCAGTTGACACTAGTTTTTTTTTAAGTATATAATAATATTCACTGCTAATAATAATTTTTGCCTTTTTTCAGCATTTGTATTGTTCTGGTTATTTCTGCCTAACAGGTTACCCCAAAATGTAGTACCTCAAAACAACTATGGTTGATCATTGAACAACATGGGTTTGAACTGCACAGGTCCACTTATGTATGGATTTTTTTCAATAAGTATGCTGAAAAAATTTTTTGATATTTATGACAATTTGTAAAATCATTTTCCTTTCTCTAGCCTACTGTGTTGTAAGGGTACAGTGTATAATACATACACAAAATATGTGTGTTGCCTATGTTATTGGTAAGGCTTTCATACATATACAAAATATGTGTATTGACTATTTTATTGGTAAGGCTTTCAGTCAACAGGCTTTTAGTAGTTAACTTTGTGGGGCATCAAAAGTCATAGGCAGATTTTTGATGTGTGGGGGATCTGCACCCCAAATCCCTCATTGTTCAAGGGTTCAACTCTATTTTATTTTGCTCAGTTTTGAGGATTAGGAATTGTATAATTCCTAGATTGTAATTTTGCATACAGTCTTTTCACATTGTTGCAGTCAGATTTGACTGGACCTACAGTGACCTGAAGTCTCAGAAGTGGCTCACTTATAAGGCTGGTAGTTGATATTAGCTGTTGGCTGGGAACTCAGATGTGACTGTTGACTGAAAAACCTACTCATGGCCTCCCAAGCGTGGCAGTCTCAGAGTAGTTGAACTTTTTACATGAAAACTGGTTTTGCCCAGAGTATGCATTTCCAGGTGGAAGTTTTATGGCCTTTTTTTTGACATAAGAATCGTGATAGTATTGCTTCCTCCATTGTCTTGATTGAAGTAGTCATAAGCCTGTCCAAATTCAAAGGGAAGGAACAAAAGACCTCCATCTCTTCATGCTTTAAAGAACTTACATGTTCTAAAAGTCACCACATAGATGTTTTATTTTTCATTAGCTAAATATACTGTCTGTCATTTCCAGAAAAAATTAAATAGTAGTATGACAGTGAACGTCCTTGTCTTCATTTTTTATTTAATTGGAATGCTTCTTTTATCACCAAACATGATTTTTGTTTTGAGATACATGTTTAAGAAAATCCTATTGAAGAAGAATCCATTCTTTCCTGTTTTTACTAATTTAGAAAAAGTAAATAATGGATGTAAAATTTCATCATGATTTTTTATGTAGATTTAGTATATATTCTGAATTTCATATGTTAATTCTAATCATAGTAACTATATTTATTTATTTATTTTAAAAAATCTTTTTTCATTTTATTAGTGTTTTGTGATTGATCAATATCCTAATTCCATTGTTGGTACTGGAAGTCACAAGTAGTAAGAGGTGCATCTCTGAAACTCCATAGTAACTTTATAATAGAGAAGTATGAGCAAAGTTTCTACTATATTCATGTTATATGAAGAAAGATTTTATTTTTTAAGTATAATTCAAACTTATCAACCTTCATTGGCTGTCCTGATTCTCTTAGGTAATCTTGGAATTTACAAAACAACAGAAAGAAGAAGATACAATTCTAGTTTTTAATGTTACTCAGTTAGGAACAGAGGCTACAGTGAAAACATTTGAATTAACTGCAGTATCTTATTTAAAGAAAATCAGCTTGGATTACTATGAAATTCAAGGTAATGACCATAAACGTAGAAAAAATAGTCAGTAGTAAATTCAGTGTTACTTTATCTGAAACACTTTCATTTGTATAATATTATTTATAGTAAGTAATGACAGTATTTAAGCATTTAAAAGTGACTCATTTAATCCTTGTAACAATGCTGTGATGTGGTGATGTTATCTCAAATTTACATAGGGAAACTGAGATATAAATTGATTACATAATTTACCCAAAACCACATTGCTGGTTTGTAGCTGAACCATGATTAAAACCCTGTAAGTCTAGCCCTAGGGTCTGTATTCTTTACTATGATCTACTGCCTCCATATATATATATGTATCTACACACACACACACACACCCTTTATATAAGGAGTATTATTCCCATTTTACAAATAAAGAAAGGGTAAATAAAGAGAGATTAAGTGGCTTACACAATACCATGCATCTTAACAAATGACGAAACCAGAACTTACCTCTGGTTTCATAATATTAAAATCCTTGTTCTTTCTGTTGAATAGTGTTCATATTCCAGAAGCAGCACCAGGTTATATAAATAAAAATGGGGGGACATAAAATTCATTCTTTTAGAAGCTCTTACTGTTTATTGATTTCACTGTATATCTTGAGTGCTCAGATTTTTGAAGAATGAAGGGTGTCAATATATAGTAATTAAAACAACCTAATATTTGCCTAATATTTTAGTTAAATATAATGACCTATGTTTGTTATTTTTTAAATATTTGAAACTAAAATAAACTTCAGTTTAGGAGAAACATGTTTTATATGTTAGTTTCTGTGAGCAGTGTGTTAAAATGGAGTTTACTGTCTTGATTAAAAGAAATATAAATAATAAATTTGTTAGGCCATTTTTTTCCATTAGGGAAGGTTATAACCCTGAAGGTTAAAGGCAAATTCTGATATGTCTCAGAATTAGGGGTTATAGAAGTACAAATAATAAAATAGTAGGTAAACCACTCTCCCTCCATACCTTCTTGAGGGAGTTCCTTTCATTATCTATGTAAGGTTATAAAGGACATCTGGTAGTACCCATTGTTTTTAAATAATTTAATAGTTCCTCTTCCTTAAAAACTTCTTTCCTCTTCTATGTAAGCTTTCTCTCTTAATCTAAACAAAGGATAATTATTTAAATTTATTCAATATGGCTGAAATATTTGTTCATAGAATTGTATAGCTCAACAAGATATTACATATTTTTCTAGTCAATCCTCCTTACTATATAGTTGAGAAAGCTGAAGTTAAATAGCTTTTAGTGAGGGTAGAGGTGAACTAGAATTCATATTTCCTAGTTCTTCTGCCATAGTCTTTCAACTGGGCTACAAGTGCACCTATGGTCTTAATATCTAGAGAGGTTTTGATTATTTTTGAACACAGATGTAAAATCGAATGAAAATAAATATGCCTGTTTTTAAGTAAGTTGAGTTTAAGTTTTAAAGTAAATTGAAGTCACATAATTTAGACTGGTTTATTTCTTCACCAGTGATGACCTTAGTATTTAATAACCATGAAAATATGTGCAGATATAGTCTTTTTTTTATTATTAAGGTATCATTGATATACACTCTTATGAAGGTTTCACAAGAAAAACAATATGATTACTACATTCACCCATATTATCAACCCCCCCCCGATACCCCATGGCAGTCACTGTCCATCAGTGTAGTAAAATGCCAGAGTCACTACTTGTGTTCTCTGTGCTACACTGTCTTCCCCATGACCTCCCCCACACCATGTGCACCATTCATGATACCCCACAATCCCCTTCTCCCTCCCTCCCTATCCACCCTCCCCCTTGGTAACCGCTAGTCCCCTCTTGGAGTCTGTGAGTCTGCTGCTGTTTTGTTCCTTCAGTTTTTCTTTGTTGTTGTACTCCACAAATGAGGGAAATCATTTGGTATTTGTCCTTATTGCAGATAGTCTTTTGAAGATTAACAAAATTTTTAAAAAAGAAAAGACATCTAGAAAATTCCAAACTTAAAAAGGAGTGATATTTTTAACACTTTTTAAATTTTTTCTTTAATTTAGGATCCAAAAAGAAGCCACTTCACTTAATTGGCTCTTCTGACAAACCTGGATTAGATCTCTTAAAAGTAGAGTATATTAAGGTAAGGGCCATAGGATGTTTATGTATTGTATACTCTATCCTCTAGAAGGAAAAACATGACTGTACATTAGTAAAGGCTCTGGATGTGTATCATAGGTTTTAATCATAGGGATATCTATGGTTTCTCTTTCCATTTGTACACTTTCTTTTTCAGTTCAGTACAGGACTAAGACTATTACAAAGCCACTAAGTTTCCTGTCCCCAAAGATGGAAGCCTGGGATGAAATAGGATCTACTGCTGTTTTCACCTACCTACATTCATTGTATATATAGGTGACATTTGGCTGAGTAACATATCAAAAGGGATAGTATTTTTGATTGGGTTTAGAGAAGTACCAGGATTGGGAAGGACTCAGAAATATAAAAGAAACACTGAAGAAACTGATGGTATTTATCTTCAGTTAAGATTAGTTGGTTTAATCATTTGACAACTATTTATTGAATGCTTTTATGTGTCAGGTTCTGTTGGGCACTTGGGATACAGAAATGAAAAAACATTGCCTATTTTTAAGGAAATTACAGATTAGTAGGAAGATGGACAAGTAAACAACAATTAAAATACAATGTGATTGATTCCCTAATAAAGAAGAGCACAAAGCACTGAAAAATCAGGGAGTCAGGGAAACTAGTCTAGCCAGAAGGCTTCCCTCAAGAGGTAGAACTGAATTTACTGTGTACCCAGGGGACAAAACTTGAACCAATGGGTAATTATGATGGGAGATTAGATTTTTGATGCAGTAGTAAGACCTCAATAAATCAAAAGTTCTCTGATGACTGAATTTTTAAGAAAATGAAGTTTCTTTCATTGGAAATATTCTAAAAGTCTTGCTAAAGATATAAATGGATTCAAGAATTAAGTGATGGATATGTTAGATTATCTTTAAACCTTGTGGTCTTCAGAGTTTATAATTCTAATCTCTACCTGCAGTTTCCTAGATCTGAATGTTGCCATGCTTTCCCATATTTGAAGAGGAAAAAACAAATTTGCACTACTAAAAGAAATACGTTGGGCATAATTTTATAATAATGACAATAAAATTAAATATATAACATGTAAAAGTACAGTTCTAACCAAATATAAATAAACTGGAGACCATAAATAAGTGATTTATTTGCCTTGGTCTTAATTTCTTATTTGAACTTTTATTCCTCTTTTCAGGCTGATACGAATGGACCTAGTTTTCAAACTACTTTTGAAAAAACTGAACAGACAGTTAAGGTAAGAAGTTTTATTTAAAGAATATGTCCTATCTGAAAATAACCTGCTCTGGAAATCAGTATCCTTTGAAGAATATTGACTGGGTAATTTGATGAAATAATCAAAAACCAATAAAAGCTATAAATTAAACTCATAGATACCTACCATGCTCTGTGTTTATGTCCCAGCATAGTAAATCTGGTTTTGACATACTGTAGCTTATCCTATGTATTTCTAAAGAATGGAATGCTGTAGATGAGAGAATTTTTACGTCTAAACAGACAAAACTAGATACTACTATTTAATGCAGGGCTGAGACAGTATGAGAAATATAAGGAAAGATGTTGAGTACCACTGGAGCCATACTAAGATAGTCATGTAGAGAAAGAGGCAAAATGTACTGTGGGTTACATTAAAAAGAAAGGGAGAGAGAGGGAATTTTCGATTACACTTTTGAGAGATGGGGAATCTGTTGAATATTGTGAACCTTTCTTTTTATAATTTATATCCACTTAGTGTTTTGAGGCAATGAAAAAAATTTTCTGTTAACAAAGATTAAGTATTTACTTGCTATTAGAAAAAAACGTATTTTTGAATGGATTTTGTGTTGTTAGCTTTCTGCAGTCATTGTTTTAAACAATGTAATATTTTTTCTATAGGTTATGTATTCTTTGTTTCTTTTTTTTTGACCTTCCACTATTTTTTTTGCTATTATTAATATGCAATTACAGGAGCAACATTGTGGTTACTAGACTCCCCCTATTATAAAGTCTCCACCACATATCCCATTGCAGTCACTGTCCATCAGTGTAGAAGGATGTTATAGAATCACTACTTGTCTTCGCTGTGTTACACTGCCTTCCCCGTATCCCCCCACCCACCACCACACCCGCTGCATTATGTGTGCTAATTGTAATAGCCCTTTTCCCCCCTTATCCCTCCCTCCCCACCCCTCTTCCCCAGTCCCTTTCCCTTTGGTAACTGTTAGTCCCTTCTTGGGTTCTGTGAGTCTGCTGCTGTTTGGTTCCTTCAGCTTTTTCTTTGTTCTTATACTCTACAGATGAGTGAAATCATTTGGTACTTGTCTTTCTCCGCCTGGCTTATTTCACTGAGTATAATACCCTCTAGCTCCATCCATGTTGCAAATGGTAGGATTTGTTTCCTTCTTATGGCTGAATAATATTCCATTGTGCATATATACCACACTTTCTTTATCCATTCATCTACTGATGGACACTTAGGTTGCTTCCATTTCTTGGCTATTGTAAATAGTGTTGCGATAAACATAGGGGTGCATATGTCTTTTTCAAATTGGGCTGCTGTATTCTTAGGGTAAATTCCTAGGAGTGGAATTCCTGGGTCAAATGGTATTCCTCCTATTTTGAGTTTTTTGAGGAACCTCCATACTGCTTTCCACAATGGTTGTACTAATTTACATTCCCACCAGCAGTGTAGGAGGGTTCCCCTTTCTCCACATCCTCGCCAACATTTGTTGTTGTTTGTCTTTTGGATGGCGGCCATCCTAACTGGTGTGAGGTGATATCTCATTATGGTTTTAATTTTCATTTCTCTGATGACGAGTGATGTGGAGCATCTTTTCATGTGCCTGTTGGCCATCTGAGTTTCTTCTTTGGAGAAGTGTCTGTTCAACTCCTCTGCCCATTTTTTAATTGGCTTATTTGCCTTTTGTTTGTTGAGCTGTGTGAGCTCTTTATATAATTTGAATGTCAACCCCTTATCAGATATGTCATTTGTGAATATATTCTCCCATTCTGTAGGAAGTCTTTTTCTTCTACTGATGGTATACTTTGCTGTATAGAAGCTTTTTAGTTTGATATAGTCCCATTTGTTCATTTTTGCTTTTGTTTCCCTTGCCCAGGGAGACATCTTCATGAAGATGTTACTTATGTTTATGTCCAAGAGATTTTTGCCTATATTTTTTTCTAAGAGTTTTATGGTTTCATGACTTACATTCAGGTCTTTGATCCATTTTGAGTTTTACTTTTGTGTGTGGGGTTAGACAGTAATCTAGTTTCATTCTCTTACATGTAGCCGTCCAGTTTTGCCAACACCAGCTGTTGAAGAGGCTGTCATTTCCTATTGTATATCCATGGCTCGTTTATCGTGTATTAATTGACCGTATATGCTTCGGTTTATATCTGGGCTCTCTATTCTGTTCCACTGGTCTATGGGTCTGTTCTTGTGCTGGGACCAAATTGTCTTGATTACTGTAGCTTTGTAGTAGAGCTTGAAGTCATGGAGCATAATTCCCCCTGTTTTATTCTTCCTTCTCAGGATTGCTTTGGCTATTTGGGGTCTTTTGTGGTTCCATATGAATTTTAGAACTATTTTCTCTAGTTCATTGAAGAATGCTGTTGGTAATTTGATAGGGATTGCATTGAATGTATAGATTGCTTTAGGCAGGATGGCCATTTTGCCAATATTTATTCTTCCTAGCCAAGAGCATGGATGAATTTCCATTTGTTAGTGTCCTCTTTAATTTCTCTTAAGAGTGTCTTGTAGTTTTCAGGGTATAGGCCTTTCACATCCTTCATTAGGTTTATTCCTAAGTATTTTATGCTTTTTGATGCAATTGTGAATGGAATTGTTTTCCTGATTTCTCTTGCTGCTAGTTCATTGTAAGTGTATAGGAATGCAACACATTTCTGTGTATTAATTTTGTATTCTGCAGCTTTGCTGACTTCAAATATTAGATCTAATAGTTTTGGAGTGGAGTCTTTAGGGTTTTTTATGTACAGTGTCATGTCATCTGCAAATAAGGACAGTTTGAGTTCTTCCTTGCCAATCTCGTTGCCTTTTATTTCTTTGTTTTGTCTGATTGCCATGGCTAGGACCTCAGTACTATATTGAATAAAAGTGGGGAGAGTGGGCATCCTTGTCTTGTTCCTGATCTTAAAGGAAAAGCTTTCAGCTTCTCGCTGTTAAGTATAATGTTGGCTGTGGGTTTGTCATATATGGCCTTTATTATGTTGAGGTACTTGCCCTCTATACCCATTTTGTTGAGAGTTTTTATCATGAATGGATGTTGAATTTTGTCGAATGCTTTTTTAGCATCTATGGAGGTGGTCATGTGGTTTTTTCCTTCCTTTTATTGATGTAGTGGATGATGTTAATGGATTTTTGAGTATTGGACGATCCTTGCATCCCTGGGATGAATCCCACTTGATCATGATGGATGATGTTTTTGATGTATTTTTTAACTTGGTTTGCTAATATTTTGTTGAGTATTTTTGCATCTATGTTCATCAGGTATATTGGTCTGTAATTTTCTTTTTTTGTGGTGTCTTTGCCTGGTATTGTTATTAGAGTGATTTTGGCCTTGTAGAATGAGTTTGGGAGTATTCCCTCCTCTTCTACTTTTTGGAAAACTTTAATGAGGATGGTATTAGGTGTTCACTAAATGTTTGATAAAATTCAGCAGTGAAACCATCTGTTCCAGGAGTTTTGTTCTTAGGTAGTTTTTTGATTACCAGCTCAATTGCTTTGCTGGTAATTCATCTGTTCAGATTTTCTGTTTCTTCCCGGGTCAGCCTTGGAAGGTTGTATTTTTCCAGAAAGTTGTCCATTTCTTCTAGGTTATCCAGTTTGTTACCATGTAATTTTTCATAGTATTCTCTCATAATTCTTTGTATTTCTCTGGTGCCTGTAGTGATTTTTCCTTTCTCATTTCTGATTCTGTTTTTGTGTGTAGACTCTTTTTTTTTTTTGATAAGTCTGGCTAGGGGTTTATCTATTTTGTTTATTTTCTTGAAGAACCAGCTTCTGCTTTCATTGATTCTTTCTGTTGTTTTATTCTTCTCAATTTTATTTATTTCTGCTTTAATCTTTATTATGTCCCTCCTTCTACTCACTTTGTGCCTCATCTGTTCTTCCTTTTTTAGTTTCATTAATTGTGAGTTTAGACTGTTCATTTGGTATTGTTTTGCTTTTCTGTCGTAGGCCTGTATTGCAGTATATTTCCCTCTTAGTACAGCTTTCACTGTTTCCCACAGATTTTATGGTGTTGAATTATTGTTGTCATTTGTCTCCATATATTCCTTGATCTTTGTTTTTATTTGGTCATTGATCCATTGATTATTTAGGAACATGTTATTAAGCCTCCATGTGTTTGCAGGCTTTTTCATTTTCTTTGTGTAATTTATTTCTAGTTTCATACCTTTGTGGTCTGAGAAGCTGGTTAGGTACAATTTCAGTCTTTTTGGATTTACTGAGGTTCTTTTTGTGGCCTAATATATGATCTTCTTGAAAATGTTCCATGTGCACTTGAGAAGAATGTGTATCGTGTTGCTTTTGGATGGAGTGTTCTGTAGATGTCCGTTAGGTCCATCTGTTCTAATATGTTGTTCAGTGCCTCTGTCTCTTTACTTATTTTCTGTCTGGTTGATCTGTCCTTTGGAGTGAGGGGTGTGTTGAAGTCTCCTGAAATGAATGCATTGCATTCTATTTACTCCTTTAAATCTGTTAGTATTTGTTTCACGTATGAAGGTGATCCTGTTTTGGATGTATAGATATTGATAATGGTTATGTCCTCTAGTTGGACTGACCCTTTTATCATATAATGTCCTTCTTTTTCTCTTGTGACTTTCTTTGTTTTGAAGTCTATTTTATCTGGTATAAGTACTGCAACTCCTGCTTTTTTCTCACTATTAGTTGCATGAAATATCTTTTTCCATCCCTTTACTTCAGTCTGTATATGTCTTTGGGTTTAAAGTGCATCTCTTGTAGGCAGCATATAGAGGGGTCTTGTTTTTTTATACTTTCAGTAACTCTGTGTCTTTTGATTGATACATTCAGACCATTTACATTTGGAGTGATTATTGATTGGTATGTACTTATTGCCATTGCAGCCTTTAGATTTGTGGTTACCAAAGGTTCAAGGGCAATTCCCTTACTACCTAACAATCTAATTTAACTTATTTTGTATACTATTACAAACTCAACCTAAAGGTTCTTTTTTTTTTCTTTTTTCTTTCTACATTCTTTGTATGTTATGGATAATATTCTGTACTCTTTATCTTCTTTAGAATGACATCTGTTTAGCCTTAGGAATACTTCCATCTATAGAAGTGCCTCCAAAATGCCCTGTAGAGGTGGTTTGTGGGAGGTAAATTCTCTCACCTTTGCTTATCTGAAAATTGTTTAATCCTTCCTTCACATTTAAATGATAACCTTGCTGGGTAGAGTAGTCTTGGTTCAAGGCCTGTCTGCTTCATTGCATTAAATACATAATGCCACTCCCTTCTGGCCTGTAAGGTTTCTGCTGAGAAGTCTGATGATAGCCTGATGGGCTTTCCTTTGTATGTGATCTTTTTTCTCTCTCTGGCTGCTTTTAAAAGTCTGTCTTTATCCTTGATCTTTGCCATTTCGATTATTATATGTCTTGATGTTGTCTTCCTTGGTTCCTTTTGTTGGGAAACCTGTGCACCTCCATGGCCTTAGAGAGTCTCTCTTTCCCCAGATTGGGGAAGTTTTCAGCAGTCACCTCCTCAATGACACTTTCTATCCCCTCTTCTCTCTCTTCTTCTTCTGATGCCACTATGGTGCGAATATTGTTCTGTTTGGATAGGTCACACAGTTCTCTCAATATTCTTTCATTCTTAGAGATTCTTTTTTCTCTCTGTGCCTCAGCTTCTTTGTAATCCTCTTCTCTAATTTCTATTCCATTTACTGTCTCTTCTGCTACATCTAATCTGCTTTTAAATCTCTCCATTGTATGTTGTTTTTCAGGTATAGTATTTCTTAATGATTGAATGTCCATCTTAAATTCGTTCCTGGGGTCTTTAATATTTTTCTGTACCTCCATAAGCATGTTTATAATTTTTATTTTGAGCTCTCTTTCTGGGAGATTGTTGAGTTCAGTTTCATTTGACACTCTTTCTGGGGTTTGTGAGATTTTGGTCTGAACCATGTTCTTTTGACGTTTCATATTTCTGTGTGGTGCCTACTAGTGCGCAGAAACTCCAGACTCTGGACCTGCTCAGCCCCTAGAGTGAGGTTGGGGGACGTAGGGGAGCAGAGCTGGTGGCTGGGGGGAGGAAATATCTGTTTCCTGCTTCCCATCTGCGGTGCCTGTCTCCAGTGTCAGAGGCAGTGGGCCAAGCACACACGGGTAATTATCTGTGCTTTGCGTCTCTAGCTTTTGCAGGCAGGGCCTCCCTCTGGCCTGCGCAGCGACTGAGGGTTTGTGAGCAGGTGCCTGCACGCCAGTACGAAGGTTAGGCAGGCTGTGTGTAAAGGGGGGCCTCGGAGCTGAGTAGGCAGCCACGGGGATGGAGCACCTGAAGCTCCTCAAAGTTCCCAACCTGCTGTACAGAGCACGCCTAGGCAACCTTGTCCAACTCTCCCTTCTCCCGCACAGCAAGCTCCGTCCCAACCCCGCCCCTCCAGCAGCCCTTTCGCTGCTCTGAAGCCTCTCAGACTCCCTGCCTTTCCTCTGACACAGAGCGGCCTGTGTCGATCCCCTCCTCCACAAACAGCCAGAATGTTAATTTTTCAAGCACTCTGCCTGTCCGAGCTCCCCAATGCCCAGGGCACCACACAGTATAGGATTCTGCTCACAAAGCCGATGTCCAGGGCTAGGTGTCCAGCAGTCCCAGGCTTTCACCCCCGCCCTCACTCCATTTCTATTCCTCCCGCTGGTAAGCTGGGGTGGGGGAAGGGCTTGGGTCCCGTCGGATTAAGGCTTTTGTACGTTACCCTGTTTCTTGAGGTCTGCTCTGTTCGTGGAATCTGTATGCAGTCTGGTTCAGCCTTCTTTCTTGTTGCTGTCTGAATGTTAGTTGTATTTATTAACTATATTTTTGTACTGTTTGTGGTTTTGAGAGGAGCTCTCAGTCTCACCTCTCACACTGCCATCTTGAATCTCCTTGAGGGCTTCTTTGTTTCTTTTTAAATGATAGGACTATTGCAGTTGTTTATCATTTAGTGACTGAGAACTCTCTTGTTAGTTTTACTTTTTACATTTAAATCTCATGAATATCACATTTCAAATTATTTCTTGAGAAAGTAGTAACACATGGTACTTCTGGAGTTTCATGTTTTAACTTATACATTTTATATAATCATAATCAGCAGTCCCTTGAAGATCAAAAAAACCATATGTGTGTTGAATATTGGGATGGCTATGATAAGCAAATCTGATATAGTAGTAGGCTCCATGATAATTATGTTTGGGAAATGGAGTAATAAGGTTACTTTCAATCCCTGAAATGTGTAAGTGTAATTACTTTCCCTATAGTCCCTGTTTAAGGGCTATATTCAAGATTCTAGGTTGTGAATCTTGATTTCTCTCTTCCTTCCAAACTGTGGAACGAAGTGATGTAAGACTAGGTAGGAGCCTTTTGGGTCCATCATGGAGCCTACTAGTATAATTGGCCTTAGAAACTCATTTTCTTTTTTAAACATTTCTAGGTGGCATTTTCATCTTTAAATCTACTGCTGCAAACACAAGCTCTTCTCTCTTCTATTAATTACCTGACAACTATCATTCCATCAGATGGTCAAAACACGGGTAATACCAAAGAAGTACAAATTTCAGCTGAAAAGCAACAAAAGAATTCAGCTCTGCAGAAAGGTATAAAAAACATGTTTTTTGTTATCCAGGGTTTTAGAATTCTAGAACTAAGAGAGGAAATCCTAGAGATCACCTAGTTCAGTCATTTGCTTGCCATTTTCCCTAGTTTCATTCTTTTCTGTAAACTAAATCATATGTGGGTACCTGATACAGAAAGCAAATTTAATTAATACTGTTATTTTTAAAAATGTCTATTCTTGTTCTTATTTTGGTGGTGGTGGGGAGTAGGAAGTATGCAGTAGAAGAAGGTCTGTATTAACCCTGAGTTTTCCTCCCCTCTCAGGGGCTCCTGAAGGGCTCCCTAGAGGGTTAGTCTTCTCTTCCATTCCACAAATGAGGAACTCAAGACGGAGAGACGAGGTGTTTTTCATATTCTTACCCTGCTATGCAAACCATGTGACTGTAGGCACATTATTTAACTTTCTGTGAATTGCAGTGTCATTACCTTTAAAAAAATTTTTTTATTTTTAAATTGTAAAAGTGATACATCGCACTATTAAAAATGCAAACTCTGCAGAATATGTAAAACAAAAAATAGGTATCAGAAATCTTTAAGAACTTGAGAAGTGAGCTGTAGCTCACTTAATCTAGGGAAGAAACTTTAATAGAGTTTAGCTAATTAGAATTCCAGTGTGATAGAAGGCTTTGTTTTATTTTTAGTGGTCGTATCTTCTAAAAATAGTGACATTATTGACTTCAGACTGTTTGCCAAGTTGAATGCTTTCTGTGTCATTGTTTGCGATGAAAAGAACAATATTGCTGAAATCAAGATTCAAGGTAAAAGTATTACAATTTTTTAAAAGATAAGCATTTTTTTTCAGTGTTGAAGAATATACAAATGGAGGGCTCTGAGCTGTAAAAACTAGATAGTCTTTTATTTTATGACATAATTGGACTTATGCTTTCTTAATTCTTTGGCATGTAGATGTTGGTCAGAATCTGACCATTAGATTGAACCACACATATTGATGCTTCGGGTCTTTCTGAAAGTTGTCTTAGAGGTGAAAAGGGGTACTAAAGTCAGTGTGGGAATGCCATTGATGGGCTGGGATAAGTCAGTCTAGAGTTTAGATTAAATTCTATGAATATGCTTTATTTTGGTACAAATGTAAACCAACCTTACAATGAACAAAACCTATGAGCCTACTATGTTCTTTTAGGCAAAAGCTGCTAAAACTAATATAGCCTTTTCTCTGTTTTTACCAGCTCATTGTAATCTGGTAAAGATAAAGAATATATTTAATAAAATTTTTGAGGAATGTAAAAACCAGAAAGCTAGGTGTTTTTTTTTTCAAGCTGGCAGTGCATCTACTAGGTTGAATTTGGTTCATAAAACTTACAGCTTCCATGTAAATGGCTGGATATAAGGCATAAAGGATTTACTAAAATCAGAAGCAAACCTGTTTTCACTAGTATGTTATCTATCTCAGAAGTTTGGAAATTCAGATCATTATTTTAAAATGAATTTATAGATAAAAATATCCAATATCACAGCTTATCAACTGGGAGTTCAAACATTGTTACATTTTAAAAAATATCACCTCCAAAATAAAACTATGCAATGGAAACATTTTAAGATCTTACTGTCGTATCTCTATAGGAATTATAATAATATAATTATTTTTCAGGCCTTGATTCTTCTCTTTCTCTTCAGTCAAGAAAGCGGTCACTATTTGCCAGACTGGAAAATATTATTGTTACAGATGTTGATCCTAAAACAGTTCATAAAAAAGTAGGTGATAGTAAAATAGATAGCTTATATTTTTTGATGATTGAATATATGATTTTATTTTTAAATGTATTTTACTTAAAAAAATATTAAATAAACTTTGATAGAAAAATGTTTGTTTCTATAATGACTAGGGACTTATTTTGCCATTATCCTCTTGGATGGAGTACATTCAAATCTCTGCTTTTCAGGCTGTGTCAATAATGGGAAATGAAGTTTTTCGCTTTAACTTGGATTTGTATCCAGATGCTACTGAGGGCGATTCCTATACTGACATATCCAAAGTGGATGGTGTGGTATCACTGAACGTTGGCTGTATTCAGATTGTCTATCTTCATAAATTCCTTATGTCACTTCTGGTAAAAAAAAATCACTATTTATATATTGATTTTTCAACTTAGAAATATTTAAGTCAACAATTATTGAAAATCTTAGAAACTTTGGATTTTGGGTTGTGTATTGTTTTGATTATAGATAGTATATCTATATGTATTAATGTAGAGGTCAGAACCTTTCTTTAACAGTTGAAATCCAGATCATTTAATGATTTTGCCTAGAACTGGAATTATTTTTGCTAGTTCAATAATTTCTATATTGAAACCAATTCTCAACTACAAAAAATATTAAAATTTATTTTCTTTCTGTTCCTCAGCTATATATACTTAGCCCTTATCAGACAGCTCATAAATCTGGATAAATATCAGTAGTTCCTTCCTAACTGTGGAAAAATGGGACTGACCTGAAAGTTATATATTGGAAAAAATTAGCACATAAATAAAAAGAAGATGGTGTTGTTGATGATGTGCTTGTCCTGTTTAAATTTCTCCTTTTGTACCTTGTGCCCACAGAACTTTCTGAACAATTTCCAGACAGCCAAAGAGGCTCTGAGTGCTGCCACTGCCCAGGCTGCAGAAAAGGCTGCCACAAGTGTGAAAGATCTTGCCCAGAGGAGTTTTCGTGCTTCTATCAATGTTCATTTGAAAGCACCGGTTATAGTCATCCCGCAGTCTTCCATTTCCACCAATGCAGTGGTGGTAGATCTTGGGTTAATCAGAATTCAGAATCAGTTCAGTCTGGTGGCTGGTGAAGACTATTTACATCCTCCAGTAATTGATAGAATGGATGTGCAGCTAACAAAGCTTAAGCTTTCTAGGTATAGTCTTTGAATAATTATGGATTTAAGTATTATTTGATGCTTTCCATGAAATCTTATGTCCATTGAAATTCATACACAATATACTTCTGTTGCACAGAATAATTAATTTTTTTGAAAAATTTCAAACCTACAGAAAAATTATAAAAATAGTGCCATAAAAGTGCTTAATATCCTTCACCTAGATTCAGCAGTTTTTTACATTTGTTTTAACTCTGTGTATATGCATATTATAATTAAAACATTTTTTTAATTAAATTTTAAAAATTGAGATATTCACATGTAACACTATTAGTTTCAGGTGTACAACAATGATTTGATAATTGCATATAGTGTTAAATGATCACCACAATAAATGTAATTAACATCCATCATCCACCACGCAGTTTACAAAATTTTTCTTTCTTGTGATGATAACTTTAAGATCTCTTCTCTTAGCAACTGTCAAATATACAATATGCATTAACTGTAGTCACTGTGCTGTGCTTTACATTCCAAGGACTTATACTGGAAGTTAAAACATTTTTTGCCAAACCATTTGAGAATAAACATCTTAACCCTTTGCCCCTAAATACTTTAGCATTGGTCTCCTAAGAACAAGGATATTCATCCTCTTACATAACCACAAGGGAATTATCAAATTTTGGACATTTAACACTGATACATCATCTACTATTCAGTCACTGTTCAGATTTTATCAATTATTCTAAAAATGTCAATTAGAGTAATTTTTCCCTTGAGCCAGGATCACATATGACATTTAGGTGTATCATGTACTACTGAGGGGGGTTTTAGTACTGAGAGATACTCTGGAATAGTTCTTTAGCCTTTCTTTGTCTTTCATGATGACCATAGCTTTGAAGAGTGTAGTCTAGTTGTTCCGTGGAACATCTCTCAATTTGCTTTTGTTTGAGTGATACCTCATGATTTCATTGAACTGGCATATTTTTAGCAGAATACCATACAAGTAATGATGTATGGGGCTCACACTAGATGACACATGAAAGGCTATACATAATTTATTTTTTTAATTTTTAATATTTTTTGAAGTACATAAAATAAAATGCACAAGTCTTAGTATATAGCTCAATGAATTTTGACCTGTGAATACACTCATGTAACCATCACCCAGATCAGGATTTCAAACATTCTATTTTTTTCCTCATTCACCTATTTCACCCATCTTCCCAACCCCTTCCCCTATGTCAACCACCAATCTGTTCTCTTTGTTTATGAGTCTATTTCTGTTTTGTTTTGTTTTTTTGATTCTACATATAAGTGAAATTATATGGTGTTTGTCTTTATTTCACTTAGTATAATGCTCTCTAGGTCCATCCATGAAATGGCAAGATTTCATCGTTTTTGATGGCTAATGTTCCACTGTGTATGTGTACCACATCTTTATCCATTCATCTATCAGTGGACACTTAGGTTGCTTCCATATTTTGGCTGTTGTGAATAATGCTGAGATAAACTTGGGTGTGCATGTATCTTTTTGGATTAGTGATTTTGTTTTTTTCATGTATAGTCTCAGAAGTCGAATTACTGAGTCATGTGTATTTCATTTTAATATAATTTTCTACCCCATCTAAGAAGATATAATTGTCCTCAATAAAAAAGGAAAGATTATAAGAAAAGTCTGAAAAATAATCCTAGAGAAGAACCTTAGAAACTCCTTAGATGTTAACTGTTATTATTGTTTTCTTAAATCTCTGTGTCAATTACATATCAGTCCTTGAACACTGTATTTGATGATTTTTATGATATCTTCAACAATATGAATTTCTTTTTAAAATTTAATTTGTGACCATCTACTTTTTAAAGAAAAAAATTTTTCTTAATTCCTATGATGTAATTTCATGTATTTTAATCTGTTTCTGAAGTGTAATATAGATTAAGTAGAGATTGAGATTAGAAAACACTCAAACGGCACTGTTTCAAATCAATGTTTAGAGTAGGAATTTTTGACTTTGTGTTTTTGTAATGTTATGTTGTATTGCCCCCTATGTTTGTGCATTTATCTTCAGTTATATTTTCATTAGGACAGTGATCCAGCCGGGCATCTCCCATCCTGATATTCAGCTGTTGCACCCAGTTAATCTGGAGTTTTCTGTAAATCGGAATCTAGCTGCATCTTGGTATCACAGGGTACCTGTTTTGGAAATTAAAGGACATCTTGAGTCAATGAATGTAAGTATGAGTGAAAAAAGCTTGTTATTGAAATTTTAGACTCTGAATTTTCCCAGTACAAATCCATAGGGAATGTAGAGTTTTTTATTGATTGGTGTGAGAAAAATTTCATTGAGATGTTTTATTATCTTTTAGTAGCATTTAATCTTCAGTTAAGTGTTAGTTTTATTTTTATTCAATTATTTTTTATTGAGGTATAATTGACATACAATATTATATTAGTTTCAGGTGTACAACATAGTGATTCAACATTTATATATACACTGCAACATGGCCACTGCAATAAGTCTAGTTATCATCTGTCACCTTACAAAATTATAATATAGTATTATTAACTGTTACAGCCCCAGGATTTGTTTTATACCTAGAAGTTTATACTTAATCCCCTTCACCATTTTCATTCTCTCCCCCTCCATTCCCCTTGAGCAACCAACAATCTGTTCTCTGTATCTGTGAGTTTGAGTTTTGTTTGGTTGGTTTGTTTTATTTTTTTAGGTTCCACATTAAGTGAAATCATGTGTTTCACTTTCTCTTTCTTGACTTATTTCACTTAGCATAATTCCCTCAAATTTTGTCCATTTTGTCACAAATGGCAAGATTTCATTTCTTTTTTATGGCGGGATAATATTCCATTTCTACTGCATCTTTTTATCCATTCATCTGTTAGTGGGCATTTAGGTTGATTCCATATCTTGGTTATTGTAAACAGTGCTGCAATAAATGTAGGAGTGCATATATCTTTTCAAATTAGTGTTTCTGTTTTCTCAGATAGATAACCAGAAGTGGAATTGCTGGTTCATATGGTATCTCTATTTTTAATTTTTGAGGAACCTCCATTCTGTTTCCCATAGTGGCTGAACCAGTTCTCATTTCCACCAACAGTGTACCGGGGAACCCATTGTGACAGGTGTGAAGTCATATCTCATTGTGGTTTTGATTTGCATTTCCCTGATGTTTTAGTGGTGTTGAGCATTTTCCATGTGCCTGTTGGCCATCTGTATGTCTTCTTTGGAAAAATGTCTATTCAGATCCTCTGCTTGTTTTTTAGTTGTGTTACTTATTTTTTGTTACTGAGTTGTATGAATTCTTCATATATTTTGAATATTAGCTATTTATTGGATATATTATTTGCAAATATCTTCTCCCATTCACTAGGTTGCCCTTTCATTTTCTTCAATGGTTAGCTTCACTGTGCAGAAGCTTTTTAATTTGATCTAGTCCCATTTACAAATTTTTGCTTTTGTTGCTCTTGCCTTTGGAGCTTGTTACCTATGTTTTTTCTAGGCGTTTTATGGTTTCAGTTCTTCTACTCAAGTCTTTAATCCATTTTGAGTTAATTTTACTAAAAATTAGTTAAATTACTGATTCATTTTATTACTTATAATTGGTCTATTCAGATTTTTCTATCTTACCATGATTCAGTCTTGGAAGGTTGTGTATTTCTAGGAATTATCCATTTCCTTTTTTTCAGATTGTCCAATTTGTTGATATATAATTGTTCCTAGTAGTCTCTTATGAACCTTTGTATTTCTGTGGTATAAGTTGTAACTTCTCTTTCATTTCTTACTTTATTTATTTGGGTCCTCTGTTTTTCTTGATGGGTCTGGTGGAGGCTTATTAGTTTTTTTATATTTTCAAAGAACCAGCTTTTAGTTTCATTGATCTTTTCTATTGTTAGTTTCTGTTTCACTTATTTCTTCTCTGTTCTTTATTATTTCTTTCCTTCTGTCTTTGGGTTTTGTTTGTTCTTTTTCTAGTTCCTTTAGGTGTAAACTTAGGTCTTTCGATTCATACTTCTCTTGTTTCTTTTGACAGGCCTATATTGCTATGAACTTCCCTCTTATCTCATTGACTTTTGTTATGCCCTATTTCTGTTTTCATGGGTCTCCAGGTATTTTCTGATTTCTCCTTTGATTTTTTTGATGACCCAGTAGTTGTTCAGTAGAATGTTGTTTAATATACATTTAGTTTTTCCAGTTCTCTTCTTGTAATTTACTTCTAGTTTTGATTGGGGAATTTAGTCCATTTCCATTTAAAGAAGATATTGATAGGTATGTACATATGGCCATTTTGCTAATTGTTTTATGGCTGTTTTTGTAGTTTTTTCAGTTCCTTTCTCCTCTTATAGTTTGATGACTGCCTTTAGAATTGTGCTTAGATTCCTTTCTTATTTTGTGTATTTACTGTAAGTTTTTGCTCTGTGGTTACTGTTATGTTCACATATCTCATCCTGTGTATTTAGCAGTGTAATTTAAGTTGTGCAAAATAAATTTGAACACATTCCAAAATTCTACCTCCCCCTACCATGATTTTGTTTTTAATGTCACTTTTTACAGCTTTTGTTTTATGTATCCCTTAAGTATTATTGCAATTTGAGTTAATTTTACTTCGTTTGTCTCTTACCTTCATACTAGCTTTTATAAGTGATTTAGTACCTTTACTATATATTTACCTTTTCCAGTGAGATGTTTACTTTCATATATTTTCCTATTATATTTCTTTTCAGATTAAAAAAGTCCCTTTCATATTTCTTCTAAGGCTGGTTTAGTGGTAATGCGTGTAGCTCTTGTTTGTCTGGAACACTCTCTCTCTCTCCTTTTATTATGAATGATGACCTTGTTGGGTCGAGTATTCTTTGTTGGACATTTTTTGCCTTTCAATTTTTTGAATATATCATACCACTCAATTCTGTCTTGCAAAGTTTCTGCGGAGAAATCTGCTTATGGGGTTTCCCTTATACGTAGCATGTTGTTTTCCTCCTGCTGCTTTTCAGATTCTGTCTTTAACTTTTGCTATTTTAATTATAATGTGTTTTCATGTGGCTCTCTTTGAGTTCCTCTTATTTGGATCTCTCTGAGCTTCCTGAACTGTGGAGAGCAGTTGGGACAGAAGGAGCAAGAGTACAGGAGATGTGGAGAGCGGTTGGGACAGAAGGAGCAAGAGTACAGGACAGGACTGATTATGTTTTTGTGCCTAGTCTCCATCTAAGGCCTGAACTGGGCCTGACTGAAAGAAACCTCGAAAAGTTTCCTAAATTCCAGGAACAAGTATCTCAGGAAGGTAGGGAGATCTTATCTTAACGCCTGCCACCTGGACCAGATACCCCCAGGCATATGTGACTTAAGTGATTGAATTAATGTCTGATTGGATTAATCTGTAGGCAATACTTAAGTGATTGAATTAAGGGCATGTGAATCTAATCTGTAGGCAATTCATGTGTATATAAGCCATGCCAGAATAAAGCTTCTTCGCATTCTGCATTCTGCACCAGACAATTTGCCCTCCTGTCGTCTTGTATATACAGCCCGATGCCCCCACTCAGGAACTGTTTGACTCCTGCCGGCAGGCCCCGGCACTGAACCTGGATGGTTGTATGTTTCCTTACCTAGTTTAGGGAAGTGTTCAGCCATTATTTCTTCAAATAAGTTTTCTGCCCCTTTCTCTTGTCTTCTTCTAGGACTCCTATAAATGCTAATGTTATTCCGTTTGATGTTGTTTCATTGGTCCCTTAAGTTATCTTGATTTTTAAAAATTACTTTTTCCCTTTTTATTGCCCTGTGTGAGTGTACTCCATTACTTTATCTTCTTGCTCACTGATCTGTTCTTCTGCTTTATCCAGTCTGCTCTTGATTCCCCTCTAGTGTATTTTTCAGTTCAGGTATTTTATTTTCAGCTCTGTGACTTCTGCTTGGCACTTTCTTATCTTTTATATATCTTTGTTGAAGTCCTCACTGTGTTTATCCATTCTTCCCCCAAGTGAGCATCTTTGTGACCATTTCTTTGAACTCTTTATTAGAGAGAATATTTGTTTTTCTAATGTTTTGTCTTATTCTTTTGTTTGGAAAATATTTGTTTCCTCATTTTGCTTGACTCTGTATTTGTTTCTATGTATTAGACTAAAGAGCCACCTCTCAGTCTTGATGGAGTGTTCTAGTTTAAGTGATGATCCTTTTTCGACTTCGCTGTAGCTCTTCGTTGTCTCTTGAACTTTTCTGATTGTCTGAACTGCCTGATTTATTTATTTATTTTATTTTGGTATCATTAATAGAAAATCACATGAGCAACACTGTGGTTACTAGATTCCCCCATTATCAAATCCCCACCACATACCCCATTACAGTCACTGCCCATCAGCATAGTAAGATGCTATAGAGTCACTACTTGTCTTCTTTTTGCTATACTGCCTTCCCCGTGCCCCCCCTACGTTATGTGTGCTAATCATAATGCTTCTTATTCCCCTTATCCCTCTCTTCCCACCCATCCTCCCCAGTCCCTTTCCCTTTGGTAACTATTAGTCCATTCTTGGAGTTTGTGAGTCTTCTGCTGTTCTGTTCCTTCAGTTTTGCTTTGTTGTTTATACTCCACAAATGAGTGAAATCCCTTGGTACTTGTCTTTCTCTGCCTGGTTTATTTCACTGAGCATAATACCCTCTAGCTCCATCTATGTTGTTGCAAATGGTAGGATTTGTTTTCTTCTTATGGCTGAATAGTATTCCATTGTGTATATGTACCACATCTTCTTTATCCATTCATCTACTGATGGACACTTAGGTTGGTTCCATTTCTTGGCTATTGTAAATCGTGCTGCGATAAACATAGGGGTGCATATGTCTTTTTGAATCTGGGATCCTGCATTCTTAGTGTAAATTCCTAGGAGTGGAATTTCTGGGTCAAATGGTATTTCTATTTTTAGTTTTTTGAGGAACCTCCATAATGCTTTCCACAATGGTTGAACTAGTTTACATTTGCACTAGCAGTGTAGGAGGGTTCCCCTTTCTCTGCCTCCACCAGCATTTGTTGTTCCTAGTCTTTTCTATGTTGGCCATCCTAAATGGTGTGAAGTGATATCTCATTGTGGTTTTAATTTGCATTTCCCTGATAACTAGTGATGTGGAGCATCTTTTCATGTGCCTGTTGGCCATCTGAATTTCTTCTTTGGAGAGGTGTCTGTTCATATCCTCTGCTCATTTTTTAATAGGGTTATTTGCTTTTTGTTTGTTGAGGCATGTGAGTTCTTTATATATTTTGGATGTTAACCCATTGTCAGATATGTCTGCCTGATTTATTTCTGATTTGCTTTCATTATTGAGGGTTTGCCATGACCTGTCCATGATCCAAGGGGAGGAATGTCATTTAGCACCTAGTTTCCTCACAGCATCTTTTAAAGCATGCACATATATATAGTCCTCTGAGACCAGGAGGTCTGGAGGAGTGCCCTGAACGACAGTTGAAAAAATTCGGGCTGCAGATGAGTATAAGCTCCTTTCTGGGAATGTTCCATGGGAAGGCCTCTTCAGCCTCTAGATATGTGGGAACCCTGAAGTCTGTCTCTCAGGCTAATTTTCCAGACTGAGTAAATAGGCCTTTTCACAGGAAGACTGGGATTATATTTCAATCTGCTTTCTGTGCAGTGCCCTGGTTGGGGTGGATATCTTTGTGATTGTAAAAGTCCTGTGGTGCTCTGGAGCACCAGCCCTCTTGGACACCAGGGCTGTCCCCTGTGTGGGTTGTACACACCCTTTCCTCCCTTTAGTAAGGCAGCTGGAGAATATTGAGTGCAAGCCATGCTTGTCAGCTTCAGAAAAGCAGCAGGAAAATGTCTTGACTGTGCACACCGCTGGGCTTCAGCAACATACCAGGAGACTGCCTTGTGTGTGCACACACACCTGCTTTATGCTTGGAGTGGGAGAATGCTGCAGTTGCTTATGCTCAACCACCCCAGCCAAGATGCAGGGGACACTGCAGCTGCCCATGCTCTCTGGCTTCAGCAGATGCCTGACTGCTCACCCTTGCTTGCCCTAGCAAGGTGGTAGGAGGGTGCCACGTCTGAATTCAAATGTCTGTGGTAGCAGGCTGTGTTGAGAGTGCACCTGAGGCATCCACCAGTGCCTCTGTCTCCTGGAAGCATCTCAGCTGTCCGCTGCCCCTCTGTGTTCAGTGCCCTCAAGATCAGCAAATCAATTTCCCTCCATATAGTCTAGGTGGTTTTCAAGCTGGTATTTTTTTCAGTGGGTCGGTGAGCAAGACTACATGCAAGGTTTCTGAGGGGGGATCTCAGTTTTCTATAGCACTTGGGACTCCTGGGTATTAGCCCCATTGGTTTTCCAAACCAGGTGTTCTAGGGACTCATTTCTCTGCTGCACATCCCAGGGGCTGCAGTGCCACATGGAAGACACCAACCCCTCATTCCTCTGGGAGAAACACCCATCTGGGGGAGAATCCCTCCCTACAGTGTGTCACCAGGTGGGGGGTGTGGGGTTGTTGCTAGGACAACCTGTTTTGTTACTAGGAATTCATTTTCTGTATTAAAATTGTTTCATTTTAAAATGAAATATCTTTCTCTTTTCTTTTAACATAATATTTCTTAGGTTAGTCTAAATCAAGAAGATCTTAATCTTTTATTTAGAATACTAGCAGAAAATATTGGTGAGACTACT
The DNA here is from genome assembly GCA_032199065.1 of Smutsia gigantea. Classification (NCBI taxonomy): domain Eukaryota; kingdom Metazoa; phylum Chordata; class Mammalia; order Pholidota; family Manidae; genus Smutsia; species Smutsia gigantea. Next base: position 471,739 of record JAVSCE010009663.1, on the reverse strand, counting down.
GAAGACTTGAGTAAAGTGAAACCAAGAATACAAAGGACAGGTAAGAGACTGAGTAGGTGGCATAGTACATATGTCTATTGACTTTCCAGTTTAATAGGGGAGACAGACAATAAAAATGAAGTAAACAAATATATGAATTGTGATTTGTATTACCAAAAAATAAATATTTGTTGAAGGAACTATTGAAGAAAACCATAATTTGAGGTGACTAACATTTTTTAGTTAAGCAAAAAGTCAGTTATAGGATCAGAATTTTTTCTGAGCTGCGTAAGTTAGAAGGAAGCTATAAAGAAGGTTTTCAAATCAGTGGTGAATTACTGAAATAATTACTGAATTTGCATGTATAAGAAAAATATTTAAAGATGAGACTAAGCTATGATAAATGCTTGGTCTGATTTATAAATAAGGTTTAGTAGTAAAATATCTGTAAGAATTAAAACATTTAATAAATCACCACTCAACGAAGATAGTATTGAAAAATTGTATTGCAATAAAAATCCAGAGAGAATTTAAATTATTAGGTATAATGGTACCTTTTGACTTAAAGGCAAAGTACTAGACTTATTTTTTGAAGTTGTTCTATATGGATGTGTATAAACATACAGATGTGTATAATCTTTAGTTTTTCTAATAGTACCTTTCTATATGTATATTTGAGCATGTGTGCATGCATGTATTTCTGCACTTTGCTTTTTTTAAGTTAACAGTTTATCTTCGTGTTCATTACATATCTGTATCTATCTGTGCATATATGTACCATGTATAGATATGCCTCATTCTTTTTAATGGCTGCCTGGTATTAAATTCTCCTCAAGTATCATAATTTATTTAGCAAGTCCTTATAGATAGACATTTTAGGTTGTTTTCAATTATTCACTCTTACTGTGTTGCACTTAATATCCTCATACACAGACTTTACAAGTGCATGTATACCTGTAGGAGAAATACCAGGGCTACTAGATTAAAGGGTTTTTAATTTTTATTAAATTAACATTTTGAAAGATCTTGCCAATTGCCCTGCAGTTGAACTTGTACTAATAGAACTTGTATTAATTTTGCACTTTTACCAGGTTGTTTCTCTATATCTTTTCTAATAAGGCATATTATTTTTAAATTTTTGCTAGTTTGCTAAGTGAAAAATGGTATGTTTGGAACAGTGCTGGAATGCAGTGATAGTTGAGAAACCTTGCCCTGTGTGTTGTTTTCTCAAAGGTAATAGTTGACAGCAGTGGTTTTCCATATGGGTTTCTGGTATGGTTTATGTTCCTGTGTGTTGTGTTGATACTCATAGATAATGTTAACTGCAATAATATTAATAACTAATGTAATAATATTGAGGGTTTGTTGAGAGTGAAGGCTATAAAGTCAGACTGATGAGTTTGGACTCCACTATCCATCTTAGTGACATTGGTCAAAGTACTGACTATCTGAACCTCAGTTTGCTTGTATCTGTGAAATGAGGACAATCACATTTTTATCTCAAAGGGCTGTTATAAGAATTAAGTGAGATAATACATGTACAGTCTTTAGCACAGTGTCTACCATAGAGGTAAGCATATACCTAGTGATAGTTATTACTATATTTATTACAGTTTAGAAAGCAATTTTATTGCATTTTTAGGGTGTCAATTTGGGAAAACAACATCATATATAGCTTTACTTTTGTTTTTTTGTTATGTGTAAGAGACTACCCATCCCCCGCTTTTTTCTTTTCTAGCCTTAACTCTCATTACCCTCCTCATGATTTAATCATATCAGGCTCCATTCTGTTTACAAAACCTATCATGATGTGTTATTTGTTTGGTTTTCCACAGCCTCTTACCTTAGAATGTCTCCTCTTATGAGGAGGTCCTTCAGCTCTACCTCAGTGATAACTCCCCTGTTAGGTAACTACCCCATAACAATGTCATAAGTAGTTCTGTGCTTTCTGATCTTTTTATATAAAGTCTATTAACATTTGTCCACTTAATATATAGCCTGCTTTTGTTTGTATTTTATATGTATATGTGTCTTCTACTAAACCATGAGTCTTCTAAAGGCTGGAGATGTGTAGTACTAATTTGTGGATTTTCAGTGCCTGCACCAGAGTACTCATATAAGCCCCTCAATGAATATTTGTGGAAGAAATGTGTGAATAGAAGTGAACGTATTTCATTCTTTAGATGAAATTAAAGAACCCCTTGAAATATCTACATCACAACAAGATGTACCTGGCTCACAAGGTTCTTTAACAGCTGGAGGGGAAGAAATTAGATCTGTAGGCATCATTAACATGCTACTGAATTTTGAAATCAAAGAGGTATGTAATTTTAATCTGTTTTAGTAAACTGGATATTTAAAATTACCTCTACTAAAATAAACTTGTAGATTATTGATATGGATGAGAAAAATCTTACATTTTTGTAATTTGTACATAGCAGTAATGTTTTAAAGTTGGAGAATTTGTTAAAGAGGAGTTATATTGGGAGATATATTTCATAGTGAAAATAGTTATCATGTCTTGTAACATGCTTTTCAAATGATTTAAGGACAGTTGGAAAGTGGCTTGCTTTGGATTTCATATAGGAAAGTTAGGGTAGGGAAATAGTGACAGGAAAATCCTTCGCAAACTTTAGAAACCCTCAATAGGATAAAACACAGTATGTCTACATTTTTTATATGTTGTATTATGACTGCTTTCTATCTGCAGATTCTTGAGGAAAGGTTAAATAGATTTTCCTCTTCTGTATTTATACATTGAACACATGTTCATTGCATGTGCTAAGTACTAAGGACATAGAGGTCAAAGGCATAGACAGACTCTGAACTCAGTCATGAAAACAATTAAGTTTTTGTAAGTGCTCCCATTAAAAATGTGGCCAGGGATCTTGTGGCCATGATGGTAGGAAGGAGGCAGTCTGAGAGGGTCAGGGAAGATATACTGGGTGACTGTATGTTTCGGTTGACTTTTTAAAGAAGAGTAAGATACCGTCTGAGAAAAGGGGATCATGACAAAGGGGCGCTGGGGCAGGGTAGAAAGAGGAACAGGCATAAAGATATGACTGTGTGAGACAATACAGTGGATACAGGGACTTGCAAGAATTTCCTCCAAAATCCCTTCATCGTTAAATAGTTGTATAGAGGTATGTTCTTCCTCTGAGTTTAAATTTATAAACTTTTACTTTACAAATGAGTTCTACTTTTTTTATCTGAAATACATGCTTTGAAACTATGTTCTTGCATGTTAAATCTCTATTGTTTTTTTGGTTAATATTAGAGATATTGAAGATCTTTAAGCTTTAATAATTGAAACATTGATAGGTGAATCATTCTATTTGCAAATGGACTGCATTAACATATGTACATAGAAAATGCCTAAGTCCTTTTTAATACCATTTGTAACACATATTATTACAGTTTTGTTCCCTCAGGTCAGTGATTGGGGTAGGGTACAGTAATTTGTATCCTCCCCTCAGACCAATATTTGGTACTTGCCTGAGACATTTTTGGTTGTTACTGTCTGGGGAGAGGGCGCTACTAGCAAGTGGGTAGAGGCCAGTGATGCCACTGAACACCTTGCAGTGCACAGGACTGCTCCTCCTTGCAAAGAACTATTCAGCCCCAAATTGTAGTGATGCCAAAGGTGAGAAATCTTGCCTTAGGAGTAGTATACAGATTGGCCATTTATTTCACAGACTTTCAGATGAAAGGCCATCTATCAGACTAGGACTTCTGGGAATTAGAAGTACTTTTTTTTTTTTAACTTTGCCTTGAAAAATCACTAGAATGTAGTGGAAATGCTTCAAAAGTCTGAACAAGTAAATGTGCCTTTCAAAGTAAGTAACACTAGGCAGTTTCCAGGTACAACTAGAAGTAAAACTCTTTACATTGTGTGGATTTTTTGGTTATATCTCTCTAGATGGTTATTGAAATGTTTACTTATCTTCATGGTATATTGGTGAAATAGTTTGTAGTAATACTGGTACCTTTTTCTAGGTTGTAATTACTTTGATGAAAAAAGCAGAAAAGGAAGGAAGGCCTTTACATGAACTAAATGTCCTGCAGCTTGGAATGGAAGCTAGAGTGAAAACCTATGACCTGACTGCTAAAGCTTATCTAAAAAAAATTAGTATGCGATGCTTTGAGTTCACTGGTAAGTGTGAAATATAGCCTGTGTAAATTATCCATGTAATAGTCAGATGGTCCCTATAGTTTTTGTCAACAGTTAAGCATATTTTTTAGTGTCACCAGTTACTTAGATGAAATTTATTGCATTGATACAGAGAAATTTTAGAGTTAAAATTTTATTAGCTATGTAGTTATTTATCATTAAGCATATCCAGATATATACCTATATTTAGCATGAAGTAGACTATGTCTAGAAGAAAAATGAAGCATACTTCTTCAGTGTCTATGCATCTTTAGTACTTGTAAAAGGCAATATTTCATTATAACTATGTTTTGAGCACTGTATTAGAAAATCAGAACCCAAGTATAATACCCAGGTATAAAGCCTATGGACCTTTTTGAAAAGTTGAGTTAATTTACTAGGAAGTAGCTTTTTGTTTTTAATTTATTTTCAATTGCATCACCATTCTTTATTTGTTTTTAATGACATTTAATATATACTTTTGAAAAATAAAAATTAAACAATACAGAAATATATAGAAGAAAAATATAACACCATCATTTTATAGTCTCATTCTCTTACCTTCAAATGATTACTAAGTTATTGTTTAATGATTATCTTGGACCTGAATTATCAAATTCACTTTCTAAATTGTATCAAGCCAACTTTTAAAGTTACTATGGGGGTTTAAAGTTTCAGGAATGCTATGGTGTAACTTTAGGTAAAGCATACTTGTATTGAGAGTAATCCTTAATGTTTGTATTTTATAACTTGTTCTTTAATATATTCTGATTTGCACACGTGAGGCATACCAGTAGTACCCAATATTAAACAGTAGTAATTGGCTGCTGCTGTTTTTTTCATTTTAATGGATTTTTTTTTCCAAAGCCAGTTTTATTGAGGTATGATTAATATACAGTAAAATTCACCCTTTTTTGTATACAATTCTGTGAGTTTTGACAAATGCATTTGCATAATTGATCTCTTTTAAAATATATTTGAAATGTTTAAAAGACTTAATGGAACTACCCTGTCTCTCTCTTTTAGACTCTAAAGGAGAACCTCTTCACATTATTAACTCCTCTAATATAACTGATGAACCCCTTCTGAAAATGTTATTGACAAAGGTACCTAGCTTCATTTCTAGGATTCCTTAATATTTGAATATAGGCAGTTATGTAATTCTCGCTCATATTTAATATCTCATTTTCTCTCCTAAAATTTTTCATTCTAAAGCCAGCTGATAGTAGTAAATTATGCAAGCATCTGATAGTCCTGGATAATTTCAGTAACCTGTGAGCTAGCTATGTTGTTGAATAAGGAGGCGTATACAAAGTTACATTGTAATCCCAAGCAAAGTTTGTTGTAATCTAGATACACTAGATTTTTTTCCCCCTACCTTTAACATTTCTATCTAAGTAGGATAAGGAATTTGAGTTTTGCTTCTATAGAATGTGAGAAATACTTATGTGGTCAATTTTTTTTGGCGTGTTCTTTGTCTTTAAGAAATACATTTTATAGTGTTTTCATAGCATGCTTTGAAAAGTAAAGATAGTTTTTCAATGTCAATTTTTATTGTTTGCAATCTAGTGGTTTAATCTTCCACTATTTGTAGGCAGACAGTGATGGACCAGAATTTAGAACAATTCATGAAAATACCAAACAAAGACTGAAGGTAAATCTTTTCTAATTCACTTTAAGACTAAGTTAAGTTAATAAATCTGGCTTCATAGCCATCTTCAGTTGTAAAATTGTAGGTTATAAAATTGGAATAAAGGTGGCAGTAATGATAGAGCTAATCTTGTACATAAAAGAAATGGAAATAGAGTTGTGATGAAAATTTTTACAAAAGTTGATTTGCTTTCCAAAAGATTGTTTCCCAGATATGAATTAATGATTACGTGTTGAATTCACAAATAATACACTTTTTAAGGGAATTTTGTTCACTGTGATTATTTGGCCTTGTGTTGATGAAAGCATTAAACATTTGAATTACATATTGGCATTAGGATTAGAGTAAAATTGAGGACAAAGCTGAAAGCATGGCTCAGTACAGACATTGCCCACAGTCCATTTGAGTGCATATACTCTGTCTTGGAACCATCTGAAATATGATTGACCTAAGATCTGGTAATACTTCCTGTATCTTTACTTAAAACCCATCAAGTTCTGTTGAGCTTAGAATTTGTTGGGCTTGGGAGTGGGGCAGAGTGTTCATTTATTATCTGGTAAGGATTAATATTGTAAGAGTGAGTTATTTCTTAGAAAATAACCTTAATGTCACTATTCTTATGCTACTTGTAGATGTTGAAGCTTAACATAAATATGTTACCATATCTGAAATCTGCCTCTCTAATTGTTCGTTATCTTAGGTTTCATTTTCATCCTTAGACTTAGTACTTCATTTGGAAGCTTTACTGTCCTTCATGGATTTTTTATCGTCTGCCATTCCATTCTCTGAACCTTCCTCTTCTGCAAAGGAATCTGAGCTGAAACCACTTGTGGGGGAGTCCAGAAGTATCATTATCAAAGCTGGTATTAACCTTTGAGCCATGGTCTAATAATTTCTGCTTGAACTTTACTAATCTTATCATAACTTGTATTTCTTTAAGTTACGTATTTAGCTCCTTATTGTTATAGCTGCTCTGACAGATTAGGTTAGTTTCAAAAGAAAACAAATTTTATCCCTGTGGTATTTATAGGGTAATTTAGTGAAGGATTTAAATGATTCTTCTTTATTTAAAAAAGTTTACTGTTAATCATGTATTTATAGTTGATTTCACTGGCTTTTACATAAAATAAAGTTGTATATACTTTGCATTGCTGCCTCTGCATCCTTCACTCCAATAAAAGTGAGAATGGACACATGAATTAAAATATGAATACAATCAGGCATAGTAACAAAGGCCCATTTCAGTCAGTCAGATAAACCTACCTGGTGCTTAACAATTTAAAATGATTTGCAGGAAGAATCTCATGAAAGAGACAGATTCTCTTTGGTTTCTAATCAAAACTGAATTTAAATTACATACGGATATGGGTACATGTTCCTCGAAGATGAGTTGTGCTGTGAAACATTAGATATGATGTATCTTGAGTGAACTGTTTTTAAGCCAATATATGATTTTAATTATTTTTCTTTCATATCATATGATATGAATATCTAATAGCTAGGAATTTTCAGACCATTATCTCTTTGAGTTATATCTATATTAGTGGCATCTTTAAAGTGTAAAACTGTTAATTGTTATCAGATCTGATACAAGGATCAGATTTTTTTTAACCAGAGAGCAGAGCAACTTTTGTTACAAACTAGAATAAGAGTTTTACCTTGTTTTTAATGTACTTATTACATTAGTATCTGTGGAAACATATGCATGCATGCATACATACAGAGTTGAATAAATGAAAAAGCAATGTTTAAGCCCACAATAAATTACAAAAATATTACCCCAAAGAAATAGTCTTCCAGTTATGCCATATAGTTGGTTTTTATGGTTTGACTGTGCTACTTTAAATCTTAAAAGAAAAATATCACAGTTATCTTGGTAATTGAGGATTGATATCCCCATTCATTTACAGTTTTGTAGGAAAAGGTCTATTTCCTTCAGGCAAGACATATCTCTAGGAAAATATATCCTAAATGTAATGGTCAGTATCTGAACTAAGGTAGATTAAGAGTATCCATCTGATTGTGATTCTTATACACATATGCACACACACTATAACATAATTATTTTGTATTTTTTTAACTTTAGCCCTTCATATTTCTTTCTCATAGAATTTATTTTAGTATTCTTTTTGGTAAAACAGGATACAGTCTTGAGAAATTTATTCTATGGTTAATGACATGTATTGTGTCATAGTTAATATGTGTTTTATTAACTATTTATCACAATTGTAGTTTTTCATGAAATAATCTTCTTGGATCTAATGTATGAAAAGGGGTTCAAACTCAAAATTTGGGACCAGTAGAATTCTAGAATTCCTATATGGAGGATTTTCTTTTTTCTTAGAAGAAAAATTAAAGTTTCCATCTAGCAAGTTGAATTGCCTTAATTTTTAATTTGGAGGGGAGCATGCTAGTTTTTGTCTGATTTGCATCTGAAAATTGATTCAGAATCCACATTAATTATATGTAATCTGAATGGAGGCCTTTTTGGTTCTTCAAGGCTCATAATGCACTTTTATTTTAGTGAATTTGAGGTTATTTTGAATATCATCTTTGCACTTTGCTAATTGCAAGATTTCTATTATTTTTCAGTATCCAGCAATACTTCTGAAGATGTGTTTGATTTTAAAGTCACAGCTGAATTAAATGCATTTAATGTCTTTGTCTGTGATCAGAAGTGTAATATTGCAGATATTAGAATACTTGGTAAGTAATTATTCCTTGGTGTAGATATTTCTGTTTCTTTGCATAGATCTCCAGGAAGAATGAGCTTGTGCATGGTTGATTTCTTATGAGTCATCTTTTGTTTACTTAAAGATTTGAGCAAACTTTTCAAACATGTACTTTGAAATGTTAGAAGTAAATTTGTTATAATTTATAGCTAACATGAGTCATTCCTTATGTATTTGAAAAATTTCAGAATAAGTCTAAAGTTTAATCTGTTATGTTCTATTTCCATTTTCAGAATAATATCTCAGTAAGTAAGGAAAATACCATTATCCTTATTTCCCTTGGTGTTTCTTTTTTTTTGTGTGTGTGCATATATTGCATCAGGAAAGAAGTTTCTGAAAGAAATTCTGTAAACTTTTCCCATCAATAGCTTGATAAAAGGATGAATTTAGATTATATCTTGGATTCTAGAGTCAGCCTGCTAAGGTTCAGATATTTGCTCTTCCACTTACTGGCTGACGTTGAGTAAATTAACTAACCTTTCTGTGTCTTAGTTCCTTCTTCTGTAAAGTGGACATAGTTATAGTATTATTCTTGGGATTGTTGTGAGAATCAAGTTTACACATTTACATATATTTTTTAAAGTGCCTGGTACATAGTAAGCAGCTAAAAAAAGGTTAAAAAAATCAGTTCCATTCAACAAATATTACCAAGTATCTATTTCATGGGTGTCATACTAATGATTTGGGTTCATTATGGGTCTTAGCTGCAGGCATTCTGTCTCTACAGGAAAGCAGTTTTAGAAATCACCATGCTTTTAGAAATTATGAGAATGCCAGTTTTTTTTGGAGAGAAATCTTGGAACATTTTTGATAGAGTTTATTGCAGATAAACTCAAATATTATGTCTTCCTAAATGACAACTTCTGATCTTGCCAATACACAGGATATTTGTATTTGGAGACCTGTGGTTAATTTTCTTTGAAATATGGTTTTTTGTTTTAAAATTTTCACAACTTTTATGTAAAAGATGTCTGTAGCACTTAAAGATATTACTGTAATCTTTCTTAGAAGCTGATGCCTTTAATATATCTGTAGTGAGTAATTCTTATTCATTCTACATCTTGGTAGTATATTACTGAACTTAGATACCACTGAATTTGTTCATTTAGATTGAGTGAAAAGTTTGTAAATGTTATGCTTCTCATAGGAATGGATGCCTCTGTTTCTGTGAAGCCAAAGCAGACTGACATGTTTGCAAGACTTAAGGATATCATAGTCACGAATGTTGATTTGCTGTCCATTCACAAAAAGGTAATTAAAAATTAGGTTTCTAGAAAAGGAGCTAGTTCAAGGTGACAGCATAGGAAGATCCTAAACTCACCTCACATGAATATAGCAGATCTACAGCTACAAGTGGAATAATTTCATCTGAAAAAGTCCTGAAAACTAGATGAATGGCACTTCCACAATAAAGAATAAACGGGCTGCATCAAGGCAGGTAGAGAAGCAAAGACATTCTCTTTCTAAAAACCTCACCCCAGGTATGGTCCCTTCCCCACCCTAGAAAGAGATCTCAAAAATATGGAACTTTTCCCTGAGTAGAGAGGGATTTGTATCCCACAAGTGGCACTCCAACCATTGGGTCCAGTATCAGAGAGGTGAGCCCCCAAGACATATAACCAACAGGGATTATGTCCAGGAGAACCATAGAACTGTAGGGAACAGAGAACCTGGCCTTAAAGGGTTTGCATGCAGACACATGCCCCCAAAACCAGTGCAAAAGCAGCAGTTTGAAAAGCACCTAAACAGTGTATGACAGGGACCTTATCTTAAGGTGACTGACTGAAAGGCAGGAACTTCTTGGAACTCTTCCTGTGGATGGAAGTGTTGGCAGTTGCCATTTTTGTGATCTCATTCTACCTTGCTAAAGCTGGTGTTAACAGGTGCCATTGTGGCAATCTTGCACTAATCTGCTAATGCAGGTGGGCATTCCTTCCATCCCTGCTACCACCACACTGCAACTGCACCAGTCAGTTGGTCAATGCCATGCCCCCTCTCCCAGGCTATAGCCACACCACAGCCAGGTGAGTGCCCCAGGCAGCAGCCCTGGGTATACCACAGCCTGTGGGCATGCACAGCCCACACAGGTGACACCCCTGGAGCACCTGGCTCTGGTGTCGGGGATTGCATTTCTGGGCCCAAAGGGTTGTCTGCTACATGAGGCCACTCCTTTACTGAGAGAGAAAGTGTTTCACCTAATACATAGAAACAAAACAGAGAATCAGGCAAAATGAGAAGACAGAGAAAATATTCCAAATGAAAGAACAAGCTTTAATGAAACAGAAATAAGTAATCCTTATAAAGGGTTCAAAGTAATGGTCCTAAAGGTCCTCACTGAAATAGGGAGACAAATGGATGAATATAGTGAGTACTCCAACAGAGGAATAGAAAATTTGAGAAAGATCAAACAAAAGTCACTGAGCTGGAGAATACAATAATTGAATTGAAAAAATCCACTAGAAGGGTTCTGTAGTAGACTGGATGAAGCAGAAAAATGGATCAGTGAGCTGGGAGACAGAAAAATGGAACTCACCTACCCAGAACAGCAAAAAGAAAAAAGAATTTGAAAGAGCGATGATGTCTTAAGGACCTGTGGGACAACTTCAAGCAGAATAACATCCATATTATGGGAGTCCCAGAAGAAGAGGAGAGAGAATAGGGTAGAAAATTTGTTTGAAGAAATAGTAGATGAAAACTTCCCTAGCCTGGAAAAGAACACATCACATATCTAGGTCCAGGAAGCTCAGAGTTACAAATGGGATTGAACCCAAAGAGAGCCACACCAAGATATATTATAATGAAAATGTCAAAAAAGTCAAAGAGAATCTTAAAAGCAACCAGAGGAAAAGAACTTATGTACAAAGGAAACCAACCCTAGAGGGTTATCAGCAGGTTTTTCACCAGAAACTTTGTAAACCAGAAGGGAGTAGCATGATATACTTAAAATGCTAAGAGGAAATACTATATTAAGGGCATCATTCAGAATAGGAGAGAGAAAACGAAAGCTAAGGGAGTTCATCATCATTAAACTAGCCTTACAATAAATGTTAAAGGGACTTCCTCAAGATGAAAAGAAATGCCCATTAATGACAAGAAAACATATGAGAGTAAAAATCTCACTGGAAAAGGTAAATAACTAGTAAAAAGTGAATTGGTCATTTATAAAAGCTAGAATGAAGGTGGAGAGACAAAAGTAGTAAAAATATCTATGATTGCAATAATTAAAGGATAGGCAAGATGAAAAGATATAAAATGTGATATCAAAAATATAAAATGGGGAGGAGTTACAATGTAGAGTTTTGGAATTATTCAAATTTAAGTTGCTATTAATGAAAATAGGTTGTATACATAGGATACTTTGTGAATCTCACCAATAACCACAAAGGAAAAACTTACAGCAAATACACAAAAGAAAATAAGGAAGAAATCTAAACACAACACTATTGAAGTTATCAAAACACAAGGGAGGGGAGAAAAAGAAGACAAGAACAAGAGAACTATGAAAACAACCAGAAAAAAACAAACAAAATGGCAGTAAATACATACTATTAATAATATCTTAATTGTAAATGAACTAAATTCTCTAATTAAAAGACAGACAGTGGCTGAATAGATAAAAGTGAGACTCATCTCTATACTGCCTACAAGAGACTCACTTCACAAGTAAAGATACAAAATGAAGAGGTGGAAAAAGATATTGCATATAAATGGAAACAGAAAACTGATATAGTGTACTTATTTCAGACCAAATAGACTTTAACACACCTATTGTAGGAAAAACAAAGAAGGACATTACATAATGACAAAAGGGTCATTCAACACTCAACAAAGGAACACCAAAATATATAGAGCAAATATTAACAGCACTAAAGGGAGAAATTGACAGCAATACAGTAAGAGTAGGGGACTTTAACACCAGCTTTCATCAGTGTACAAATCATCTAGACAGAAAAATCAATAAGACATCAGCTGTAAATGCCAAATTAGACCAGATTGACTCAGTAGATACAGAACATTTCATTCAAAAGCAATAGAATACACATTGCTTCTCACATTAACATGGAACATTCTACAGGGTAAGTCACATGTTAGGCCACAAAACAAGTCTCAGTAATTTCAAGGCGATGGAAATCATATCAGGCATCTTTTCTGACCACAGTGGTATGAAACTAGAAATCAATTACAAGAAGAAAATGAGAAGAAACATAAAAATATGGAGGAAACAACATGCTACTGAACAACCAGTGGGTCATCAAAGAAATCAGGAGAAATGAAAAATGCCTAGAGACAAATAAAAACAAATATGACATATCAAAATCTATGGGATGCAGCAAAGACATTTCTAAGAGGAAAGTATGCAGTAAACACTTACCTAAAGAAACAAAAACCTGAGCTAAATTATCTAACTTAACATGTAAAGGAACTAGAAAAAGAACAAATAAAGCCCGAAGTTAATAGAAGCAAGGTAATAATAACAAAGAATAACAAAAATCAGAGTGGAAATAAGTGAAACAGATACTGCAAAGACTATTGGAATGATCAATGACACTAAAAGCTGTTTCTTTGAAAATATCGATAAAATTGACAGACCTTTAGTTAGAATCACCAAGGGAAAAAGACAGAGGACTCAATAATATCAACAATGAAAGAAGTTACAGCTGATACCACAGAAATTAAAAGGATCATGAGAGACTACTATGAACAATTATATGTCAATAAATTGGACAACCTAGAAGAAATGAATAAATTTCTAGAAATTTACAGTCTTCTGAGACTGAATCATAAAGAGATAATCTGAATAGACTGATAATTAATAAGATTAAATCAGTAATCAAAAACCTCCCAGAAAAACAAAAGTCAAGGATCAGATGGCTTTGCTCATGAATTCTACCCAGCATTCAAAGATGTGATACCTTTCCTTCACAAACTCTTCCAAAAAATTGAAGAGGGAATACTTCGAAACTCGTTTTATGAGGCCAACATTACCCTGATACCAAAACCAGACAAGGATACTACAAAAAATGAAAATTACAGGCCATAGATGCAAATGAACATAGATGCAAATTTCTCAACAAAATACTAGCTAACTGAATTCAACAGTACATTAAAAGGATCATACACCATGACCAGGTAGATTTATTTCAGGGATGCAAGGATGACTGAACATTTGCAAATCAGTCAACATAATCTGCTATATTAAAAAAATGTAAGAAAAATAATATCATCTCAGTAGAGGCAGCAAAAGAACTTGACAAAATTCAACATCATTTATAATAATAACAAATTGGGTATGGAAGGAACTTAGCTCAACATTATAAAGGCCATCAATGACAAACTGATAGCTAATACCATAATAAAAGGTTGAAGAGCTGAAAACTTTTCCTCTAAGATCAGTAACAAGACAAGGATGCCCACTTACCTTTTATTCAGCATGGTACTGGAAGTCCCATCCATAGCAGTGAGATAAGAAAAAGAAATAAAAAGCTTCCAAATTGGAAAGAAAGAAGTAAAACTATCGGTATATGCAGATGACATACTATATATAGAAAATTCCTAAAGACTCCACCAAAAAATTGTTAGAATAGATGAATTTAGTAAAGTTGCAGGACACAAAATTAATATACAAAAATCTGTTTTTTTTGTATACCAATAATGAAGTATCAGAAAGAGAATGGAGGAAACTAATCACACTTATAATTGCATCATAAAGAATAAAATCCCTAGGAATAAATTTAACCAAGGAGTTGAAAGACATGTACACTGAAAACTGTAAGACATTAATGAAAGTGAAGAAGACACAAATAAATGGAAGGATATTCTATGCTCATAGATTAGAAGAATTAATATTAAAATGTCTACATTACTCAAAGCAGTCTGCAGATTAAATGCAATCCCTATCAAAAATCCAATGTTATTTATCACAAATGCAGAACAAATAATTCTAAAATTTGTATGGAACCATGAAAGATCCCAAATAGTTAAAACAATTGTGAGAAAGAACAAAGCCAAAGGTATCATGCTTCCTGATTTCATACCATACTACAAACCTACTGTAATGAATGCAGTAGCATATGGTATTGGTATAAAAACAGACACAAAGATCAATGGAACAGATCAAAGAGCCCAGAAATAAACCCACACTGTGTGGTCAATTAATTTACAACAAAAGATGCAAGAATATACAATGGGTGGGAAAAGGCAGTCTCTTCAATAAATGGTGTTGGGGAAACTGGACCACTGTCTTCCATCATATACAAAAATTAATTTGAAATGCATTAAGGACTGGAATGTGAGACCTGAAACCATAAAACTCCTAAAAAAAAAGTGTATGTGATAAGCTCCTTGACATTGGTGTCAGCAATGTTTTTTTGGACCTGAGTCCAAAGACAAAGGCAACAAAGGAAAAATTTTTAAATGGGATTACATCAAACTAAAAAGATTTTGTCCAGCAAAGGAAACTTACCAGCAAAATCAAAAGGCAACCTGCTGAATGGTAGAAGATTTTGAAAACCATATGTAAGTCTGGGGAGAGGAAATCCCGGGGCAAAATACCTCTAAAAACTGAAATCAGTCAAAGGGAGAAATAAAATTTAAAACCTGTTTGCTGCTTACAAACTGCAGTCTGGGGCCTTCTCTCGTGCTCCAGCAGAAGCAAAACTGGCCCTCTGCCTCACCTCTCAGGTACAGATAAGCTCTCCGTTGCCCAGGTAATTACCCACTGATATGGAGATGAACTTCTCTTCCACACCTGAGGAATGATGCAAATGCACTAAAGCCATACTTCTCTCCACCCTTGAGCGCCTGTTGATATGCAGGTGTACTAAAGCCAGGGGAGATATCTGGAAATAATTACAGTTTTACCCACACCATACAAAGGAATAACAAAAAAA
This sequence comes from Smutsia gigantea, assembly GCA_032199065.1. Taxonomy (NCBI): domain Eukaryota; kingdom Metazoa; phylum Chordata; class Mammalia; order Pholidota; family Manidae; genus Smutsia; species Smutsia gigantea. The sequence continues at coordinate 456,337 of JAVSCE010009663.1, read as the reverse complement.
ACAATATAATTAAGAATTGGGCAGAGGAATTGAATGGACACATGTCCAAGGAAGACCTACAGATGGCCAATAGGCATATGAAAAGATGCTTAACATCACTAATCATAAAGGAAATGCAAATCAAAACCACAATGAGATGTTACTTCACACCTGTCACAATGGCTATAATTGGAAAGACAAGAAAGCACTAGTGTTGGTGATGATGTGGAGAAAAGGGATTTCTCATGCACTGTTGGTGGGAATGTAAACTGGTATGGCTATTGAAAACGGTAGGGAAGTTACTCAAAAAATAACAATAGGACTACCATATGATCCAACAATTCCCCTTCTGGGTATCTGAAGGAAGCAAAAACACTAATACAGGAAGTTACATGCTCCCTTATGTTCATTATAGCATTATTTACAATAGCTAAGATATGGAAACAACCTAAATATCCATTGATAGATGAATGGATAAAGAAGCAGTAATACACATGCATGTGCACACAAACACTCACACGAATACTACTTGACCATAACAAAATAATGAAATATTGGAATTTGTGACAACATAGATGGAACTCTAGGGTATTAATACCAAGTGAAATAAGTCAGGGAAATACAAACACCATATGATAACATTTATAAGTGGAATCTAAAAAACAGAACAAACAAAACCAAATAAAACTGAGACTTACAATGCAGAGAACAGAATAGTGGTTGCCATAAGGCTTTGATGGGGAAGGGGGAAAAATGGATAAAGAGATACAAACTTCCAGTTGTAAAATAAATACATCGTCAGAATGTAAAGTACACCATGGGGCATACAGTAAGTAATACTGCATTTAATTTGTATGGTGAAGGTGGTACCTAGACTTACTGTAATCAGTTTACAGTGTATACAAATGTCACTATGTTGTACACATGAAATTAATATGATACTGTATGTCAGTTCTACTTAAGTTAAAAAAAAAGAAACACCTGTTATACTTAATAATAAAAGGCAACATTCCCTTGAAAAAGTGGGGAAAATATTAGAAGCCATGTCACACAAAATGCCAGTAAGTATATAAATGGTCAGTAAGCATATTAAAGACGTTCGACCACACCAGTTACCAGGGAAATGTAAGTTAAGCCACAATGATATATACCAATTTTATTGGCTAAATTAAAAAGATTCACAATACCTGTTGCTGGTGAGGATCGGAACAACTGGAACTTCTGTGGCTGGTGGGAACTTTCAAGTATATAATCACTTCGGGAAACAGTCTCATAATTTCTTGTAAAATTAAACATACTTTTATCATATGATCCAGAAATTCTACTCCTATGTTTTTCCCCAAGAAAAGTGAAAACACGTCCATAGAAATATTTGAACATAAATGCTCAAAACAACTTTGTAATTATAATCCCAAACTGGAAACAATCCAAATGCCCATCAGGATTAAAAAAATGAATATACAAATTTTGGGATATCCATGCAATGGAATACTACTCAGCTATTTATAGGGAAAAATACTACTGATGGATTTAAAGTGGGTGAATCTTGAGAACAATATGCTGAGTAAAAGAAAGCAGACAACATGCAGTATAACTCCACTTATATGATACTCTAGAAAAGACAAGTCTAATTTGGTAACAAAGTGGATCAGTGGTTTGGGGCTAGGATTTGGGGAGAGAGCAGGGATTGTCTGAAGAGGGTCTCAAGGGAACTTTCTGGGGTAATGGATGTTCTGTATCTTGTTTGTGATGGTATTTACTTGGGTGGTATAAATTTGTCAAAACTTGTTGAAATACCTTAAATGAGTGAATTTTATTTCATGCAAATTATGCCCCCAAAAAGTTAAAGTAGTAATCATTTCACAAAAAATTAGAATGCACAGATTAACAAAAAATAAACATCAAAAAATTTTTTTAATTTGAAATTGTTTCTATATTGAAATTTATTTTTGTTCTTTGTATTTGAGTTGTCTTTATTCATGTGTTCAGTGTATATCTGCTGTGTGTCAGGTACTTTTTTAGGGATTTGGCATGAAAATGGTCATAGTCTGCTTACTCATTGTATATATAGACTAAGTGATTTGTCAAAGTTATTTCTAAGTGATATTTCCATTAATAAAACGATTTTTATGAAAATGGGAAAAGTTTGTCAAAATGTTTTTTGATAATTTTTTTAAGTTGAATTTAAATGGTACTTTATATATCAAGGATTCTATAATAAGGAAACTTGTAATACAGTGATACAGCTCTTTTGATGTAATGACCAGTTAATTTAATATTTTTAGGCTGTCTCTATTTTGGGAGATGAAGTCTTTAGATTCCAAATGTCTCTGTATCCAGATGCCACGGAAGGAAAGGCCTATGCTGATATGTCTAAAGTAGATGGCAAACTTAGTCTCAAAGTGGGTTGTATTCAAATTGTTTATGTTCATAAGTTCTTCATGTCTGTTTTGGTAAGTTTATCTTTAAATATATTTATTTCTCATTGAAGCCTAAATGTCTTTGACTATACATCGGAACCTAGGTAGTCAAAATCTTTACTAACAGGACTGTGTGATTAGTGCCCAAATGCTGAACAGAATATTACATTTAAGGAAATCCTTTGTATGATGGATAACCAAATGCATTGTTATCATTGTTAACATTCTTTAACATTTCCATATTTATATATTTTAAATATAATTTTTGATGTTTTAATTTAGGGCTTTTCACTGTTACTTGTTGTATGAAATACCCTTAAGTATTATTTAGCTAGAATAATTTTTAAAGGAACTCATCAGGCATTTGAAGGACTACTATTGAAACTTAAAGCTTTTGATTATAACTGTTATCAACAAGACCATAAAATTCTTTTCCTTTAGTTATTTATTACCATGTAAGTGTCATGAGCTGAAGAATTTAAATCTTCCAATGCCTAATCAACGTTTGTAAGTCATGGATTTCCACCCAAACCATCATGCTTTATTTTTTTGGGAAGTAATTTTTTTTTTCAGGGGGGAGTTTTAAGTCACTTAGAATCATTAATGGGTAAGCATGAAGAATATTGCTTCTAATCTTACTATGCTATGCGGTGTGTGGTGGTGACTTGATAATATGGGTGAATGTGGTAACCACAATGTTGCTCATGTAAAACCTGAGCATAAGTTTGTATATCAATGATACCTTAATAAAAAAAAGAGTACTGCTTCTAAATGATATTGTCTTCATTGGGAAAATTCTTTTTTTAATTGAAAATCTTTGGAAATAAGATGGTAGTTCTTAGTTTTATTTTATTTTATTTTTATTTTGGTATCATTAATCTACAGTTACATGTGCAACATTATGGTTACCAAACTCCCCACTTCATCAGGTCCGCCCCACTTACCCCATTACAGTCTAGTTCTTTGTTGCTAAGAATAAACTTTTTCTGGTGACCTAGAGGTACACAACTGAACCTAATTAGGAGAGGTAAAGTGCTGTCCTCCTTCTCTTTTATTTAAATTGGAATTTAGAATGACCAACCATTCATGAGTAAAAGGGAGATTAAAAAAGAATTATTACCAAAATTTGTCATAAAAAACAAATAATTTGGGAATGCATAATGAAAGTTAAAGGACTCTTCCTTTCTAGATGTAACTATTGTTAATATCTCAGGTTGTATCTTTCTAGACTTTACATTCTCCATATACACTACCATAAATAACATCTGTTTTGTATTACATCTTCTATTTTAGTTTTTTTTTATTTTTTGAGCAAGTGCTTTCAAAAGTTTTTCCTTTGTAAAATAAATTCTGTTTGGTAGGAACTCTAAATATCAGTCTCTTCCAACAGAACTTCCTCAACAATTTCCAAACTGCCAAAGAAGCTTTGAGCACAGCCACAGTCCAGGCTGCAGAAAGAGCTGCTTCCAGCATGAAAGACTTGGCTCAGAAGAGTTTCCGCCTTTTGATGGATATCAACTTGAAAGCACCAGTCATTGTCATTCCTCAGTCTTCAGTATCACCTAATGCTGTTATAGCAGATTTGGGTTTAATCAGAGTTGAAAACAAATTTAGCTTAGTTCCTATGGAACATTATTCTCTTCCTCCAGTCATTGACAAAATGAACATCCAACTTACTCAGTTGAAGCTGTCCAGGTATAAATATATAATCCAACTGTATATATTACTTACTAGAAACAGAATTTTCATAGAATCTTTGCCAGGGGTAAAATATTCTAGTCTGTGGGTCTCATTCCTTATTTCTTGTAATTATGAAACCATGACCATTGATTTTTGGTCAGTGGTTAATAGTAGTGCACCTCATAGAATCTTCATTTGTCTTAGTATTTAATGTGATTTTTGTCCATTCTATTAAAAATTCCTATTATAAAATTTTAGCTTATTCCATAATACTTCATTTAGATTTATTTATCTTTTATACTTTGCATATAGCCATTTTCTGTAGATGGTAAAAATCTTCTGAAAATTTAATAAAACTTAAGATTTACCCCTCATTTCCCAACCTTGTCACATTTCAGAATTTTCAGTGAGATAGCTAAAGGATTATTGGTTCCAAATAGAAAGTGTTGGTTCTGTTGAATGATAAGCATACTTACTTGGTTATACAAGTGGTTGTTGGTAGACAAGTTCAAAATGACAATTACTATATGTTTAAATTCTAGGATTGGTGAGTTTTTCCCTTTGATTCTGGAACAGTATCAACAGCAGAAAACTAAGGACTAAATAAGAGTATTACTTTCTTTGTCCCTCAACTTGAGGAGGACAAAACTTTGTATGCCATTTCACTAGTTACTAATATTAAATAGTCTTTGTGAAAGATAGATAGTGTAAAAGTCAGACTTTATGAAATTTGTGTCTTTGAAATCAGCATTACATAAGCTTTGTTTTAGATAGTTCTGCAGAGGTATGTGATTTATTTTGATTTTGATGGATTTGTAAAACAAAGCACATTCTAAAAGAATTTTGATAGCAGCCTTTTGGTGTTTAGGAAAATGCTGGGTGGAAACTGTTACACAATATGACAGTCTTCATTTTAAAATGTGAATTTCAAAAATGTAAAATAAATTCTTGTTTATCTTTCAGAACTATTTTGTTGGCTGGCTTGCCACAACATGACATTGAAATTTTAAAACCAGTCAACATGCTTTTGTCCATACAGCGAAATTTAGCAGCAACATGGTACAAGCGAATTCCAGGGATGGAGATAAAAGGAAAACTAAAACCTATGCAGGTAAGTATATGTATAAGATATGTGAAAATTGCTAGGTAGGCTCTTGTTATTGATTAGAGTACCATTCTCATGTGCATCACAAGTGATTTATATTAAAAGGGAATACTCTGTTAACTGAAAATGAGGTCATTCTACTTTCCCACACTTTTCTTTATTTCATTTTAGTCAGATATTTGGTAAAGTCAGCAAGTCTGAGATAAAACCTATTGAAGTCTATTGAAAAGATTATTAGTAATTTTGGAAAATTTAAGTTTTAAGGCAGTTAAATTGTAAGACTGATATTTAGATACCATATTCTAAACACTAACAGTATTTTTAGGGTATAGAAGCACCCTTTTAGTTAGAAAAAGGGACATTTTAAATAGGTGAGTATGTTTATTTGGTAAGGATGTAAATACAGCAGTAGTTACAATAATGTAGTTAGTAGGCCATTTATAGGCTTACAGGAAGAGATGATACTGGTTGAAGATAGGAAGTATAGGAATCCTGTGATTCTTGTGGGCCTGTGTGTGAAACTGTTGAAGCCAGAAAGTAGGGCATACGAAGGGGAGGGAGCAACTAAACAAATAGATTGTGTGAAAAGCAAATAAAAACTGAGTAGTTCATGGGTTTTTGATTTCTGTGATAATTTTAGAATCAGTCCTAAAATAAAACAGGAAGGGTCAAAAGAGTATAGTTTTACTAGGGAAGAAGTTAAAATTAAAGTTTGTTTTAGGAATAAAAGGTTTCTGTGTGTGGTATGAATACATATATGAGGAAGAGTGTCTATTTAGGGTATTTTATAGCGACTTCTCTCTTCCAGAGTATGAGACTCTTCTCTTAATTTCCCCCTTACTGTTAAGAGATTAGATTCCAGGACAAATATTTGACACTTTTCTTTTCCTTTCAAAGATTGTGTGGTTTTAGGTTTACTGAAAGCAAAAGTGAAACCTAAATGAGTACCAGTAGGTGAATATGGATCAAATTGTGGACATTATAAAGCATATTAAGTGAGTGAATAGAACTATGCAATACAAAATACAAATATATTAAACATAAAATGGGAAAAATTAGTTGCAAAATGATAATACAGTTCTTTATTAGTTCAAAATTAAGCAAGACAGTGGGCAATGTTATATATATTTATAGGGGAATGCAATAGTAGTAAATGTAAGAAAGCATCCATGGGAAGAATAGTCTATTCTTTCTCTGGGAAGGAAAGGAAAAGGGAATGGGGTCTCAGAGAAGTAAACATGGGGCTCCAGCCATATCTATAATGGGGAAAAAAGATCTGAAGGACATACAGCAATGTGTTAAGATTTCACAAAACTCGATGGTAGGTAGACTGGAGAGGATTACAGTATTCGCCATGCTTTCTTTTTATGCTTAAAGTATTTCAAAAGAAGCAGGAGGGGAGGACCTCAAGATAGCGGTGTGAGCCATGCGGCAGAAATCTCCCAAAACCGTATATATTTTTGAAAATACAACAAATAAAACTATTCCTAAAAGAGAGACCAGAAGATACAGTACAATAGCCAGGCTACATCTACATCTGCGAGAACTGAGCACCTCACGAAGGGGGGTGAAGCAGCCCCGGGGCCCCTTACAGCGTTAAGCAGCCTGCCATTCGTTCCCCCTGGTTGGCGCTGCAAATGGACCCGCTGACCTGCCACAGCTGCGGAGCAGCCGGAGAGTGACCCTGCCCACGACAACCACACAAAGTCTCCTCCCAGAGCGCAGCAAACTGGACAGGCAGCGGAAGCTGGAGCAAGGTCCAAAAGGTGCGAAGGAGCCCGTTCTGGCAGTAGACTGCACCTGGCATGGTGGCTACACCCCCGCAGTGCTCTAGGCTAGCATGAGGGTAACCCTGGCCACAGCAGCTCAGGTGATTATCCAAGAGACTGCCTCCTGGTGTGCAGGTAACGGGCACAGGCTGCAGAAGCCAGAGCAAGGTCCGGAAGGTGCGAAGGGGCCCAACCTTGCAGTAGAATGTACCTGGTGTGGCTGACACGCCCCCACAGTGCTCTAGGCCAGCCTGAGGGCGGCCCTGCCCACAGCAGCTCAGGGGAATATCCGAGAGACCGCCTCCCAGTGAGCGGGAAACTGGCACAGGCTGTGGAGAAGGGCAAGGGCAAGGTGAACAACAAGCAGGAAGGGACTTTGTTCTCCCAGCTGACACATGTGCCACCTGCCTGCGACCACTTCTATCACCATGAAAAGGCAGAAGAATCTGGTCCAGTCCAAAATCACTCAGACAACTCCAGAGAGAGGTCCTGGTGAGATAGATTTAAACAAACTTCCTGAAAAAGAATTCAAAATAAAAGTCATAACATTGCTGATGGACCTACAGAGAAATATGCAAGAGCTAAGGGATGAAGTGAGGAGGGAAATTACAGAAATGAAACAATCGATTGATGGGCTTAAGAGCAGACTGGATGAGGTGCAAGAGACTGTTAATGGGATAGAAATCAGAGAAGAGGAATACAGAGAAACTGAGGCAGAGAGAGAGAAAAGGATCTCTAGGAATGAAAAAATATTAAGAGAACTGTGTGACCAATCCAAACGGAACAATATTTGCATTATAGGTGTACCAAAAGAGCAAGAAGACAGAAAAAGGGATAGAAAGTGTCTTTGAAGAAATAATTGCTGAAAACTTCCCCAAGCTGGGGAAGGAAATAGTTTTTCAGACCATGGAAGCTCACAGATGCCCCAACACAAGGGACCCAAGGAGGACAACACCAAGACACATAATAATTAAAATGGCAAAGATCAAAGACATGGACAGAGTATTAAAGGCAGCCAGAGAAAGAAAAAAGATCACCTATAAAGGAAAACCCATCAGGCTATCATTTGACTTCTCAACAGAAACCTTACAGGCCAGAAGAGAATGGCATGATATATTTAATGCAATGAAACAAAAGGACCTTGAACCAAGAATACTGTAACCAGCATGATTATCATTTAAATTTGAGGGAGGGATTAAACAACTCCCAGACAAGCAAAAGTTGAGGGAATTTGCCTCCCACAAACCACCTCCACAGGATATTTTAAAGGGACTGCTCTAGATGGAAGCACTCCTAAGGCTAAATAGATGTCACCAGAGAAAAAAATCACAGCAAAGAAATCAGACCATCCAAACACCAACTAAAGGCAAAAAATAAAATCAACTATCCACAAAAACAGTCAAAGGAAACACAGAAGAGTACAGAATAAAACAACATATAAAGAATAGAGGAGGAAGAATAAGAAGGGAGAGAAATAAAGAATCATCAGACTATGTTTATAATAGCTTAATAAGAGAGTTACGTTAGATTGTTAAATAGTAAAGAAGCTACCCTTGAACCTTTGGTAACCACGAATCCAAAGCTTGCAAGGGCAATAAGTACATATCTATTGAAATCACCCTAAATGTAAATGGACTGAATGCATCAATCCAAAGACAGAGAGTAATAGAATGGATAAAAAAGCAAGACCCATCTTTATGCTGCTTACAAGAGACTCACCTCAAACCCAGAGATATACACAGACTAAAAGTGAAGGGATGGAAAAAGATATTTCATGCAACCAACACTGAGAAAAAAGCAGGGCTTGCAGTACTAGAATCAGACAAAATAGACATCAAAACAAAGAAAGCAAGAGATAAAGAAGGACATCACATAATTATAAAGGGGTCAGTGCAACAAGAGGACATAACCATTATAAATATATATGCAGCCAACACAGGAGTGCTGACATATGTGAAACAAATACTAACAGAATTAAAGGAGGAAATAGAATGCAATGCATTCATTTTAGGAGACTTCAACACACCACTCACTCCAAGGAATAAATCAATCAGACAGAAAATAAGTAAGGACATAGAGGCACTGAACAACACACTAGAACAGATGGACCTAACAGACATCTACAGAACTCTACACCCAAAAGCAGCAGGATACACATTCTTCTCAAGTGCACATGGAACATTTTCCAGAATAGACCACATACTAGGCCACAAAAAGAACCTCAGTAAATTCAAAAATATTGAAATTCTACCAATCAACTTCTCAGATCACAAAGGTATAAAACTAGAAATAAATTGTACAAAGAAAACAAAAAGGCTCACAAACACATGGAGGCTTAATAACATGCTCCTAAATAATCAGTGGATCGGCGAACAAACTAAAACAGAGACCAAGCAATTCATGCAGACAAATGACAACAACCGCACAAAGCCCCATCTTCTGTGGGATGCAGCAAAGGCAGTTCTAAGAGGAAAGTATATTGCAATCCAGGCCTATTTGAAGAAGGAAGAACAATCCCAAATGAATAGTCAAAAGTCACAATTATTAAAATTGGAAGAAGAACAAATGAGGCCCAAAATCAGCAGAAGGAGGGACATAATAAAGATCAGAGAATAAATAAATAAATGGAGAAGAATAAAAGAATAGAAAAAAATCAATGGAATAAAAGAATAGAAAAAATCAATGAGCCGGTTCTTTGAAAAAATACACAAAATAAGTAAACCTCTAACCAGACTTATTAAGAGAAAAAGAGAATCTACACACATAAACAATCAGAAATGAGAAAGGAAAAATCACGACGGACCCCACAGAAATACAAAGAATTATTAGAGAATACTATGAAAATCTATATGCTAACAAGCTGGAAAATCTAGAAGAAATGGACAACTTCTTAGAAAAATACAACCTTGCAAGACTGACCAAGAAAGAAACAGAAAACCTAAACAGACCAAGCACTGGCAATGATATTGAATCAGTAATCAAAAAATTACCCAAGAACAAAACCCCCAGGCCAGATGGATTCACCACTGAATTTTATCAGACATTTAGAGAAGACATGATACCCATTCTCCTTAAAGTTTTCCATAAAAGAGAAGAGGAAGGAATACTTCCAAACTCATTCTATGAAGTCAGCATCACTCTAATACCAAAACCAGTCAAAGACCCCACCAAAAAAGAAAATTACAGACCAATATCCCTGAGGAACATAGATGCAAAAATACTCAACAAAATATTAACAAACCGAATTCAAAAATACATCAAGAGGATCATACACCCTGATCAAGTGGGATTCATCTCAGGGATGCAAGGATGGTACAACATTCGAAAATCCATCAACATCATCCACCACATCAACAAAAAGGACAAATACCACATGATCATCTCCATTGATGCTGAAAAAGCATTCAACAAATTCAACAACCATTCATGATAAAAACTCTCAACAAAATGGGTATAGAGGGAAAGTACCTCAACATAATAAAGGCCATACATGACAAACCCACAGCCAACATCATAATTAACAGCGAGAAGCTGAAAGCTTTTCACCTATGATAAGGAACAAGACAGGAATGCCCACTCTCTCCACTTATTCAATATAGTACTGGAATTCCTAGCCTCAGCAATCAGACAAAACAAAGAAATACAAGGCATCCAGATTGGCAAAGAAGAAGTCAAACTGTCACTATTTGCAGATGACATGATATTGAACATAAAAAACCCTAAAGACTCCACTCCAAAACTACTAGAACTAATATCTGAATTCAGCAAAGTTGCAGGATACAAAATTAATACACAGAAATCTGTTCCTTTCCTATACACTAATGATCAGCTAACAGAAAGAGAAATCAGGACAACAATTCCATTCACAATTGCATCCAAAAGAATAAAATACCTAGGAATAAACCTAACGAAGGAAGTGAGAGACCTATACCCTCAAAACTACAGACACTCCTAAGAGAAATTAAAGAGGACACTAACAAATGGAAATTCATCCCATGCTCTTGGCCAGGAAGAATTAATATTGTAAAATGGCTATATTACCTAAAGCAATCTACAGATTCAATGCAATCCCTATCAAAATACCAACAGCTTTCTTCAATGAACTGGAACAAATAGTTCTAAAATTCATATGGAACCACAGAAGACCCCAAATAGCTAAAGAAATCCTGAGAAGGAAGAATAGAACAGAGGGAATTAAGCTCCCTGACTTCAAGCTCTACTACAAAGCCACAGTCATCAAGACAATCTGGTACTGGCACAAGAACAGACCCACAGACCAGTGGAACAGAATAGAGTCCAGATAGTAACCCAAACGTATATGGTCAATTAATACACGATATAGGAGCCATGGATATACAATGGAGAAATTACACCCTCTTCAACAGCTGCTGTTGGCAAAACTGGACAGCTACATGTAAGAGAATGTAACTGGATTACTCAAAATGAATCAAAGACCTGAATGTAAGTCATGAAACCAAAAACTCTTAAAAAAATACATAGGTAAATATCTATGGGACATAAACATGAGCAACTTCTTCATGAACATATGTCCCTAGGCAAGGGAACCAAAAGCAAAAATGAACAAGTGGGACTATATCAAGCTGAAAAGCTTCTGTACAGCAAAGGACACCATCCGTAGAACAAAAAGACATCCTACAGTATGGGAGAATATATTCACAAATGACATATCTGATAAGTGTTGACATCCAAAATATATAAAGAACTCAGGCACCTCAACAAAAAAAAAGCAAATAATCCAATTAAGAAATGGGCAGAGGATATGAATAGACACTTCTCCAAAGAAGAAATTCAGATGGCCAACAGGCGCATGAAAAGGCGCTCCACATCGCTAATCATGGAAATGCAAAATAAAGCCACAATGAGATATCACCTCACACCAGTAAGGATGGCCACCATCCAAAACAGAAACAACAACAAATGTTGATGAGGATGTGGAGAAAGGGGAACCCTCCTACACTGCTGGTGGGAATGCAAATTAGTTCAACCATTGTGGAAAGCAGTATGGAGGTTCCTCAAAAAAGTCAAAATAGAAATACCATTTGACCCAGGAATTCCACTCCTAGGAATTTACCCTAAGAATGCAGTAACCTAGTCTGAGAAAGACGGATGCACCCCTATGTTTATCGCAGCACTATTTATAATAGCCAAGAATGGAAGCAACCTAAGTGTCCATCAGTAGATGAATGGATAAAGAAGATGTGGTACATATACACAATGGAATATTATTCAGCCATAAGAAGAAAACAAATCCTACCATTTGCAACAACATGGATGGAGCTAGAGGGTATTATGCTCAGTGAAATAAGCCAGGCGGAGAAAGACAAGTATCAAATGATTTCACTCATATGTGGAGTATAACAACAAGGAAAAAAACTGAAGGAACAAAATAGCAGTAGACTCACAGAACCCAAGAATGGACTAACAGATACCAAAGGGAAAGGGACTAGGGAGGATGAGTGGGAAGGGAGGGACAAGGGGGAAAAAGGGCCATTATGATTAGCAGACATAATGTAGAGGGGGGCACTGGAAGGGCTGTACAACTTAGAGAAGTAGTGATTCTATATCACCTCACTGTGCTGATGGACAGTGACTGTAATGGGGTATGTGGTGGGGATTTGATGATGTGGGGAGTCTAGTAACCATAATGTTGCACATGTAATTGTAGGTTAATGATACCAAAAAAAAAAAAGTAGAAGCAGGAAAAAATGTAACAGACCCAACAGTTTAACATCAAGACATTATCATCTCAACTAAAAGGACTCTTGTTAAGTCAAGAATGCATCTATAATTGGTTATGTCTCTGTTGTCTAATTTGTCAGCAATCCAGGCCTCTCTAGACACCCCTTCGTTTGTTCAGAGTCTGTATAATTTTCCTGGGTGTGGAGTGCAGCTGAGAAAGGGTATCAGGCAAGTGACATGAACAGGTTGTTTTGGGTAGATCAAATTAACAGTTCTTAACAAACTGTGGGCCACCTCTCAAATTGTCCTTTAGACTTACTGAAGGACCAGTTTAAATACATGATAAGGCTGTTTTTTCACCTACGGCAAACCACAGAAGTACTGAAGTTAGCTGCTCTCTTCAGGCAGCTGTGGTATCTTGGTTGGTATTACAAGTGGGAATGAACCTATACACAAGTAGGTTCTGGGGAGTTAAAGTGATCTGTTCTCTGAGAATTGGTGCTTGAGACAATCCAGAAATCCCAGCTCATTATCTCATGCTAATACCTTCCACTTTTCATTAAGACTGTGAATCAGGCACTTTTCTGGTATTAGGGGCCTTATGTCGGGCATAGAGTGTTCTGTGGTGTTCAGACGAGAAACTGCTGTGAATGTATGCATGCTTGCGTGCATTTGTGTTTTTAAGTATTTGAAACAGGACTTTTGGACCACTATATGTGTGGTGTGGTGAAAATGTACAAAAGATAGAAAGAATAAAAGGTTTAATTTAATCTGGATCCTAGTAGCCAATAGAAGCTTTATTTGTTCTAGCTGCTTCATGTTGTTCTGTAGCCACCTACAAAGAGATATTATTCCTGTGTCAAAGATTAAAAAACTTGAGTTAAGAAAGCTAAGAAACTTGGCCAACATTGCAGCTTGGAAGTGGTAGAGTTGATATAGGTCTGCTTGACTAAAAAACTCTTGCTTTTTGCCACATACCTCATTAAATAAAGGTAGGGGATGAACAAGATGGTCTGTGTTTTGGTTTCTAAAAATTCTTTGTCAATGCATTTGTTATTGTTCTAAGAAGCATTATTCTTGGTAAGTACACAAATGTTATATGTATTTCCAGATGCATATACAGTGAGAATAAGAGTTAACATTGCAGGAGAACATCTTTTTACTTCTTGGTAGAGACCAGAAACTAAACAGCAGCCTTCCTGTATTGAGTTTTAGGAGAGTAAATACTGTGGAGGAAGGACCTGGCACTGGGGGAAAAGAGAAAGAGGCAGAACGGAGATGAGACAGGGATGGGGGAGAGAGGCATACCCACAGGATGAGATAGGCAGATAAAGTGGGAAGAGTGATGGAATGCTAGAGAAGGGTTGCATATGGGCATAGGAGAAATGTCTCATACTGTAGATGATGAAATTCTTTCCTGATATTTATGTTCCCTACTCTTTTTTTTAGTTAAACAATTAGTTAATTTGAGGAATCATAAATTAAGACATACATATGAATATTCTGTGTTTTTAAATTACTTTATATTAACAACAACTTGTTGGTTTCTAGGTTGCTCTCAGTGAAGACGACTTAACAGTTTTAATGAAAATTTTGTTGGAAAATCTTGGAGAAGCATCTTCACAGCCAAACCCAGCACAATCTACCCAAGAGGCTGTAAGAATAAGAAAAGATGTTCTGAGTGGGCCCGACCACCTTAAAGGTAAATATATTGATGAAGATTTTTGCTTTGATTATGAGAAAAATTAATGTCATATTTATATTTAGTGTGTTTTAGTTGTCCAGCATGTGGTATGAACTGATTCAATATTGTATTATTTACTGTGGAAAATTGGCTGGGGCTGGGGCTGCCTTGAAGTTCCCTGGGGAAGGAGGTATGCTCATTGTCCACTACAGGGGAGGAGCCACCTATTGTTGCCTGCATGATGCATATTTGCCCTTTATTTGTGAAAACTGAATTTGCTGAAGTTGAGAGGCACTGAGGTGTTACATCTTAAGACAAGAAGCAAACTAGGCATGCAGCATAATAAGTTCACAAAATAATTAACAGAGAAAAGTATTGTACTCAGGTGACTGGCCCATGAGAAAGGAAAGTATTCTTGTATAATAAGAGCTTTATCTGACTTTATTGGAGAATGATATACTCAGTTAACGGAGTTTTCCACATTACTAAAATAGAATCTTCTAAAAGCACTGAACCTTTTAAATTCAGCCATTTTTAACAGATACTTTTTCTAACATGTAAGGCTCCTTCTTGCTTTCTTAAACAGTTATATAGAATATAATTTCACCCTTTTTCATCATTTAAAGTCATTGATGTGAATATCATGTTTTATTAAATAGGTTAATATTTAAACTATTTAATCCATGCTTAAAAAGAGATGAAGTACTCTTTGCCCTTACAATAAATGGCCTCAGACAGGTATGCTTTTATAATGCTTAGATCAATCAGCTATTACTTTGCCAGCAATAGGTAAAACTGCCAGTTAATAATACCATACCAAGACTGCTTTGCCTATAATTAGGCGTTAGGCCCAGTGTGCTTT
Organism: Smutsia gigantea; assembly: GCA_032199065.1. Taxonomy (NCBI): domain Eukaryota; kingdom Metazoa; phylum Chordata; class Mammalia; order Pholidota; family Manidae; genus Smutsia; species Smutsia gigantea. The sequence goes on along the minus strand of JAVSCE010009663.1, from coordinate 441,138 downwards.
GAAATCAGAAAACAAACAACTAGAAAAGTGTGCAAAATAAGGTTTTTGGCTCAAGTAGATGGTTATGAGTGAGTGCCTACATGAGCTTGGTGAGACCAGCATCTTCTTCCTAGGTTGGGTTCATGCCACTGTGTAGACAAATGCTTATTGCAGGCTGTTGCTATGGTTAGATAGGAGTTATGTACAGATAAATGAACTGTAGCAGGCAAGCTCTGTATAATTAATGATCTCATGGTCAGCTGTGATCAATCTGCATATCTGGTTCTGGCTATATGGTTAATGTGGTACTTGGTAAGACTTCTGAGTTCAGACGACAGTTGCAAAGATAATGAAGATTGGAATGTAAATTATTTTCAGGAAAAATGAAGAAAAAAACTCCCAGCATTTTCCAACTTCATGTAGTTAAACTTACACAATGTATGCTTTTCTAGTAACTTTTAAGAAGACTTTTCTATACATAATCAAAGAATAGAATCAATTTGCAGAAGATATAAAATCACTTTGTAAACATGATTAAAAACATTACCTATTCTTATAAAAAGTTTCTGCCTAAAGATAAGGAAAAAGACTAAAAATTTGTTGAAGTCTCTTTCACCTCAGAATTCCAAAGGCTTCCTGTCCCACATTGTATTTGAGCTCATTATATTTGAGCTCTGTTTGACTCTATTGAATTGTATTCGGTTCTTCTTATAAAGGTAATGGGTTGGGTCATATAGGTAAACAAAGATAGTGAGAATTGCACTATGTTAGCAGAGGATTTGTTACTGATGTGCTGACTGTTCTAGGACAAATATTTTACTTTTCTATGTCTCCAATTTCATAATCTCTTCAGAATGGCTTGCCACTGTTTAGGTGAAATACTTTGATAATCATGAACTACTCTGTAATTAGTCTTGCATTGGAGGGGCTTTTTAAAAAGTTGTCTTGATACTCTTTGCAAGATTTCTTCTGTTGTTTGTTTGCTTTTTTTAAATAAAATTGTCTGCCTCTGTTACTTTGCCCTGTATTAAATATACATGGAATAAATCATTGCCATTTTAATTGTGTCACAAAAAGACTTAAAGAGAAAGTATGATATAAATTTAGAATAAATTATTATCCTAAGTATTTAAATATGTGTAGAATCATGTACCTATTTAAAACTTTTTATTTTTTATATTTATGTTTGGACAATCAGAACAAGATTTAACTGACTCAAAGCTTTCTGTGGATCAGAATGTCACTCTCCAATTTGACTTCCACTTTGACTCTCTTTCAATTGTCCTTTATCACAATGATATCAAGCAGGTATGTAGTAAATTTCTGTATTTGAAAATAAATACTTAGATCTTGACATTCAGTTTTGGGATATTGGCATTTTTTGATGTGACTATTCATTTAAACAATACGTCTGTTAAATTCTGTTTAGCCTACAGAATATGGATTTGTCTTGCTTTCTGTCTTCATTTTGTTAGTGTTTCTACTCTTACTAGACTAAGAAAAAGTTTTTATTTCTTTCCAAGTAACACAACTCTAAAAACTTAGATCCATCTCTAGTAGAACATGTTTATATATGTATAATTAATTATGTGTACAATTCTATTGCATAGCTAGACATATATGCATATGTAACTATTTAAGGAAAATAATTTAGTACTGACTTTGGAACCTTAGAGGATTGTTTAAAATTTTTTGATTTTCCATGATATAAATAAGCATTAATTATGTTTCCTTTTTTATTGAAATATAGTTGATACATAATCTTATATTGGTTTTGATTATACAACACAGTGGTTTAGCAGTTACCCATATTATTAAATTGTCACCCCATCTAGTGCAGTTACTATCTGTCAACATAAGATGATGTTACATAATCACTGGCTATATTTTCCATGCTGTACTGCCATCCCTGTGATCAACTTATATTATGATTGAGAATTTAGTGCCCTTTTATACCCCTTCCCACCCACTCACTCTAACCCCTCCCCCATGGTAACCACCAGTCACTTCTCAGTGTCTGTGAGTCTGTTGCTATTTTGTTCATTCCATTTTGTTTTGTTTTTAGATTCCACAAATATGTGAAATCATGTGGTATTTCTCTTCCTCTGCCTGGCTTATTTCACTTAGCATAATACCCTCTAGGTCCATCCATGTTGTCACAAATGGTAGGATTTCTTTTTTTATGGCTGAATAATATTCCATTGTGTATATGTACGACATCTTCTTTATCCATTTGTCTGACATTTTGGTTGCTTCTATATCTTGGCTATTGTAAATAATGTGGCAATAAACATAGGGGTACATAAATCTTTGGGTAAATTCCTAGAAGTGGAGTTACTGGGTCTTACGGTATTTCTACTTTTAGTTTTTTGAGAAAACTCCATACTGCTTTCCACAGTGGCTTCACCAGTTTATCCCACCAACAGTTTAGGAGTGTTCCCTTTTCTCCACATCCTCACCAGCACTTGTTATTTCTTGTCTTTTAAATAGTGGCCATTCTCACTGCTGTGAGGTAATACCTCATTGTGGTTTTGATTTGCATTTCCCTGATAATTAGTGATGTGGAGCATCTTTTCATGTGCCTGTTGGCCACCTGTATGTCTTCTTTGGAAAAATGTCTGTTCACGTCCTCTGCCCATTTTTTAATCAGGTTATTTGTTTTTTGGGTGTTAGGGCATGTGTATGCTTTATATATTTTGGATGTTACTCCTTATTGGGTAAGTTGTTTATGCATATATTCTCCCAAAAAAGAGTGCCATTTTGTCCTGCTGATGGTGTCTTTGCAGAACAGAAGCTTTTTAGTTTGATATAGTCCCACTTGTTCATTTTTGCTTTTGTTTCCCTTGCCCAAAGAGATGTGTCCAGAAAAAAATTGCTCGTGCTTATGTTCAAGAAATTTTTGCCTATGTTTTCTTCTAAGAGTTTTATGGTTTCATATCTTAAATTTAGGTCTTTGATCCATTCTGAGTTTATTTTTGTGTATGGAGTTAGACAGCAATCCAGTTTCATTCTCTTGCATGTAGATGCTCAGTTTCTCTAACACCAGTTGTTGAAGAGACTGTCTTTTCCCCATTGTATATTCATGACTAATTGCATATTAATTGATATGTGGATTTGTATCTGAGCTCTCTATTCTGTTCCACTGATCTATGGTTTTGTTCTTGTGCAACTACCATACTGTTTTGATCATTGTAGCTTGGTAGTATAACTTGAACCAGGGACCATAACACCCCCAGCTTTGTTCTTCTTTCTCAGGACTGCCTAGGCTTTTTTGGGCCTTTTGTGGTTCTGTATAAATTTTAGGATTATTTGCTCTAGTTCATTGAAAAATGTCTATTGGAAAATACAAAAGTGTTGGTATTTTGATAGGGATTATATTGAATCTGTAAACTGTTATGGGCAGGATGGCCATTTTGACAGTATTTGTCCTATCCATGAGCATGGGATACATTTCCATTTATTGGTGTCTTTAATTTCTGTCATGAGTGTCTTTTAGTTTTCAGAGTACAGGTCTATCACCTCTTGGTTAGGTTTATTCCTAGGTTTCTTTTTTTTTATACAATTGTAAATGTAATTGTTTTCCTGATTTCTCTTTCTGCTAGTTTGTTATTAGTAGAAGGGAATGCAGCATATTTCTTTTTTTTCATATATTTATTTATTTTTTTAAGTTTATTTTGATATCATTAATCTACAATTACATGTACAATATTATGGTGATTACACTAACCCCTTCATCAGGTCCCCCCCACAAACCCCATTAGAGTCACTTTCCATCAGCATAGTGAGATGCTATAGAGTCACTACTTGTCTTCTCTGAGTTGTACAGCCCTCCCCATGCCCCCCGAACCTTACATCTGCTAATCGTAATGCCCCTTTTTCCCCCTTGTCCCTCCCTTCCCACCCATCCTCCCCAGTCCCTTTCCCTTTGGTAACTATTAGTCCGTTCTTGGGTTCTCTGAGTCTGCTGCTGTTTTGTTCCATCAGTTTTTTTCTTATTTCTTATACTCCACATATGAGTGAAATCATTTGATACTTGTCTTTTTCGGCTTGGCTTATTTCACTGAGCATAATACCCTCTAGCTCCATCCATGTTGTTGCAAATGGTAGGATTTGTTTCCTTCTTATGGCTGAGAAATATTCCATTGTGTATATGTACCACCTCTTCTTTATCCATTCATCTACTGATAGACACGTAGGTTGCTTCCATTTCTTGGCTATTGTAAATACTGCTGTGATAAACACAGGGGTGCATCTGTCTTTTTCAAACTGGGCTGCTGCATTCTTAGGGTAAATTCCTAGGAGTGGAATTCCTGGGTCAAATGGTATTTCTATATTGACTTTTTTGAGGAACCTCCATACTGCTTTCCACAATGGTTGAACTAATTTGCATTCCCACCAGCAGTGTAGGAGGATTCCCTTTTCTCCACATCCTTGCCAACATTTGTTGTTGTTTGTGTTTGGGATGTTGGCTATCCTCACTGGTGTGAGGTGGTATCTCACAGTGGTTTTAATGTGCATTTGTCTGATGATTAGCAATGTGGAGCATCTTTTCATGTGCCTGTTGGCCATCTGAATTTCTTCTTTGGAGAAGTGTCTATTCATGTCCTCTGCCCATTTCTTAATTGGACTATTTGCTTTTTGTTGTTGAGGTGTGTGAGTTCTTATATGTTTTGGATGTCAACCCCTTATCGGATAGGTCATTTATGAATATATTCTCCCATACTGTAGGATGTCTTTTTGTTCTACGGATGGTGTCCTTTGCTGTACAGAAGCTTTTCAGCTTCATATAGTCCCACTTGTTCATTTTTGCTTTTGTTTCCCTTGCCCGCGGAGATATGTTCATGAAGAAGTCACTCATGTTTATGTCCAAGAGGTTTTTGCCTATATTTTTTTCTAATAGTTTTATGGTTTCATGACTTACATTCAGGTCTTTGATCCACCTTGAGTTTACCTTTGTGTATGGGGCTAGACAGTAGTCCAGTTTCATTCTCTTACATGTAGCTGTCCAGTTTTTCCAACACCAGCTGCTGAAGAGGCTGTCATCTCCCCATTGTATATCCAAGGCTCCTTTATCAAATATTAATTGATTGTATATGTTTGGGTTGATGTTTCATTTTCTATTTTATTCCACTGGTCTGTGGGTCTGTTTTTGTGCCAATACCAAATTGTCTTGATTACTGTGGCTTTCTGGTAGAGGTTGAAGTCAGGGAGCGTAATTCAACCTGTTTTATTCCTCCTACTCAGGATTGCTTTGGTTATTCGCGGTCTTTTGTGGTTCCATATGAATTTTAGAACTATTTGTTCCAGTTCATTGAAGAAAGCTGTTGGTATTTTGATTGGGATTGCATTAAATCTGTATATTGCTTTAGGTAGTATAGCCATTTTGACAATATTTATTCTTCCTAGCCAAGAGCATGGGATGAGTTTCCATTTCTTAGTGTCCTCTTTAATTTCTTTTACGAGTGTCTTGTAGTTTTCAGAGTACAGGTCTTTCACTTCCTTCGTTAGGTTTATTCCTAGGTATTTTATTCTTTTTGATGCAATTGGGAATGGAAATGTTTTTCTGATTTCTCTTTCTGTTAGTTCATTGTTAGTGTATAGGAAAGCAACAGATTTCTATGTGTTAATTTTGTATCCTGCAACTTTGCTGAATTCAGAAATTAGTTCTAGTAGTTTTGGAGTGGAGTCTTTAGGGTTTTTTATGTACAATATCATGTCATCTGCAAATAGTGACAATTTGACTTCTTCTTTACCAATCTGGATGCCTTGTATGTCTTTGTTTAGTCTGATTGCCGTGGCTAGGACCTCCAGTACTATGTTGAATAACAGTGGAGAGAGTGGGCATCCCTGTCTTGTTCCTGATATTAGATGAAAAGCTTTTAGCTTCTCACTGTTAAGTATGATGTTAGCTGTGGGTTTGTCATATATAGCCTTTATGATGTTGAGGTACTTGCCCTCTATACCCATTTTGTTAAGAGTTTTAATCAGGAATGGATGCTGAATTTTGTCCAATGCTTTTTCTGCATCTATGGCGATGATCATATGGTTTTTGTTCTTCTTTTTATTGATGTGGTGGATGATGTTGATGGATTTTTGAATGTTGTGCCATTCTTGCATCCCTGGGATGAATCCCACTTGATCATGGTGTATGATCCTCTTCATGTATTTTTGAATTCGGTTTGCTAATATTTTGTTGAGTATTTTTGCATCCACGTTCATCAGGGATATTGGTCTGTAGTTTTCTTTTTTGGTGAGTTGTTTGCCAGGTTTTGGTATTAGAGTGATGCTGGCTTCATGGAATGAGTTTGGAAGTATTCCCTCCTCTTCTGTTTTTTGGAAAACTTTAAGGAGAATGGGTGTTATTTCTTCTCTATATGTCTGGTAGAATTCAGAGGTGAATCCATCAGGCCCGGGGTTTTGTTCTTGGCTAGTTTTTTGATTACTGCTTCAATTTCGTTGCTGGTGATTGGTCTGTTTAGTTTTTCTGTTTCTTGTTTGGTCAGTTTTGGAAGGTTGTATTTTTCTAAGTTGTCCATTTCTTCTAGGTTTTCCAGCTTGCTAGCATATAGATTCTCATAGTGTTCTCTTATAATTCTTTGTATTTCTGTGGGACCCGTCGTGATTTTTCCTTTCTCATTTCTGATTGTGTTTATGTGTGTAGATTCTCTTTTTCTCTTAATGAGTCTGGCTAGGGGTTTATCTATTTTGTTTATTTTTCTAGAACCAGCTCTTGGTTTCATTGATTTTTTCTATTGTTTTATTCTTCTCAGTTTTATTTATTTCTTCTCTGATCTTTATTATGTCCTTCCTTCTGGTGACTTTGGGTCTCATTTGTTCTTCTTTTTCCAATTTCAATAATTGTGTCTTTAGACTATTCATTTGGGAATGTTCTTCTTTCTTTAGATAGGCCTGGATTGCAATATACTTTCCTCTTAGAACTGCCTTTGCTGCGTCCCACAGAAGTTGTGGCTTTGTGTTGTTGTTGTCATTAGTCTCCATATACTCTTTGTTTTCTGTTTTGATTTGGTCATTAACCAATTGATTAATTAGGAGAATGTTGTTAAGTCTCCATGTATTTGTGGTCCTTTTTGTTTTCTTTCTAAAATTTAATTCTACTTTAATACCTTTATGATCTGAGAAGTTGGTTGGTAGAATTTCAATATTTTTGAAATTACTGATGTTCTTCTTGTGGCCTAGTATGTGGTCTATTCTGGAAAATGTTGCATGTGCACTTGAGAAGAATGTGTATCCTGTTGCTTTTGGGTGTAGAGTTCTGTAGATGTCTGTTAGGTCCATCTATTCTAGTGTGTTGTTCATTGCCTCTGTGTCTTTACTTATTTTCTGTCTGGTTAATCTGTCCTTTGGAGTGAGTGGTGTGTTGAAGTCACCTAAAATGAATGCATTGCTGTCTATTTCCTCCTTTAATTCTGTTAGTATTTGTTTCACATATGCCGGGGCTCCTGTGTTGGTTGCATATATATTTATAATGGTTATATGTTCCTTTTGGATTGACCCCTTTATCATTATGTAATGTCCTTCTTTATCTCTTGCTACTTTCTTCGTTTTGAAGTCTATTTTGTCTGATACAAGTACTGTAACCCATGCTTTTTTCTCCTTGTTGTTTGCATGAAATATCTTTTTCCATCCCTTCACTTTTTGTTTGTGGATATCTTTGCATTTGAGGTGAGTTTCTTGTAGGCAGCAAATAGATGGGTCTTGCTTTTTTATCTATTCTGTTTCTCTGTGTCTTTTGATTGGTGCATTCAGTCCATTTACATTTAGGGTGATTATCGATAGATAATGTACTTATTGCCATTGCTGGCTTTAGATTCATGGTTACCAAAGGTTCAGGGGCTGCTTCTTAACTATCTAACAATCTAACTTAACTTTCTTGTTAAGTTATTGTAAACACAGTCTGATGTTTCTTTATTTATCTCCCTTCTTATTCTTCCTCCTCCATTCTTTATATACTAGATGTTTATTCTTTGCCTTTAGTTAGTATTTGGATGATTTGCTTTCTTTTCTATGATTTTATTTTCTCTGGTGACAGCTTTTTAGCCTTAGGAGTGCTTCCCTCTGGAGCAGTTCCTTTAAGATGTCCTTTAGAGGTGGTTTATAGGAGGCAAATTCTCTCAGCTTTTGCTTGTCTGGAAATTGTTTAATCCCTCCGTCATATTTAAATGATAATCATACTGGATACAGTATTCTTGGTTCGAGGCTCTTCTGTTTCCTTGCGTTAAATATATCATGCCATTCTCTTCTAGCCTGTAAGGTTTCTGTTGAGCAGTCTGATGATAGTCTGATGGGTTTTCCTTTGAAGGTGGTCTTTTTTCTTTCTCTCTCTGCCTTTACTACTCTGTCCTTATCTTTGATCTTTGCCATTTTAATTATTATGTGTCTTGGTGTTGTCTTCCTGGGGTCCCTTGTGTTAGGAGATCTCTGGGCTTCCATGGCCTGCGAGACTGTTTCCTTCCCCAGCATGGGGAAGTTTTCAGCAATTATTTCTTCAAAGACACTTTCTATCCTCTTTTCTCTCTCTTATTCCTCTGGTACTCCTATAATGTGAATATTGTTCCGTTTGGATTGGTCACACAGTTCTCTTAATATTCTTTCATTCCTAGCGATCCTTTTATCTCTGTCTGCCTCAGCTGCTATGTGTTCCTGTTCTCTGATTTCTATTGCATTAACAGTTTCTTGCATCTCGTCCAGTCTGCTGCTGAGCCTGTCGATGGCTTGTCTTATTTCTGCATTATCTTTCCTGACTTCCCTCACTTCCTCCCTTAGCTCTTGCATATTTCTCTGTAGATCCTTCAGCATGCTTATGACTTTTATTCTGAATTCTTTTTCAGGAAGATTTTGCATTTCCATCCCTTCAGGTTCCCTCTCAGGAGTTGTCTGGGTCTGGGTGATTTTTGTCTGTACTGCAATCCTCTGTCTTTTCATGTTGATAGGAGTGTTCCCTGGTAGGTGCCACATATGTCAGCTTGGCTCTTTAAGACTTAAAAAAAAACAACAACAAGAAAAAACAAACAAGCAAAAAAAGAGGGAAGAGAAAGAAAAGAGAGAAAGAAGAAAGAAAAGAAAGATAAAGGAAAGGAAAAAAGAAAAAAACAAGAAAAAAAACAAAAAAGAGGGAAGAGAAAGAAAAGAGAGAAAGAAGAAAGAAAGAAAAGAAAGAAAAAGGAAAGGGAAAAAGAAAAAAAAACGCCCACCTGGAGTGGATTCTCTAAGGGTGCTGTAGGTGTCGCTGTTGCTCCACTATTCCACAGCCTTGGCCTCTCCACTCTTTGTAGCTCTGGCTGGGGTGGGAACGAATGGGAGGCTGTTGTTCGCTGTATAAAGTTTTAGTGTGGCCGCTACCTTTTCTCAGTCACCAGCCAAGGGGTCCGAAGTTCCTCAGGACTCCCAGCCTGCTGGGCTGAGCCCGCTGGAGTGATGGTGATCCCTTGCTGGGCCCCCCGCCTCTCCAAGACCGCTACAAACCACGCATGCATTTCTCTTGTCCTGGGGCGCTGGCTGCACGGACCCGGCACGTTCCCGGCTCAAAACCTGTACCTTCTGCCTCTCCAATGTCCGATGCACCGCACGATGTGTGTCAGCGCTCCCGGCGCAGACCACCGGGGGTGGTTATTTTGCGGACCTGCTCTTCCACTCCCTCCCGGCTCTGAATTCTGTCCTCCTGCCGGCACCCGGGATGGGTGAGTGCTCGGGTGCCGCCGGGTCGCGGCTCCGTATCTTACCCGCCTCGCGGGGTCCAAGTCCTATCAGGTGTAGCTGCACGCTGTGTGTTTTCCTGTGTATTCTGGTCTCTCTTTTAGGAGTAGTTGTATTTGATGTATTTTCGTATATAAATATAGTGTTGGGAGGAAATTTCTGCCACCCTGCTCAGGCCACCATCTTCCCTGAACTCCAGCATATTTCTGTGTATTAATTTTGTATCCTTCAAGTTTGCTGAATCCAGTTATTCTAATAGTTTTTTGGTGGAGTCTTCATGGTTTTCTATACACAGTATCATATGTCATCCGCAAATATTGACAGTTTTACTTCTTCCTTTATCAAGTTGGATGCCTTTTATCTCTTTATCTTGTTTTATTGCCTTGGCTAGGATTTACAGAGCTATGTTGAATAAAACTGGTGAGAGTGGACATCCTTGTCTTGTTCCTGATCTTAGAGTAAAAGCTTTTAGCTTTTGCCATTGAACATCATGTTAACTGTGGGTTTTTCATATGGCCTATATTATGTTGAGATCCACTGTGTCTATACCCATTTTCTTGAGTTTTTTTCATAAATCATTCTTGAGTTTTGTCAAATACTTCACCATCTATTGAGATGATCATATGGTTTTTATCCTTTTTTGTTGTTAATGTGGTGTATCACATTGATTGATTTATGAATATTGACCATCGTTGTATCCCTGGAATAAATCCCACTTGTTTGTGATGAATGATCCTTTTGGTGGGTTTTTAAAATTTGGTTTGCTAAGTTTTTGTTGAGGATTCTTGCATCTATGTTCATCAGGGATATTGGTCTATAATTTTCTTTTTCGTAGTGTCTCTGTCTGGTTTTGGTATTAGAGTGATGCTGCCTCATAGAATGACTTTGGAAGTATTCCCTTCTCTTCTACTCTTTGGAATACTTTAAGAAGGATGGGTATTAGCTCTTCTTAAATGTTTGGTAGAATTTAGCTGTGAAGCCGTCTGGTCCTGGAATTCTATTTGTTGAGAGTTTTTTGGTTACCAGTTCAATTTTGTTACTGGTAATTGGTGTGTTCAGATTTTCTGCTTCTTCCTGGGTCAGTCTTGGAAGGTTGCACTTTTCTAGGAATTTGTCCATTTCTTCTAGGTTGTCCAATTTATTGGCATCTAATTTTTTATAGAATTCTCTAATAATTCTTTGAATTTCTGTGGTGTCAGTTGTGATGGTTCCTTTTTTCTTTTCTAATTTTGTTTGTTTGTGTTCTCTCTTTTTCTTGATAAGTCTGGCTAGAAGTTTGTCTATTTTATTAATTTTCTCAAAGAACCAGCTCTTGGTGTCATTGATTTTTTTTCCTAGTGATTTGTTCTTCTCTATTTTACTTATTTCTGCTCTGATCTTATGTTCCTCCTAGTAACTTTGTGTTTCATTTATTCTTCTTTTTCTAGTTTCTTTAGTTGTGAGTTTAGACTGTTTACTTGGGATTTTTCTTGCTTCTTGAGGTAGTACTGTATTGCTGTGTACTTCCCTCTTAGAACAGCTTTTGCAACATCCCACAAATTTTGAGCTTGTATTTTTGTTTTCATTTGTCTCCATGTATTGCTTGATTTCTACTTTGATTCATTCATTGATCTGTTGATTATTTAGGAGCATGTTGTTTAGCCTCCATGTATTTGTGGGGGGGGTTTGTTTTCTTTGTGTAATTTATTTCTAGTTTCATACCACTGTGGTCTTGAGAAGTTGCTTGATACAATTTCAATCTTTTTGAATTACTGAGGTCTTTTTTGTGGCCTAATGTATGATCTGTTCTGGAGAATATTCCTAGTGCACTTGAGAAAAATGTGTATATTGCTGCTTTTGGGTGGAGTGTTTTGTAGATAATCTGTTAAAGTCATCTGATCTACTGTGTTGTTCAGTGCCTTGTTTCCTTATGTACTTTCTGTCTGGATGATCTGTCCATTGATGGAAGTGGTGTGTCTAATTTTCTCTTTAGTTCTCTTATTTAGTTCTCACATATTTAGGTGCTCCTATGTTGGGTGCATAGATAATTATATTTGATATAGCCCCTGAGTGGACTGATTCCTTTATAATTATGTAATGTCCTTCTTTGTCTCTTGTTACTTTCTTTGTTTTGAAGTCTATTTTGTCTGACGTAAGTACTGCTATTCCTTCTTTTTTCTCCCTGTTATTTGCATGAAATATCTTTTTCTGTCCCTTCACTTTCAGTCTGTGTATGTCTTTGGGTCTAAAATGAGTCTCCTGTAGGCAGCATATTGAGGAGTCTTGTTTCTTTATCCATTCTATCACTCTGTGTCTTTCGGTGTTTTTTTTCGACCCATTTACATTTAAAGTAGTTATTGATAAGTGTGTACTCATTGCCATTTTATTAATTATTTTCTGGTTGTTTTTGTAATTCCTCTCAGTTCCTTTCTTCTTCTCTTGTACTCTTGTTATTTGATAGTTTTCTTTAGTATTGTAATTGGATTTCTTTTCTTAAATTTTTGTGTATAAATTACAGGCTTTAGTTTTGTGGTTACCATAAAGTTTATGAATAGTTTCCTAAATATATATAGCAGTCTATATTAAGTTGAGGGTCACTCTATTTCAAACACAATCTAAAAGTACTTCGTTTTTATTCTTCTTCCTCCTCCATGCTTTATGTTTTAGATGTCATAATCTGCATTTTTTGTGTATCCCTTGACTGATTTTGTGTCTAGCTGGTTTTACTACTTTTGTTTTAATTTTATACTTGCTTGGTAAGTAATTGGTCTACTACCTTTACTGTGTGTTTATTTTCACTGGTGAAAACTTTTTAGCCTTAGAAACATTTCCATCTGCAGAAGTCCCTTTAACATCCTGTAATGCGGGTTTAATGGTTATAAATTCCTTTAGCTTTTGTTTATCTGGGGAATGTTTACTCTCTTCAAATTTGAATGATAATCTTGCTGGGTAGAGGATTCTTGGTTGAAGGTCCTTCTGTTTCAATACATTAAATATTTCATGCCACTCCCTTCTGGCCTCCAGAGTTTCTGCTGGGAAGTCTGCTGATAGCCTGATGGGGTTTCCCTTATAAGAATTTTTTTACCTCTCTTTAGCTGCTTTCAGTACCTTCTCTTTACTCTTACTCTTTGCTGTTTTAATTATTACATGTCTAGGTGTTGTCCTAGGGTTCCTTTTATTAGGGGCTCTCTGAGCTTCCAGTACCTGGGTGTCCATTTCTGTGCCTAGATTGTGGGAGTTTTCAGCAGTTATTTCTTCATAGATATTTCCTACTCCTTTGTCTCTTTATTCTCCTTTTGGTACCCCTATTATGTGAATATTGTTTCATTTGGAGTTGTCACACAGATCTCTTAGCAATCTGCTTGTTTCTAGAGATTGTTTTTTCTCTCTGTTCCTCAGCTTCATTGTTTTCCTAGTCTCTAATTTCCATCTTATAGATTGTCTTCTCTACTTGCAACAATCTGTGTTCATTCCCTCCATTGTATTTTTCATTTCAGTTACTGAATTCCTTAGCTGAGTGGCTCTTTTTCAACTCTTCTTTGTTGAATTCCTCCCTGAGATTATCAGTACTTTTCACAGATCAGTGAACATTTATGACTGTTACTTTGAAATCTTTATCAAGAAGATTTGTGATCTCCATTCCATTTAGCCCTCTTTCTGGTGTCTTATCCTGTAGTCTTGTTGGAACATACTCCTCTACCTCATTTTGTGTGGGTTTCTGTTCTTTTTCTTCCTTTGTATTAGATTGATCTGCTATGCCTCCTGGTCTAGTGAGTAATGGCTTTATGGAGAGGGCTTTCTGTGATGTCCAGAAGCTCAAGACTCTACTCACCCTGGTTCTTTTCAGTGGAGCCCCAATTGCTGTTGATGGGCTATGGGCAAGTCTACCTTTCTGCCTGTTTGTCAGCAGTGGCTGATTTCTGTCAGCAGAGGGTGGCAGCTTGCTTCAGCCAGCCCTCTGTGAGCTGAGCAGCCTTGCTTGTGCTGGGATTGTTGTGGGCAGGGTGCCCTCTGCCTGCCCTGAAGTGATGGCAGTACTGCTGGGCTAATGGGGTGGGCAGGGCATGTGCGCAGGGAAGTGTGGCATGGGGCTGGGCCACCAGTGAGGCAGGAGTAGCAGTTGGCACTTGGTCCCTCAGGTTCTTCCCCAGGTGGGATTAGAAAGGGCTGAGAAAGCTGGAAGATCCTCCCTCTGCCTGCTGGCAGTAGAGTCTGACCACTGCTGGGCTGAGCTGCCCAGGCAGGCAGGCAGGCTGGTGGGTGCGCAGGGAAGTGCCTTGGGGCTAAGTTGTCAGTGAGGGGGATAGAGTGTTTGAGGCTTCCACAAGTGCCTGACAAATTGGGCTAAAGGAGGGCTGAGGAAGTTTCTGTCTGCCCTTTCTTTTGCAGAGAGAGCTCCATCTAACCATCACCCCTCTGGTACCCTTCCTGCTGCTGGTGAATGTTTCAAACTGCTGCCTCTGTGTTGGGTCTCAAAGGGACCAAGAGAGCTTGCCTGTCCTGCACAATAGGCAATAGTCTCAGCCTCCCAGAGTGCTCCAACTCTGCCTGGTGTTCAGTCCCATTAATCATCAAAGCACAGTGCAGTGAGGACTTATGTTTCCAGAGCAGATCTCTAGGGGCAGGTGTGCAGAGTTCCTGAGCGTTTATCCGCTCCCTGCTCTGTTCTTCTTCCTTTTGCTTGTGGGCTGGGATGGGGGAACAGCTGGGGTCCCAATCTGTTGTGGCTGGCCACTTTACTCTCTGTGTGGTCCTCTCTTCTTCACCAGGTGTAGGTGGTCTGTTCTGCAGTCTTCAGATGGTTTCCAGGGTTAGTTGTATTTTCTGTAGTTGGTTCCTTGATGTGTATGTGTGCGTGTGTGTTTGCCACCTTGCCTTCCTACTCTGCCATCTTTTTTCCCCCTTAGCTGTTTCTATTGAATAAATTTTATATGTAGTAGATATGTATTATGGATACTGATAATACATTGAAGAAGCAAGGTCTAGTGCTATAATGACTTGAGCTGAATAATTTATCAGTGGTATTGTAGAAAGCAATTTTTTATTGTGTAGTTAGTATCTTCTAATAAATGCTTCTCATGTCAATTGTCATATCATAATACTCATAATACATGTCATATAATAATACCCATAAACTGAAGTAATTATGGGTATTATATCTGTTGTTACTATCCATTCATATGTTATCTTACATTTCATACTGTTTTCTGTAAATTATACAGTATTTCTACATTGTCACTGTTGAAACTTGGGCTACCATCTCTCATTTGTGCAATGAACTGCCTTAGTTTCTAATGATTAATGTTAATGACAAGATCAGAAAATGACCTTAGGGAAAATGAACAATTAAATGTGTTCTTCATTTCACTTAGGTACCATCATTCTAAAGGTTCCTCAGCATTAGAATCTTGGTGTCATACTTTACTTCCTTCTATGTTGACTTTTATTCATTTAGACACTGAGTGGTGTCAGTTTTTTCTTTGAGTGACATTTGTTGTTTACAGTCAGCTCTCCTACTTTGTTTGAAACTTACTGGCTCACACTTCTTGTACTGCAGTGGCTTCCTTGCTCATTGCTCTTTTTACTTTAATCCATTTTAGACATTGGCACAAGTTCAGTTTTCTAAATGGATCTCATGTAGTCATTTACAACTCTCATTCTGCTTAAAAAACATTCAGTATTATGGTATGTGAATTTTACTTCATTAAAAAAAATTTAGCATCTCCAAATTATCTACATCAGTAACCAACATGAGTGTTTGTGATCAGTAGATGTGCCGCAGGTCAAACTACTAATAGGTATAGACCAGAAGTTTGTGAATTATTAAATTTTCAAACATTAAAGGCATTCCAAGTTTGCCATTAAGAATGTCATTCTGACATACTTGCATGTAATGTATTCTCTTGAGTGAGAGAAGAGTTATAACCATGTGCCAGGAATTGTACATTACTGATAACCCCTATAGTAATGTCATGGTCTAGAGTGAACAATTATGACTGATGTTTTTTATTTCCCTGAAGGTTGTTTTTGGTTGATTGGTTGAGCTTTATTCTTTTTAAGTCTAGACATACCTTCAGAATTTGAAACCATGAGTTTTGATGGAACCAAGATTGAAGTCCTTTTTCCTTTAAATAAAAATTTTTAAATCTTTAATTTAGGATTTGAGACCTCAA
Source organism: Smutsia gigantea (assembly GCA_032199065.1). Lineage (NCBI taxonomy): Eukaryota > Metazoa > Chordata > Mammalia > Pholidota > Manidae > Smutsia > Smutsia gigantea. The sequence goes on along the minus strand of JAVSCE010009663.1, from coordinate 425,293 downwards.
TTAGGCCTCCATATTTCTATCCAGCTCTCATTCCCTACCCTTCTTTAATTGGAATAGTCAAGCCTAAGAAGCTTGTGCCTTATGCCCTCAGAGCATCTTTGAATTGTTTGCTCATATTTTTTCCCCATATAGAATGTCTTCTATTCCCTCTTAGTCTCTCTGATCCCACTCTGTCTGAGAGCCTCAATTAAGTTCTCACTTGTTCATGAATATTTTCCAGCCAACAGTGCTCTCTTTGATCCTCTGAGCTGTTGCTATTTATATTCTTTACCATCCCCTAATAGCCTATGATCAATAGTTTTTAATCATTTCCAACTGCAGCATCTCCTTTTGATGTTCCCTGTAATGTATTTCTATTTTGTCTTTTCTTTTGGGGTATAAGCTCACTGAGATCACCTATCATGCCTTAACCCTTTTTGTAAACCCCATAGTTCCTATCACAGTGTTTTTTAATAGAAGAGCTCATTAAATATTTATTAGACTGCTTGACTAACAAAAATATTCCCTGATTATTTTTATTTGCATTGAACTATAAATCAGATAAATCTTCATATATTAACTGTTGTTGAATATCAATCAGCACATACACATATGTATTCATTTGTATACATATACATACACAAACATGAATATTATTCTCTGATCCATTTTTGGCTTTTAATATTCATACTTTTAAAATTTGTGATATGTTTGCCTTTAATCTTTTGGTTAAGAATATGTTTAAAGATAGTGACATAATAGTCACAGATAATTGATTCTTTTGCTTGAAAATATACCACAGGAATCCAAACTTTCATTTCATAATGACAGTTTCCGGCTTGGTGAACTGAGACTACATCTTATGGCCTCTGCAGGGAAGATGTTTAAGGATGGATCAATGAGTGTCAAACTTCAGCTTAAGACATGTACCCTTGATGATCTCAGAGAAGGCATTGAGAGAGCAACATCAAGGTTTGTCATCTCTGAACCTGCTGTACATTATTTAAGGTTGACGTTGCACTTGGTGTTGCTACCAGGCATTGATCGCTGGGCTTGAAATTATCAGAAGGTCTTTGGTCATATCTCAATTTTAAGTACATCAAGAAGTAGTGCTAATTCAGATTCAGGGGCTTTAAAGTGTGAATTAAAGGGAAGTTTAATAATAAAATGGAGTACTGTCTTGAAGATGGGAACTAAGAGAATGCACGAATTTTAATAGTTAAATCCACATGTCGTTTATTGGTACCATATTTTTAAAATTGTACCCAGTAGGCAAATTCTTTGTTTTAAAAAAGCCTGAAGGTTTTAGATCTTTCCTTTTTCTTACTTATTTTATATATATATTTTAAAACAGTTCTGTGAAGTTTCTTTCAGTTTTACCAGAAATGGAATCTCTAGCATTTTCACATTATCAGCTAATTTTTGAAAGATTGACTTATAGCAGTCCACTGTAAGGTGGGAATTATATAGTTTAAATAGCCTAATTATATTTTTATTATTTTCCCAAATAATGAGACATGATATTTTTGTCCTTACTGTTTTTTGGAGAAAAATTATGCTGCTACCTAATCTTGTACTCCATTGAAAACATACTGGATACTTCTGAGCCTTTAGTTTTTCTAAGTGATGAATAAATGAGGAAAGAATGCTGTGGTGCAACCATCTTTTCTAGTTTGCATATTTTGTGTCAGGAATTGTTGTCCACACTTGTCTAGGAAAGGGTAATAAAGGCCAGCTTCTGTTTAGTAGTAGCCTGCCCTTTCTAGCACATGTGATTGTGGGTGGAAACTGTTACTGCAGACACTTGATAGACATTTGCTGATTTGAATTGCATTGAATGTTTTTGGATTCAATTGTATAGGATGCTCTTTGGAGATAAATTTGTTCAGGGAGGTTTATTTTGCAAAATAATATAAAGAGGTTGTCTTTTAAATTTTGTGGAACCACACCCATGTGTTTTGCTAATATCAGCATTCATTCATTTTTTTTACTAGTATTGGCTTATACATATTCTTTAATTGCTTATTAACATGAATCTTGCTGTGGAGATTAGGAGATCATGTCCTGGTTGCTAATTAGCTAATTATATTCCATTTAACATTGTTTTGTATTCAGATTGAAAAATGAAAGGTGAAAGAAAGATTATTAATATGTATAGGAAAATCTTCATCTTTTCAATTATTTGAGCAGGAATAAAATAATCAATGTATATGTATTTTTCAGAATGATTGATAAGAAGAATGACCAAGATAACAACAGTTCTATGATTGATATAACTTACAAACAAGGCAAAGATGGAACTCATATTGAAGCTGTTCTTGACAAGCTATATGTATGTGCCAGTGTGGAATTTCTGATGACTGTGGCAGATTTCTTTATCAAAGCTGTGTCCCAGAGTCCAGAAAATATGGCAAAAGAAGCACAGCTTCCACTACGACAGACTGCTACAGCAAAAATCAGGATTGAGAAAGGTTAGCAGTGTTTATCTGTTGTAGGTGACATCTTGTATATTTTAAGAAAAATTACAAACAGGAAAAAGAGTAATGGAAAATTTAAGAATGTAAAATTATTCTTTCAGATTTAAATGTATTCTATAGAGTGACTTCAGTAAACACAGATTTTTAAGAAAGAAATAGACTAGAAATATATATTGGATTAGAGGCCAGGAGGCAGCTATTAACATTACTTTAACTCATCCAGAAAGAGAGGGAGTTAATCTGGGTCTATGGTTGGCAGTCTGTTTTATAAAAGGGGAATCTTTTTCAAAGAAAATATTTGGAAGAATTATAGCATCTTGAAGGACAATTGAACAAATAAAACAGAAGATAGGGTATTTGCTGACTCAGCATGAGATCCCTGGCCATCACCTTAGACACTTTAAACTCACAGGAGTGTTTGCAAATGTCTGGTTTTGGTGTATGCTGAAGCCACTTCCCTGTTCTATAAGGTATTTATTCTAACATTACTGAGTAGACCAGTAATTTTCTATGTTAAATTATATTGTCTAGGGTCAGACATTTTTCTCTCTAATATATAACTCAGCAAAACTGGAAAAGTATCATTTACTGGCAAGATCAGAATTTATTTTTCCATTTACTTTTCCTAAGTAGTAATTTTATCTGATATTTCTGTATTCATATGTACATCTAATGTATTTACACTATAGATTATATGACACTGACTATATTATGTGGCAAAATCAACATAAAAAAATAATGGTCTGGCAACTTTATGAGGTCCTCTTCTTCCTAATATTCCCTTTTGTTTTCCCTTTCTTGTCCCTGCAACATAACATAATACAAACTCATGTGTATGTACATGCACACACCTTAATTCTGACAATAAGAACTTTGAAACAAGATTATTCCTGCTAGTCAAAGTGGGAATGATCTTCTTATGGCAGGGATAGATTGCATTATCTTGCAAAAATCAGCATTTGTTAATAATCCTTTATTATTACTATTAATCAGTGATAAATATTGTTAATGTCACTGTATCTATTATAGCAGGATATTAGAAACAACTTGGCAACTTCTAGATAACATGTACTGAAGTGACAAGATGTACTTTACTACAACTTTTTTGGTTTCTGTTTTTGTTTCTTCAGATGATTCTGTAAAACCAAATATGACTTTAAAGGCCAAGATTACAGATCCAGAAGTAGTATTTGTTGCAAATCTGACGAAGGCTGGCGCTCCTGCTCTGACAGCGTCATTCCAGTGTAATCTCTCTCTGTCATCATCCAAACTCCAACAGATGATGGAAGCTTCTGTGAGAGATCTTAAAGTGCTTGCTTGCCCTTTTCTTAGAGAAAAGAGAGGAAAAAACATTACTACAGTAAGAATTACCTTAAATTCCAAGTTTGGATTATATTCTAAGAATAGCAGAAATGGTATATCATAGAATCCTAGAATGTGAGTACTCTGTAGGACTTCAGAGACTATCTGCTATAAACTTGAAGTTTTACAGATTAGGATATTCATTTCCAAAGATGTTAGATGATTTTGCCCTGGCTGCTAGCGACAGAAATGGGGATTGCCTCCAGACTGGTTTTCTTTACATTCTACCATCTTCTGTTGAACAGTATTGAATTTTAGTAGAAATCAAGATTCCTTTTCAGCTGTTTATCTTTTGTTCACCATGAAATAGCCAGTGAGTGAATAAATGAGTATTAAAATCTTTAAGCTCAGAAAACAAAAAAATTCAGTTGGAGTCATGTGACCAAAAGAGATTGTGTTTTCCTATATTAAAAGTTAATTTCAACTATGTTTTCACATTATTGTTACACATATGATTTTAGTTAATTAACTTAATTGCCATACCAATTATTGTTTAATGTTAAATTAGTAATTTTGTGTTAAAGAGGATCATTATGTTATATGACTCATTTATAGTGTTATTTTAAATTTAAAAAAATTTGTGGGCAAAGTGACTTGCATAAAAAATTGCAGTGCTGGCTAGGCATAGTCTGTACTTTATCATGAAGCATTTTTTAGCAGATTCATCTTTTGACATGTCACAGAAAGCTTATAATCACTCCCTTAAAAGCTCATCCTAACTTCTTTTAATGAAAGTTATACAGTACTAATTCCCCTATCCAATTTAGGTGGAAGGTTATTTTATCTACTTATTTAATGATATGTAAGAATATAGCTTTCATAATTTTAATAAATCATTGAGTTTGAAGATTTGAAATTTATTCTTATAAGGACCTTAAATGATACTCAAGATTGACTTGTGAAGTCATCTGGAAACTGTTCATTTACCTACCTTACCATAGCTTTATTTTTTTAAGGTATTAACTATTTGTTGAAAATAATAATTTCCTGTAATTTAGCAGTCAAAAACTACTAATTTCATTTCCTCTTGTACCTCTTTGCAAATGTAAGACCTTACCAGACTTTACCTCATTTTTATGGATATATGTTAAAAGTGTATTTTATAAAGAACAAATTTAAAAGATACTATAGCAAAAGGAAACATTTTAAAACTCATTTACAGTGTTTCTTTAAATTAAAAAAAGGTAGCAAATGTGCATCATTATTTAAAAATTTGGCATAAAGGAATTGATCAGAACTGCATGAAGTCCTTTAACAATGTTCACAGATTTGTCATAGTTCGGAAGAGCCTTCACAAGTGATTCTCAGCTAATTTAATTTGCCTTTTTGCTTTTAGTAGTAGGCCGTCATTAACTCAAGTAAGACTTGTTCTTACAAGTGCATATTACATATATAACAGATCTTTTACTAAGGAAATGTGAATTTCATTTACTTGTTTCTAGGTCTTACAACCCTGTTCTTTGTTTATGGAAAAATGTACATGGGCTTCAGGAAAACAAAATATAAGTATTATGGTTAAAGAATTTATAATTAAGGTAAGTGTCTATTATATTATTTTTCTTACAATATCTTTTGATGTCTTTCATAGCTACAACATATGCTGGTCACATATTCAGTAATTAATAAAAAGCACTAACATGAAAATATACTTTTCTTTAATGCAAATGTTTGTTTTCCTTGAAAGAGTACTTTTAAATATGTACAAATGATCAGGACAGTTTTTATCTATTATATTTGCATGTGTGTGTTGGGAGAGTGTTTAGGGGTGGGAAGAGAAGGGAAAGAAGGATGGAAAATGATCTTGCTTTTGTTTTATTTTAGTAAGTTAATTTACAGAATTTTTTGAGGTATAATTTGATTATGCTTGATAATTATGTGATTAAATGTTTTATTTGGCTTATAAAATATTTGTAATGATAGATGTATGTTAGAAATAAGTTATTATGGTTTACTTTTTATTTCTTACATTTGAGGTATTGAAAAAGCAATCTCTGTTCCCCACTAGCATTCTTATTCTTTAAGTGTGACCTCATGATCAATCATAAATGGAAGATATAGAATACTTTCCAAAATCTATTTTCTGTCCAGTGGACACAAAATTGAGGTAGTTAATACCAGTTCTGATAGTAGCTTTACCAATAGTAGTAAATAACCAATAGTAGTTAAACCAAGGTACAAACTAATGTCATTTGAATCACCACGTAAATAATAGTGTAGTTTTCTTTCAATATTTAAAAATAGTAAATAGTCATATTGTATTTTTGTTAATGGATTTACTTTTTTAAAGACTAAAGTAGTAAAAGGGGGAAGTTCTTGAATTTTGCATATGTACTTTGTCTAAGACATTAGGTTAACTGCTTGGGATATTTGTCTTTCTTTTTCTTTTTATCAGTTTGTTTATTCAGCAAACATTTTTTTGAGCCCTTACTACTTACAAAAAGTCCCATATAAGGCATTGAGAATACATGGTCCCTACCTCTGAAAAATTTAACAACATAGGTGAGAGAAAGAAGTCAGTGATTCCAGCCATCAGTACTAGAGGCATGCATGAGGTGCTATTTGCTATTGGGATCTCAGGCAAGGTGTCTCTAACTCAGACCAGGACAGCAGGGAAAGATGTCTTAAATTGAATTTTGGAAATGTGATGGATGTTAGAGAGGGAGAAGATGGGTTATCCAGACAGAACTGACAAGTGCATGGAGGCAGAGGTGTGTAAAATCTATGGACTTAAAGGGGTTGATCCCATATGGCTAGAGAGAATGGTGTGATGGAATTTTTAGACTGAGAGCACTAACTATAGGTGAAATTAATAAGTCAAAGACATAAAAAGGATCCAGTTGACAGGTAAGTTTGGGAGGCAGTGCATACCAGATCCTTCTTTTGGTGACATAATCATATCTCTTTAATCCAGTATTGCTCAAACTTTGGGAAACCCTAGCTAGCTAATTGATTAGGCATGGTGTCACAAAGAACTTCGTTTCCTAAGCTAAGTGGGTTTGAATTTTTGTCCTGAAAGTTAAGGGAAGTTGAAGATTTTAAGCATAGGAGTGATGTGTTCAGACTGAGGTTTTAGAAAAATCATGAGAGGTTGCTGACCAGACATAGAAGACATCAGCAGTGTAAAACTAAGGCACAGTAATAGGAATGAGGAGGTTAGCAAAGATATTATCCAGAGAAAACAAGAGGTAGAATTTGCAGATCTTAGGGTAAGTGAAAGAGGATTCATGGTGATTCTCAGCCTTCCTGGTTCAGTAACACAGATGAAAACCATGTATATGTATCTTGATGAGGATCATGTATTTTGGTTTAGTTAATGCAGCTGGTTGAAAAATGAAAACTTTGGTTACACTTTTACATTTTTCTGTTGACATAACTATTTTACTCTGAGTTGATCAGTTTAACTTTGGATTTTGACGATTGACATATAACATTAATTAATTTCATGGTAACATAGAAATCATTGCTATGACGTTAGTTGATTTGACACAGGATTTTGTGTGTTCTCTCGTTTTCCTTAGTTATCAATTTAATATATTTAAAACTTTAGTTTTTAACTTTTGCATTATGCATTATGTATTCTTCTCATCTGGGACAGCGTTTACCTTAAATTTTTTTCTTCTTTCTTTTTTAAAGATTTCACCCATAATTCTTAATACTGTGATGACAATCATGGCTGCTATGTCTCCAAAGACAAAAGAAGATGAAAGCAAAGATGTATCTAAGGAAACAGAAAATCTTTGGGGTGTCAAATCCATTAGTGATTATAACTCTTGGTTTCTTGGTGTTGACATGGCAACAGAAATAACAGAAAATTTTATAGACACTGAACATCCTCTGATAGAGGAAAATTGTGCTGTTGTTGTTGAGTCAATTCAAGTTACCTTAGAATGTGGCCTTGGGCATCGGACTGTACCTTTATTATTGGCAGAGTCTAAGTTCTCAGGAAATATTAAAAACTGGACTTCCCTAATGGCTGCTGATGCTGACATGACATTAGAGGTATGATCACATCATTTAATTCCTCCAGAGCCAATTTCTAAAAGTATAATTGCATAATTAAGATGTGAGCTTTTCTTGTTTGTGATTGCCACACCAAGTCTATATGTGAGTAGATAAAACATTCTAACATTTAAATTATTGATGCATAGTATTATTTACTTGGTCATTATTTTTTAAAAGATTATTTTTATGCATAATTTGTTTATGGCAATAAAGTAAAGGGTAAAGGGAAAATGTACCCTCTTTATATATGTTCTTTGTGTCTTTAGGTGTGTTGTTAAAATGGCTGTTGGCATATAACATTAATTACTTGATATGCCTTCTATTTGTTACAGAAATATGTAGCCAAAGTTGAAAGACTGTTATTATAATTCTGTGCCTTTCCAGGTTCACTATTATAATGAAGTCCATGCTGTTTGGGAACCACTGATTGAGAGAGTGGAGAGGAAAAGACAGTGGAATTTAAAACTTGATGTAAGGAAACCATAAAGTATCTTTATGTAGAATGACACTATTCACATTCATTTATGTTTTTGCTGAACACAATCATATATATATGTTTAGATTCTTGAGATGTATTAGCATCCTTGAGGCCCTTTTAGGGGGTCCATGGAGTCAAAACAATTTTCATAATAGTACTCAGATAGTATATATCATTTTCATTCTTATGCTCTCATGAGCATACAATGGAATTTTCCAGAGACTATGTAATATTGTAACAGAATGAATATAGGAGCAAAAATCAACCCACCTGTCTCCTCTTAAAGCAGGCACTGAAGAGATTTGTAAATGCCCCTCTTCTCACTATATATTTTTAGATGTTATTTTTAAATTAACATTTGAAATCTTGTCAATTTTAGTTCCTAATAGGGTACACATTAGTAGACAAAAGAAGCTCTTTGAGATCCTCAGTGACTTTAAGGACCAAAATATTCAAGAACTGCTATTCTAGTTTATGAATTCTTTGTTTTGTCTTTATGGTACTTCTTGAGAACACTTCAGAATCCTAGATGTGGAGTACCATTTTTCTAAATTAAAAGGAACATGAGTGACATACCCTTAACAAATTATCCCAGTATACCTCTCCCAGCGGGCTGACTGAAGTGTGAGGCACTGAAACCGACTCAGCAGATTCTTACTTTAAAGATTAGAAGTCAGTCTATGTCCCAGGTTCCTCTTAGTAAAGTAGAAGTAGTATTTCTGACTTAACGTATCTCATAGACAAGCTGACAAAGAATATTTTACAAGGCTCTTGAAATGTTATTAGAATAAAAACTATGATGAAATCTGATGGCTCATTGAAAGTTTATTATATTATTTATGGATGATTGTCAGTTACAAGTGGAAGGAATCCATGTTACTACCAATATAGATCAGTTTAGACTTCAGGGTCATTTTAGATTGTTCATCAACACATAATGACCAGTAAGTCAGGCAACACTGATTAAATAGCTTGTTCTGAGACCGCACAAGAGAAATACTGTAGCTGACTCTGAGAACTTGCATGGCACAATTCTAAGCATTATCCCATGCATTGACTGTACACTGAAAGAAAGAATGCTGATTGTTGCTAAATCAAAGTGTAGCACTTAGTACTTTTGAAACTGAGACTAAGTAGCCTTAATATAAAATGACCAGTTAAGGAGAATTTAACTCTATTGAGAGTTTTAAAATTTTATTACTAATTGGATAATAATTTAAATTTGTTGTGTGATTTGTCCTCAGGTAAAGAAGAATCCAGTCCAGGACAAAAGTTTGATGCCAGGAGATGATTTTATTTTTCTTCCTGAGCCACAAACAGCAATTCATATTTCTTCAGGAGATACAATGAATATAACAATATCCAAAAGTTGTCTTAATGTTTTCAACAATTTAGCCAAAGTATGTTTGGTTTTTGTTTAAAATATTTCAAATGGAATTTTAAATGAAACATGTATGGATTATTTATATTCATCATCAAAATCAGTTTCCTAAAAAATGTGTAGTCATTAATTTTAGAGAACATTTGTAGTTTGCAAAAATTTTATTGTGTTGTTATGTTCCTTTTTAGGGTTTTTCAGAGGGCACTGCTTCTACTTTTGACTACTCTTTAAAAGATAGGGCTCCTTTCACAGTAAAAAATGCTGTAGGTATTCCCATTAAGGTACAGCCCAGTCATAATCTCAGAGTAATGGGCTTCCCTGAGAAAAGTGGTGTTATTGATGTTGATGCTGGTCAGAGTTTGGAATTGGAATATGCCAGTATGGAACCTTCACATTCTGGGAAACTGTCTATACTGAGCCGCCAAGAAAGCTCCCTCTTCACCCTGACCTTTGGTATGTTATGTTTATTTTATTTTAAAGACATTTTTGGAATTGTTGATGTGGGCTTATTTTTCATAAAATATGAGAAAGATATTTTGCTTCAAATAACATTGGTAGCCAGCTATTTCTAAAGGCTTGAAACAAACAGTTGGTAAACTCTGTTCTTCCTTTAAATTGAGAAAATTAAACTTCATTAATTTAAGAATTACCACAGAAAACAAGGTTATTTCTGTACCTTTAAATAATACAATGTGTAGTATTTTTCAAAAAGGATGGGAGTTCAGTGAGGAGAGAAAATAACTATATTCAGAGGTCCTAAAATATTGACATTAATTATCACCATTACCAAGGACAAGATGATTATTGCTATATATAGTTGAGAGAGTAAGGAGCATGTTTAAAACGTTCAAAACTGCAAGAGAAGTTGTTTTGGGTCAAAAATTTTTATAAAAATAACCATTTTCCTGGAGGAATTCTGGGAAGATGGTAGCGTGAGCAGGGTGGTTGATGTCTCCTCACAAAACCATATATATTTGTGAAAGTACAACAAATACAACTATTTCCTAAAAGAGAGACCAGAAGATACAATACAACAGCCAAGCTACAGTTACATCTGCAAGAACTCAGCGTCTCACGAAGCGGGTGAGATACAAAGCCACGACCCGGCGGGACCCGAGCATTCTTGCACCCGAGCACACCGGCGGGAGGAAAAGAATCAGAGTAGGGAGGGAGTGGAAGCACAGGCCGGCTAAATAACCAGCCCTGGTGATCTGCACCAGGAGCACAGACACACATCACATTGTGTATCGGAGGTTAGAGAAACAGAAGGGCAGGATCTAAGATGGAGACTGCAAGCGGGTCCCTTCAGCCGGCTCCCCAGGACAATAAAAAAGTGGGAGCTTATTTAAAAGTATTAAAGAGACAAGGGCCCAAAAGTGGAACAGGATCGTCCCAGTGCACTCAGCCCAGCAGGCTGGGAGTCTTGGGGAGTTTCAGACCCACTGGCCGGCAGCCGGGCAAAGCAACCGCGCCGAGGCTTCCCACAGAGATCAGCAGCCTGCCATTCGTTTCCTGCCTGCCCCTCGGCGGGGGCCGCCATCAGATCCACCACTGCTGCGGAACAGCGGAGGAGCGGCCCCGCCCATACCAACCTCACAGAATCCCCTCCTGGCTGGTGTGCAGCTAAGCGGGAAGAGCCCCAGAACCAGGACCGGAAGGCAGCAAGGGGACCAGAATGCACCCAGCGAGACTGCAAACCCCAACAGTGCTATAGGCTAGGCTGAGGGCGATCCCTCACACAGACAGCTCCGGGGATTATCTGAGAGACTGCTTCCCAGTGTGCAGGAAAAAAGCTCAGGCCCCTGAAAGGGCAAGGAGAATAACAAGCAGGAAGGGATTTTGTTCTCCCAGCTGACACACGTGGTACCTACCAGTGACCACTTCTATCACCATGAAAAGACAGAGGAATATGGTACAGACAAAGATCAGCCAGACAACTCCGGAGAGGGGGCCTGATGGGGTAGACCTACACAATCTTCCTGAAAAAGAATTCAGAATAAAAGTCATAACCATGCTGATGGATCTACAGATAAATATGCAAGAGCTAAGGGAGGAAGTGAGGAAAGACAGTGCAGAAATTAGACAAGCGATTGATGGGCTTAGGGGCAGAGTGGACGAGTTGCAAGAGACTATGAATGGAATGCAAATCAGACAACAGTAATACAGAGAAGCTGAGGCAGAGAGAAAGAAAAGGATCTCTAGGAATGAAAGAATATTAGGACAACTGTGGGACCAATCTAAACAGAACAATATTCGCATTATAGGAGTACCAGAAGAAGAAGAGAGAGAAAAATGGATAGAAAGAGTCTTTGAAGAAATAATTGCTGAAAACATCCCCAAACTGGGGAAGGAAATAGTTTCTCAGACCATGAAAGCCCACAGATCTCCCAACACAAGGGACCTAAGGAAGACAACACCAAGACACATAATTAAAAAGGCAAAGATAAAAGATAAGGACAGAGTATTACAGGCAGCTAGAGAGAGAAAAAAGATCACCTAAAAAGGAAAACCCATCAGGCTATCATCAGACTTCTCAACAGAAACCTTACAGGCCAGAAGAGAATGGCATGATATATTTAACATAATGAAACAGAAGGGCCTTGAACCAAGAATATTGTATGCAGCACGAATATCATTTAAATTTGAGGGAGGGATTAAACAATTTCCAGACAAGAGAAAGCTGAGGGAGTTCCCCTCTCATAAACCACCTCTACAGGATGTCTTAAAGGGACTGCTCTAGATGGAAGCACTCCTAGGCTAAAAAGATGTCACCAGAGAAAATAAAATCTTAGCAAAGAAAGCAGACCATCCAAATACTAACTAAAGGCAAAAAGTAAAGTCAACTATCCACAAAAACAGTCGAAGGAAACATAAAAGAGTACAGAATAAAACATCTAGTATATAAAGAATGGAGGAAGAAGAATAAGAAGGGAGAGAAATAAAGAATCATCAGACTGTGTTTATAATAACTTAAAAAGAAAGTTAAGTTAGACTGTTAGATAGTAAAGAAGCTACCCTTGAACCTTTGGTAACCACGAATCTAAAGCCAGCAATGGCAATAAGTACATATCTATCGATAATCACCCTAAATATAAATGGACTGAATGCACCAATCAAAAGACACAGAGCAATAGAATGGATAAAAAAGCAAGACCCACCTGTATGCTGCTTACAAGAGACTCACCGCAAATCCAAATATATACACAGACTAAAGGTGAAAGGATGGAAAAGATATTTCATGCAAACAACAAGGAGAAAAAAGCAGGTGTTGCAGTACATGTATCAGACAAAACAGACGTCAAAACGAAGAAAGTAGCAAGAGATAAAGAAGGACATTACATAATGATAAAGGGGTCAGTCCAACAAGAGGACATAACCATTTTAAATATATATGCACCCAACACAGGAGCGCTGACATATGTGAAATAAATACTAACAAAATTAAAGGAGGAAATAGAAAGCAATGCATTCATTTACGGAGACTTCAACACACCACTCACTCGAAATAATCCAAAGATAAATGACGTAATTAAAACAGAGACCAAAAAATATATGGAGACTAATGAAAACAATAACACAAAGACACAATTTCTGTGGGACGCAACAAAGGCAGTTCTAAGAGGAAAGTATATTGCAATCCAGGCCTATTTAAGGAAGAACAATCCCAAATGAATAGTCTAAAGATACATTTATTGAAATTGGAAAAAGAAGAACAAATGAGGCCCAAAGTCACCAGAAGGAGGGACATAATAAAGATCAGAGAAGAAATAAATAAAATTGAGAAGAATAAAACAACAGAAAAAAAATCAATGAAACCAAGAGCTGGTTCTTTGAAAAAATAAACAAAATAGATAAACACCTAGCCAGACTTATTAAGAGAAAAAGAGAATCTACACACATAAACACAATCAGAAATGAGAAAGGAAAAATCACGACGTATCCCACAGAAATACAAAGAATTATAAGAGAATATTATGAGAATCTATATGCTAACAAGCGGGAAAACCTAGAAGAAATGGACAACTTTTTAGAAAAATACAACCTTCCAAAACTGATCAAACAAGAAACAGAAAAACTAAACAGACCAATCACCAGCAACGAAATTGAATTGGTAATCAAAAAACTACCCAAGAACAAAACCCCCGGGCCAGATGGTTTCACATCTGAATTTTACCAGACATACAGAGAAGAAATAATAACCATTCTCCTTAAAGTTTTTCAAAAAATAGAAGAGGAGGGAATACTTCCAAACTCATTCTATAAAGCCAGCATCACTGAAATACCAAAATCAGGCAAAGACCTCATCAAAAAAGAAACTTGCAGACCAATATCCCTAAGGAAAATAGATGCAAAAATACTCAACAAAATATTAGCAAACTGAATTCAAAAATACATGAAGAGGATCATACACCATGATCAAGTGGGATTCATCCCAGGGATGCAGGGATGGTACAACATTCGAAAATCCATCAACATCATCCACCACATCAATAAAAAGAAGAACAAAAACCACATGATCATCTCCATAGATGCTGAAAAAAGCAGTTGACAAAATTCAATATCCATTCATGATAAAAACTCTCAACAAAATGGGTATAGAGGGCAGGTACCTCAACATCATAAAGGCTATATATGACAAACCCACAGCTAACATCATACTTAACAGCGAGAAGCTGAAAGCTTTTCATCTAAGATCGGGAACAAGACAGGGATGCCCATTCTCTCCACTGTTATTCAACATAGTACTGGAGGTCCTACCATGGCAATCAGACAAAACAAAGAAATACAAGGCATCCAGACTGGCAGGGAAGAAATTAAACCGTCCCTATATGCAGATGACATGATATTGTACATAAAAAACCCTAAAGACTCCACTCCAAAACTACTAGAACTAATTTCTGAATTCAGTAAAGTTGTAGGATACAAAATCATTACACAGAAATCTGTTGATTTCCTTTACACCAATGATGAACTAACAGAAAGAGAAACCAGGACAATTTCATTCACAACTGCATCCAAAAGAATAAAATACCTAGGAATAAACCTAACGAAGGAAGTGAAAGACCTATACCCTGAGAACTACAAGACACTCCTAAGAGAAATTAAAGAGGACACTAACAAATGGAAATTCATCCCATGCTCTTGGCCAGGAAGAATTAATATTGTCAAAATGGCCATCCTGCCTAAAGCCATCTACAGATTCAATGCAATCCCTATCAGAATAACAATAGCATTTTTCAATGAACTGGAACAAATAGTTCTAAAATTCATATGGAACCACAAAAGACCCCGAATAGCCAAAACAATCCTGAGAATGACGAATAAAACAGGGGGAATTAGACTCCCTGACTTCAAGCTCTACTACAAAGCCACAGTAATTAAAACAATTTGGTATTGGCGCAAGAACAGACCCACACACCAGTGGAACAGAATAGAAAATCCGGACATTAACCCAAACATATATGGTCAATTAATATATGATAAAGGAGCCTTGGACATACAGTAGGGAGATGACAGCCTCTTCAGCAGCTGGTGTTGGCAAAACTGGACAGCTACATGTAAGAGAATGAAACTGGACTACTGTCTAACCCCATACACAAAAGTAAATTCAAAATGGATCAAAGACCTGAATGTAAGTCATGAAACCATAAAACTCTTAGAAAGAACATAGGCAAAAATCTCTTGGACGTAAACATGAGTGACTTCTTCATGAACATATCTCCTCAGGCAAGGGAAACAAAAGCAAAAATGAACAAGTGGGACTATATCAAGCTGAAAAGCTTCTGTACAGCAAAGGACACCATCAATAGAACAAAAAGGCATCCTACAGTTTCGAAGAATATATTCATAAATGACATGTCAGATAAGGGGTTGACATTCAAAATATATAAAGAACTCACGCACCTCAACAAACAAAAAGTAAATAATCCAATTAAGAAATGGGCAGAGGACATGAAAAGACACTTCTCCAAAGAAGAAATTCAGGTGGCCAACAGGCACATGAAAAGATCCTCCACATCGCTAATCATCAGAGAAATGCAAATTAAAACCACAATGAGATATCACCCTCACACCTGTAAGGATGGCCAACATCCAAAACACAAACGACAACAAATGTTGATGAGGATGTGGAGAAAGGGGAACCCTGCTAAACTGCTGGTGGGAATGCAAATTAGTTCAACCATTATGGAAAGCAGTATGGAGGTTCCTCAAAAAACTCAAAATAGAAATACCATTTGACCCAGGAATCCCACTCCTAGGAATTTACCCTAAGAATGCGGCAGCCCAGTTTCAAAAAGACAGATGCACCCCTATGTTTATCACAGCACCAGGAAATGGAAGCAACCTAAGTGTCCAACAGTAGATGAATGGACAAAGAAGATGTGGTACATATACAGAATGGAATATTATTCAGCCATAAGAAGAAAACAAATCCTACCATTAACAACAACATGGATGGAACTAGAGGGTATTATGCTCAATGAAATAAGCCAAGCGGAAAAAGACAAGTATCAAATGATTTCACTCATATGTGGAGCATAAGAGCAAAGAAAAAAAAAAAAGAAACTGAAAGAACGAAACAGCAGCAGACTCACAGAACCCAAGAATGGACTAACAGTTACCAAAGGGAAATGGACTGGGGAGGATGGGTGGGAAGGGAGGGACAAGGGGGAAAAAGGAGCATTACGATTAGCAGACACAATGGTGGGCCGGTCATGCGGAAGGCTGTACAACTCAGAGAAGACAGGTAGTGATTCTATAGCATCTCACTACGCTGTTGGACAATGACTGTAATGGGGTTGGTGGGGGGGACCTGATGAAGTGGGGAGTTTAATAAGCATAATGTTGTACATATAATTGTATATTAATGATACCAAAATTAAAAAATATTAATAGTAACCATTTTCCTTTCTGTTAGTTCCTGTTGTCTTAGAAATAATATTTTGTGTAGCCATCATTTTTAGTCTTGAGGAAGAATACTCTTGTCATAATTTTTGAGGTGCTGATGTGTCTTAGAGAAATATAGGTAATTAATTTTGAAATGCTTCTCATTTATGCTTTGCCTTAGTACCTCATGGATATACAGAAGTTGCAAAAATCCCTGTTGCCAGACCCGGACGGCGATTGTATAATGTACGGAATCCCAATGCCAGTTGTTCTGACTCAGTCGTGGTACAAATAGATGCAACTGAAGGGAATAAAGTAATTACCCTTCGCTCTCCTCTGCAGGTAATGCAGTTAAAGTTAATTGTGTACCTTCAAGTATATCATGAAATATTAAATCATTTAGCTGACCACAGGAATATAGTAAAACTTCATTTGGTCAACACTAATTATTCAGAAATAAAGAATGGATTGAACTGGCTGAACTTCCCCGTCCAAATTGTTTTTTGTAATAGTATTCCTTTTAAATGTTTAATGAAACAATCTTGTCATGGTAAGCCCATTTTTGTTCAAAATTAATAGAGCTTTTTGTTCCTTTAAAGATTTAGAACTGAGAAATAATAATTACAGCTGGTTGTTAGATAGGATAACATTCCATTCTCTTTGTGTATTACTTGGGATTGTAATTTTCAAGTTGGTGTGAAGGAATATTGGAATGATTTAGAAAATTTTAGCTTCTTATTCTGTAGAAGTATTTCCTTTTCTATCTTTAAGTCTTAATGCATTTTTCTTCTCTGTATCATTACAGGTTTCAGTAAATGGTCAGCAGAAGAACATTAAAAAATTTTTTTTATTTTGGTATCATTAATCTACAATTGCATGTGCAACATTATGGTTATTAAACTCCCCACTTGATCAGGTTCCCTCCACCAATCCCATTACAGTCACTGTACATCAGCGTAGTGAGATGCTTTAGAGTCACTACTTGTCTTCTCTGAGTTATACAGCCCTCCCCTTGCCCCCCAACTTTGTGTCTGCTAAACATAATGCCCCTTTTCCCCCTTATCCCTCCCTTCCCACCCATCCTCCCCAGTCCTTTGCCCTTTGGTAACTGTTAGTCCATTCTTGGGTTCTGTGAGTCTGCTGCTGTTTTGTTCTTTCAGTTTCTTTTTTTTTTTCTTTGCTCTTATGCTCCACATATGAGTGAAATCATTTGATACTTGTCTTTTTCCACTTGGCTTATTTCATTGAGCATAATACCCTCTAGTTCCATCCATGTTGTTGCAAATGGCAGGATTTGTTTTCTTCTTATGGCTGAATAATATTCCATTGTGTATATGTACCACATCTTCTTTATCCATTCATCTACTGATGGACACTTAGGTTGCTTCCATTTCTTGGCTATGGTAAATAGTGCTGCAATAAACATAGGGGTGCATCTGTCCTTTTCAAATTGGGCTGCTGCATTCTTAGGGTAAATTCCTAGGAGTGGAATTCCTGGGTCAAATGGTATTTCTATTTTGAGTTTTTTGAGGAACCTCCATACTGCTTTCCATAATGGTTGAACTAATTTGCAGTCCCACCAGCAGTGTAGGAGGGTTCCCTTTTCTCCACATCCTCGCCAACATTTGTTGTTGTTTGTGTTTTGGATGTTGGCCATCCTCACTGGTGTGAGGTGATATCTCATTGTGGTTTTAATCTGCATTTCTCTGATGATTAGCGATGTGGAGCATCTTTTCATGTGCCTGTTGGCCATCTGAATTTCTTCTTTGGAGAAGTGTCTATTCATGTCCTCTGCCCATTTCTTAATTGGATTATTTACTTTTTGTTTGTTGAGGTGCGTGAGTTCTTTATATATTTTGAATGTCAACCCCTTATCTGACATGTCATTTATGAATATATTCTTCGAAACTATAGGATACCTTTTTGTTCTATTGATGGTGTCCTTTGCTGTACAGAAGCTTTTCAGCTTGATATAGTCCCACTTGTTCATTTTTGCTTTTGTTTCCCTTGCCTGAGGAGATATGTTCATGAAGAAGTCACTCATGTTTACGTCCAAGAGATTTTTGCCTATGTTCTTTCTAAGTATTTTATGGTTTCATGACTTACATTCAGGTCTTTGATCCATTTTGAGTTTACTTTTGTGTATGGGGTTAGACAGTAGTCCAGTTTCATTCTTTTACATGTAGCTGTCCAGTTTTGCCAACACCAGCTGCTGAAGAGGCTGTCATCTCCCCACTGTATGTCCAAGGCTCCTTTATCATATATTAATTGACCATATATGTTTGGGTTAATGTCTGGATTTTCTATTCTGTTCCACTGGTGTGTGGGTCTGTTTTATTCGTCATTCTCAGGATTGTTTTGGCTATTCGGGGTCTTTTGTGGTTCCATATGAATTTTAGAAGTATTTGTTCCAGTTCATTGAAAAATGCTATTGTTATTCTGATAGGGATTGCATTGAATCTGTAGATGGCTTTAGGCAGGATGGCCATTTTGACAATATTAATTCTTCCTGGCCAAGAGCATGGGATGAATTTCCATTTGTTAGTGTCCTCTTTAATTTCTCTTAGGAGTGTCTTGTAGTTCTCAGGGTATAGGTCTTTCACTTCCTTCGTTAGGTTTATTCCTAGGTATTTTATTCTTTTGGATGCAGTTGTGAATGAAATTGTTGTCCTGGTTTCTCTTTCTGTTAGTTCATCATTGGTGTAAAGGAAAGCAACAGATTTCTGTGTATTGATTTTGTATCCTACAACTTTACTGAATTCAGAAATTAGTTCTAGTAGTTTTGGAGTGGAGTCTTTAGGGTTTTTTATGTACAATATCATGTCATCTGCAAATAGTGACAATTTGACTTCTTCTTTACCAATCTGGATGCCTTGTTTGTCTTTGTTTTGTCTGATTGCCATGGCCAGGACCTCCAGTACTATGTTGAATAACAGTGGAGAGAATGGGCATCCCTGTCTTGTTCCCGATCTTAGATGAAAAGCTTTCAGTTTCTCGCTGTTAAGTATGTTGTTAGCTGTGGGTTTGTCATATATGGCCTTTATGATGTTGAGGTACTTGCCGTCTATACCCATTTTGTTGAGAGTTTTTATCATGAATGTGTGTTGAATTTTGTCAACTGCTTTTTCAGTATCTATGGAGATGATCATGTGGTTTTTGTTCTTCTTTTTGTTGATGTGGTGGATGATGTTGATGGATTTTTGAATGTTGTAACATCCTTGCATCCCTGAGATGAATCCCACTTGTTCATGGTGTATGATCCTTTTGATGTATTTTTGAATTCAGTTTACTAATATTTTGTTGAGTAGTTTTGCATCTATGTTCCTCAGGGATATTGGTCTGTAATTTTCTTTTTTGATGAGGTCTTTGCCTGATTTTGGTATTTGAGTGATGCTGGCTTTTAGAATGAGTTTGGAAGTATTCGCTCGTCTTCTATTTTTTGGAAGACTTCAAGGAGAATGGGTATTATTTCTTCTCTGTATGTCTGGTAAAATTCAGACGTGAATCCATCTGGCCCGGGGTTTTTGT
Organism: Smutsia gigantea; assembly: GCA_032199065.1. Lineage (NCBI taxonomy): Eukaryota > Metazoa > Chordata > Mammalia > Pholidota > Manidae > Smutsia > Smutsia gigantea. The sequence goes on along the minus strand of JAVSCE010009663.1, from coordinate 405,198 downwards.
TCTTGGGTATTTTTTTGATTACTGTTTCATTTTTTCTTGCTGGTGATTGGTCTGTTTAAGTTTTCTGTTTCTTGCTTGGTCTGTCTTGGAAGTTTATATTTTTCTAAGAAGTTGTCCATTTCTTCTATGTTTTCCTTCTTGTTAGCATATAGATTTTCATAGTATTCTCTTATAATTCTTTGTATTTCTGTGGGGTCCGTCATGATTTTTCCTTTCTCATTTCTGATTCTGTTTATGTGTGTAGATTCTCTTTTTCTCTTAATAAGTCTGGCTAGGTGTTTATCTATTTTGTTTATTTTTTCAAAGAACCAGCTCTTGGTTTCATTGATTTTTTTTTCTGTTGTTTTATTCTTCTCAATTTTATTTATTTCTTCTCTGATCTTTATTATGTCCCTCCTTCTGTTGACTTTTCGTCTCATTTGTTCTAGAACATTTCTTTTTATAAGGAGCACTAGGTAAAAATGAAAAGATTTCAAATTTTGGCCATTGTTCTTTCTCAGGTTGCTTTGAGTTCCAGGCTTTATATCATATTATAGTCAAAGAAAAAAAATTGTATTACTTTTCCTCATATTTCTTTTGCTATCCTTTTTTGTTTAGTCTCATAATACATTGAGGAAATTGTTGTAATGGAGAAATATGATGTAGAAAAAAAGGAGAAAATACCTGGTTGAAATCTTTAATGATTAATACATATTTAGAGTAATATTATATGGTAACAATAAACATCAGCATGTAATATATAGAGCATGTGAATATCCTAAAAATTTTCAGCTGTCGCTTTAAGATCATGTTTCATATATATAGCAGTTAAGTACCCTAAAATTTTTCAATTACCAATAAAAATATCTTCTAGTTTTGGGCTTGAAACATTTTAGATGTAAAAGTAATTGTGTGCAGCTCAAATTTTTCTTTTGAATGTCTGCATCTTTCTAAACAACTTGTATGTCTTTTACCCAACAGATTAAAAATCATTTCTCTGTTGGATTCATCATCTATAAATCTGTTAAGAATGTTAAGCTACTGGAGCGCATTGGAGTAGCCAGACCTGAAGAGGAGTTCCATGTTCCTTTAGATTCATATAGGTAGGTACTTCCTTGAATATGCAAAGCTTTAAAAGGTTCATGAAATATATTTAAAATTCTGTAATTGAGATCTATACTGTAGAACAATAGTCACTTCAAATACGAAGGCAATGAAAATAAAAATAGGTGTCAGAAAATTGTAAAACATCAAACATATTACCACAAGAAATTTTCATCTGGTAAATTCAGTGATACTATAAATGTATTTATAACTGTATGTCTTAAAACTGGCTCTTATAGATCTTTAGGAAATAAAAATATGACACTTTTTTTTTAAGTTATCATGGTTTACAGAGTGTTCTTTTTTTCCAGAAAGTTTCTCCACGAGTTAGTTATGTGACTTCTAGCAAATTTCTTAACCTTTCATTGTCTTGTTTTCCTCATCTTTAAAAATAGGAATAATAGTACTTATCTTGTAGAGTTAACCAAGATTTAATGAGATTCTTTTTATTAAACTCTTTATAAAAGCTTTTTCTAACTCTGTTTTCTTTTTCTGTAGAAGCCAATTATTTATTCAGCCAGCTGGTATCTTAGAGGATCAATACAAAGAATCCACCACTTACATTTCCTGGAAGGAGGAACTTCACAGGTGCAGGGAAGTCAGATGTGTGCTGCAGTGTCCGTCAATTGAAGTCAACTTCTTACCTCTCGTAGTCACTACAATTGCTCTGCCTGATGAATTAAGCTATATATGTACACATGATGAAGACTGGGATCCAGCTTACATTATTCATCTGTATCCTACCGTCACGTTGCGGAATCTTCTTCCATATTCCCTAAGGTACTTACTTGAGGTATGTCTCTCTTATTTTATTCGACTTTTCTTATTTGTGTCGAGTGAATTCTAGTTTTTTAATGGTATTTTTAGTTGAGGTTAGTGTTTTATGTAGCATGCTTGTAACGCTTTAATAATACTAGCAGAAATTGGTACAGCATTTACTATGGGCCAGCCACAGTACCATGTACTTTACATGTATTAGCACTTTTCATCTTTTCAGTAACCTCCTGAAGTAGGTACAAGTGTTATACCCCTTGTACAGATGTGTAAATAAACTGAGTTATAGGGTTTAAGTGACTGGCCCAAGATCCCACAGCTAATAAGCTGTAGAGCTGGGATTGGTCCTAGGCAGTTTGGCTCCTTGCTCCCTACCACCAGACTCTGCTGCATGTGCTATAAATTAAGAGACAATCTCTTTTTAATTAAGTAAAAGTCCATTGGGTAAAGGATAGAACAAAGCCAGTGAGAAAATATTTCATCTTGTTTTATTCTAAACTTAATTCTGAAGTTTTTATTGTAGTTAGGATTATTTGGTCTAGGTTTCTATTGAATTTAAAAATAATTATTGTCTCTTTTAAGAAATAATGAGAAATATTTCCTAGTAATGAAGTATGATAAATATTTTTTTAAATTTCTATGTGCCACAACATTTTAAGATACAAGAGTCTGCAAAATGTTTGGAAACTAAATTATTTCCTTTCTTTATCTGACAATGAGCTATCCCTAAACTGTGGAGACTAACATTAAGTATATGAACGAAATAATATTTATACAAGAGAAGCTTTCAGTAAGGAAGACTGATTTTTTCTATGTTGCTATTATTCATTCTTAATATAATTCCACCTTACTTAGATAGCTTGTCAGAATAGTTTGATATCATTTTCCTTTTTCTATTTGAATGAGAACCATTAAGCATAGAATGTGAAAAAAGGATGAAGCTGAAATCTTGGTAGCCTAGTGACTCATTTAATGACGTTGTTCTTTTTTTTTTAATAGTTATCTTATGTATTTATTTATTTTTATTAAGGTATTATTGATATACACTCTTATGAAGGTTTCACATGAAAAAACAATGTGGTTACTACACTTACCCATATTATCAAGTCCCCACTCATACCCCAGTTCAGTCACTGTCCATCAGTATAGTAAGATGACACAGATTCACTGTTTGCCTTTTCTGTGCTACACTGTTTTCCCCATGATACCCCACACCATGTGTATTAAACATAATACCCCAGAGTCCCCTTCTCCCACCCTCCCCACCCACCCTCCCACACCCCTCCTCTTTGGTAACCACTAGTTCCTTCTTGGAGTCTCTGAGTCTGCTACTATTTTGTTCCTTCAGTTTTGCTTTGTTGTTATACTCCACAAATGAGGGAAATCATTTGGCACTTGTCTTTCTCCGCCTGTCTTATTTCACTGAGCATAATATCCTCCAGCTCCATCCATGTTGTTGCAAATGGTAGGATTTGTTTCCTTATGGCTGAATAGTATTCCATTGTGTATATGTACCACATCTTCTTTATCCATTCATCTACTGATGGACACTTAGGTTGCTTCCATTTCTTGGCTATTGTAATACGTGCTGCAATGAACATAGGGGTGCATATGTCTTTGTGAATCTGAGAAGTTGTATTCTTTGAGCAAATTCCAAGGAGTGGGATTCCCGGGTCAAATGGTATTTGTATTTTTAGTTTTTTGAGGAACCTCCATATTTCTTTGCACAATAGTTGAACTAGCTTACATTCCCACCAGCAGTGTAGGAGGGTTCCCCTTTCTCCGCATCCTCACCAACATTTGTTGTTCTTAGTCTTTTGGATGGTGGCCATCCTTACTGGTGTGAGGTGAAATCTCATTGTGGTTTTAATTTGCATTTCCCTAATGATTAGTGATGTGGAGCATCTTTTCGTGTCTGTTGGCCATCTGAATTTCTTCTTTGGAGAACTGTCTCTTCATATCCTCTGCACATTTTTTAATTGGGTTATTTGCTTTTTGGGTGTAGAGGCATGTAAGTTCTTTATATATTTTGGATGTTAACCCGTTGTCGGATATGTCATTTACAAATATATTCTCCTATACTGTTGGATGCCTTTTTGTTCTGTTGATGGTGTCCTTTGCTGTACAGAAACTTTTTAGTTTGATGTAGTCCCATGTGTTCATTTTTGCTTTTGTTTCCCTTGCTTGAGGAGATGCATTCAGGAAGAAGTCGTTCATGCTTATATTCAGGAGATTTTTGTCTATGTTGTCGTCCAAGAGTTTTATGGTTTCATGACTTACATTCAGGTCCTTGATCCATTTCGAGTTTACTTTTGTGTATGGGGTTAAACAATAATCCAGTTTCATTCTCTTGCATGTAGCTGTCCAGTTTTTCCAACACCAGCTGTTGAAGAGGCTGTCATTTGCCCATTGTATGTCCATGGCTCCTTTATCATATATTAATTGACCATATATGGTTGGGTTTATATCAGGGCTCTCTAGTCTATTCCATTGGTCTATGGGTCTGTCCTTGTGCCAGTACCAAATTTTCTTGAGTGCTGTGTCTTTATAGTAAAGCTTGAAGTTGGGGAGCATAATCCCCCCAGCTTTATTCTTCCTTCTCAGGATTGCTTTGGCTATTCCGGGTCTTTTGTGGTTCCATATGAATTTTAGAATGATTTTTTCTGGTTTGTTGAAACATGCTGTTGGTATTTTGATAGGAATTGCATTGAATCTGTAGATTGCTTTGGGCAGCATGACCATTTTGACAATATCAATTCTTCCTATCCATGAGCACAGGATGTGTTTCCATTTACTGGTATGTCCTTTAATTTCTCTCATGGGTGTCTTGTAGTTTTCAGAGTATAGGTCTTTCACTTCCTTGGTTAGGTTTACTCCTAGGTATTTTATTCTTTTTGATGCAACTTTGAATGGAATTGTTTTCCTGATTTCTCTCTCTGCTAGGTCATTCTTAGTGTATAGGAATGCCATAGATTTCTGCACATCAATTTTGTATCCCGCAACTTTGCCGAATTCAGATATTAGATCTAGTAGTTTTGGAGTCGATTCTTTAGGGTTTTTTATGTACAATATCATGTCATCTGCAAACAGGGATGGTTTAACTTCTTCCCTACCAATCTGGATGCCTTTTATTTCTTTGTGTTGTCTGATTGCTGTGGCTAGGCCCTCCAGTACTATGTTGAATAGAAGTGGGGAGAGTGGGCATCCTTGTCTTGTTCCTGATCTTAGATGAAAAGCTTTCAGCTTCTCACTGTTAAGTATAATGTTGGCTGTGGGTTTGTCCTATATGGCCTTTATGATGTTGAGGTACTTGCCCTCTATACCTATTTTGTTGAGAGTTTTTATCGTGAATGGATGTTGAATTTTGTCAAATGCTTTTTCAGCATCTACGGAGATGATCATGTGGTTTTTGTCCTTCTTTTTGTTGATGTGGTGGATGATGTTGATGGATTTTCGAATGTTGAACCATCCTTGCATCCCTGGAATAAATCCTACTTTATCATGATGGATGATCCTTTTGATGTACTTTTGAATTCGGTTTGCTAATATTTTGTTGAGTATTTTTGCGTCTATGTTCATCAGGGATATTGGTCTATAGTTTTCTTTTTTTGTGGTGTCTTTGCTGGGTTTTGGTATTAGAGTGATGCTGGCATCATAGAATGAGTTTGGAAGTATTCCCTCTTCTTCTACTCCTTGGAAAACTTTAAGGAGGATTGGTATTAGGTCATCCCTAAATGTTTGATAAAATTCAGCCATGAAGCCATCTGGTGCATGTGTTCTGTTCTTAGGTAGGTTTTTGATTACCAGTTCAATTTCATTGCTGGTAATGGTCTGTTGAGATTTTGTTTCTTTCTGGGTCAGCCTTCAAAGGTTGTATTTTTCTAGAAAGTTGTCCATGTCTTCTAGGTTATTCAGTTTGTTAGCATATAATTTTTCATAGTATTCTCTAATAGTTCTTTGTATATCTCTGCTGTCCGCAGTGATTTTTCCTTTCTCATTTCTGATTCTGTTCATGTGAGTAGACTCTCTTTTTTTCTTGATAAGTCTGGCTAGGGGTTTATCTATTTTGTTTTATTTTCTTGAAGAACCAGCTCTTGCTTTCGTTGATCCTTTCTATTGTTTCATTCTTCTCACATTTTATTTATTTATGCTCTAATCTTTATTATGTCTCTCCTTCTACTGACTTTGGGTCTCATTTGTTCTTCTTTTTCGTATTTTGTTAATTGTGGGTTTAGACTGTTCATATGGGAATGTTCTTCTTTCCTGAGGTAGGCCTGTATTGCAGTATACTTTCCTCTTAGCATGGCCTTCGCTTTGTCCCACAGATTGTGTGGTGTTCAATTATTGTTGTCATTTGTCTCCATATGTTGCTTGATCTTGGTTTTTATTTGGTCATTGATCCATTGATTATTTAGGAGCATGTTATTAAGCCTCCATGTGTTTGTGGGATATTTCATTTTCTTTGCGTAATTCAGTTCTAGTTTCATTCTTTTGTGGTCTGAGAAGCTGGTTGGTACAATTTCAATCTTTTTGAATTTACTGAGACTCCTTTTGTGGCCTAGTATATGATCTATTCTTGAAAATGTTCCATGTGCACTTGAGAAGAATGTGTATTCTGCTGCTTTTGGGTGTAGAGTTCTGTACATGTCTGTTAGGTCCATCTGTTCTAATGTGTTGTTCAGTGCCTCTGTCTCCTTACTTATTTTCTGTCTGGTTCATCTGTCCTTCAGAGTGAGTGGTGTGTTGAAGTCTCCTAGAATGAATGAATTGCATTGTGTTTCCCCCTTTAATTCTGTTAATATTTGTTTCACATATGTAGGAGCTCCTGTGTTGGGCGCATAGATATTTATAATGGTTATATTATCTTCTTGTTGGATTGACCCTTTTATCATTATGTAATGTCCTTCTTTGTCTCTTGTGACTTTCTTTGTTTTGAGTCTATTTTGTCTGATATAAGTACTGGAACTCCTGCTTCTTTCTCCCTGTTAGTTGCATGAAATGTCTTTCTCCATCCCTCCACTTTTAGTCTGTGCATGTCTTTTGGTTTAAAGTGAGTCTCTCGAAGGCAGCATATAGGTGGGTCTTGTTTTTTTATCCATTCAGTGACTCTGTGTCTTTTGAATGGTGCATTCAGACCATTTACATTTAGGGTGATTATGGATAGGTATGTACTTATTGGCATTGCAGGTTTCAGATTCGTGGTTACTAAAGGTTCAAGGTTAACTTCCCTGCTGTCTAAGAGTCTAACAACTCACTTAATATGCTATTATAAACACAATCTAAAGGTTCTTTTTTTGATTGTTTTTTTCCCTCCTCCTTTTTCATCCTCCTCCATTCTTTATATATTAGGTATCACATTCTGTACTGTTTGTCTTTCCCTTGATTGACTTTGGGGATAGTTAATTAATTTTGCTTTTTCTTAGTAATTAGCTGTTCTATTTTCTTTACTGTGGTTTTATTTCCTCTGGTGACAGCTATTAAACAATAGGAACACTTCCATCTATACAGTCCTCCAAAATACACTGTAGAGATCGTTTGTGGGAGGTAAATTCTCTCAGCTTTTGCTTATCTGGGAATTGTTTAATCCCTCCTTCAAATTTAAATGATAATCTTGCCTGATAAAGTAATCTTGGCTCAAGGCCCTTTTGCTTCATTGCATTAAATACATAATGCCACTGCCTTCTGGCCTGTAAGGTTTCTGTTGAGAAGTCTGATGATATGATAGCCTGATATGTTTTCCTCTGTATGTGATGTTTTTTCTCTCTCAAGCTGCTTTTAAAAGTCTGTCTTTATCCATCATCTTTGCCATTTTAATTACTATATGTCTTGATGTCTTCCTTGGGTCCCTTGTGTTTGGAGATCTGCACACCTCCATGGCCTGAGAGACTATCTCCTTCTCCAGATTGGGGAAGTTTTCAGCAATCACCTCCTCAAAGACGCTTTCTATCCCTTTTTCTCTCTCGTGTTCTGGTACCCCTATAATGTGAATATTGTTCCGTTTGGATTGGTCACACAGTTCTCTCAATATTCTTTCATTCTTATGGATCCTTTTTTCTCTCTGTGCCTCAGCTTCTTTGTATTCCTCTTCTCTAGTTTCTATTTCATTTATCGTCTCTTCCACTGTATCCAGTCTGCTTTTAATACCGTCCATTGTGCTCTTCAATGATCAGATCTCTGACTGTAATTCATTCCTGAGTTCTTGAATATCTTTCTGTACCTCCATGAGCACGTTAATGATTATTATTTTGAACTCCCTTTCAGGGAGAGTCATGAGGTCAATATCATTTAAATCTTTCTCAGGAGTTGTATTCATAATTTTACTCTGGACCAGGTTCCTTTGGCGGTTCATATTTGTGTATGGCACCCTCTAGTGCCCAGAAGCTCTCCTCTCTGGAGCTGCTCAGCCCCTCAAGCAATGTCAGGGATTGTAGGGGAGTGGTATTGGTGCCTTGGGGAGGAAAGAGCTGTGTCCTGGTTCCTGGCTGCTATGCCTGTCTCCACTGCCTGAACCAGTGGGCTGAGCACACAGGTATAAGCGTTTTTAATTGCTGTAGACAGATCTTCCCTCTGGCTGGCCTAACACCAGGGTAGGGTTTCCCAGTTTGCAAGCCCAGGGGGGCTGGTCAGGAGAAAGGCACACTAGTCTGCCTGTCACAGAAGGGGTTCTTGGAGCTGTGTAGGCAGCCAGGGAGCTGGAGCACCTGAAGTTCGTGAAAGCTCCCAATCTGCTCGGCAGAGTGCACCTGGACAATTTTGTCCACCTGTCCTTTCTCCTGAGCAGTAAGCTCTGTGCAGTCTTTGCCCCTTTCGCAGCCCTCTTGCTAAGGGCTTCCTTGTTAAGAAGTCTCTCAGACTGCCTGCCTTTCTTTTGTCCAAGAGCAGCTGGATATGGATCCCTGCTTTCCCCAAGCAGCTGGAGTCTTAGTCTCTCCAGGAATTCTGCCTGTCTTAGCTTCCCAATCCCCTAGTTATGAGAGTATCTTGCATGCACCATGAAATGTAGGTTTGTACTCCCAGAGCAGATCTCCAGAGTTAGGTATTCAGGAGTCCCAGATCTCCACTCCCTCCCTGCTCCGTTCCTCTTCTTCCTGCCAGTGAGCTGGGGTGGGGGAAGGGCTTGGATCCCACAGGACCACAGCTTTAGTACATTACCCTTTTCTGTGAGGGCTGCTCTTGTTTCCAGGTGTATGCGGTTTGTTGCAGTCCTCTTTCCTGTTGCTCTTTCAGGAGTAGTTGTAGTAGCTATATTTTCATATTATATGAGGTTTTAGGAGGAAGCCTCTGTCTCACCTCTCATGCCACCATCTTTAATCCAATCCCAGTGACGTTGTTCTTAGTGGACAACAGCCAGGGTTCCTGAATCCAGCCTTTAATTTTTAGCCCACATCTGACTTTCTCAAAACTTCCTGCCATAGGCCTACTGATGGCTAAAAGACAATTTCTACCTTTGGTTATGATTATTGTGTTTTCTTTTTAGTCCTTAGTGGTTATTGGACATTCATAATATGTAAACAGGATACTCATTGAAGACTTGTCAATTAGAATCTGGTAGATTATTTAGCATTGTATAAAATATGGATGCCTATTGCAGAGGTTTTAAAAAAATTGCTCAGCAAATTTCGCTCTTTGTTGGTTTATTTTTAGGGAACAGCAGAAACACATGAACTAGCAGAAGGCAGTACTGCTGATGTTCTACATTCAAGGATCAGTGGAGAAATAATGGAATTAGTACTGGTGAAATATCAAGGCAAAAACTGGAATGGACATTTCCGTATATGTGACACACTTCCTGAATTCTTTCTTGTGTGTTTTTCTTCTGACTCCATGGAAGTGATGACAGTCAATCTGTCAATACATGTCAAGAGAAGTGGCAGCAGGCTGGTGTTATCTGTCTTTAGTCCCTACTGGCTAATCAACAAGACTTCTCGGGTTCTCCAGTATCGTTCAGAAGATATTCATGTGAAGCATCCAGCTGATTTCAGGGATATCATTTTGTTCTCTTTCAAGAAGAAGAACATTTTTAGTAAAAATAAGGTGTGTTTTTGTTGATATAACAAGTTACAATAGATACGTTCATAACCTGGAAATTTGGGAATCATTAGCCTTCCCTAAAACCATGCTTACCTGTTTGCTAAGTACCATTGGTATGAATTAAGTTCAAGGAGACTTTCAAGGAATAAGTAATCAAGTGGGATATTAGGAACTAACAGCAGTAGTTTCCTGAGGCTGAGACTCTTTTCTCCAGTACCCTTAGAAATCTGTTTTTGAGTAGTTTTAGGTGGGAAGCTTGATTTTTTGTAGTTTAGCAGTGACAAAATGGTGTTTCAAAAGATGAACAGTTGAATATGGCATATATTAACTGGGTCCTCCAGTGTATGAAGCTCTAAGCCAGGCCTTTGAGAGAGAAATCTAATAAGCCTGGTGCTTCTGAGCTCTGGTCACTTCTTTGCTTTTTAGACTCCTATTTTGGTGTTGCGTAACACACACTTCCCTGACTGCTCGCCTCTGGGCCGCTGGATATGCTGTATCCTCTGCCTGGAATGCCTTTTCTACTAAGCTTTCCCTATCTGCCACATCTTTTCTGGTTATCTGCTGTTCATCTTTTGGCATTCTGCTCAGGCCTGACAGGTGTGAAGGATTTTCTAACCATCTAAAATGTGGCTAGATATTACATCCATGTTCTCATAGTAGTGGTTCTCAAATTTCAGTGTGCTTCAAATTTATGGATTTTCAATATTAGTGGTTTTCAAATTTCAGAGTCACTTAAAGGGCTTTTAAAACAGATTGCTGGGTTGTACCCCTACAACTTGATCCAGTAAGTCTGGGAATGGCCTGAGAATTTGCATTTCTAACAGATTCCCAGGTGACGCTGATGGTCCGGTTCCAGGGACCACACTTTGAGAACTACTACTGTCTTTGAGTGTTGATTAATCCTTCATATTATATGTTTATATGTTTGACCTCTGATTGTCCTCAGGTTTTTTATAATCTAACTGGGGGGATAGAGGTTAATACAGAAGCACAGTTAGGTTCTTCTATAAACTTTTTTCTAAATTCCGTACCCAAAAAGCAGACTCTTTACCCTCTCACCTTGATAACATTTTGTACTTTCTGCATGGTTCTTACCACATTGCGTTTTGCATCACAATTACTCGTATGAATTTCCTATCTCCTTGTTTAGTTGGAAGCTCACTGAAGACAGACACTATTGTCTTCCATTCTGCTTATCACAAGGCCTTTCATTTAATGTTTGCTGTATAATGTTAAAGGCATACGTTCGCTATATGCTAATACTTTAAGAATTTGTTAGCTCTGCATCAAAAGTCTAACACTGAAAATATTATTTTACATTGTAATTTTTTTTTTTAAGATTAGGGTCTCATTGGTATACACCTTTAAATTCACTATCCCCATCACATAAGCTCTGCTTTTATTGTATTGACCTCGATAGTTTCTATTCTGTAAGCTATTTGCATTATGGCTTTGGTTCTATTTTTCTGTGTCCCATGATACTAAATAAATTTCTAGTGGTCGAGCAACTTTCCATCAAATAAAATTAATGTAGTCTTGTTTTCTTAAATGCTGGTATGTGTTCTCTGGTGTAGGTACAATTAAAAATTTCAACCAGTGCCTGGTCTAGTAGTTTTTCATTGGATACAGTGGGAAGTTACGGGTGTGTGAAGTGTCCTGCCAACAATATGGAATACCTGGTAAGAGTCTGCTTGCTTATTTACATTCAACTTTATTTAACTTTTCTTTAGTCCAGTGAAACAGCTGTATCCTAAGGGTACAGAAATTTGAATTCAAAGTGCTATATGAAAGATGGTTACCTCTACAAATTTCTGGGGCCACAAGTATTAAAAAAAATACTGAATTTTTCAAAGTTTAAGACAGAGATTTGAATCCATCCAAGTAAGCAACTTGGTGAATATTCAGAGTACAGTAGAATCCTTGTTCCATGCCGCTCCCTGCTAACCTTTCCCTAAATCTTAAATTTGTGAAAATTTGAATGATCTTATGCCAGTTGACCTGTTTTATCACCACTTTGAAAATTTTACCTTATTTTATTAACAATAGAGGTAATAAAACAACAAAACTTGAGCCCTTACACTTCACGAAACAAAGTGTATTTGGAATATTAAAAGGTAAGAATACAGATAAAATACATCTGTTATTACAGGTCATCATTAGTTAAATTACTAACTGATGTTTCTTGAATTGATTGCTGATGGAGTCAAACAAAGGAGCCAAAATTTTTCTTCCTAGAAGATAATTAATAGTGGAGTATGGCTTATACTGATTTTATTTAAGAAATCTTATTTTAAAATATTTTAAGAAGTCTGTGTGTGAGTAGTCTGGGTGTGTTTCAGAGAAACTGTATAAAGTACTGGGAAATAATAATAAGCTTGTTTGTTTCCTTTCCACAGGTTGGTGTCAGCATCAAAATGAGCAGTTTTAATCTTACACGAATAGTTACTCTGACTCCCTTTTGTACTATTGCAAACAAGTCATCATTAGAATTAGAAGTTGGTGAAATTGCATCTGATGGGTCAATGCCAACTAATAAGTGGAACTATATTGCTTCTTCAGAGGTAAAATTTCCTTTAATTGGCACCTAAAATATACAAAGAAATACAAGAATATGAATAAGAATTGCATATACTTCTTTATCATACTCTGCTACCATATTTGTGTTAAAATATGACAGCCAATTTTGAAAGAGTTTTCTTTCACAATGTAGCATATGTTTAAAAAAAAAGAAAAAATTATTCATGATAGTTACCACTAGCCCAGACTAGATGGTTAACACTCATTCTTAAGTTCTTCCCATATGTATAGAACATGGATAAGTACTATGAAAAGTACATAAAGATATTGTACTTTGTATTATTTCAGTAGTCAAAATAATGTCTCTATTCAAAAGTGCATAATCTTGATGGGCTTAAGATGCATAAAAAATAACACATGGAGAAAAAGATGATATATGCTAAGTTATAGGTAGTTACAGAATTTCTGAATAGATGACCTAGAAGTTTCCTTGAAAACTTCCTAAAATTCAACCCCCTTAACTTTACAGAGAAGGAAATTGAATCTCATACTTCTCCAAGGTCAGTAGAGTCATTGGAAATTAAGATTATTGTGATCTAGATCAAAAGGGGAAGTTTCATAGAAGAGGTGGTATTTGAACTAAACTTTGCAAGTTCAGTAAGATTTGAGGAGTTGAAGACAATGAAAGAAAGAGTGGGCAAGAGGACAAAGAGGAGCATTAGTGCCTAAATTTGCCTGTTTTCAGCCAAACCAGGTGACCTTAAGGATGGAACCATTCTTCTGTATATCTCTAAGAAAAAAGAGAGATCATGTAATTATTTTTAAAATCTTAACAAGAAGCTTAAAAGAAAGGATTCTCATTACAATACAAACAAATTTAGAGCTGTAGGAGGTATGGGCTTCCAAGGTACTTAGAATGATCTCTGTACACTTGGGAACAAATAAATGATCATTATCTTTTTATCTTTGATGTGAGTTTGATAGCAGAGGTATTTTTATTCAGAAATAGAATTTACCTAGTATTCTCTAACAGAGGGACATTTTGATATTAGGAACTAAAATTTCACTGTTACAGATAAGAAAACAGGCTCAAAGAAACATGATTTGATGCAGATCAAACCACTAGGAAGGACTTGCAGCAAGATCTTTGGTCTTCTCTCCTCTGCCTTCAGCTGTCTTTCTGGTTTATCTAGGATAAGATACTCTACAAAAGAATTCATAGTTAATTAAGGAATCAAAATGTGATATACACAAAAGCAAATGTTATTGAAGATTTTAGTTTTTAAATATTCAAAATATTTGAGGAATTCTTAATAAGCTCTTTCCTACATTGTAGCTATTTCATAAGTACATACAGACTAATATATCTATATTTTTCTAATGGAGTTTCTTAGTTTCATAAATAGTCATCATATCATCAACTCTTAATATGAAATGTGAAGGGAATATTACAAGATACTTAATAATAATTGACTGAAAACTTAATTAGCCACTGTCTTATTTATTACACAGTATGGTTTTAAGGCTGATGTTCACTTTTATATTTTTAGTGCCTTCCATTTTGGCCTGAAAATTTGTCAGGCAAACTTTGTGTGAGAGTGGTGGGCTGTGAAGGATCATCCAAACCATTTTTTTATAACCAACAGGATAATGGCACTTTACTGAGCTTAGAAGATCTGGTAAGTTTTCATGTTTTAAAATAAAATGTCTTTGATTTTTAAAATTTTCTTTAAAACATTTTTTTAAAACATGCTATCCAATCTACTGGTAATTATTTGAAGGTGCTGCTCTATCAGTATGTAATACCATATATGTGTGTATATCGACATATGTATGTATGTACACACACACACACATATATATCTGTAAGAGATCAGAGCCAGTGTGCTTCTCAGTAAGAACTTAAGAAAACAAACTTTGTTTCTACATAACTGTTTGAAATACCAAATATAAGTGTACATTGAATTGGTACCTCAAACATACTTTTTTTTTTCTATTATAGAATGGGGGTATCTTGGTGGATGTAAACACTGCTGAACATTCAACTGTCATAACCTTTTCTGATTACCATGAGGGATCTGCACCTGCCCTAATAATAAACCACACACCATGGGACGTCCTTACATATAAACAGAGGTATGAAAAAAAGGGTTCATTGAAAATCTCATTTGCTTTTAATGGCCTATAATCCTTTCTAGGAAAAACTTGGGGCTAGATGAGTTTCATACTTTAAATGTTTTCAGATTTTAGAAAGGTAATGTGGAACACTTGCTGTTTGTTACTGATGCCCTCAGCAGGTTTTTGACACAGTATTAATCAAACATACTAATACTATTGTAGTAAAAGTTATGAATATGCATACCAAGTGGGATAAATAAAAACATAATCGTCTCACATCAGTTCACATCAGGTTTTGCGGCCAGATGACTTTTGACACCATATTTATAGAAAAATTTTTGGACTTTTGGAGCTTTTTAAATACAGAACTGCATATAAGGAACTGTGAATGTGTTTAAGCATTATTCTTCTTTTGTAATCTGGTAATGTTCAGTGAACCTCTACTTAGAAATGCTTATCTAGGTTTTTTTGGTAGGGGTAGTAGAATATTAAATGAGGGAACAGTGAGTCGGTAGTGATATTGAATGTATAGTACAGAGTGATAGGAATTTTGTTGTTCCTGCCTATACTGTTATTTGGCTTGGATGATGACTTTATTTAATGATATATAACAGGTAGTACTAAACCCTCAAAATATATAATATATATATTTGCAAAGAAATATTATAAACCTGCAAGGCATTTTATATGAAATAATTCTCTCTATAAAAAAAATTATATAAAATACTTTTTATAAAAATATATAAAATAATGCCTTGCAGATCCACCTATTCTTAACTCTCATGGCTTGAATCCACTGAGAGATTTAAAAGCACAGATTGAGATTGAAACCTAATTGGGCTTTTTGTTTTTAATTCTCTGAAAAGTTTTTTGTATTATATGGACCAATACTTATTAAACTTTGATGATAAATTTTAAGATCTTCTGGAAATCTTGTTCAAGTGCAGATTCTGATTTAGTTGGTTTTAGGAAGGGCCCATGATTTTGCATTTCCAGCAAGCCTCTAGGTAATTCTGATTCACAAACCACACTTCGAGTAGCAACATTAGAACTCAGTTTGAAAGTATACCACAACCAAAGAAAGGGCAATATTCAATTCCCTCAAACTTTAAAACCGTTAGTTTACTGGGAATTTTAAGGTACTTAGTTGTAGGCAGAGTTCTAGTTTATTAACAAAGAGAATTTTGTAAGATTTTTGTGCCAATCCACTCCTCACTAAAACACAGGTTTGGCCTTCCCAAAGCCAGGGTGTTTTTAATCTTTCCTCTGTCTCTGTTTCAGTGGATCACAGGAAGAACTGGCATTGCTGCCAAGACAAGCTCGACTTTTTGCCTGGGCTGATCCTACTGGTACCAGAAAACTGACATGGAGTTATGCAGCAAATATTGGGGAGCACTATCTGTTAAAGGTATCCTTTGATGTGAATGAGTGCTGCACGAGTTGCCTGATGGCAAAGGAAGTAGACAAGCTCACTTCCTACGTGACTTAACATAGTCATTTTTGTCTTTACTGAACACAATGAATTGGAAGTATTTTCAAAATAATTTTGGAATTCAGATTGTAAATAGTTCCTGCCAATATATTAGATTAGTCAAAATAATTTATTTACTATTTAAAAAATAGGTCTGTTTCATTTTGACCCAATAAAGAGCAATAAAGTAATTTTTTATTTACCTTTTTTAAAAAAAATTTAAGGTAAGTGTAAAACAACTTAATTTTGAACATATGCAAACCACTGTTTGCTGTGAGGTTTTTAAGCTTGTTTTCCCAATCAAAGCCATATGTTTTGTTAATTAAAAGACCCTAACAGTATGCAAATTATCCCACATAAGAAATTTAATGAAATATTTATTGAAACAATATTTAGGCAGCTAAATTAATCAAATATTTATTTCTTAGACTTTTTAGACTTTGGAAAGGGCTTAAGACTTCATTTACCAGCCTTTTCTAATAAAGGAATTGCTCCTGCATTCGTGATACATCATCTAGGTTCTATAGGAATATATTCTATCATGAAAAGTTCTTAGTGTCATATTCCATTGTCTGATAATGCCAGTTGTTAAAAAAGCTTTCTTGACTTTTGCTAAAAAATGGTAATTGGCCAACAGTGACTGAATTATCCTCTCCTATATTCCTCTGAAACACCCATAAAAGAGATAAAGACAATCACTTTTGAAAAATCAGACTGATAGTTCCTATTATGAGATTCTTAGAGTAATTTTCACCACAATAGTTTGATAGAGCTCTGTTGGCTTGCTTGTGCTTTATTTTTACAGTAGAGGAACTCTTCAAGGTTTGTAAGTGGGAGAGGCAGGCTTAAGTTCCCTGATATTCTTAACTCTGGCTCAGACACATGAGGGTTCTTCTGCCAGGGGTCCCTGTACTATGCTGGAATTATTTCCTCTCTTTTCACATTTAATGCTATTCGGCAACCACAGTTAGTACTATACAGACCCTAGAGGGAACATAGGAATGGCATCCTGGAGGAGGTTATCAAGGTCTGTATATATTCAGAAAGAATCCTGGTTATAATGTATGCAGGGGATTATGATTTTTTTAATGTTTCTCTTTTATTTGCTGTTAGAAAAACAGGTAGTAGGAAAACTAAATAATTGTAACTCTGCAGACAATTTGCCAGATTATGAAAACTGAGGTAGAAAGAAGCAAGACAGTTGCCCATTTCCTTGTTCACTAAGTTGGTCTGAGAAGGGAGTTCTGCTCAGGCCCAGAGAGAGATGACAAGGGAGATGAAGGAAAATCCATACGTTATTGGCAAATGCGAGGTCTGAAAGATCTTTGCTCATTAGGTGTGAATTAAACAGGAAAAAAACAACATGGGGTCTATGAAAAAATACTTCAGGAGAAACCTGGAATATCTGATAGATTCAGAGGATGGTTATACCTCTGAAAAATTTTTTAGTAGAAGAGGACTAGAAGAAAATTTTAAATTATAAAACTATAACTTTATAATGAAGTTTAATTACATCAAAGTTATTTAACTTTTATTTATTAAATGAGTAACTTTATAAAAATTATAAGAAGAAATCTTCAGTTACAAAGATCTGAAAACTATGAAATAAGAGAAAGCATGGTGAAATAAAGACAAAGTAAAGTGAAAGCAGGGGGGAAACAATATATTCTGTGCATACATATTTATATCATCCAATTGTAAATTTAAATTAGAGAAATAAAGATCAAATATTATATTTTTTTCAGAAATGCTACCAATTAGTAGAACTAAAATAAGTGACAAAAGAATTTTTAAACAATTGAGAAAATGAAAATAAAGAAAATTTTGCCCACAGAGTAAAAGAAGATAAGCTAAGGAAGTGTATGATAAGTGGTAGATACTTTTGATTGAGTGTGTATCATGTGTTAATGTTTTCATATAGTATCATTAATTCTTATGATTGAAACTTAAAGCTACTGGTTAGAATTCAAAACCAGGTCTATCTGACTTCACAGTCCATGGACTTTTTTCACTGAACCATGCTTTGCATCACTTATGTCAGTAAATGAAAATTGTGTAAATATTCTTCTATTAAAGGACAAAAAACACTCAGGTTAAGTTTTTAAAAAGTATCTAAATGTATGCTACTTACAAGAGATCTATCTTAACCAAACTAACACAGAAAGTTATAAGCATTAAGAGATGGTAAAGATTTAGCAGGTAAATAAAGCAAAATTGTTGATGTAATTTCTGAACAACTATAATTCAAAGCAAAAACCATTAAATAAAATATGATAATATGACAGAAAAGGTACGCGAGCCATAAACCTTCATGCAGTGAATAATATTGCACCAAAATGTTGAACCTAAAATGGCAGTCAGCTGAAACACAATTATTTTGTTGTGGGGACATTTTAATGCACCTCATTTAATTTTTAACAGATTAAATAGATGTAAAATAAATGGGATTAGATAGTATTTATATAATAACTAGGATTGAACCAATATACAACACAAATTTTTTAGTTACAAAGAAAAATTACCTTAATAGGTATCTCTGAAATATTTACAAAATTTGTATATTAGAGTAAAAAATATTGGATAGGCTACTTTGACATGTTAAAGGCAATATAAAAAAAGAGCAACATAAATTTTAAGCAACAACAAAACTCATTCCTATGCTCTTTGTAAATCCATTGTTTTCTTTTTTTTTTTTTGAGAAAGCGTGAGGTGAAAAGCACATAGTAGGGACTTGTACTGTCTGTTGAAATGAACTGTTATATTTATGTGAAGCTCAGAACAAGGAGGAATCATTGTTTTAATCTCTGAAAACATTGATCAAATCAAGCCTCATTATTTTAGGTGCTGTATGAGACCTTCAGCCAAGAAAGCTATTCTTTGTGAAACTTAGTAGAGTACATATTTTTACTATTTAATAATGCAATTTATATAAATATTTGCAGTGTTATAAATTATTAAAACACAAGTAAGCTAGATGAGTTTTACATGAGGTTACTTCTCCAATAAACGTATGAACCATTCTGTTCTCCATCTTGGAGACCAGTAAGCTTCTCATGATATTGGTGCCATTGAAGGATATGTTGTTCCTGCTGAGGGCCCTTTAAGCACTAACTAGCTAACTCAAACTTAAGTTATAACAAAAAGTTAAGCACTATTAATCTTTGTTATAGTTTGAAAAAATTGGTATGTTTTAAAATAGATTATAACTTCATGACATTTTGATGGTTAGTTTTCCAATGTATAATCATGGTTTTTTAAACTTTTCTAAGCGTTCTCAGTTAATGTCATCTTTGTGTAAAAACTTACTGCTGTGGGTTTAATATAAAGTCTCTCTTTTTTCCAGGATGAATGTGGACAGTTCCCATATGATGCACACATCCAGATACACTGGGTATCATTCTTAGATGGGCGCCAGAGAGTTTTGCTTTTCACTGATGATGTTGCCTTGGTTTCCAAAGCACTGCAAGCAGAAGAAATGGAGCAGGCCAATCATGAAATAATCTTTTCTCTTCATAGTCTTGGGCTTTCACTGGTTAACAATGAAAGCAAGCAGGAAGTTTCATATATTGGGATAACCAGGTATGGAAGAAGGAAGATAGGGCATCAGAAGTCTTTAAAAAACATTGAGCTCGTAATATCAAATTTGATAAGAGTGAACAGATAGTCGTTCTGTTTTGATACACTGTACATTCTTGCAGCATAGCTCACTGAACAGTTGTTTTCACTGCTAAGTTGAAAAGCCCCTGAGATGACAGATGACTAAGGTAATGTCTTTGTCCTTAAAATACTCATCATCAGTTGGTGGGCACAAAAGAAATTTGCTTCTGTCTTTGTTGTTCATATGTATTTTTTTAGATGAATCCTAAAAACATTGAGAAATGCTAGAAAAAGCATTTTATAAGTACAATGAAAATACAGAGGTAGAAGCAATTAACTTGTTTTGTGCAGTAGAAGCTGGAGAAATGGCATGGTTCAGAAGAAGCCAACAATAATGGGTTAGATAAATTGGAAAAAATGTTTATACAAGAGGCAGTATTTGACATGGTTGCATAATCTCTAATGGGTTGTTATTTAGAATTTATTAAAAGATGGGACCAGTTATTTTCTCTAGCTCAGCTTGTGTCTGTATAAGGAAAACATTTTAATTTATTTACTTTGTTTTTTTAAATCACATACTTTGGTTAAAGACTTATTCTTGTTTTGGAGGTTGATGGGTAGAATAGTTAACATGTTACCATGTATAATCAGCATAGGATCAATTCATAGTCATATATTTAGTGATGAAAAAATCAATAAATCATGTGTGTAACATATTTTCCACACCTGACAGATTAAGAGTACTATAAATGATATACATACCATTAATATAGTCATTGATATTGTTCTTTGATAGAACTTAATTTTATTCTAGTAGTATATATGCTATTATATTTTGTCAAATTGGCCTTTATTTATAAGGACTTTTAAAATGTGTCTAAAAGAACTTGATTACCTTTTTTCTGACAGACACATTCATAACACACTCATTAAGGATGTGTACTAAGGAAAAATAAGTTCATATTTTAATAGACTTTTTAAAACTAGTTTTAGGTTCATAGAAAAACTGAATATAAAGTAAAGAGTTCCTATATACTCCTGTCACTTTCTCCTATTATTATCTTGAAATAGTTTGGTACATTTATTATTGATAAACTAATCTTGTTGCATAATTATTATCTAAAATCCATTGTTTAGGTGTTCATGCTAGAGTTTGTTCTTTGTGTTACAAATTCTATGGGTTTTAACATGTATAATAACATGTATCCACCATTGTAGTATATAGAATAGTTTCACTACTCTAAAAATCACCTGTGCTCCACCTATTCATCTCTCCCTCTCTCCCCCAACCCCTGGAAACTGATTTTTTTATTGTCTCTAAAGTTTGCCTTTCCTAGAGTGTCATATCATTGGAATCATACAGTATGTAGCCTTTTCATATAGGATTCTTTAACTTAGCAATATCCTTTTAAGGTTCCTCATCTTTCTGTGGTTTGATAACTCATTTCTTGTTATCACTGAATAAAATTCCATGTTTGAATGTACCACAGTTTATTTATCCATTCACTTATTGAAGGACATCTCAGTTGCTTCCAAGTTTTGGCAGTTAAGAATAACTGCTATAAACATCCATGTGCAGGTTTTTGTATAGACATGTTTTCAAATCATTTCAAATATCAAGGAGTGTTACTGTTGGATCATATGATAAGAGTATGTTTAGTTTTCTAAGAAACTGCCAAATTGTCTTCCCGAGTAGCCGCACAATTGCGTTCCCACTGGGAATGAGAGTCCTTGGCTCCACATCCGTGCTTGTGTTTGGTGTTGTCAGTGTTCTGGGTTTTGGCTGTTAATAGGTGCATAGTGGTAAGTTCATTGTTGTTTTAATTTGTAATTACCTGATTACATCTGATGTTGAGCATCTTTTCATATGCTTATTTTTCATCTGAATATCTTTTTGGCTAAAGGTCAGATTTTTGAGCACTTTAAAACTTTTCATTTTCTTGTGGTTGAGTTTTAAGAGTTCTTTGTGTAGTTTGGATACCAATCTTTTATCAGATCTGTATTTTGCAAATTTCTCTCCCAGTCTGTAGTTCATCTTTTCGTTTTTCTGACAGTGTCTTTCACAGACAAGTTGTTTTAATTTTAATGAAATCCAATATCAGTTTTTTCTTTCATGGGCTATACTTTTGGTGTTGTATCTTAAAAGTCATCATGAAACCCAAAGCCATTTAGATTTTTTTTCTGTGTCATCTAGGATTTTATAGTGTTGTTTTTGATATGTAAGTCTATAATCCATTTGAGTTAATTTTTATGAAATGTGTGAGCTCTGTGGCTAGATTCACTTTTTTTGCGTATGAATGTCCAATTGTTCTGTTACCATTTGTTGAAAAGACTGCTTTCTCCATTGAATTGGCTTTGTTCCTTTTCAAAGATCAGTTGCCTTCATTTGTTTAGGTCTGTTTCTAGATTCTCAATTCTCTTCTCTTGATTTGTTTGTCTTTTCTTTCACCAATACCACACTGTCTAGATTTCTCTAGTTTTATGTTAGTCTTGAAGTTAGGTGGTGTCAGCCCTCCAACTTTTTTCTTCTCCTTCAATATTGTATTGGCTATTTTGAGTCTTTAGCCTTTTCTCTGTAAACTTTAGAATCAATTTGTTGATATCCACAAAATAGTTAGCTGGGATTCCATCATATCTGTAGATCAACTTGGGAAGAACTGATACCTTGACAATATTGATTCTTCATATCCATATACATGGATATTTATGTTTATTTAGATCTTTGATCTCTTTCATCAGCCTCTTATAGTTTTCCTCATATAGACCTTACACAAATTTGTTAAATTTTTTTATACCTAAGCATTTCATTTCTTTGTAAATGTTACTGGGTTTCTAATTTCAAATTTCAGTTGTTCATTTCTGGTATATAAGAAAGCAAGCGACTTTTGTATATTATTTATCCTTGTATCTTGAACTTAGTTGCAGTAGTTTTTGGTTGTTTGTTTAGAATTTCTACATAGACCTTTATGTCATCTGAGAACAAAGTCAGCTTTATTTCTTCCTTCCCAATCTGTGTACCTTTTATTTTCTTGACTTAGTGCATTATGTAGGATTTCCTCTACAGTGTTGAGTAGGAGTGAACATCCTTGCATTTGTTCCTGATCTTAGTGATAAAACATCTAGTTTTTCACCATTAAGTATGATGTTTGTAGGTTTTCATAGATGTTCTTTGATCAAGTTGAGGACGGTCCCCTCTTATCCTCATTTGTTGAGTTTTTATCATGATCAATGTTGGATTTATATAATTTATAGTGGTTATTTGATTACCTTCATTGACTGTTTTCCCCTAAATATATTATATAGTGAGGACATTGTTAACAGGATCATTGATGAATATCAACATGCTATGTAAATTAAAATATTATGGAGTTACATTTTATTGTTATGTGAACAGTATTTTCTAACCAAGGATCAGCTAAGTATGACCCATGAGCCAAATATAACTTGCTGCCTGTTTTTGTACAGCTCTTGATCTAAGAACTCTTTACATTTTTAAATGGTTGAAAAAAAAATTTTTTTTAAGTAGTATTTTGTAACACATGAAAGTTATATGAAACTCACCATATGTTGTCTGTAAGTAAAGTTTTTTTGGCACATACCTTGTTTTCTCTTTCACATGTCTATGGCTGCATTTGCACCTGCTGCTCAGCGCACAACAAAAGACAGTAATGTGTGTAGCTTACCTTGAGATTGAGTGCCACACATAAAGCTATAGTGCAACTTTACTTTTTATTAGTAATGCTTACTCATCATGAAAGACAAGAAGAAAAAAGTAGACTTTGAAAGTCTCTCATAGAGCACAGTTTGAAATGGCAAACATTATGTAATGACATCATGCCTGTGCTAAAAGACAATATATATTGACATTTCCAAAATGAGCACACATCATAATATACCAACTCACAGGAAAGCAATGGTCAGAAAATAGAAAGTATAAGACAAAATATCTCAGCACAGCAGTATTTCTTCACAAAAATTAAAAGCAACTAAAAATGAGTTTTTAAGCAAAGTTCATTTCTGAGTGACTCATTTGGTAGCCAAGCAAGGAAAGCCTTTTACCAAGTAAGTTAATTAAATCACATCTGATTGTAGCAGCTAAAGAAATGTGTCCAGAAAAAATAAACTTAGGACTATTAGCCTTTTAGTGAGAACACTTGCTTGAAGAATTGAGGATATTCAGAGCAACATCAATCGTCAATTTAAAAAAAAGGGAAGTGACTTTGAGTGGTTTTACTTGGCTCATGATGGGTCTACAGATGTTACCAATACTGCCTGTTTGTATATTTGAGAAGCCAGTGCTGAATTTAAAGTAACTGAAGAATTAGCCTCTATGAAAAGTAGCCATCAAACAACTCCAGATGAGAATATTATCAAAGTAGAAGAAATACTAATTCAGTTCAACCTGAAGGAATCTTGAGATAGATTACAACTGATGATGAGAAAAATATGTGTGGAGCAGAAAAAGACTTAGTTGTACAAATTCACAAAGCTCATGCACATACACTGTTTAAAGCCTGTGTTGGTTATTCATTGCATTGTTCAGCAGCAGGAACTTTGTGGAAAATACTTGAAGTGATCTTGTGTTAACAAACTAGTAGTGTCAAATGGTGAACTTCATTCATTCTTGTGGACTTAACCATCATTAGTTGTGTGAATTTTGGTTAGAAATAGAAGCTGAATGTCCTGGCTTGTCGTACCATATACAAGTTTGATGGCTTAAGAGTGATACTTTTTATTGTGCTCTTTTTTGAGTTCCTGGCCAAGATTAACTTTTTTTCTGAATAGAAAGAGCCACCCTCAATCACTACTACTGAAGATTGAATGGCTTTGGACATTAGCTTTTGCTACAGAATTTATAACGAATTTAACCTAAAAGTAGAAGGCAAAATAGTGCTTACCTGCAAAATCTATACTGCCCTGAAGTTATTTGACAACTAATGTAATCACAATTAATGTCAGGGTGTTTTATATTCTTGCTGTTCTGCTCAAAGTTAAAATGCAAATGCAAAGATGTTTCCACATTTATTTAACGTATAATAGAAGAGCTTCTGCCCAATCTTCAACTGGAAGTGACTTATCTTTAATGTATTGACATGCTAAAGGAAACTATTGAGAAGAATCTAATAGAGTAGGAAATAGAATTTTAGATTAGAATTTTCTAATAGAAAATAGAATTTTATAAATGCATTCAAGTAATACACATTTATAAATATGCTCAATTAAAATATTATTCTCATACATAAATATGAGTATTTGGCAGTGAAAGGGCATTTTTAGAGATACTTATTACAGACAAGCATTAATAGATGAACACGTGCCATAGATTTTGGTCATTGGGAACACTAACTGAGCCCTGAGATGTCACCCCCACAAAAGTATAAAAAAATGTTTTGTAGGTATGTATGGTGATGGATGTTAACTACACTTATTGTGGTATCATTTCACAATATATGCAAATTATGTAAATAACAAATCATTATGTTACGTACCTGAAGTTAATATAATGTATGTCAGTAGTGCAATAGAAATAACTAAAAATTTTTAAATGTATTTTTCTCATTAATAGACTTGTTTTTTAAAATTGTACTCAATTATTATTTTTATATCTGGAATTTCGTCAATTAAAAAATTTGTGAAAGTTTTTTTTCTCTCTTACTGCTTACATAATAATCCTGACTTTGTCTCAACCCACAGAGCCTTAAAATACTTTCTGTATGGCCCCTTACAAAAAGGTTTGCCAATTCCTTAATCGATTGATGTCAGTGTATGATAGAAAAACATTTTCCACTGCCCCTCTCTTTGTGTACTTGTATAACACAGATGTATTTTTGTGTTTATAAAAAAATCTCTTGTATACATGTAATTTTCACAGGAGATTCATAGTTGTAATAACTTGGAGCAGAAACCTAAATATGTATTCTTAATTCAATTTTCTTTGTGAATTATTTTAGCTCTGGTGTTGTTTGGGAGATGAGACCAAAACAGAAATGGAAACTTTTTAGTCAAAAGCAGATAATCTTATTGGAACAATCCTATAAGAAATATCAAGTTTCAAAAGACCATGCCTGGATTAAACTAGACAATAACTTTGAGGTATACCAAAACTTTGTTATTTTGGTTTTTATATATATATTTTGCTAGTGGTGGTGGTGGTAAGTGACATTTTAGTATTCAAGTAAAAATGTGTGTACAGAAACAAATTTATTAGGATTGACATGACTAATATTTATTAGATTTTTAATTAAAATATATTATTAAATCATACTGTGAAACATGATTTTAATAACTTCTGTTTACAAGACATATAGTTTCATAGAAGTTGTTTTCAGTAGATTATGGAGAAATTAAAATTGCTTATTGAAACTTTTTCTTTTATATTTTGAATGACACCAATACATATTGCTAAATAAAGGCTGTGCAAAATTATATATTTTCATGATGAAAAACCTATTTCATCATGAAAACCTCAAATTCATTAAATTTGAATGATTGTTGGACTTGGATAAATGTCCACAAATAAAGGTGTACTCCACAGGGGCTCTTACAGTTGTTTGAACTGGAAAGTCACATTTGCTTGAAGAAGAGCCCAGAAACTTGGCTACAATCTTTAGTTTGCTCTGGTTCAGTCATACAGTTTTGGTTACTCCTTTGTCTTTGATATCTGATGGTTGAGTTTGCATTGGGGGAACACCAGATATGGTCCCCCACTCCCATCCGCATCCACATAATTGTTGGCCATGTTCAAGTGAAAAAAAAAACACTATGTAATTACTGTCAGACATAAAGAAGCTATTAACTAGTCATTGTTTGACTTTGTTAAAAGAATTATCTAGAAATATAATTATTGAAATTTAAAAAATATATATATAAAGCATGGTGTATTTTCTTTAAGTACAGTTTATATGATTGAAAATTTCATTTGTTTTCCTAAAAACTGGTAAAAAAGATTATTCTACTTCAAAGAACTCAACTGTAGGTCACCTTGAGGTAGTGCTTTTGGTGAGATACAGACATGAAGACATTTTTCCCTTTCAGTATGTCGGTAAGTGGATATTTTAAATGGGCTATATTGCTAATACCAGCTCATCACAAACACAGGTGCTTGTTTTCCAGGTCAACTTTGGTAAAGTTCCAATGGAAATGCGCCTCCCTATTCGGTGCCCTATAAAGCGACATTTTTTATCAGGAATTCAGATTGAATTTAAGCAGTCTCCTCACCAGAGAAGTTTGAGAGCCATGTTGTATTGGCTTCAGGTAACATTGTCATCCTCAATGAATTAAATCTATCTCATCACTTTGGGGAGTTTAGGGGTGAATTTTTGTTTTTTTTTATAAGGTTCTAACCTATATTGTAATTGTTATCTTTTTGTTTGTGTGTTTATTCCCCTTCTCCTTGAATCCTGTAGCTTCAACTTACTTACTATGCAAGTCCAAAGACCTTGTGACTTTGGAGTCTCTTTAATTGGACCAGTTACCTGCAAGAATGTTTTCTTGCACTGAATTTGTTATTTTTAAGTATTCCTTTGAATTTGTCATGGGGATCCCAAAGTAAGATTTTCTTTTGTCATTCTACATGGGAATAAACAGGGCTTTATCAGAGGATGTTTTTGACTGCTTGCTCCTTTCTTACCTTCTTCCCTCTCTTCCTTTTAACTACTAAATACTTCTAGGACATTTTTATTCTTTTTTTTTCTTTCTACCGATTCTCCAATTTCTTATCCAGTTTCCACTTACACTTAACTAGAGTATTGAAATCTTACATGATCCATAAGTACAAATATTTCAAGTAGTGGTTTACATGCTTCTAATAATGCCACATATACATATAGATAATTTATGATGAAAGTACTGATATCTTCTGTAGTACTCTCTCTGAAACTAAAAGTTTAAATTATTTTAAATCCCGTTGAGTTGTTTTCTCTTTCTTTTCTTTTTATTTTTTTTCAGGTTGATAGTCAGTTACCGGGTACAATGTTCCCAGTTGTATTTCATCCTGTAGCCCCTCCAAAATCTATTGCTTTTGATTCAGGTAAAAAAAATAAGTTGATATACCCTATTTATAAAAGTTAAGTAGGCATTATTTTGACCTAGTGTAAAGCATGATTGCTTTTTTCTTTTCTTTCCTCTTAGAGCCCAAACCTTTCATTGATGTGAGTATCATCACAAGATTTAATGAGTACAGTAAAGTCTTACAGTTCAAGTAAGTAAAGATTCCCCTCTTTATCAGAATCTACTTTGAAAATAAATTTTACTTGTTTGAAAGTGACTTCTGTATAAAACTATTTTCCGCCTGAACATATTAATCCACTTTTGGTCAAGTAATTTTCTGTGTTGAAACTTATTTTAATAATAGCCTCTGTATATTTTAAAGCATAAAATTCCTTCAATCTCCTTCTCCCCTTTGCAACCTCAATTAGAATATAAAATTGTAGAATATAAATGTTATAGGTATCTGTGCGTTATGTTCTTTAAAGCAATTGCTGTGGACTTTCAAAAGTGGATAATACGTGCTGTATTATCTAGTTGGTTTGTTTCTTCTGTAACATCATAAACGAAGGATTTGGGACTTTAAGTGCTAAGTGTTAATACAGCAGTATTACCTCTAGTGAAACCTTCACTTCAGTGAAAAAAATCTTAGTCTAAGTAGACTTTGATCTTGTTAACACTTTTTAAGAGATGAAGAAATAAAACCTTATTGTGGATTTGGCCAAAATCAAAGTTTTAACATTGAAAATTACAAGGTTTGATAGAAACCCTTTTTCATCTTTTAAAATTATTTTTCCTTAGGTATTTTATGGTCCTTATTCAGGAAATGGCCTTAAAAGTTGATCAGGGATTTCTAGGAGCTATAACTGCACTGTTTACCCCAACAACTGACCCTGAAGCTGAAAGAAAACGGGTAACAATTTTTATTTCTTGGGAAAATTATAAAATAATCAAAAAATTATTTGAATTAACTGTAGTAGAGAAAAAAATTAAGGTAGAAATTCTTGATTTAATTTTTTTCAGACAAAGTTAATCCAGCAGGATATTGATGCTCTGAACACAGAATTAATGGAGACTTCAATGACTGATATGTCAATTCTTAGTTTCTTTGAACATTTCCATATTTCTCCTGTTAAGGTTTGTTGTAATTATTATTTTGAAAACTTGGCAGAATTGTTGTAGAACTCTTAAAGGGTTTGTGTACAAATGTGTGTTTTAATTTGCTGCATCCAGTATTTGGTAGGAATTTTGTTTGATTGATTGAAATAATTAAGACAATTCTCTGTAACATATGTATGACCATGATTCCCACAGAGAAACCACCAGAGCATGTTCTCTAGTCTTGAATTAATAACCCCTTTATTCAAGGAAGAAGCTGACAAAAGCATTTCTTAGTTAAGCGTGGAAGTACTCACCAACGTTTAATGTTTTGGTTGCACTTTGTAACTACTATCACTGTTTAAACAGTCTAAACAGAAAGCTATAATGGGTGCCCTAACCAGAACGTGAAAACGCTGAAGTGGGTATTATACTATTGATGTGTTTTTCACCCTTCCAAAATTTGATTGTAACTAAGGGAGTGGAAAATTGAATACCGTTCACTTGCCTGATCTTATACTTTATGAACCCATTTTCTTTTTTCCTTTTGTTCTTTTTATGTTTTATAGGGGGATGTGACTTAGTAAATTCACAAATGCTATCAACCATAATGTTCTAAATTTGTGTAATGAGCCAGATTTGCAATTAACTTTAAAATATCGATGATCCTTTACATTCTCAAAAACTGTTTATAGTACATTATTTTCAATTGCATTCAGCAATCCATTCAGCTAAATGAATGGATTTATGAAATGGAATTATTATTTTAAATTGATGTACTAGTTTGGTGGTATCAAACATACCCATAGTGTTAGGTTTCAAATTGACGGTGTTCTATGTGGTAGGTTGTACACAATTTCTTTGTCATTAGGTATTAGTGAAAATCAGTTATTTATGAGACTGAACAATACCTTCAACAAAATTTACTGAATACTTACTATCAAAGTAGCTGTGGGAAATATAAAATGACATCATGGAGTTTATTATCTAGGGTGGTATTAAAAATTGATAATTTACCTATTTGTGTTTTTAAGCATATGGGGAATAATGCCGTAAAGTGGAATAATTAAGATCATGAACCATAGTTATTTTCTTATTCCATGGTGACTTTATCCTAGGGAAAGGCTGGGTCTCTATTACCTAAGCTTACCTTTGCTGGATCTCAACACTCACTGACTCTGCAGATGGGCAGAAGTCCACATCAAAGAAAAAACCTGGCCTTATCCCAAGTCTGCTCTTTTAAGCCTACTGTTAGCTAGGTAAAATGTCTACGGAATGGCAGAATGAGAAAGGAGAGTCATCTGCTCTATTACACAGGTCGAATTACCTTTTGCCTATATCTTCAGGCACTATTGCGCTAACTATGATACAGCACAAAGTTGAACAAGCTAAATGGGAATGTGAAAATCACATGTTTAAGTAAGGGAGTCTCTGGAAACTGAGAGCCTTAATACTCTTTCAAAAATGTATTGAGTAGCTTGCTAATTGTTGCCACAATTGTCATGTTATCATCACCTGTTGTTATATAATTATAACACAATTTTTATTGTTTATTGTTGCCATAAATTATTTACCTTAATTGGATGAAAATAAATGATTATCCATTATTTTGACAGGTGGATTACTTGTGTGCAAGTTGACATGTTTTTCTTCAAATGATTATGGTATTTTTGTAGAGTTTGGGGCTCCTCCCTATAAATACAATGGTATTTATACACTTTGAATAAAATATAGCTCTATTTTTGAAACAGACTAATTGCATTTTATCAAAAAATAAACACAAGAATTAGATACAAGTGAGCTATTTTGTGTTATGTGTAGAGTAACAATTTCTCTAGGATTGAAAGATAAAACATTTGATCTTGAAGATCTGGTTCCGATGTATATAAATTTTTTGGTCTTGTTTTCAACATTTATCAAATACTACTATTTCTTCTAGTTGCATTTGAGTTTGTCTTTGGGTTCTGGAGGTGAAGAATCAGACAAAGAAAAACAGGAAATGATTGCAATTCATTCTGTCAATCTGCTATTGAAAAGCATAGGAGCTACTCTGACTGATGTGGATGACCTTATATTCAAGTAAGATTTATGTTGAGGCTTTTGTACTGAGGTTATATTTCTGGATATTGATTCTATCCATTTTTGTTAAATGTAAGCTTAAAAAATTATAATTCTTACTGTTTATACTTCGGTCCCTGTTTAATTATGCTCTTTAGAAATGCTTTTTACTCACAAAGATAAAGAGCCTTATATTTTCTTAAGTTGTTCATATCTAGACAATTGATGTAGACTAAAAGTTGAATTATTTTAGTAGTATATTATAAATTGACCATGTTTTAAAACAGCAATAGGTAACAATAGGTTGAGATTTCAGTATAATCATATGGCAAACTAGAGATAACTCCCTGCAGCATTTAATAGGAGAGTATTTGTGTGTGCGAGACACATACAAATTCAGTGAATGCTTACTGAATTGAATATTCACCAGTGGTATTGGAACAGATAGTCACCTTGGAGAAAAAAATCATTTTACATCATTTACACCTCACTTGTAACTATCAAATTTCATAGAAATGGAAGGATTAAATATAAAATTCAAATTGAAGAAAAAGTAGATGTTAATTGCTATCATATCTCTGAATAAAGCAAGACTTTCTAAGTCTAAAACAATGGAAACAATCCCAATGAAATATACAAAATATACTGACTACATCAAACTCAAACATATTACAGCAAAATCAGTGAAAACAACTAAAAACTGAACTGGAAAAATATGATTATGACACAGAGAGAGAATTAATAGCATTAATATTAAACATTAAGAAAAACTAAAGATTTCAATGCCATAATTGCCAGAGGACAATAAAAATTCCCAAAAGGTAAGATAACACTTTGCTGATAGGTATTTCAAATGTTCAGCTTTATTTTATTAAAGACTATATGCAAATTTGAGCAAATTATCAAAGATTTCAAAGTATGAGCAATCCTAGCACTAGAGATGGGGGTGGGTCCAATAAACTAATAAATGGGCTTTTTTTTTTAACTATTTGTGTGAGTGGAAAGGGATATGTATCAATAGCCTTCAGTGTTTTTGTAGTTTTTCACTCAGTAATTCCTTTTTTGGGAATTCAGTCCAAAAAAATAATCTTGAAAGGCAACCAAAGAATTACATTCAAGATGTACACATGGCAACATTACTAATTATTGCCAAAATTTGGAAATGTCTGGCAGTGTGAGAACTGTTTGCTCTGACACTACCACATAATGGAATGATATGCATTCGTTAAAAATGATTACATTGAATTTTAATAACATTGAGAATTATTCGCAATGTCAAGTATATGAAATGCATGTAAAATGTTTTAAATGTTTTTGAGTTGTGCAGAAGAGAAAAGAAAGAATTCCAAGTGGGAAAGGACAAGAAGAAAAAACTTAAAAATCCACTGTGTGGTGGGATTATGCTTGACTCTTTTCAATCTTTTTACCTCTTTATGTATTTATGAAAAACTTGCATGAGAATGCACTATTTTATGATAATTCTGTTACCATAATAAGATCTCACACATAAGTGTGGCAAATGTACACAATGAATTGTAAAAGATTTAACAATGAGTAGTTTATCATTGAAATTTTAAGTCTTTTTTTTTTTCAGAATATAATCTTAGTACCTTTCACCCTTTCTCCTCCCAGACTTGCTTATTATGAAATTCGATATCAGTTTTACAAGAGAGATCAGCTCATGTGGAGTGTTGTTAGACATTACAGTGAACAGGTAATTTCCTATTATAGTAGCTCATAAGGAATACATTTCATAACATCAAAACAAAACATTTGTTTGTGATTTCACAGTATGTAATTTACCTCAGTTCATGGTCTCATTATTTAGTATTTTTCTTGAATGATTAATTTCTATTTCTTTGGTTATTTCCCACCATATATACCTTTTAAAAAATTTCCTCAGTGCATTTTTCCCTTTGCAATTATACATGTACCACTTTGGGAGAGAATAGTCATTTAGGAATCGTTACACTTTATGTATTCTATGCCTAGTTTTTAAGCATAGTCTAGTAGAATTGCAAGAGGAATTTTAAGCCAGGTTCCTCCTCATGCCTTAGTTACTCTGTGGTTCAGGACGTATGCACAGAGACAGAATAGTTGTTTTTGGGCACTAGGGTACCATTGCTATACCATGGAGCCCCCAGGGTGACATTTCCCTTCCCTTCCCTTCCTCTGCTGGAAGGTTCTTTTTCCTATGGTGTATAGACGTTATAGCTATTACATGTTCAAATAAGGGTATATTTTCATTTGCTTTTTGTTTTATTATTCTCCATCTAGTATCACAGTTAGTTATAATAACAAAATAATGAAAAATAAGTAACAACTGAATTTCATGTTCATTTAATATGCATACTTAGACATACAAGGCTACTGTATTATACCTCCCATTATATTGATGAGCACATCAAGGCCTGTAGAGACTAAGTGACTGGTCCAAGGCTACATAACTGCTTAGTGGCAGACTGTGTGCCTCCAGCCTAGGTCTGTCCATTTTGAAAGCCCTGTGTGAGTACTAGCATAAGCCTGGCACATAGTGAAAGATCAATTCATGGACATTGTGGTGGTTATTCTGAATAGCTTTCTTTTAACAACCAGTAATTTAATCAGTACTCCCCTTTTTTCCAATTGCATCATGATATTGTTTCTTGTAACAGTTGTAAAGACTTAATTTACTTTTTTTTTCCCTTTAGTTTTTGAAACAGATGTATGTCCTTGTATTAGGCTTGGATGTGCTTGGAAACCCATTTGGATTAATTAGAGGTCTGTCTGAAGGAGTTGAAGCTTTATTCTATGAACCCTTCCAGGTATTGATATTTTATTTATTTTCAGTATAGGTCTGGAAAAATGATGTTCTATTCTTTAATGACAAATAATTTGTATTTTAATATGTATCTGGAAACTGAATAATATGTTCAAATAAAAATATATAAATTTTATATTTTTATTTAAAATTACTTGAGATGACATTAAAAGATTGTTTTAGAATTAACTGAGCACTTCGAGTGTCTGGGCTGTAAAACATGCCCACATTTTCAGGATTTAATGTAGATCAAGGAAGAGTGCTAGGTAGATCAAGACCCTTTCAAGACTGTTTCACCACCACGGAAAGGATGAGTAGGGCATTAAAAACTGACTTTGTTTCATATTCAGGATTTCCTCTAACCTGTTCACCTCCATTTAAATTGTTCAGAAGCCCAAATCAGTGAAGGTTTTTGAAGAAACAAAGCATAGAGAATAAACGAGAGAACAAGAGAGCCACAGCTATGTGGGCGCTTAGTCGTTTTACCAGAGAAGCTTGCTGTAGCGGTCTACTGGGACTTGGTCCTGGGAGGCCAACCTCAGACTGTGATTGAAGCCGGGGATTCACTCCTGTCCAGTTTTTGTCATCCTAAAGGGTTTGCTGAGATCATGTGGGTTGAAAGTATCTTCAGACACCGTGGGCATTCTATCAGTATTTGGGTTAGAGGGTGAAAACTATGTCATAACAATGTTTATGGATCTTTACAGATTCTGTGTTTTAATGGAAACCGTACAATACTAGATTGAATGTCTTAAACTTATTTAAAGTGTAAATAATTTTTTTTTGTTTTTTTGCCAGGGTGCTGTTCAAGGCCCGGAAGAATTTGCTGAGGGGTTAGTGATTGGAGTAAGAAGTCTGTTTGGACACACAGTAGGTATGTATCACATATTTGTGTATATGAGTATATAGTATATATATATATATATATATATATATATATATATATTTCATTATGGTTATTATAATATGTATAGTTTATGACAAACATGATAAATAATAAAAGAAGGATCACTTTTCTAATAATCTCTTAAAAGATGTGTTTCTTTGTCTTTAAAAGGAAAATAATTTTAACATTGACTTGCTGGGCTTTTCTTTATGTCTTTGTAGTGTTGAATCAGTGTACTTTAAATAGTTGTATTCTTATGGGAAATGTAAATATGAATTTCTGAGTTTTTATATATGAGACAATTTTTAAGCACCTGTTAGTTTGACTTACTTCTCTGGGCCTTTTGATAGGTGGTGCAGCAGGAGTTGTATCTCGAATCACTGGTTCTGTTGGAAAAGGTTTGGCAGCAATTACAATGGATAAGGAATATCAGCAAAAAAGAAGAGAAGAGATGGGTCGACAGCCTAAGGATTTTGGAGACAGTCTGGCCAGAGGAGGAAAGGGCCTCCTGCGTGTAAGTCTCCTGCTGAATTTTCAAGAAGCATCCAACTTTTGTATACACTTTAGGATATGTACTGTAGCTTATTGTTTAAAACGCAAGTACTACTTGTGAGTAAAGGTCTGTCAGAGTAGCAGTAGTAGTCTGTAGACTTCTCTTGTTTACTTTTTTGCTCTCCTTCCCCATTATCAGCATCACATATATTCCCCAAATCCCAGACCTAGTTTGGCTCTTGAGCTGAAGTGAAAACTGTGATGTCAGGTTAGCAATATTGTAGAAGGAAATGAAGTGAAGCAGAGAAATATGGTAACTGATGGTAAGTAGAGGGGGAGGACTGCTTCAGTACATCAGCAATTGACCATTTCTGTGGAAGGGAAGTGTAGAAGTTAAATGTTATAAACCAAGAGCTGCCTTTCACTACTTCTCAGTACTTTAAAGATTATACATAAAAATTAAATTACTGTTTAATTATACAGGTAACATATGAATATTCTCCTTATAAGTAATTATAAGAACTTTGACATTCTCCTTTTAGTAAGTAATGAAAACATTATAGGTAAGGCTGTACGGTACGCTGATCACCCCTCATCTCTTCTCACAGGTGTCTAATCATTCCAGTACAGGGTGTATCCTTTAGTTCTCTTTCTGTGCATTTATACAACATACAGGTAGTTTTAGTCACTACCATTTCCCAACAATTATTAGAATTGTATAAACATTACTGTTTTAATTTTGGAAATTCTGTGTTTGTGCAGTGATTTATAATAGGTGTTTTCTCTTCTAAAGTGCTTTATTTGTCAGGTTATTTGCTATCCTTCAGAGGTCCTTTCATTTTCAGTTGTCTACACTTCCACTAAATTATGAAACAATTTCATTAAAATTTATTAGATCATAGGGATTATTTGGCTTAACTCACTCATTTTAGTGATACGGAAATTGAGGCTTAAAAATGTTGAGTCAGCTGCCCGTGGCTACATAGCTGATGGCTGATTGGTGCCAGAGCCAGATGTAGAATCTTTTCACCTGCTTTACTGTTACTTCTATTATATAATTACACATCTACAAGGTGCTTTCATTTAAATTTGCTGGTATGTCTGTAGAGACCTCTAGTGGTTGACTGACATTACCACCTTCCATTCTGTGATTTCTCTTTCAGGGAGTTGTTGGTGGAGTCACTGGGATAATAACAAAGCCCGTTGAAGGTAGGTTGAGATTTTCTCTTCCTGTACAAAGTTTGAAGGGCTGACACATAGTAAACATAGTAGATGTTATTGCTACTAGTTATGTGGTTGAAAGAATTTCTAATTTTATATTCATAGTTTAAAATCATTGTTTAATGAATATACTTTGCTCAGAAAAGAGAGATTGAGTAGTAGACTATAATTCAGACTTTGAATGCTGTTTCCAGCAGGACCATAGTTAAACTGGATTCCTTTGAGCCCTCAAAAGCAATTGACTTTATTTTGTTTTATTGATTAAAAAAGTACTTTATTCAGTGCATCCCTATCAAAATCCCAGTTGGCTTCTCCACAGAAATTGACAAGCTGATTCTAAAATTTATATGGGAATTCAAGAGACCTCAAATAGCCAAAAAAATTTAGAAAAAGAAGAACAAAGTTGGAGGACTTACACTATCCAATTTAAAAATGTACTAGAAAGTTACAGTGACTAAGAAAGTATGGTATTAGCATACAGATAGACATATAGATCAGTGTAACAGAATTGAAATTCCAGAAATAAACCCTTACATTTATGGTCAGTTGATCTTCGACAGGGATGCCAAGATAAATCCATAAAGAAAGAAGAACATTTTCAATAAATGCTGGTGGGACAATTGGATATAAACGTAGCGTTTATGTATATGACCCAGCATTTCCATTCCTAGTTACAATGTAACCTAGAAAATTGAAAACCTGTTCCCTCAAAAACTTGTACATTAATGTTCATAGAAACATAATTCAAAATAGCCAGAATGTACTAGCAACCAAAATGTCCATGAAATAATACATGAATAAACAGAATTTGGTATATCTATACAATGGGATATCATGCGGCTATAAAAAATAATCAAGTATTGATACAAGATGGATGAACCTTGAAAACATGGAACTAGTGAAAAAAGCCAGCCACCAAAAGTCACGTACTGTATGATTAATGTTTGTAGGCAATGTCCAGGATAGGCAAATCTATAAAGATGGAAAGTAGATTAGTGGTTGTTTAGGTCCGGGTGAGGGGAAGAAGGAGGTAGATTGCATAGGATGGGATGGCGAGGGCTTAGGGAGAAATGGGGAACAATTGCTAATTGGGATGCGGTTTCTTTGTGAGCTGACACAAATATTCTAAAATGGATTATGGTCATTGTGGTACAATTCTGAATATACTAAAAACCAACTAATTTATATACTTAAGTGGGTGAATTATGGTGGTATGTAAATTATATTTCAGTAAAGCTATTTAAAAAAAAAGTACACTACTTAAAACAATCTCCTGATTGTAGGCATCAAAACAGAGAATATTTTCTGGTCAGTTCTTGGACATTTCAGTCACAGGTACTAACTAAACTCCTGGATCAGTAGTTATAAAAAACTTGAACATGCTTCAGGATTACCTGGAGGGCCTGTTAAAACACAGATTGCTGCGCCCACTTCCAAAGTTCTATTTCCGTAGGTATGTGGTGGGGCCTAATAATTTACTTTTTAAACACACTTTGAGAAACACTGGGGTTTTTTTTGTTTATTTTTTTAACATGTTAGGCTTAAATTTAACTTACTTAGATTAGAAGCTTACTGTGTCCAACAGCTCAGTATTTGGCTCAGGCTTTTGTTGAGTTCAAACTTGATTATTTAAAAATCTCCCTCCTTCTATATATATACATATATATAAATTCTTTGTCTTTGGTTTTATGAAGGTGCCAAAAAGGAAGGAGCTGCTGGATTCTTTAAAGGAATTGGAAAAGGGCTTGTGGGTGCTGTGACTCGTCCAACCGGTGGAATCATAGATATGGCCAGTAGCACCTTCCAGGGAATTCAGAGGTAATTAAGTACTGACTGTATGCATGGTATGGGTCTGTGTGCTATTTGGTTCTAGGAATAGATAAATGGGTTACATTCCTTGCTGTTAAGAAGATTAAAGTCTAATTGAAATCTAAGACAGGTTCACAATGTGGAATGGCACCAGAACAAAGAGAATAACTTTTTTAATGGCTCAGTTTCTCCTTTATTCAACAAATGTTAATTGACATCTACTACTTGCAGGGTATTGTGCTAGACACCACAGGTACGAAGAGTGGATGACCTGGTTCTTGCCTTTATTTTCACATTTGTTTTTCTTTAAGAAAAAGCGGGAGAGCTTGGAGTCAGACAGACTTGGTTTCAATACTTGTCACATTATTTTGGATAAGTTATTCAAAACTTTTTATCAAATATGATAGATAATGCATTTGTACCCTCTTTATTCATAGATATTTGTATTATTTTGAAAGATTCTCATGTATTTTCTTATACTTACTTTGCTGTCTTGCACAGGGCAGCAGAATCAACCGAGGAAGTGTGTAGCCTCCGCCCTCCTCGCCTGATCCACGAGGATGGCATCATCCGCCCCTATGACAGACAGGAGTCCCAGGGCTATGATTTATTTCAGGTATAAGTTCTGTTCTTCATGGTCATGAGTGATATTTAATTTTTTTAATTGAAGTATAGCTGATATAGAGTGATACTAAATTCTAAAGATTTTTAGGGCCAAGATGTCATTGTTGTTCTTAAGAGTTCTTGATTCATGAACTTTTTTATAGATTACCCAGAGAACATGGTTTGAAGAGTAGAATTTGATCATTTTTTGTTTTGTATTTTAGCTTACTGTGTTAAGTGGAGTAACTGATAATATTTTCTCTGCACAGGAGCAAAGCTTTTTGTGCAGCAAGGATAACATTAAATGAAGTCATAGACATTATTACTAGGGTGTGGTAGCTCATTTAGTTAACATTGTTAACTTTGGTTTCCTGCTTTGTAGCTAATTGTTGTAATTAGCTGCCTTTTCTTCCAACCAAATTAATTTATTTGGACTACTCTATTAATCTAGCTTCATTTCGGTAACAGAAACTGAAGGAGGGAAAAAAAGATTATGTGCAATTATAATCTTTATAAACCTTAAAAAAAATTAAACAGTTTTTTGCTTTTACTTTAATTTTAACTTTACTGTATTTAAGTAATACATATATATATATATGAATATATATATATATATATAAGTTGCTATTCTGTTTGACTAGCTTTCCCTCAAAATGAACTAATTAATTTTTTCGTACTATGTCTTTAAAATAGAATGATTCTTCATTGTTCTTAGCCTTTTGGTTTTTATTGTATGTGATTACATTTTCTCTTTCTGCATGCTTCTAACTATATTTTCTTTCTTTTTCTGCCTACACAGCAAGAACTGGAAATACAGGAGTAAATGTTTCCTATACTACTACTTGATTTCATCCTTAAAAATCAAAACAAACTGTGGTATTAATTGACTGTCTTTGATTTATTTAGATTGAGAGTTCATTTTAATGAAGGTTTCTTTACAACTCTCACCTCTCTCTGAACTTTTTATTATAGTGGCATGACTACAAATAAAAATATGGTATTCCTCATAATACTGTACAGGAATAAGAGATCAAAATAAAATATTAAAGGATTCAGGACATCAGCTTCTCCGTTTAGTTTGTAAAAGACTCTTGTGAGCTCAGAAGCAGATACATTTACTATCATTTTGAAAATCTTATGGTATTTATGTGCATTACAGGTAAAGCTGAAAACAAGAAGGACAATTATTATATCCAGTCTATTATGTGTGTTTTATGTTGGTGAGTCTTGATGATGGAATTACATAACTGTGTTTCACAATCACTCTAAATTTACTCACGTTATGGGCCTAATACCTGGGACCTATGTTTTAGTAATTGAGGTATTATTTCCTCCGGGTTTGTCCTTAGATGTCAAATAAGAGTTGGCGCATGAATTTTGAGAATATGTTCCCATAATCTATTTTTTCTTTTTTAACATCTCAATACTTTTGCTAGATGAATGGCAATCATTTTATAATTACATTACATAATTCTCAGCCTTTAGTATTTATTCTTTTCAAAAATTGAATTTCCTTATCGGTTAGCCTATTTCACAATTATTAATTTTAACTAACATAAATAGAAGTTGAACATGTAATTAGGCAAATTACTTATATGGCACTTGAATTTATAGATATGTTTATTTTTTAAAAACAACATTTTTTGCTTTTAAGTCCTGAGAGAGGTTCATTATCTTAATAAGAACAAAAATAATTATAAATATTATCATTTGAAATTAGTA
This sequence comes from Smutsia gigantea, assembly GCA_032199065.1. Classification (NCBI taxonomy): domain Eukaryota; kingdom Metazoa; phylum Chordata; class Mammalia; order Pholidota; family Manidae; genus Smutsia; species Smutsia gigantea. The sequence continues at coordinate 364,932 of JAVSCE010009663.1, read as the reverse complement.
CTTCCTATAGTTAATTTTCAAAGTAAGTTATGTTTTGATTTCTCTCTTTTATAAATGGTAAAACTGTTTAATTTGATAAGCAGCATCTTACCTAGCAGCTTTCATTTTTCCCCCAAAATTAAAAACAAAGTATAAACTTAATGTGTTTTTACATTTGACAAAACTGTAAACACAGAACTGTTCAGTTGGATTATATATTTTTAAACTATAGTTATCAAAGGAATAAATTGAATGCTTCATATTTAAAACAGCACTTTAAAAACAAAAGAATCACATCCAAAGACCAGCCTGAAACTGTAGCTGACTAATTTTTCTTGTGCCTAGATAATTAAGGGTTGACAAAATATCACCATATGTAGTTTCTATGAAAATCAAGCACAATAACTATTTGAAGATGCTGTCTTAAATAACCACTACTAATTACCCTTCCTTCTTAGGTAAAAGTAATGATTTTCAATTTTCCTGGATATATTGCAGTTTTAATGAGGTTCACCTTTTGGGAAACTGTATAACTTGTTAAATTTTTTTCTTTACTTACTGTGCTTTTTGTTTGTTTAGCTCTTTACGTTACTAACCTTTTCCTTGTGATTTATCACCTTTTTTACAACTGCATGTCAATAAGCACAAAACTTCAAGAGACTTTTTATTAGCTAAATATAGTCATCTTGTCTGATTTGTTTTTGTTAAGACATCAGACAACCTTTTAAACTTTAATATATTATTACAGTTAAAGGAAGAATAGAATGATTGTATATTAATGAGAGGACTTGGTAATTCCTTTCCACAAGTGACAAGGATAGGTATGGATAATCAAGAAATGTAAGCTGTTTCATCTCTTGCCCATCTTGCTGTAGTCAGCTAGGTGTGAAACATATTAATATCTGGACTATGCTGGAATACAAAAGAAGTGAGACTTCTGTCCTTAAAGGACCAATTATAACAAAATCTGTACATCTTAAAGAGCACTGGAGTGTAAAATTATGTCCTCCTAGCCATTACTGTAATATCGGGACATTCTAAATAACTTATTTGGAAATCTGATTTACGCTATTTTCTTTTTCCCCTGAAGAATTACTGTGCTGTATTCTTTAATACTCCGCTTTGAAAGTTACTAAATCATATACTGTGTTAGCACATACTCTTCTACTTAACTTTTATTCTCCTAGGGTGATTACTGCTTACATGTGCATATATAGACATTTACACACACATTTATATAATATATATATATACACACACACATATATATAGCCAGTTTTTATTTAATATTCATCTTGGTTCACATACTTACCATATAATATTTAAAATGGTGTTCCTTGCCTTTTCATTTTAATTATATTTTCCATGGTCATAGAAATGATTCATTCTCAATTCTTGTATTACCATATATTGAGGTAATCTTCAATTGTGTATTTGACGATTCCCAGTTCTTGACATGAAAGTAGTTGCTGTTATTTTACTAAGAGTAACAATGCCATCAAAAGCACCATTATACCTATAGCTTTCTCATGTCTTGTATTATTTCCTTAGAATTTACTTGAAAAAGTTAAATGCTTTTGCTAAATATTGTTAATTCTTCACGTTGCATTTTGGTAAGGGAGAGTGAATATTTTATCAACTAATCTGGTCTCCTGTTTCCATCAATGACTGAATACCTTAATCTGGATCTCACAGTGTTATGTATTTTAGTAGTGTTGAAAACAAGGTTTCTATAGTCTATTATAGTGAAAAATTATACTTTAAAAGCTTTCAGTGGTTTAAAAGCACAATAGCCTGATAACTAATGAAAATGCAGACAAGATGGAAAGTGGATAGTACCTCTTGTACAGTGCACATCAAATCTAAATATTTTAACATTTAAATTTCAAAGCTGAATATAAATGTACTAAATTATTATAGTCATTTCCCATTTTTTCTTTATAAAAGAAATTAAGGTGTAAATGTTAAAATCGTTTAGGTAATTCACACGGGCAAGATGTGAAACAAGTGACTGTTAAACTCCACTTCTCTCTGAGACTCATTCTGAAGATGAGACCCCAGTTCTTCGGGGATTTATCTTCTTTGTTCATGGCTTTTCATAATTGTCAAGGAATGACTGAAAAGCAAGGATCTTTAAAATGTGTGTGTTTAAGCATTGGAACAATAACAAGAATGCTTTCTCTGCTTGTGATTATTATTGATTATGTTATCCTTTTAATAATATTGCTGTTGTACTCTTGGTTACAAAATGTTAGGGTCTAATTTTTAGGCATGTTTATGTTCTGTATTTTCATGTATATCATCTCATCTGGTCTTTAATCATGCATTATAGATAATGTCAATATTTCATTAGCATTAACTATAAAAATAACTACTTTGTTGGTTTTTAATATGTTGTCTAATTTTAGTCACAATAGTTTTGAGATAGTTGGAAGAAATAAATGTATTTAAATGTGCTACTATTTATACTTGAATTATTTTATGCTTGTAATTATCTTTAGCAATAAATTATGCAGCTATTTAAAATCTTAGAAATTCTTCATGTTTGTAATAGTATTATCATTACATTTTCTTTTCTATCAAGAATATAATTTGATACATATATATGTACTTGTCATGCATGTTTAATCTATAAAACCAAATATTTAAAACATTAATATCATTTATCTTGGAATTTTATTATGTTTTCACCTACAATCAGTGGTTCTTAACATTCGAGAAGGATCGCAGATCCCTTCAAAAAATCTAATGAAAAATTTGAACTGTCCTTTGAAAAAAGTTGCAGAACCACATTCTCAAAATTTTATATTCTGTTTTAGGTGGTTCATAGACCTCCCAAAGTCTTTCCATGGACCCCAGGTTAAGAACCCCTCTAATGATAATGTGGCAGTCTTTATGTTAACATATGTTCATATCCCATTAATGAAAATGCGTGATTGTTTCTGGTAGAGGTTTTAAAACTTCTTAAGTTATCACAGAACAAAGTGGATTTTTAAAAGATCACTTAGTAATCATTTAATACATATTTGTCTTTAAGGCACAGTGGAAGTTAATTTATAAGCATGCTGTGTATACTTTTGCAGCTTCATGTGCCAATATGCAGAATTATGCTATGCTTTCTAATATTTTCCTATCAGTGTTACTATAATTAGCTAATATACTGTAGCAGAAATACTGGTTGGATGTATGTACTACCCAATTGTGAGTCTTGGGTTTTTTTTTTTTCTTTTTTCAGAATTGTATCAAAAAGTTAGAAGGAGAGACTTACCAATACCACTGTGCTATTTCTGGAAGCAAGAAGGCAGTCCTTATGATTACAGACAGGTATTAACTTCAAGGGACATTTTTTTTAATGCAAATATATAGGTCATAAGAATTTTGAAGACTAAAATCACAGATTTGGAGAGCTATATACTTCATGCAAAATGTTCATTGTTGTAGACTTAACTAATGCTTATTAAAACATTATTTTCTACCCATTAAGTTAGCAAAGACAAAAATGTTTAAATAACACCTAGTCTTAGCAAAACACAGGAGAAAAGACACTGCCATGTACTGTTGGTTGTATGTAAAAAAACTGATACAGTGTTCTGATAAAACAAATTGGCAAAGTAAAAATAAAAACCTAACACCAAATGTTGGAAGAATCATTATTATATTATTCTTACTATATGGGAAATGTAAGGAAAGATAAAATCAATTTATGTGTACTGTACTTTATTTGGCTCACAGGCCGTAGTTTGCTCACCTCAGTACCGATAATAATTAAAAGGTGGAAATAAATCATACATTATAGTTTATCTAGGACAGAGTTGGTTTGCACTTTTTGTCCCAATGTAATTATTAGTAGCTATCCTTTTTATCCTTAAAAATGTCCTGGTTTGAATGATAATTTAGCTGATAACCCCTAAAAATTGCTTTTACTAACATTCCCATCATCCAGAGATATTAGCTGGTAAGTCAGATTTTTGCATTATTTATATTTTATAAAAACTATGAACAAAAAATGCATTATGTAGGTTTAATTAACCTAGATTTTTCACCCAACAATATTTTGTGATCATCTTCCCAAACCATTAAATATTCTTGATTCATAAATATTTTTAATGACTAGATATTTTATTTATGGATATAGTATACTCAAACGCTACCTTACTATTTGACATTCAATTTTTCCTTCCCATTATTATGTTATTTTGCAGTTAAGTCTTTTTTTTTCTATAATTCCTTAGGATAAATTCTTATCAGTGTGATTACTGATTTAAGAGTATGAGGATTTTTGAGGCCCTTTCTATATAGTACCAACTTGTTTTATCAGAACACTTGTATTAGTTTTTTTTACATACAGCTAACAGTATATGAGAGTGTCCTTTCTCCCATATTTTGCTAAAACCAGGTGTTATCATTTAAATGTTTTTGTCTTTGCTCACTAAATGGGGAGAAAATTCTTTGTTGTAATTAGTACTTTTTGATTGCTAATGAGTATGAATATTTTAATATATTCATCCATTTATAGTTTTTATTCTGTGAGTTGCTTGTTTGTATCTTTTACTCATTTTTCATTTTAAGTCTTTTTCTTAGTAACTTTAAAGAGCATTTTGTGAATTAGTGATATTAGCCATTTATACCTATAAAATGTATTTTTAACATTTTAATAATTGTTTATTGAATTTTCCAGTATATAGGCCTTTTAATTTTTCCATATTGAAATGTATCCAAAATTTGGTATCAATATTTTTTTCTACTCTTTATTTTTAGAAACAAAATAGGAGTTCTCATGACCTAAATTTATTAGAATATAGCTCTACTTGTCAGTCCTTATTCCTACATAGTATTTTAATTTAGTGATCTTTAAGAAATCGTTCTCTGAGCAGACGTTGCCATCTGTCTTAGTCTGTTTGGGCTGCTAGAACAAACACCATCACCTGGGGCCTTAAGCTGCAAATAGTTATTTCTATAGTCCTGGAGGCTGGGAAGTCTAATATCAAATGCCAGCATTCGGTGTCTAGTGATGGCCCACTTACTGGTTCAGAAAGGGCTGTCTTCTCCCTGTGTCCTCACATGGCAGAAGCGGCAAGGGAGCTCGCTCAGGCCTTATTTTTAAGAGCACGAATTACGTTCATGAAGGCTTTACCATCATGACCTATCACCTCCCAGAGGCCCCGCTTCCAAAAACCATCACTTTGGGAGTTAGGAGTCAATATATGAATTGGCGAGGCGGGATTTGGGGGGCGGGAAGGAATATAAACATTCAGTCCATTACATCAATGTCCGACAGAAATAGCGACACCAAGATGAAAGTTCTATCTTCTGTCCCCTCCTCATCTAAGGGTGAGGGTTTAATCAATGACATTATTGTGTGATATACAGAGGCTCTGAAGACAGGAAAACTGTTGGTCCAAAACGGTAGAAACCAAGGTGTCCTGGGGGTGGTGTTAAGTCGGGTCAGGAGGTATTTGAGCAGAGTTGTGGAGAGTATGGAGCTGCTGTACAGGTTAACAGGAGGCAAGCAGAGGCATAAAACAGTATGGTATTTTGAACAGTAAGTAAGATCGGATTGGAATGGCTGAATAGTTCAGTAGGACATTAGTGGCGAAGTGTTGGGAGATGAAGCAAGTCACATGCTCATGCCATCTGAAGGGTTTAGGTTTCATTGTTAATGTGATGGAAGATCACTAATCTTTTTTTTTAATGTGTAAAGTATTCTTGTTTAGAATTTTCATCTTTTCACCCAGAGCTATATGCACATAGTACACACACAAGTCTCTCTTTTTTTATTTTCCACTGAAGCCTTGTAAACAAGGAATAATATGGTATGGTCTATAGTTCAGAAAGATCTCTGGCAGCATGCTGAGTTGGAGGACGATCAGAAAGGAAGCAGGAAGAGTAGTTAGACTGTATTAGTTCTCTATGCTGCACAAGTTACTGTAAAATTAGCAACTTAAACAAATTTATTATCTCACAATTTCTGCTGGTCAACACAGTCTCTAACAAGCCCCAAATTTCAATAGAACCTGTGCTGCGAAGTACTAGGGGTCTGTTTCAGCCCTCACACTCCATTGGTCACCAGGTTCATTCAACTGTACTTTCTAAACATCTCTGAAATCCAGCTCTTTTTCTCCCTTTTCACAGCCACTGCCTTTCCTGAGGCTCTCACTGCTTCTGATTGGATTATTGAAGAGCTTCCTACCTTGATTGTCTACTCCACCTCTCCTCCATTGACCACTAGAGCCATGATAGGAAAATAAGAAACTGTATCATGAAATTTCCCACTGCCTGTAGATTAAGGTTAAAATTTCTTAAAATGGAGGGGAAAACGTCCTTCAAGATCTAGGACTAAGCTAATTTTCACACCTCTGAATATATCTGGTATTCCAGCGACAGACCTCCACATTCCTCAAATAAATCTTCCCTGTTTTGTTCCCTATATATGTCAATAGGCTGTTCACCCTTTGTCTCAATTATCATTTCCCTTCCCCACTTAGAATCCTCATTCCTTTCAAGAATCAGCTCTTATGCTACCTGTTCTGCCAACATACTCATCCTTTTCTCCTGTGCTATAGAAAAATTTTCTGCACACTCTGCTTTTGCACTTATCTAACTGTGCTATAGCATTTATTTACATGTTTTGTTTCCCCTTCTAACCCATGAATACCTCTCAGGCAGAAACTCTGTATTTCTCCAGCATCCCAGATACTTGTAGAAATTAATGATTCTGCTTTCCAAGTTTTGCTTTCTGTAATAGAAACTTTAAAATCAGATGTAGTTATGTCAATAATAATCTGAATCACACCCTGGGAAGTCAGTGTGGATGGCCCTTTAAGTGTTCTGTGAATTTTTTTTTTATTGCTATTGAGTAAAATGGGATACTCTGTGATATAGTGTTGAAGTGTTCAAACCTGATATTTATTAGTAGGTGTATGGTGAATCTTCCCTGATATTTGAGGTTTATGACATATCCTGCATATTCTTTCTTGACTGGAAGATACAAATAATTTACAGTAAGGAGCAATTAACAGTTTTCTAAATAAAACATTTTCAGGGGCTTCTGCATTTATTGTTTCCCAGATGAGAGTATAATCTGTTCCTTATGTGTTTTGAAGATGATTTAAGTTTTTAGTCAGTTTCCAAAAACAAATGACACTTTTATGAATTTTGCAAGATTGGCAGAGGGGAAATTTTTGGAAGTCTGCTTTGTTAGTTGGTAGGTGCTGTATTTGCTCTTTATTTGACAATTATCTAGAATTTCTTTATGTGAAGCATATTTTTTTAGCATGAGGTTATATTGTTTCCTGAGCAAGTATTCCCTGTGCCATCCAGCAGAGTGAAATATTAGAATAATTAACTGTCTTTGTCACTACCTGTATGTTTTTGTTTCCTTTGCAAAACAGGCGAGTGTTATGTATAAAGGAAGTTGAAATCCTAGGTCACATGTCCATAGACTGGCAGTGTCTATTTGAAGATTTTATATCTCCTCCTAGTGTCAGTGAAAATCTGCTAAAAATTTTGGTTAAGGTAAGAAAACACAAGTGACCTCTTTAAAGCCAAGAATTTGTTAAATGAGTAAAAACCAATGTTTTCTGACTGTTTTACAGTTAACTACACAAATGTTTGAAGGATCATTATTATTATATGATGAAATGTAAGGAAAGATGTAACCCATTTGTGTGCTGTACTCTATCCTCTGACAGTCTTTGACTGTGTGCTGAGTGAACTGTCAACTCTTTCCTAGGTGGAGAATAAGGCATTAATAAATGGAAGGATTTTAAAATTTCATATGGATACTTATTTTGCTATAATTTTAGATACTTCTAGAATGATTCACTTTTTCAGGCTTTTAGGAGATTATTATAAATATGACTAAAACACTCATGTTTTATACTATTTGGCATCTACAGAGAGCTAAATAAAGCAATTTAAGTACATAATAATATTTTCATGTCTTTCCTCCCTATCATTTTCTAAGGACTAAGTATTAATTACATATCAAGTAATTAGCAAAAATGATACCCCGTCTTCTGCTTAGCTCTCAGACCCACTTTATTGTGAAATGTAATTTTTTATATGATTATATTATAAATTAATTTCACCCCTTTAAAAAAAAACTACAAATTGTTATTTTAAAGGGGTAATTTCTATAGTGTATTTTTTTTCCATGAACTATAGTGATGTTTCTCTTTTACTGAAACTATCTGAAAAACATTTATTAGTAGTAGTTAGATGCAAGTACTATTATCTTTTTATTTATGTGTACTTTTCTTTTCATAGACATTTGTAAGTAAAAGAAACTGCCATGGAACCATACCATTTTGTATTTCAGTCTTAACCTCATTGTAGAGTGTCAAACTTTAAGGAGTGCCTTAGTATCTGAGACCTATTTTTCAAACCAGAAAAGACTGTGTCACTATGCATACATATCATGGTCTATGCCATTATCACTTTTCTTTCACACCAGTGGTGAGAATTGACTCGATGTATTTTACACTTTATAAGAATTTTACCCACCAGCCAAGGAAATGAAGGAAGGGCTTTTGATTTGTCAGATGTGATGAGTTATCAAGTGGTGTGTCTGTAAGCTATTTATCATAGCCTGCAGAAAGCCATCATTTTATACAGATAGATGTATACTCATCCAATTTCATAAATTCTAACAACTCACATATGGAGCCACTCTCCTTGTATGATTATTTCTTATCATACCTGAATATGTGTATGTGGTTTGTCCACTGGTTGTAAAACACAGCTGACATGTAAGCATCCAATTAAAGGTCATGATTTTTTTTCTTTCCCAAGAGTAATTTCTTCCCTGTCATGGTTTCTTTTGAAATAGGAGCAAGGTCTGTTCCACAAAAAAGACAGTGCCAATCAAGGCTATCTTAAGAAAATTTACCTAAGGGATGCCAACACAGCAGAGGTAAGTAATTTATTTTAACGAACACCCCCTCAGTTTTTTAACTGAAAGATTTTTTTTTAAATCTGTTTTAATTAATAATACCCATTATTTCTTCCAAAAGATCTTATAGTTACAACTTTGGATATATAAGTTTTAGATAATGTATTGTGGCCTTAACAGGACAGAAGGATCGTATTTTGCATTCACATGTATGGAGTGTGTATACTTGTCCTCAGCTCATGGACCCATGTAGAGGGCACCATCTCTTGCCTTTGTACCTTTCTTCTCCACCAAATGAGCCTGTACTCGTCTTAACCATTCATAATAAATATTTTATTTTACAGAGAGCACTTAATGCCATTGAGGACGCACAGTCAATGAGACACCAGCAAAAACTGACGAAGCAGTCGGCACTGAAACTTGTCAGGCCTCAGATACCATCTTAGTCACATATCCCAGGGGGCTGCTAGACTAGCAGAAAAACCAGTCATGTGGTCTTGTGTGTAAATCACTCTTCTTTATCCTGCTTAAGAGAATTTTTTAATACCTTAGTTTTAGAAGTTTTTTCTAGAAAGCTAATATTGGGTTTTCTTTTTTTTTTCCGTTTTAGTTTTGACTCTAATTCTGTAACCAGGTATATGTTAGCAGTCCATTTTCATACTACCACCTGAATGGGTCAGACCTCAAAGAAATATCACTTTAAATTCAGAGTGAAATTTCCATTAATATTAAAATTGTGAAGTAAAGGGCAGTATGCTTGTTTTTAATTAAAGTTATGCTGAAGAACAAAAAAGGAGCTTAGAATGACTAGTGTTCTTTGAGAGGTTTTGGACAAATGTTTAAGGGTAATTTGTTCAGTAATTGAACAGAGGTAGCAAATTTGGTAAACCAGGTAATTGAACAAGAGCCACTAATGGGAGAAATGACATTTCCTATTTTATTTTCATGAAAACATTACTTTTCTCCTAATACTTGACTTTGGTACTTATTTTTCCTCTTTGTACTATAATATAGACATGGAAAATCAAACCTTAAAATATCTATACTCTGTTCTCTGTAATGTAACATTCACAAAGTTTTGGAAATTATGTGCTTTTTCGAGATGAACATACATGGCACAATTATAATATACTGATACATGAAAATATTGCACTTTAAGTTTTTCAAGACTCAGAAATGTGGAAATTTCAGTATTTTTATATTTCCAGAAATTGTTTTTTATAACTTGAAAGATTTTTAAGGGCATCATAAATTAGCACTTAGTGTATACTTAGAAATGTATTTTAGATACGTATTAGGAAGATTGAAAAATCCCTTGTTGCTTTATATATAAGTAAAATAAGGCATATATAACAGCATTGTGGAAAATAATTAGCAGAAGTGTTCTTTGAGGGAGTGAGCTTGTGAGAATCAGTTCAGTACAATATTGTTTTTCTTTTCTGCATCTCACTTATGCTGACCAGAGATAGACTGCCGATTAAACCTTTTTAAATACTTCTCAAAAGTACTTAATTTCCTTGGGTGAATCTTCCAATTTGCTTGTGTTTTTCAGCATGGTGTTTATTGCAAATCACTGGTTAATGATGAAATGTAGATGTGGATATGCTTGGTTTGCTCTGTTTTTGTTGACGTGTAGTCATGTTTCTATCTTTACTCATGTGTTTTAATACTGGCCTTAAATCTTAAAAAAAGTTTCCTAAGTTATTATCAAAAAAGAGGATGTAATAACTTATGTCCTAAATAGTTGATCTGTGATACAGGATGCTGGTCTTTGCCTTTTGAACATCACATCTTTTTTTTTTTTTTGAAGAAATGTATCATATATAAAACTTCTTCCTTTAAATAGAATTTCTGTTTACCAATTTTCTAATGCCAGTTATCCACAGTTAATTGTAGTTTAATAAAAACAGAATTATAAACAGAATTGCATAGCAAATGTGCTAGTATTTGTGTCTTTAAAGCTGACTTAATCAGAAATTTGATGTACGTGATTGTATTTTTCATATGAATCACAGCTATTGTCCTAAATATTTAAGAAATTATATCATACTGATAGCATGCACAAAGCATTGAACTAAGAAAAATGTATAGAAACCTATACATACATCATCTCAGTTGGCTTACAAATAAACTTTCAAATATTTGTAACATTTTGTTTGAATCCCCTAGAAAAGAAATAATTAATTGGTAAAGTGTAATGATGTCTTTTGCTTGTTTTTTAATGCTTTGAGAATCAATTACTTGCATTTGAGGTACTGAAAGAAAGAAATCATTTGGTGCATTACTTACAGGTTTGAAAATTGTGTGGGTTTGCAATAAATATTCAAGTAACATTTGCCTTTACCTTTTTTGTCTTTCTCTTTTCCTCTTCCAATCCTATAATAATGAGAAGTTAGATTATTAGTTATGGAAGGCTTTAAAAGATTCTAGTCGGGAAAGGTTTTTCCTAGGGATACTGACCCCTTTACCACATTGGTGATCTGTGGTACAGATTTATACTAGAGGGAAAATACAGAGAATATATTTGACGAAGGACCCAGCTGTCACACTTTGAAACTGCATTTGTACTGGGGCCTTGCCTTCCATGGTTTCTCTCAGTCACTGACTGGGTATGGCAGGGATACTCGGGCAGGCCTCTTCCTTGAGGACACAGGAGTTCTCTGACAGCCAGCTTCATCCTGAAGACTCTTCAGTGACCTTGCCGAACCTTTCTTAGACTAGGTGGTAATCTAGGAGGCTTCTACCCAGTCTGGCTCTCTGTCTCTCTTCCTTACCCTTACTGGGAGATCAGGCTGTAAGTCTGAAGGCTCTTCAGTACTAATTACCCAGTAGGAAGAACAGATGCACACTGAGGACTGTAGCAAAGCAGAGGCATCAGAATCAAAAAAACAAAATATTAGAAAATGCATATACTAGAGGTCCATAAGAAAAAGTTGATCTAGGTTGGCTTTCCTTCCAGGTGTCATGATTTAGTATTGCTTTTGTTTTTAGTTAAGAATTAGGGAGGATACTATCACCTTCTTGGTGCTTTGGGCCTGTTAAGTGTTACCGGTCTGGTGCTGCCTGCATCTATATTTTTAACAGTGTTCGATGTGTGCTTCTAAGGCATAGCCAGGTATCATGCCAGTGGATTTCAGCCCGGACAAGTTCACTACAGATTCAGTGAGACCGAAAAAAATGACAGTGGAATGTTCTTGGGGTGAAAGGGTTTATACCCAACTTTATTCCCACAGTGGCAGGTCCAGTCCACTCAGAGCAAGTCTGCATGCAGCAAGCTGGTCTCTGCCTCTCAGCCTCTCCTCCCCCGCAGCCGTCTGTCTCTGTCCTTGGCACTGCCACCACTCCAGTCTCTGCTCTCTTGCAGCTGTGCAGCCCAGCGCACTGGGCGGAGCTCTTTGTATAGAGTCAGTAACAACATACTGCCCGCTCGTGGGTAGTGAGCAAGCCAACCAGGGCCAGGTGAGAATCCTGGCCATAGGAACCTTCACTTTCTCCACACCGGAACTAAAAATTAACACTCTGAACTTAAAATAATCAAACTCTTGAAGAGCTCTACAAATGTCAGTGCCAGCTAAAATACAGACTGGCAGTTACTGCCAGAGCTAGAAGAACCATGTTTCTATTGGGGGGAAAAGAACAAAGATTCTTGAAGAATAGGAGATTACCCCTATCAGAATCATCTGTCCTTAAGGGACAAGCCTTTTTGGTTGAGAATCGCTACCAGAATGCCCGCTAATACGGATGGACGTGGGCTGTGTGCCATGTCTGTGTCGGCCCTGGAAAGAAATGGAAACTCAGTGGAGCAGAGGGAGCACATTTCGCTAGGTAATTGTGCATATAGTGGAAGAATTTAGGCTTATTCTTGAATTCATGCTTGAAAGTATCTTCAGTTACACGGTATATCATGAAAATACTCAACATTGAGGACTTCCGGGAAGATGGCGGTGTGAGCAGGGCGGCAGAAATCTCCTCCCAAAACTATATAAGTCTATGAAAACACAGCAAATACAACTATTCCTAAAAGAGAAATTGGCGCACACAGGAAAGTGCACAGCGTGCAGCCACACCTGGGAGGACTCAGCACCCCGCGAGGCAGGTAAGAGAGCTGCGACCCGGCGGCACCCGAACACTCATCCAGCCGAGCACGCCAGTGGGAGGAGAGGATTCAGAGCTGGAAGGGAGAGGAAGAGCAGGTCCGTGAACTAACCAGCCCCGGTGGTCTGCGCTGGGAGTGCCGAGAGCGCTGACACACATCGCGCGGTGCATCAGACATTGGAGAGGCAGAAGGTGCAGGTTTTGAGCTGGGAAGGCACCGGGACCGTGCAGCCAGTACCCAGGGACAAGAGAAAAGCACACGCCGTTTGTAGCGGTCTTGGAGAGGCGGGGGGCCCAGCGAGGGAACACCATCGCCCCAGCGGGCTCAGCCCTGCAGGCTGGAAGTCCTGGGGAACTTCAGTCCCCTTCACTAGTGACAGAGAGAAGGGAGCAACCACACTGGAACTTTATACAGAAAACAATAGCGTCCCATTCATTCCTGCCCCGGCCAGACCTACAGAAAAAAGGCGGTGCGGCCGAGGCTGCAAATTAGTGGAGCAACAGCGACACCTACAGCACACATAGAGAATCCACTCCAGATGGGCTTTTGTTTTTTTGCTCGTTTCTGTTACTTCTTGCTTTTTTTTTTTGCTTGTCTGTTTTGTTTCTTGCCCTTTTTTTCCCTTTTTTCACCTTTTCTTTCATTTCTTTCCTCTTTCTTTTCTTTCTCTTCCTTCTTTTTTTTGGCTTGCTTGTTTTTTTTGGTGGTGCTTTTTTTTTTCTTTTCTTTTTAAACCTTAAAGAGCCCAGCTGACATACGTAGCACCTACGAGCGACCACTCCTGTCAACATGACAAGAGAGAAGAATATGATACAGACAAAAATCACCAAGATCCAGAGCCCCTCTGAGAAGGAATCTGAAGGGATGCAAATGCAGCATCTTCCTGAAAAAGAATTCAGAATAAAAGTCATAACCATGCTGATGGATCTACAGAGAAATATGCAAGAGCTAAGAGAGGAAGTGAGGGAAGTCAGGAAAGATAATGTAGAAATGAGACAAGCCATCAACAGGCTCAGCAGCAGACTGGACGAGATGCAAGAGACTGTTAATGCAATAGAAATCGGAGAACAGGAATACAGAGCAGCTGAGGCAGAGAGAGATAAAAGGATCTCTAGGAATGAAAGAATATTAAGAGAACTGTGTGACCAATCCAAAAGGAACAATATTCGCATTATAGGAGTACCAGAGGAAGAAGAGAGAGAAAAACGGATAGAAAGTGTCTTTGAAGAAATAATTGCTGAAACTTCCCCATGCTGGGGAAGGAAATAGTCTCGCAGTCCATGGAAGCCCACAGATCTCCTAACACAAGGGACCCCAGGAAGACAACACCAAGACACATAATAATTAAAATGGCAAAGATCAAAGATAAGGACAGAGTATTAAAGGCAGCTAGAGAAAGAAAGAAGATCACCTTCAAAGGAAAAACCATCAGACTAACATCAGACTTCTCAACAGAAACCTTACAGGCTAGAGGAGAATGGCCTGATATATTTAACGCAATGAAACAGAAGGGCCTCGAACCAAGAATACTGTATCCAGCACGATTATCATTTAAATATGATGGAGGGATTAAACAATTTCCAGACAAGCAAAAGCTGAGAGAATTTGCCTCTCATAAACCACCTCTACAGGACATCTTAAAGGAACTGCTCTAGAGGGAAGCACTCCTAAGGCTAAAAAGCTGTCACCAGAAAAAATAAAATCATAGCAAAGAAAGCAGACCATCCAAAACTAACTAAAGGCAAAGAATAAAACACCTAGTATATAAAGAATGGAGGAGGAAGAATAAGAAGGGAGAGAAATAAAGAAACATCAGATGGTGTTTACAAAAACTTAACAAGAAAGTTAAGTTAGATTTTTAGATAGTAAAGAAGCAACCCTTGAACCTTTGGTAACCACGAATCTAAAGAGAGCAAAGGCAATAAGTACATATCTTTCGATAATCACCCTAAATGTAAATAAAATGGACTGAATGCACCAATCAAAAGACACAGAGTAACAGAATGGAAAAAAAAGCAAGACCCATCTATATGCTGCCTACAAGAAACTCACCTCAAACGCAAAGATATCCCCAGATTAAAAGTGAAGGGATGGAAAAAGATATTTCATGCAAATAACAAAGAGAAAAAAGCAGGTGTTGCAGTACTTGTAGCAGACAAAATAGACTTCAAAACGAAGAAAGTAGCAAGAGATAAAGAAGGACGTTACATAATGACACAGGGGTCAATCCAACAAGAGGATATAACCATTTTAAATATATATGCACCCAACACAGGGGCACCGGCATTTGTGAAACAAATACTACCAGAATTAGAGGAGGAAATAGACAGCAATGCATTCATCTTAGGTGACTTCAACACACCACTCACTCCAAGAGACAGATCACCCAGACAGAAAATAAGTAAAGACACAGAGGGACTGAACAACACACTAGAACTCTAAGATGGACCTAACAGACATCTACAGAACTCTGCACCCAAAAGCAACAGGATACACATTCTTCTCAAGTGCACATGAACATTTTCCAGAAAAGACCACATACTAGGCCACAAAAAGAACGTCAGTAAAATCGAAAATATTGAAATTCTACCAACCAACTTCTCGGATCATAAAGGTATTAAACTAGAATTAAACTTTAGAAAGAAAACAAAAAGGCTCACAAATACATGGAGACTTAACAACATTCTCCTAATTAATCAATGGGTCAATGACCAAATCAAAACAGAAATCAAAGAGTATATGGAGACAAATGACAACAACAACACAAAGCCACAGCTTCTATGGGACGCAGCAAAGGCAGTTCTAAGAGGAAAGTATATTGCAATCCAGGTCTATCTAAAGAAAGAAGAACATTCCCAAATGAATAGTCTAAAGACACAATTACTGAAATTAGAAAAAGAAGAACAAATGAGACCCAAAGTCACCAGAAGGAGGGACATAATAAAGATCAGAGAAGAAATAAATAAAATTGAGAAGAACAAAACTAGAAAAGATCAATGAAACCAAGAGCTGGCTCTTTGAAAAAATAAACAAAATAGATAAACCCCTAGCCAGACTCATCAAGAGAAAAAGAGAATCTACACACATAAACAGAATCAGAAATGAGAAAGGAAAAATCACGACGGATCCCACAGAAATACAAAGAATTATAGGAGAATATTATGAGAATCTATATGCTAACAAGCTGGAAAACCTAGAAGAAATGGACAACTTTTTAGAAAAATACAACCTTCCAAAACTGACCAAGCAAGAAACAGAAAAACTAAACAGACCAATCACCAGCAACGAAATTGAAGCGGTAAACAAAAAACTACCCAAGAACAAAACCCCAGACCAGATGGATTCACCTCTGAGTTCTACCAGACATATAGAGAAGAAATATAACCGATTCTACTTAAAGTTTTCCAAAAAATAGAAGAGGAGGGAATACTTCCAAACTCATTCTATGAAGCCAGCATCACTCTAATACCAAAACCAGGCAAAGACCTCACCAAAAAGAAAACTATAGACCAATATCCCTGATGAACGTGGATGCAAAAATACTCAACAAAATATTAGCAAACCGAATTCAAAAATACATCAAGAGGATCATACACCATGATCAAGTGGGATTCACGCCCAGGGATGCAAGGATGGTACAACATTCGAAAATCCATCAACGTCATCCACCACATCAATAAAAAGAAGAACAAAAACCACATTATCATCTCCATAGATGCTGAAAAGCATTTGACAAAATTCAACATCCATTCATGATTAAAATTCAACAAAATGGGTATAGAAGGCAAGTACCTCAACATCATAAAGGCCATATATGACAAACCCACAGCTAACATCATACTTAACGGCGAGACGCTGAAAGCTTTTCATCTAAGATCGGGAACGAGACAGGGATGCCCACTCTCTCCACTGTTATTCAACATAGTACTGGAGGTCCTAGCCACGGCAATCAGCAAAACAAAGACATACAAGGCATCCAGATTGGTAAAGAAGAAGTCAAATTGTCACTATTTGCAGATGACATGACATTGTACATAAAAAACCCTGAAGACTCCACTCCAAAACTACTAGAATTAATATCTGAATTCATCAAAGTTGCAGGATACAAAATTAACACACAGAAATCGGTTGCTCTCCTATACACTAACGATGAACTAACAGAAAGAGAAATCAGAAAAACAATTCCATTCACAATTGCATCAAAAAGAATAAAATACCTAGGAATAAACCTAACAAAGGAAGTGAAAGACCTGTACCCTGAAAACTATAAGACATTCCTAAGAGAAATTAAAGAGGACACTAACAAGTGGAAATGCATCCCATGCTCTTGGCTAGGAAGAATAAATATTGTCAAAATGGCTATACTACCCAAAGCAATCTACAGATTCAACGCAATCCCTATCAAACTACCAACAGCTTACTTCAATGAACTCGAACAAATAATTCTAAAATTCATATGGCACCACAAAAGACCCCGAATAGCCAAAACAATACTGAGAAGGAGGAATAAAACGGGGAATTACACTCCCTTACTTCAAGCTCTACTACAAAGCCACAGTAATCAAGACAATTTGGTATTGGCACAAAAACAGACCCACAGATCAGTGGAATAGAATAGAAAATCCAAACATCACCCCAAACACATACATTCAATTAATATTTGATAAGGGAGCCTTGGATATACATTGGGGAGATGACGGCCTCTTCAGCAGCTAGTGTTGGAAAAACTGGGCAGCTGCATGTAAGAGAATGAAATTGGACTACTGTCTAACCCAGTACACAAAGGTAAACTCAAGGTGGATCAAAGACCTGAATGTAAGTCATGAAACTATAAAACTCTTAGAAAAAAATATAGGCAAAAAGGTCTTGGACATAAACATGAGCGACTTCTTCATGAACATATCTCCCCGAGCAAGGGAAACAAAAGCAAAAATCAACAAGTGGGACTATATGAAGCTGAAAAGCTTCTGTACAGCAAAGGACAGCATCAGTAGAACAAAAAGAGATCCTACAGTACGGGAGAATATATTCATAAATGACGTATCTGATAAGGGGTTGACATCCAAAATATATAAAGAATTCACGCACCTCAACAAACAAAAAGCAAATAATCCAATTAAAAAATGGGCAGAGGAGCTGAACAGACACTTCTCCAAAGAAGAAATTCAGATGGCCAACAGGCACATGAAAAGATGCTCCACATCGCTAATCATCAGAGAAATGCAGATTAAAACCACAATGAGATATCACCTCACACCAGTGAGGATGGCCAACATCCAAAACACAAACAACAACAAATGTTGGCGAGGATGTGGAGAAAAGGGAACCCTGCTACACTGCTGGTGGGAATGCAAATTAGTTCAACCATTGTGGAAAGCAGTATGGAGGTTCCTCAAAAAACTCAAAATAGAAATACCATTTGACCTAGGAATTCCACTCCTAGGAATTTACCCTAAGAATGCAGCAGCCCAGTTTGAAAAAGACAGACGCACCCCTATGTTTATCGCAGCACTATTTACAATAGCCAAGAAATGGAAGCAACCTAAGTGTCCATCAGTAGATGAATGGATAAAGAAGATGTGGTACATATTCACAATGGAATATTATTCAGCCGTAAGAAGAAAACAAATCCTACCATTTGCAACAACATGGATGGAGCTAGAGGGTATTACGCTCAGTGAAATAAGCCAAGCTGAGAAAGACAAGTACCAAATGATTTTACTCATATGTGGAGTATAAGAACTAAGGAAAAAAATAAAAACTGAAGGAACAAAACAGCAGGAGACTCACAGAACCCAAGAACGGACTAATAGTTACCAAAGGGAAAGGTACTGGGGAGGATGGGTGGGAAGGGAGGGGCAAGGGGGAAGAAGGGACATTAGGATTAGCAGATGTAATGTTGGGGGGGCACGGGGAGGGCTGTACAACCCAGAGAGGACAAGTAGTGACTCTATGGCATCTCACTACGCTGATGGACAGTGACTGTAATGGGGTTGGGGAGGGGGGACCTGATGAAGGGGGTAGTGTAATCACCATAATATTACTCATTTAATTGTAGATTAATGATATCAAAATAAACTTAAAAAAAAAAGAAAATACTCAACATTGTGGCTCTCTTTTAGCTGCAAAAGCATTCAGAAAGGCTTTTTGGTTGTTTTGTTTTTACGTACTATAGACCCACAGTCCCTTAGTAAAATTCAGAAAGCTCTGAAGACCAAAAAGTTTTTAAGTTTGAAACAAAGACATTTGACAGCACAAACTGAGCTAACGTGAGGCCATTTGTGGCTCTTACTGTATGTGGTGTAAATGAGTTGTGCTGCAGCAAAGTTAGCATGTTTTATTATGGGGTGCTGTTCCACACGTCACTGGAAGTGTACAAGCTCTGTGGTATATGAAGTATATTGTCTTTCTAAAATTTGAAAAGTTCTGGATTCTGAAACATTTTGTCCCAAGGGTTTCAGGTAAGAGGTTGCTGATTTGTATACCCTCAAAATGATTTCTATTAAATTTATGGCCAATGTTGGCTTCTTGAATTTCTTTTAGAACCTTTTACCCTTATTCCAGAATTATCTGGTTATTTTCTCCTTATCTTTGTTTCAACACTAAGCTGAAACATTCCCATAGTAATACTTGAAAAGTAAACAGGCCCTCTAAGTTTATTTTTCCTAGAGAATCCTTCTATGGCTTAATATTAGTGTGACAGTTTTACTAGCAAACATAGCTTTGATGTGTAAAAGTTAGGAAATAAAAATTTTGGATGTAAGACACAACTTGCCTCTTTTTAAACATACAGTCAGAACACAGAATCAAATGCATGGAGTTATACCAAGTCAGACCATTAGGGAGTTCTGATGTTAGATGCAGAAAAAAAATTTGCACAAGATATTTTAATCAATCTCAGCTAGATAGAAATGGTATTTTTAAGCACAGTACATCATATTATGGAGCAATAATGTAACAAATGAGCAAGTGTTAAAAAGATGGCAATTTGAATGGAAGCTGTGACATTTTAGCTTCATCAGAGGAGGATGCTGCAAATCAGTAAAGCAAGTACTTACTGAAGCCATAGTCTAAATTAGAAGCGGCACTCGGACAGGGCTCTTTTCCCTCCCTATGGAATGCTCTTAAAGATTCTTGACCTACTATGACACTTCTGATCAAATCCTCTCTACTTCATTCAGTTCAGGGTTGATTCACACTTTGAAAAACAGTAAAAGAAAAAAAAACTGGGGAGCATGAATAGAGGATTAACAGAGTTCTGAACTTTTTAAACAAAGATTTCCTAGTTTCCGCAGTTATTTGAATATAAGTTACAGAAGAAGAAAGGTTTTTTTTTTTTCCTTTAAGGCAAGGTAAGGTAGTCATAGTCCTGAGATTCTGGAAGAGTTGTAAGGTCCATGTGACATTTTAATACATCGGGAATTATTGACTGCAAACACATTGCAGGAAACAATTCTGCCTATGTAAAGATTCCTATGCTTAAAGCTTAGAGATTTAGAAAATTCTCCTTTCAAGTTGACCCAAGTGAACAGAGCGGAAATCTGGCATGACTGTTATTGCAATCCAGATGGTGAGTGGGTACTGTTGAAAACACTGTTTTGTAAGAGCCATAAAGACTGATTACCCATGACTCAAACTGGTGAGTAAGAATATATTGCCCATTCTATCTAAAATTAATGACTCAGTGTTGAATTATAATGCAGCTCACTTAGAAACACCAATAATGCTTATTTTTATGTCAAACGTATTAATATTCATTTTTGAGAGAAAATAATTCACTTGGAGGCATTTGTTCTAATTGTCTTAATTTCATGGAATTGTAATATCGCATGGGTGGGAGGTCCTTATATTTACATAAATTTGTTTTCCTGTGGCTTCCATCTACTGAGTTCAGTCCCAAATCCTTGCGGTCATCAGAATAAGAATGATTCTTTTTCTACATATAGAAGCCTTTATATGGGAGCTCTGCATAATGAAATTGAAGGTTGGTTTCATGTCCTACCATTCACTCAGTAAAGCAAGTCTTCAAGTTCTCATCTTTTTTCTACCTAAACCATCCCTATTAGACATAACTTCAAGTCATCCCAGAATCTTGGTGGCTTCCCTAAATAAAAACAGTTCATCCATGTTCCTCTCAGATATGGTACACTGATCTGAATGAGTGTTGTAGGAAACAACTGAGGCATAGTGGTACTAGAATAATTCCATATTTTCTACTACTTTCCTAATAGTAATAAGTATTCCAATCTATTAAATATATAAAATAAAATTTCCCCATTACCATAATACTTTTCCATTATCATAATTTATTAATCTTATAACTTTCACACAAGAATATTGTTGAATTAATCCTTTCATCACTTTTACTAAAAGTGAATTTTTTATGCTACTGTAAATTTTTAAATTAAAAGGCCTGAAAAAATGCATTTACTTCTCTCAGCCTCAGTTTCTTCATTTGAGAATAATACCTTTGGACCAGATCTGTCTTTGTGACCCTTTTTAAGATTTTATAGATATGGATTAAATGGGTTTTATCACTGTTATTTGAAATGCGGCTTGTGTTAATTGAAGTTTTTATTCCCCTTTTCTCCAAATATCCCCATGGGCATTAAATGTATGTTTTAAATAAGTAGGAGTTTTTTAAGAAAACCACAAAGACTTTAACTGAAAAACGAGGAAATTTGAGATATTATAACTAGTCCTTGCATGTGAGAATGGTCTTGATGCAGAGAGTACAGGTAAGAGCTTCGGATGACCTTTCCAGAGGAATGACCAAGTGTGGGGCCCCAGGCTACTGCTGTGAAAATGGAAGCCTGCTCTTCTTTCTCAGAAGCACATCCACAGCAGTGCCCTGTAGTTGTCTGAGGATCCAGGCTGTGTGATGTAGTCATAGCTCTCACCAGGCCAACCTAGGCGCTCCACAAGATATCACTACAATGGACTATTTATACCCCTCCAAAATTCATATGTTGAAACTGTAATCTCTAAGTGATAGTATTAGGAGAGGGGCCTTTAGAGAGTAATTAGATTATGAGGGCAGACACCTTATGAATGAAACTAGTGCCCTTATGAAAGAGACTCTGGAGATCCTTTGCCCCCATTCACCATGTGAAGACAGAGGGAAGGCACCATCCTGTCTATGAAGAAGTGGGCTCTAATTGGACCCCAAATCAGGTGCCATGACCTTGGACCACAGTTCTGGATACAGAGTCGACTGAGAAATAAAAATGTTGCTTAGAAGCCACCCAGTTTGTCTTTTTTTTATAGCAGCCCAAGCAGTCTAAGACAATCACCTACTCAGAAGACCCCTGCTGGCCAGTCCTATCACATGATACCTTGGAGTCCCTGCTTTGGATAAAGGATTGCAAATGCTAACCATGAGGATTAATTTGCCATATCAGGAAAAGGGTAGGTTACTTACTGCCAGGATTCAATTGCCAAGAAATTAGGAAAAGAAATACCCAATAAAAATAATTAAATGAATATGCTTAAACAGAAGATGAAAAACAAGATGCTATAAAAAAGGAAGAGACAAATTTGAATAAGAACCAAATAGATCTAGAGATGAAAAATACTGAAACGAAAAGTCAGTGGATAGCCACAACAGTAAATAAAACAGATGTAGTAAGAATTAGTGAACTGGAAAATAGAACTGACTAGATACATTGGCTAGGATGCAGCAGAGCTAAGATGGGAAACAAGTTAAACAGAGGACAGGATGACTATATCCAACATGCTTCTAATACAAGTCCTGGAAGGAGTGAATAGAAAAATGGTATGATCCAGAATTAATAAAAGAATTTGATGGCAGGAAACAAAGTGAGCCCTGAGCAGGACAAATAAACCCAAACCTAACATATATCGGTTTGAAGCTATGGCAATGCAAACACAAAGGGAAAAACTGAAAAATACAGGGAGAGATCACAGACAAGGGTCAGCAATTAGCAGGATCCTCAGCAGCAGGAGCTCCTAGGACACATATTTACAAATTGTTGACAGAAAACCACCTGCCTGCCTGCTTGTGTTTAATCAGCTGAATTATCATTTAAGACCAAGAGTTGAACCCATTTTCAGAAAAAAAAATCCCCCAGCGGTTTCCACTTTCAGATCTTTTCTTAAAAAAATTACTTAAGGATGTTCTTCAGGAAAAAGGAAGTTGAATCCAGAAAGAAGGAATAAAATATAAGAGGCAATGGGAAAAAAAGACATTGATAAACTTTAAAATACCACTTTATATATAGCAACAAAGGTACATAAGGAGAAGTGTATGAAAACTTGGTGAGACATTTTGGAGAAAATTATAAAACCCTATTGAAACAAAAGTTTAAATTTTCTTAAATGGAAAGTTATATAATCTTCATGGGTGACAAGACTCATTAAAGAGTAATATTTAAACTCATCTATAATTCAATGCAATTCTAATCAATATTCCATATTATTATTTGTGTGTGTGTGTGTGTGTAGCTTAAAAGCCTGTTCCAAAAATTCACAAGGGAAAGTGACAGGCCAAGAATTGTCAAATCAGTTTGAGGAATAAGATCAATTGGAGGGCCTGTTTTCTTTTTCAGATTTTAAAGCTTACTAGACAACAAGTTGTTAAAAACAATGTTTACAGAGAAGTAGGTAGACAGACAGAAAATAACAGACTAATAACAGACCCATGTGTATATGGAAATATGAAATATAACAGTAATTTTACAAGATTATTATTTTGTAAGTTTTGGTCATTTTTAAGTGTTTACATATTCTAATTCGTTTATCCTCAAAGGTGACATTAAATGTCAGTCAAGCACAGCAGCATTACTCATAATAGCCAAAAGAGGGAAACAACCCAAAGGTCTGTCGAGGGATGAATGGAAAAGCGAATGGTGATGTACATATGATGGAATATTATTCAGCCATGGAAAGAAGTGTTGATGAATCTCAAAAGCATTACAGTAAGTGAAAGACATGCATTAGACCCAAAAGCTCACAATTTCTGATTCCTTCTATATTAAATGTCCAGGATAGGCAAACCCATAGAGACAGAAAGCACATTAGTGGTTGCCAGGGGAGGGGAAATGGGGGGTGATCACTTAAAGGATATGTGATGTTCAGGAGTGATGAACACTTGTGAAGCTAGAAACATTGTGGTTGCATAACATTTTGAATGTACTATATGCCATTGAGTTGTACTCTTTAAAATGTTAATATGAATTTCATCACAAAAAAAATCAGCAAGAATACTCAAAAATATGCTTGGGAAATTGGTTAATCCATATGGAAAAATATACTGGATTTCTTCCTACTACTACACAATAAAATACAAGGTATATTAGAGGCCTAAATGCAAAGCAGCACTTTAAACATATGGAAGAAAATATAGGAGAATATCTTTATGGTCTTGAGAAGCTAGAATTTTCTGGGAGAGAAAAGACCATTAAAAAGTTAACATGACAAGCCACAAATCAGGAGAGAACATTTGCAATTAGTACAACTGACACAGTGTTATCACTGAGAATATGACCAACTCCATCTCCATTTAAGAAAAAGACAATAACCCAATAGAAAAATGGACAATGCTGATGAACAGGCAATTGACAGAAAAGGAAATCTGAGAAGTAATCAAGGACAAACAAATTAAAACAAGGAGATGCCCTTTTATATCTGTCAAATTGGCAAAACACGTTTGAAAACAGCTGATGTTTCAGGGGATGAGGAGACGTGCACACAGTAAAACACTGCTGGTATATATAAAATCGCTGTAGAGAGCAGTTGGTCAATACCTGCTCTAGCTGGGCACAACCATAATAGACGGCTTTTCTAGTCGAGATATCCAACTTTGAGACTAACTCTCAAATAAGAAAAGAAGGAATAAGTAAATAGACAAGGAGATTCACTGCAACACTTTAAAAAAATACAGAAACAACTGTCTTATCAGTAGTGGGTAAAAAAATACATTCAAAAAGAATACTAAAATAGCAACTGTAAGAAATGAACTCTGCGTGTACATATGTAATCTAAAAAACAAAATGTTGAGTGAAAAGAACAAGCTGCAAGAAATTTAAAGCATATTGAAACTATACGTGCCCACTTCAGGACACGGATTTTTTCTGGGGTGGAAGAATGGGAGAAGGAAAGGGATAAAAAGAAAGGGCTTTAGGTATACCTGCAAGATGTGTTCATTAAAAATAAATGTGCTAGCAAAATGGAAAAATGTTGACATCTGTTGTTAAGTCCAGGTGCTAAGTTATGAGTGTTTATAAGATTACTTTTGATACTTTGTGTACATGAAACATTTCATATCTGAAAGCAAGCAAGAAAGAGAAAAAGGAGAAGAGCATGGCCTCCTGGTCATGATAATGTTCAGACCGAAGAAGCATGTCAGCACAGCTGGGGGAGTGGGACTGCCTGCCCCTCACCCCTCTGCATGAACTGAGCTCAGAAAGCACCGTGGGCCTTCTCTCAGGCCAGAGCCCCACAGGAGTCTCTACAGAAAGGGTCGACCTGTAAAGAGGGTCCTGGTGAGAGGAAGAGAGCAGATGTTGCAGTTACTGTGGGTCTTGGCAAAAGGCGAGGATGGAAAATGAGGGGATCAAATACATAACGAATCCCACCCTGGGGATGTCTTCTCCAACAAAGTAAGATGGAACCATGCATGCATCTGCCCTCTGCCCACACCCCATCCAGATGACAGCAAAAGGACGGGACAGCAGATAAGAGATGTCAACAAATGTTATTGTCATTGACTTAACAATCTGGAAAGAGCTGACACTTGGAGGGTTTGATGGGGCACGGGGGTAGAGGGATGCCAAGAAGTGGTAAGCTGCTGATCTTGCTAAGGAACACCAGGAAGCCCTCTAGAGGAAGGAAGGCCATGTTTGGGGTGGAACTTAGAAAGAAGGATTCACTGAATGTCTTCAAATGAATTACTAGACCCCACTTCTCGCCATCCTCCACAGCCAGCTAATATCTCTTCCCTGGACTTTAAAGAAACGACAGGTGGGAGGCGGTAGGGGTGTACAGAGGTGTGATGGGTGGAGGCAGTTAGGACCCTGGAGAAGCTGACCCCCACAGAGTTTCTGCCCCCAGAGACACCAGGCCTGGTGGGAGCGGGTAGAGGCACTACACTGGAAATGGAAGCTGTACAGGTTAAGGAACAGTGAACGATTTTGATGAAGCAGACCCCCAGCCTCCCCCTTCCCTCACTCTCCCAAAATACTGGCAGTGAGGCTCACAATCCCAGATGGGAAGATGAATATTCTTTTCCCCTCTGGAAAAATTTGTTTGCCCAAGAGATTTTTAACATGAGAGATTTTTGACGTTTGAGGGTCTCCCAGCAAAGTAGCTGGATTTGATTTTAATGTGATGGCTGCTGCAACCATGGGGAAGTGCCTGGCCAATGGGTTTCAGCCCCGGGCAAGTTCACTATGGATTCAGTGAGACCAAAAAATGATCATGGAACGTTCTTGGGGTGAAAGGGTTTATACCCAACTTTATTCCCATGGTGGCTGGTCAATCACTAGAATCCCATCCATGCAAAGCGAGTCTGCCTGCAGCTAGCCGGTCTCTGCCTCTGGGCCTCTCTGCCCGCATGGCCATCTCAGTCTCTGTTCTCAGCACCGCCACCACTCCAGTCTCATCTCCGCTCTCCTGCGACCTTGCAGCCGTGCCACCGTGTTACCCACACCACTGGGCAGAGCTCTTTATATAGAGTCAATAATGATGCGTTGCCCACACGTGTGCAGTGAGCTAGCCAACCAGGTCCAGGTGAGAATCCTGGCCACAGGAACCCTCACTTTATCCACAGGAAGCATGGGCTCTCAGAGTGAGAATGAACGTGGGAACTGAGTCCCTCGTCCTACAGAGCGATGAGCTGAGTCCCAAGGAAGGAAGGGGCCTGCCCAGGGGAGCACTGAAAGGAAGCCAGACTCATGTAGGGAACTTTCCCTACTGTTCTGTGAGGTCAGCTGTCCACCGCTTCACCCCAAATATGTCTGGCCTTGTATGGAGCCAGATATGGCTGGCCTTGAGAAACCTGAAAAAGCAGCGTGTTGTACCCATGAGTAAGGAGCTAGGTAAGGGCCCTGAAGGCCAGACACCTGGCCGTGAAGGCCACACGCATGCATGTCTTCATTACTTATGCAGCCATGAATTAGCACTGTAGCAGTATGAGAAGTACAGCTGTGTGCAGAATAAAGCGGCCTCTTTGGAGCACCCTCCATGACGACTCCCGCTGCCTTCTTTGCTCTTCGCGTTGCCCCAAAACCTCAGCGGCAACCCCCTGGACCCTGACACCTTAACTACTTATGATGCAGGTATTTTTTTTCCTTGAAAACAGAAATGCTATGAAGTCTAGGCAAAATATACAAAGTCAGACTATATGGAAGGGAATTTCTAAGGAAAGTCAATTCTATTACTTTCAGGTACAAATGGTTCAGTAACTTAAACTAGGCTATCAAAGTATGGTCTGGCCAGGGCTCTGGGGGACCCACTCTAATGAATTAGATAACGTTGATTCATATCTCATATACCAAATGATTGTCAATTGCTGCTTCTAAGGTAATTGAGAATGCTTGAGAGGTAATTTGAGTGATACTTTACACTATTAATTAGCTCTACCTAACTTTTTTATTTCATTGATAGAGCAGAGGCCTGCTTGAATTACTTCAGCAACCCAGGCTAATGAGGTTTTCTGCATAAGAAAATGGTTCTGGATCTAGAATGGCCTGATGGGATGTGAAGGTATGAAGGATTCAGAAAGCTTTTGACCTGTGGGCGCTCACTCAGCACTCCCGTGCGGGAGCCCAGCCCAGGCGCATCTTGTTTAGCCACTAATTAAACACTTCGATTGGAAACCTCCCTCTTCTAAAGCAGAACCCACACATTTGAAACAAACATGTCTTAGGGCCGATCCAGTTAATTAATTAAGAAGCCAGGGCTTTGGGCAGTTAGCTAATTGCTTCCAGAAACATTGGCTTTAGGTTCAACATCTTTGTCAAAACAGAGAGAAACAGGATGATGTGGCCTCCTAGAGAAAGGTAATCTACTTGTTTTCTGAGGAAGCTTGCATGTCTTTATCCTTCTTGTATCAGAAATATATGGAGTGCCTTTGTGGAAAGAAACACTGCACGTCTCCTCCCAGAAAGGCTTATTATCTTCATGGGCTGGTGATCTAAGTGGGAGACCCAGTCCAATACCAGGCCGTGCTGGAGTGTGTGCTTAAGGAATGGCTCAGACAAATATCCCACTACCTGCATTTGACTCCGCTTTTTGACTTTCCCTTCCGTTCCCCTAAATGCCCTTTTTTATCTACCCCCTTTTGTAGGACAGACTGAGCTCACCCACCTTGGCACAAGCGAGGCCCGGCTCGCCGCTTGCTGTGTCTGCCCGGACCACGCAGCTCCAGGGACATGACGGCTGGTCCGCAGTAGTTGTGGACACGGAAGAGCTATTGCTACTCCTCTTGGTGAGGCTGCTTTTCTGTGAGGTGGGCGCCTTCTGAGCCCCAGCTGCCCACGCGTAAGAGAGGAGCACAGTCTGCAGGGGGAAGGCCTGGGGAGGGCCTCGGGGGCTCTCTGAGCATGGCTCCTCGCTGGGCTCCTCGCTGGAAACTGACCTGCTGGGCTCTGGAAGGCCTGAGAGTCCTTTAGTGGGGGGGGGGGGAGGGGGGCGCAATTTGAACCTTGAGTTAAAAGCCCCGGTTGCCACCAGCTCAGAGATCTTTTAAAGAATGGTAGTTACGTTTGTCCGTGGTAAACTTTAGAGACCTTTCTGTGGATCAGACCTGCAACTCAGAAATTGTTAGCACAGGTCAATTAAAGAAATACTTGGGGAGCGCTTGTCATGTGCCGACCAGTGCGTCAGCTGGGGACCCAGAAGCGATCGCTGTGCGCTTATCTGGGCCATTGGGCCCGAGGAGGCACCAGAGTAAGGAAGAAATAATCAGGGCTAACAAAGCTTTATATAGTTTTAATTGCTCTTGAAATTTGGAGAACAAAGTGTCCTTATTTTAGTTCTCTAAAGCAATAAAGTAAACATATATGAATATGTGCATAATTATTACTAATCTAAACACAGTGGAATTGTGCACTTCAGAATTAAATAATGCAGTACAGTCTTACTAATGAAAAAGAAAATGGACAGGCATGCTGATGGATTCAGTTACCTTTTATAAACGCTGAATTGGCTTCCTGAATTAAAATAATCGTATGTGTCTCTTGAAAAGATATTTACACTGACAGTTTATAAATGCTAACTGAATTCCTTCCAGGCCAAGCAGCCAGGCCCTTAGACTGGAGGCATTTAATTTTAGGAAAGGTGAAGTTTAAGATTAATTAATCATTTTATGTTTTACATTATTTATAAGGCTTTAGTAAATTCTCCAAAGAATAGCCAAAGTTGTCTTTTTGCAGGGAGCATCTGTTTGTGTTTTTGACTCTGTTACTCAAAGGCTGTGCTTTTGGTGCGTTTGGATGCTGTGTCCCCCTTGGGGTACTTGCCACTGTTTTGCACACAGTTTCATTTTGGTCTTTAAGGTTCTGAGTATATTCACATAATTCTGATTGGAGATGCTGTTTAGAACCACTTTTCTAAAGTCACCTTAGTAGGAAAACCTTTTACTGAATGTTTATACCACATATTTTTCCTTTTAAGCATGTACTTTAATTTGACCTCCCTGATTTGCTGTGTGTCTTAAACATTCCTTTTTCATTTAGTCAGCATCCTCTGGTGGAAAATGGGTTATTCTTGTGAGCATATATAGCATGTACACAGGAGGCAGTAAAGCAGAGTGGAGGGATCATAGGCTTTTCCAATAGATGGTGTGAATCTTTGCACATTTAATGGCTCTGTTTAGCTTCCTTAATAATAAAATAGAAATAATGTCTGCTTCATGGAGGCCTTGGGAAGATTAATGAGATTATGTTTGTAAAGTGTCTGGCATGGTGCTCAATGCTCTGAGGAACCACGTAAAAGACAGTCAATAATTAAACCCTAGTAGTCTTTGATTTTATAATTTTGACCCAATAGTCCTGTTAGACATCCATATTCAAATACTATTATTACATGTACTAGGTTGCATCTAAGTTTTAGTATCTAAAACCACAGAAAAAATACTGAAAGAAGTATATTAATAAACAGATATTGATAACCCATACTGCTTAAATAATTCCATTTTAATGACAATTTTTAATGTACATGAAAATGCAGGCCCACCTCTGTGCATGCCCACAAAACAGGACAGAGTGCGTCTGCTTGGAGCATTACTGGAATCTAGAGCATATGAGTGGGTGTGCGCTGCAGAATAGATTTTATACTTTGAGAGGACTAGTAACAAGACCCAAATGATCTGCAAATGAAGTGATGCATTTTAAAAAGAACAGCCACTGTTTGTGTCGGCTTTCAGACCTCGTATTTGAAAGGGCTGTGCCAGGAACTTGAAAGTTCCTGAACCAGCAGAGCCATGTGCGAAACACATCAAGGGAGTAAGGCTTCCCCAAAACCGAACTCTATTGTTTTTCTTGGAGGTGGAGAGAGCTGCTGTTCAGAAAAATTTCCAAGGTTTCTGTAATTTGTTATGAATTGAAGATTGTTCCAGGGACGGGATCTTAGGAGGCTCCAGGCTCCACCCGCCAGTCAACGTGGAAGCAGATGTGTGCTGGCAATTCCGTGGCAGAGGAAAGAAAATCTGGGAGAAAAACTCATTTGGTTTGACTGGTTAGGTTTCATTTTACTTCTCTACAGATTGTCTTTTCCTTGTATTCCACTAGAGGGCGCCCAGCTACCAGCTGTGTCAGGGCTCCAAGTAGGGGTCTTTGCTGATCCTGGTCCCAGAAGACACTTGGTGTCACCTATATATTCGGGAGGATTCTGGGTCCAGCCTGGGGTTCATTGTTCCCTCAAGAGGTGACGCTCAACTCCCTGGAGAGGGTCAAGACTGTGAGAGCCCTACACTTCAGGACTGGGATTTTAGAAATGCCAAGGAGGGGTTTTCATTTTCTATCTTTTCTGTCTCTTTGTTTCAAAAGGGTGCTGCAGGGATGAATTATGTTGGATCCCAGGTATTTAGGGACTCTATATTTCCTGAACCCCAACTTCCAGACTCCTCCAAACACATATGTCCTTATGGGAGCAATAGACTGGAATATTTGAAATCAGAACTACAGAAAATCCAGAACAGATGTTTTCCCTTATCAGGGCAAGCAAGCTCTCTGTCCCAGAGCCCCTGGGTGTCCCAGCCCCCCGCCAGCGCTGCTCCCACATTGGCATTTTATGGGTGAGGGCGATCGCTCTTGATTCACATTGTAATTAACAGGTCAGCAGTCATGGTGCTGTAGGGGATCCCTCTCGGCATGCTTTGTAAACGGAGGATGTGATGAACGTCCACCAACCGTGTCCTGCCTGCTCCATTCTTTGCTTTCTCCTGGCTCTGTGTTTGAGGACCTAATTTTGAAAGACCAGCCCTGTATAAATTATTTCTGTCACTTGAAACGTTTGATGAGAATCACCAGAAACCACGTGCCCGCCATACTTTACGCCTTACAGCATACTTACGGCTGGCACCCCAGTGTGTCACTTGATACTTCTACAGCCACGGGACATGACTTTTTCCTTCATACTTGAGATGAGAAAACTAAGGCTTAGAGCAAGTAAGTGCTGACAGTAGGACTGGAACTCCCATAATCTGATTCGGAAGGGATTGCCCATATTTTTTCAGGTCTTTGCAGCACTGGAATTGGGTTTGACTTCAGAGAAAACCTCGTGATTTCCTGAACTTCACATGGGTGTGTGTTATCAGGAGACAGTGACATTCCCTCCAGGTATTCTTCAGAAAATGGCAGTGATGTATTTTTCCTGGACAGGTATAAGGGCATCCTTCCTTGAGGGAAAAGGGTGAACTGGACAAAGCCAGAGGTGGTTTCTAACTACACTGTTCAACAGAACAAAGCATCCAGAAATAGATGAATCGGTCCCTTTTACCACAAGAACATTTGGGGATAATTATATGAAAACAGGCAATTTCCAGTCCAATTAGTAACTACCATGGAGACTTTTAGCAGGTGCTCATCTCCTTTATAGGTTTAAAAATTGTATTCAGCGTAAGACCTTGCCCCAGAGCACGGCGGCTGTCCCGCATGGCGTATGCAGTTCTCTCCATGGCCACAGGGTGGCATAGTGACTTAAGATTCTTACTTGCCTTTCAGTCTCAGGACGGGAAGCTCAGCAGCTCCAGTCAAAATGAGAAAATGGAGCATCTAGGAGTTTGTTCAGTGACATGGACCTCACGTTTATAAACGCCTTTAAAAGGGAGCAGAATTATCTCTGTTTCCAGAGTGCTGGTGTTGGGAGGCGGTGAGGACGGGATGCTGGATTCTGAAGTGGCAGAAGGAGGAGCGGCGAAGTCCACTCCGCGCCGACAGCCCGTGAGCTCCAGCCGGCGGGGCTCCGCTGTCGGAATTCCGGAGCTACTGATGCTCCCCCCTCGCCACCTGAGCTTTCTGCCCTGGTGCCTTGTTTTTATCGATTCTTTGTCCCCATTTTTTTTACTTGTTACTTCTTAAAGGGATGGTTTCCGCGTTGTACAAATCGGGGTGGGGGGCAGATAAGGCAAAGTCCGAAGGGGCAGGGGTACCTCCGTGAAGCCCAGGCTGGAAGTGCGTCTGGCCTGTTCGGCTGTGTTTAAGGAAAGAGCGAGGGAACGTGGAGATGTGGGAGTCTTTGGGCTCTTGAGATGCGCACACACACAGGCGCACGCGGGAGCCCGGAGCCCCCAGACGGGACGTGGCTCGTCTGTCCCGCAGGCCTGCGGGGCGACCCAGGGCAGGTGCGGCCGCCTCGGCGCCACGGGGAGGCCCTCCCAGCTCGCACGGGCAGGGGGAGAGGGCAGGGCCGGCACGTCCCGCGGCTGTCCGCACAGACGCTCTGGACTTTCACCTCCGCTGTTCTGCGGGGCCCTGGGGGCCGCCCGGCCGAGGCCGCAGAGGTCTCGTGCCTTCAGCTCCAGCCACCGTGGCAGGAAGGGCGGCAGCGACCATGCGTCTCAACGCGGGAGGCGTTTTCAAGCCCATCTTGAGGGATGGCGGAGCCTCTACATTTTTCTGTAGAAGGGATTCATATTCATTTTCTCAGCTGAGATTGTAGACTCGTGTCTGTGCGTGTATGCTGGCATGTGTGTGTGTCACACACACATCATGAAACGGGAGGGATTGCCGCTGAAGTTTCACGCCAGAGGCTATATGTATTCAGCTTCTTTCCTCCTTCAGTATTTGCCTTTGTATCAACATTGGCGTCATTCATTTAATAATCTTTTATAGATATTCACAGGACACCTACTGTGTGCCAGGCAAACTGAAATGAATGAGAGTCTTCTTATTTTTCGAGAAAGACAGACCCCATGGAATCCATCCTTTATTTGGTATGGAAAGGCAGCCATGAGCAGCATGGCAGAGCCTGGGTGGTGAGGAGGTGGCCTGGGTGTGAGTCCTGGGCCCAGCTCCGCCTATCCGTGTGTCCATTCCGTTCCCGCAGCCCAGTATGTGGTACTAGTAGTGCCCACATCAATACATCGTCGTCAGCACCGAATGAAGGCATATAACCAGATTTGCACAATGCCTGTAGAAAGAACTCAATAAAACACATCGCCACCACCATCCCTCCTTTCTCTTTGTCAACTCAAGCTGCCGCCAGCCTCTCTAACCCATGTCTCTCCTGTGCTATGGACCCGCTAACACGGGGGCTGAAATGAACTGATACAGTTATTTCTGTTCAGGGAGCTGGGAGAACCCAGGAGACTTGCCACTGTGGCGGCGAGGGCTGGGGTAGGGGTGACAGGGTGAGCTCTGACCGACTGTGCTTGTGGTGAGGGGAGGGGCCCCTGCCATGGCCCCTGACTCGGATTCGGGACCACTGTCCCCTGGACCACAGGCTGGCTGGCAGACTGGCTTTAGGTCTGGCCTTCATCTTGCATCTCTAAACCGGCTTTCTGGCGGCTGAGCGATGCCCACCATCCTGGGTGTTCCCTCAACCTGCCGAGGCCGCACCGCTGTTCATCCCCACTGACAAGCATTCATGGAGCACTTCCTCCCTAGGCACGCAGGGCTGGGCTGTGTGCTGGGAGAATTTGTGACGAACAAGGCCATTTTCTCCATGGAGCTTCTAGTCTAGTGGAGAAACAGAGAAAACCTAAAACTGCACGGTGATTACCTGAGAGCGCCGCTGACCTCATAGTCGCCAGGCTCCTGCTGGCCTGGGGCCCGCAGGGGCTGCGGCTCCACGAGATGCGCCGGGTTTACCCGCTGAGGATGAGCCGCACTTGCTGTGGACAGCCTCGCGAGGTCCTTCTGCATCGGGCTCCTCACAGGAATCGCACCACGCAGGACATGCTCTGAGTGGCAATTTTCTCAGCTCTGCCAAGGATTGCTCATAACTAGGGCTGTTCCAGTGCAGGAGAGAGAAGGGAATGCTGCCAGGCGCTGGGCTTTACCCCCACCCCCTTGATTTTGACAAGTTCTTCCATTTTCCATCCTCGGAGCATTGGTTTCTCTCACTTCCTGCCTCCCTGAACCTTTTACTTTTTTATCTCCCTTTTTGGATCCTTTCTTCTCTCCTTCCTCCTCTGAGCACAGAGGAAGGGGCAGAAACCCAGGGTGGGGCCGGGAACATTCATTAATAATGGGTGATAACTCTGCTTGCTTTGAAAATCTGCACACAGAGGGGAGAGATTATGGTAAAACACTTGTTGTCATCTGGAGGCCAACCAGGACTTTTTTCAGGTTAACCATGAAGAAGAGAGTAAAACTCAGCAAGTATCTTCACTCATGCTTCTTTCCCCACAGCGGTGGATTCTGCTACTAGAATACAGCTCTGTCCTGTCTCCCCTAAAGGCAGCTTCTCCATCCTTCCTTCACAGTGTTTCGAATTGAGCTGCTTGGATAGGTAACATGGGCACACGAGCCCGACCTCAACAGGACACAGAAGGGCATCTGCGGGGGCAGCGCTCTCCCTCCCTCCTGGCTTCCCAAGCCGCCTCACTCCTCCCTCCAGGAAATCACCACCACCAACTGCTTCCAGTCTTTCTTAATTCAGGGCTCCAGGCAACCACCATCATTGGATCAGGACTGATAGGTGAGATTGCAATGAACTGGCCATCCTGGATGATGGGAACACGGGGCACAATGGTAGCTGGGCAGAAGGAGGCATCCTGGCTGATGGGGTGCGGGGCTCTCAGGCTGACTGTGGGAGGAAAGGGCTTTGGCCCTGGGTCGCCCTCAGGGCCGTGGCTGCGTCTCTTTTGCCCGCCTCCTCCCTGAGGCCCACCCCCTCTGCAGGGTCACTGACATCCAGTGTGGCCTGAGCCCGTGGTCCCTTCTCACGGTAGCCCAGGGTTTTTCTACCCGTGGGTGGAATGGTGGGGAGACAAAGAGATAAGCAGGGTTTCCTTCCAAAAGTGCCTGACCAAGCCCTGGCTGTGGTGCTGAAAGGGAACCCTGCAGATTGAAGAAATTATTTGCTATTGTTGTTATTTAATATTCATCAAGTGCCTGTAATGTGTTGGATGACATTGAAAAGGATTCATAGCTGGTAAAGTTCATCTGAGCTCAGAACTGGCCTGGTGCCTCCAGGTCGGGCAGGCCAAGCTCTGCTTTCTTCCGTTTGTCCACGAGAATGACCTCACAGACCAGGAATGAGAAGCCCCCGGCAACATGGGCCTGCTGATAATTCTCTTTAGAAATGGCATTGATCCTCATCATTTCCCCTTCTTCAGGTTAAAGAGGGGACAGTAATACTGTCACCTTCAAGAATGACAGAGCCAGAGAGAGAAGGTGACCCAAAAAGGTGACAAAGCACATCAGCGTGAATGATGTCATTGAGCCAGATGTATGACATCAGCAAAGCTGGACTTCAATCCTCCCCTTCCCTCTGCCCTGGTTGGAAGGCTCCCTCCCTTTAGGCTCCTCATTCTACCTCCCCTTTCAAGACCACCTGCCAGGAAACGATTGTACATACATTCATCCCGAAGAGCGTTAGACAACAGGCCCGAAATGGAGTTACTTATGCTAAGCTCCGTATCACCAAACTGAGACTTAGTATCTATCTTTAATTACAGTTTCAGCCTCTCCCAGGAGTGAATCTTAAACCAGTCTGGAATCACCTGGTCAGCACTAGAGAGGTAACCTGCCTGCTAGACCCCTGCCTTCCCCTAAAGGGAAGGGACCTTGCCTGTAACAATTTGCTTTCTGCTACATTAATTTTCTTGTCCTGCTCCGTCTGCCTGCAAAAGTCCCTCACTTTGTACAGCTCCTCAGAGCTCCTCTCCGTCGACTTAGAGGGGATGCTGCCTGATTAGTGAATCTTTGACTAAAGCCAGTAAGGTGTGTAAACTTAGTTGAATGTTGCTTTTTAACAAGAGTGAGTGATTAATAGCTGACATTACGGAGCCCTTAGCATGTCTCGGGCACTGTGCTAGCTATTTTTACCTCTGTTACTTCATTTAATGCTCTCAACCACCCAAATGCTGTCATTAGCCACCTGTTACAGATGAGGGGACACAGTGTTCAGAGATATCGAGTTAATAGGTGGGAGGGGTGAAGGTGCCCTAGCATTACATGTACACACCTGGAATGGGTTTCCTTGTAACGAAGATTTAGGCCAGTGGGTTCAGTCCTGGCTGAACATTAGCGTCACCTGCAGTGGGGCTTATAAACCCAAGCAGTGGCTGAGATTTGGATTTAATGGGCGTGGTGGTGGACGGGGGACAGCATTGGTGTATTTAAAACACTCTCCATGTGACTGCAGTGAAGAACCCAGGATTGAGAACTTCTGCAAACAAGGAAGGCCAGACAGAGGGCCAGCAAACACAAAGGAAGAGGTAAGGGGTGCATTTGGGAAGGTCACCTCCAAGGATTGGAGGGATGGCCTTGCTCCTGAGCATGAGAGGCGGTACAAATGAATTAACGGTGCTTCCAGGAGAGAGAAGGCAAGATGTGGAGGGGCCAGCTGAAATTCTGGAACCCGTGACTCATTTACTAAGGCAGTGTCCATACTGTGGCCCTCAAAGATATCTAGTTCAGGGAGGGACCCAGCAATGTGGGGCTATTCCAGTGGCCCTGGGGGCTTGGCCCTTTTCCTCCTCCCAGGAAGCGACTATCTTGGCTGGAGGAGCAGTTCTCAGTGAGCTCTGAGGCGCCGTTGGGAGGGGCCCTAGGAAGGCGCAAGCCCAGGGCACAGGACAGAGCAGGGAAAGGGAAGTCGGACCTTTGGGATTGTGCCGCTGGCACAGGACTCTCCCCATGGCATGGAGAACACTGAGTCCAGATCTCAGAAGGCGGAGTCAGTCTCTCTCGGCTTCCTGCCCCTGGCGTGTCGCCTGTGCCTCCCCTAGATGAATCCCATCAGGACAAGGCTGGCCGACCGCTAGTGTGTCCTCCTTGCATTGCAAGGGGACCCGGCAGTTTGAAAGCGTGTCTTGCTCACCTTTGTTCCCACCTGCCGTGCTTAACACAGAGACAAACATAACAGGTGTGTAAGGATGGCCAGCGGTCCCAGCAAGCAGGGACTGAGGGGTGCCCAGGATGTGGAACAGTCAGTGCTAACATGGGGAAAGTCTTGGGTGCAGTGTGACGAGCTGGTCACCTTAACGCCCACTGAAACCTCAGCAGCCAAAGCCCAAGTTGGGGTGGTTGGCTGGCTGCCCTGAGGCTCCAAAGCTGCCATGGGTAGTGTTGGCATAGCCTGTCTGGAGGTCATCTCGCTTCCTAGAGGGTGACTCTGACGTGGCATAAAGACCCTACCAGAGTCATCAATCCCATCGATTGTTTCCCATCTCTTCTGCTACCTGGGAAATAAATGACACCAACAATACGGGTGGCAGGGAAGGGAGAAGGGGCAGCAATGTCTTAACTCAGAGACTGAGAGTCTTCAGGGACAGGTGGGAAATTGCCCTCTGTTCTAACTGAGAAGAGAGTAGTGCCTGGACGACAGTGTCCAGCTACATGAATGGTACAGAGGATGGGACTGCATGGGCACAGTGCATGCTGATGGGCAAATGGATGGCTACTCCTTCAACATTTGTTTAGTGCCAGGTGCTACGGTAAGAAGTTTTTTTTTTAACATTTATTTGAAAAATACAGAAATACACAAAAAAGCAAAGTGTACTATAATCCCACTGCTGTTCTGGGGTATGGGGTGTGGTGACATGATGTTAGGGGAGCTGCCTGCCTTCACCTGGGCCACCTAGTCTCCTGGTCCGGAGGGACCACAGGGAGCATGTTGGGTGCGTCCTTCCTGGCTGGGTCCCATGTGATGCAGATGTAGCTGTACCTACGAGACACGCCTTTACAAATGGAATCAGTCTTTACATTCGTTCTGCAACGGTTCTACATTGTGGTGCTTTTAGCATACATAGACATGCTTCCTTCTAGATCACTGGATATTGACCTTTGTTCTTTTAACTTCGGTGTAGCATTCCAGCATATAAACGCAACAGAATTTTTCTACCTCTACCTTATTGATAAGTTAATTATTTCAGGTATTATTATTATGCTTATTGTTATTATTTTGCTATTACAATGCCTCATTAAACATTTTTTACATATCTTTACGTATGTATACAAATCTCTCTCTTGAATACATTCTTTTGAGTAGGAGTGTCTGGACCAGAATTCATTTACATTTTGATCTTCATAAATACTGCAAAATTAACTTCCAAAAGGATGGTACCAATTTCTATTTCCAATTCTATTTCTCCATTTCCATGCCATTACTGGATGTAATCAATTAAAAAAAAATTTGCTAGGCCTATGAGTGAAAAGGGATATTGTGTTAAATAGGCATTTCACTGATCTTTTTCTTATAAGAATTTGATCATCTTCTCATGTTTATTGGCCATTTGTGCTTCCTTTTCTGTTCATATGCTCTGCCTATTTTTTCTATAAAGTCCTTTTATTTTTCTAATAAATTTATTACAATATCTTTGTATGAGACATATAAACATTTGAGCATTGTACACTGTCTATTTCACTATACTTTTTGCTTTTCAAATAAGGTTTTAATTTTGATTTGGTAAAATCTGTTAATTCATTTCAGTTTTCTCTCTCTTCCTTAGATTTTATGTAATGGTGCCAGCCTTGCTAAATTCTTTGTCCATATTCTTACATAAAAATGAATAGTGCAGAGGGTGGGGAAAACTCTGTAGGACCTCACAGATACCAGTAAATAGGGAATGAGTGCCAAAGTGAAAAAAAATGTAGCACAGGAAGAACATAAATTTCATAGGTGTTGCCAAGTAGAAACTTGGCCAGAATTTTGTTATAGGGGAAGTTAGCCCACAAAAAGCCCGCCATCCTTTTCTTATCTTCTCTATTGATCTTTGGGTTTGAAAAGACTTGGAAAACGTGGCCTGATTTTTCCAGCCATGAGCGCCCTACTTGTCCTCCTCCAGGCCTCCCTCGCTGCCACTGATGCCGTGCCCTGGTGAGATAAAGCTGTAAAAACAGGTGGACTGGGCCCGCAAGGTGGGAGAAGCGAGTTTCCAGTCACTGAAGAAAGTAAAGAGGAAAACTGGTAACTGGCACCAGAAGCAATCTATTTGGGGTAGGAGAAGACAAGAACCCCACGAGACTGTGGCCCCAGTCTTGAAATCTGAACTTTAAACCTTTTGATGGGTTTTTATAATAGAGACAAGATCCCAGGGTCTGCCATCCTGTAAGCCGCCTCCTAGCCCTGAGAGTCTCTGACTGGGACTCAGCAGTGGAATATATTAGTGGGAGGAATAGGGTAGGATGTGTTGAATAGTAATTGAACCGGAAGTCTTAGCGGGGCCCTGGGAGTACAGCAAGTTCTCACTGGAGTGCAGATCCCAGCCAGAGGGAGCGGTGCTGGTGGTGAGGGCAAGAGGAGTCCTATTCCAGGAGCATAAGAATAATACTTTTTAAAGGCCTAACACAGAGCTGGCATGGAGGCGAGATCCAGGAGTGAAGGAAGACTTCAACCATCTGGGCCTCAGCCAGAGTCTCAGGCAGCTAAAAACAGATAACGGCTTGTCTTGCCTTGCTGACGATTTCATCTCCAAAGCGAGAGAAAGTAAAGAGGAAAGCTGGTAATTGGGACCAGAAGGAATCTATTTGGGGTAGAAGAAGACAAGAACCCCAGAAGACTGTGGCCCCAGTCTTGAAATCTGCCTAGGAGGGAATAGAAGCTGAGAATAGAGGGGCTCACACCATCCATTTGGACTTGAGCAGAGCCATGTCCAAAGGGTCGGAGGAAGGAGGGGTGATTCTTATCCTCCAAGCTCTTAAGAGACGATGCTGGCTGTGAGGAAGGGAGTTCTACAGTGCCGTCCTGTCTATGCAATCATAGATGACCCAAAAGGAAAGAGGTGGAGAGGCTTGTAAAGAACCCAGTACAACCACACAACAGAGGAAAGGAAGAGGTGTTAGTCAGGTTTCTCCAAAGACACAGACCCATAGGATGGAGACACACACACACACTCACACACAAGTGTAATTTTTGAAAGGACTTGGCCCACCTGATTGTGGCTGGAAAGTCCAAAATCCATAGGGCAAGCCTGCAGATTGAAAGTTCAGGTAAGTTGATTTTGCAACTTTGAGTCCAAATTCAGCAGGACAGCTAGTTGGAAAATCAGGTGGGGTCCCTATGTTGCAGTCGTGAGAATTCCTTTTACTTTGGGCAACCTCAGTCTTTGCCCTTGCAGCCTTCAGTTGAATAGATGAGGCTCACATACATTATGGGGTTGGGCTGGGCGGGGTATCCGATTTATTCAGTCTACTGACTGGAATGGTCATCTCCTCTAAAATTACTTTCACAGTGGCACTGAGACTGGGGTTTGACCAAACACCTGGGCACCACAGCTTAGCCAAGTTGACACATAGAATAATCATCACTTTTGGAAATAAAGGTTGCAGAATAAGAGCCAGCTGCAGTAACAGATTTGAGAGGTCCAGCACATCTGTACATATGCCCTCCTCGCTGTGACCCTGGGCACAGTATCCTTCATCCTTCCTTCATTCCACATCGTATTCCTTCTGGGAGCTGAGCAGGCTCAGAGGGTAAGGGGTTTGCCCACGGGGCCCCAGTCGGAGGTGCAGCATGCAGGGCGCACAGGGCGTTAGGGTCTGTATTCTTTCCTTAAGCCCCAGCAGGGGTTGAATCCAGGCCTTGGGCTGAATCCAGTCCCCAGCTACTTCTGTATGTTCTGTGAGCTAAGAATGGAGTTTTCAAATGGTGGGGTGGGGGTTGGGGGGAGAAACAAAAGAGGAATTATATTTTACGACATGTGAAAATGACATGAAATTCAAATTTCAGGGCCCATAAATAAAGGCGTGTTGGAACACAGCCATGCCCTTTGCTTGCACACTGTCTGGGGGCTACTTTCCTGTGAGGACAGCATTGCTGAGCAATTGTAACAGAGACTGACCTGCAAAGCCTGAAAAAGTCACTCTCGGGCCCTTTACAGGAAATGTCTGCTGACCCCTGCTCTCCAGCCTCTTGGCCGGTTCCTATGTTAACAGTTACTAGAGAACACTGTGGAAATATTGCAGAACCCGGGAACCAATGAGATGAGAAATGTTTTTCATATTGGCCTCGCTGATACCATGGGTCACAGGAAGAGAAGGGAGACAGGACATGGTGATGATGGAAGTTTCTGGGGGTTTACTCTAGTCTTTTAGATGATGGGCCTTGCTTTCAGGAGGGCCTTGGTAAAGCCTTGTGATAGCCTGTGGCTCCAACAGGGAAAATGTGCATTTGATGATAACAATTATATAGACATGCTGTGGGCTGAC
Source organism: Smutsia gigantea (assembly GCA_032199065.1). Taxonomy (NCBI): domain Eukaryota; kingdom Metazoa; phylum Chordata; class Mammalia; order Pholidota; family Manidae; genus Smutsia; species Smutsia gigantea. Next base: position 323,183 of record JAVSCE010009663.1, on the reverse strand, counting down.
CAACTGTCCCCACAGGATTTGATCAATGAATTGCTGTCGACCTGAGGTCTCTAGTGAATCCCAGTGGGCCGTGTCTTGTTGCCTGTCCTGTCTAGCAAGTACATCAAACATTTGGATAAAGACACAGAGAGCGCGTTTATCCTGTCCGAAGTAAGTAAGTCTGGGTGATTAGCAGTTTGAGTCAGTAGACTAGGAGTTGCACAGTAACAAGGAGGAAATTATAAGCCAAGAGTGTGAGATCATGAAAAGGCAAAAGCAGTCTTAAGACCAAGACAAGAAGGGTAGTACTCAGATCAAGGGGAACCCCAGGGCTTGCACCGTGCTGGAAAGATGTGCTGGGGGCGTTGTGCCTTGTCCCAGTCGCCACATTGTAGGAGAGCCCTTTGCCAGTGAAATGACCAGGAAGGAGGTTGGCCCTGGTGATTATAGGTCTGGGAACAACGTCACATGAAAATAGGGGAAGGCACCGGGAATATTTGGCTGGGAGACGAGAACTTGAATGGAGCATTGTCTTAGTTGAGTCCCCTGGGAATAGACTTTGTGACAGGGATTGAGTGCATGTGTATAGAAAACACTGGAAGGCGGGTGGGGAAGGGAGACCGGGAAGGGAAGCCAGCCAGCACAGGGTGTCATCCAGCCAGTTTGCATGGTGGGTAACTAGGGATTAATGCTGGGAAATATCATAAAGCACAGAACTCAGTGAGCCCACCAAGGTGGGAGGATCTGGGGCATTTGTGTGCCAGCTCCCATTTGTCAGTGGTCGAGGGCCATGCCCCGGGGTCTACCAAGGCTCCAGAGAGAGCACCCGGACTCAGAGACGCCACACTGATGGTGAGGAAGCTCTGTGGGCATGGTGCTGACACAAGGGTAGGGTTCAGAGTGGTCGAAGAGCTGTGACGTGACCAAGACTTCTAGAGGCAAATCTGCCACGAAGGGTAGGAAGGTTTCTCTAACAGCTGAAGCTCCATGGATTGGTGACGTCACAGGGCAGTGCACCCCTGGCAGCAGGACCCAAGGGGCAGACTCTGGGAACACGGTGAGGCATTCTGGCTCCAGGGTGAGTGTGGAGAGGAAGGCTGGAGAAGAGGCGAGCATAACCCAAGGGCTCCCTCAGAGGCAGCGTCCCTAAGCCGCCCTGACAGCTGAAGAGGAGCTGCTGTAGGTCCTGGAGCTCCTGGGAAGCCGGCACTCTGTTCCTTCAGGAGCATGAGGTCTCTGTGGGTGGGGGGAGGTTGCCTGAGTTCCCAACATTTAAAAAGTGGTCCACAATCACTGACACACACAAAGGCACCATGAGTCTCAAAAACATTATGTTGAGCAAAATAAGCCAAACACAGAAGGGCCAGTGCTGAAGGGCTCCACTGACATCACCGTTCTGGAATAAGCAGAATGCACGGAAGGTGACAGGAGAACAGTGGTGCCTCTGGGCAGATTGGCTGGGAAGGGGCAGGCGGGAGCATTCTGGGGAATGGAAATATTCTCCATCCTGTTTAGGGTATTGTCATGTAAGTGTATAGGTTTGTCAACATTCATGGACTGTACACATAAAAAATGTATTGTGATGACTTAGTCCTTAGGTGAGTATGGATAGAAGCTTACAGCCAACCTAGACCCTAGACACCCACCAGTTACTGAGCTCTCTCAGGGGGGCCCTGGCTCCATGGCTTCACACCCTTCTGTTAAGAAGTAGTCGCAGCCGCTTCCTGTTCCTGCCTAGGGATCTGCCCTGTCGTCCTACCACCAGCCAAGTACCTCGCCCGGCTCCCAGGGAAGCCACGGGCCTTCTGGGTGATGCGCGCGGGCAGAGCCACGCCACCCTCATCTCAGCAGGGAAGTGGCTGGCAGGACGAGTGCAAAGTCAGTGCTAGAGGACACGCGTCCTGGAGCACGCATGTGCCTCCCGAGGCTGGGCTGTCAGGAACTACCTCATTCGTATGAGAGGATACTTCCCGAGAAACCTTTTCCTTTCCTTTCTTTTTTTTGGGGCGGGGTGGGTAACAAAGACCTCTTCACACTGGCAAATGATGAATATGCAGAAAACATGGTATGAGACCACTTGGAGTCTCTGGACTGAGGCCAGTGTAATTCCTGGGACTCTAGTCCTTGGTACTTTCCCGCATTTTCAGCAGCACCTTAAATAGATTTCACTTCATATGAAATTCAAAGCACTGCAGAGTAGAAGGCTCACCCCGGTCTCTGATCCAGGTGAGTGTTCTTGAGCCTGGTGTTCATATTTTTTTATGCCTTTCTTCAAAATACTGCCTTGCTAAGCCCACAGATGGGGATCATAGGATAAGTAGATGCATAATATATTACCCAAAACATTCCACCAGGCATCTTCTCTTACAGGTCAGGAGGACTTGCAAATGGAGTCTCTGGGTCACTGCATTTCCATCTGAGAGAAATTCTCTCTCATAATTAAGATTATGTCAGCATTTCCGTTACAGAACCCATGGTAAAATCCACTCAGAAGTGGACCTAGTTTTAAAGCTCCTGGACGTGGAGAAAACTCTCTCTGGCGATGGTTGTGCCGCACTTTCTTCTTGGCAACCAGAGAAAGGAATGCAGTCAGGAGCCGTGGCGCTGAGGGTGGCCAAGGGGCAGAGGAGAGGAGGTCTGCCAGGGCCCCACTGGCTCCCAGAGGGTTGCAGGGGCAGCGGGAGGAGCCTCTGAGTCCAAGCCAGCGGTCCCTGGCTGTCCTCTGCCGATCGCCTGTATCCGCCCCTAGCAGAGCCTGTTCCGGATGCACATTCTTGCCCTCCTGTGGCCGAGCCTGCCTGCCCCACCTGCCCCACCCCATTGGAAATAATCTTGGGTGGAGGGGTGAGGGAGGGCTGAGAATCTGTGTTTTTTGTAACAAAGTTTCCCAGATGCTTCCTTTTCCCAGGAAAGAGGAAGCCTCCTAAGCTAAGTTGTGCTATTTTGTTGCTGGTAATCTTAGCCAAATATCTTCACCTCATTATGCCTTATATCCTCATTTATCAAATAGCTAACATTTATGAGTGTTTACCATGTATCAACCATATTCTAAGAGAGTCCCATAAATTAGCTCTCTGATCCTCACAGCAGCCCTATGAGGTTGGCACTCTACTTATCTCCTCTTTAGATAAGGAGTAAGTGACACAGAGGGGTTAAGTAAGTTGCCCAAATTACACAGCTAATGGAGTGGCAGAGCCTGCTCTGAGCCCAGGAGTAGTGGGCTCTGCCACGTTGTGATGTCTCCTACTGGGTGCTCCTAATGCTCGCTGTGCTGGGGTGTGAAGGGCAAAGGAAGAGACCATGCGAAAGGGCTCTGTGGCCTGGATTATTTTTATGGAACGTGACCTCTGATTCTCTGAGCCTTGGGTCCATGCCTCTCTCCAGTCTCCTATTTAGGACTGTCCTGGCTTTTCCCAGGCCCCTGCCATCCCCCTCTCTCTTCCTGGTGCCACTCAGAGTTCTGATTGGTGAGTAGCTGATCTCATCGGCTAATTTACACTCAAGTGTTAACAAGTGGTGATAGGCTCTTGGTTGCTTTTCTCAGATAAGAGCTTTCATTTTAGCTGAAGTTTTAACTCAGAATTTCCCTGTTCGCTAACTCTAGGATCCCCTTCACTATCTTCTCTCTAACCAGCCCCAGGTTCTGGGAGAGAAGTGTTTCTGAGAGAAGCAAACTTCATTAATTAATTAGGAATCAGTTCCACATACACGCCTTTATATTTTATAAAATAGAAGAGGATTCCTGGGCATTATTCATGTGTCTTATTTGAAATCTTGGAAACTTCTGAAGAAATCTTCCTTTTTCCATCTGACTGTCTGGAGACCCCCTGGAAGAAGCCATCGTCTTCCCCTAAGGGGCAAAGTAACAGGACAGAAGGAGTCTGCAAGGGTGTGGATGGGGAGGGTGTGCGTTTGTGACGGGCGGTATCCGCTCTGCCTCGGGGCTGGGCTGGCCTAGCTGCTCAGGACTTGTCCCCCTGGAGATGAGAGGATGGACAGCCGGCTCACCCAGGGGGCAGCAGGTGGGTGGGATGGGGTCGCTGGTATTGCGGGCAGCGGACACACGACTGGACGTTGCTGTGAAAGGTCAGTATATTTGCTGGGCAGTCATTGCCACCCTCTTTGAAACTTGTTGTTTTCCCTATTTCATGAATGGATAGACTCCCTGTGCTCAGCGTACACACCTGACACACACTGGGGCTGCCCATGCATGGGGCGCGTGAGTGACTGTACGGCTTGCGGAGTGGTTGGGGCCGCCTCCTCATTCCTTCTCCAGCCACACTGGCCCCTGGAGCATATCAGCCATGCTCCTGTCTTGGGGCCTTTAGCTTGCCTCTCTTTTAGGGTATTAGTATGGAAAGGCCTGGTTTTGTCCTCTCTCAGTCTTGAAAAGCTTACGTCCTGGGAAGCCCCACAGTGCTGGGCAAACGGAGGCATTTCATCACCATATACTTTTCTGGAACGTTCTTCTCCCCCGTGACAAGCAGGCCATCCCCTCACCCCCTCAGGCTTTGCTCAGATCTTGCTTTCTCAATGAGGCCCGCTGCTCCTCACCATCCCATCCCCACTCCCCTTACCATGCCTAATGTTTTTTTATAGCACTTACCACCTTACATACTAAGGGCCTTACATACGTGTTGTGTTTTGTTGTATTTATTTCCTATTGTTCACTTACTGTCACTGGAATTAAGCCCCACGAGGGCAGTCTGCATCGTTTCCTGATTTAGCCCAAATGCCTAGAACAGCACCTGGCAAAAAGCAGGCGCTCAGTAAATAATGACGACTGACTGAGTGCTCACATTTTCTATGCAGGTTGTACTAGATACTCCGGGGAGATTTAAAACAGCAGAACCTATAATTCCTGCTTTCGAAGAATTTATAATTAGGTAGGAGCAAGAGGGCAAGAAGAAGTACTCAAGACTTTCTAACCTGAAAAAGAGAAATCCTTTATCCTGAGGTGCCTCTTGATGCAATCTAACTCCTTCCACCTCTGGTCATGTAAAGTCTATGGAAGGACAGGCTCCTTCAGACGCACCCATTTCTTCACTGCCCACCCAGTGCTGTACCGTCTGACTTTCCCTTTCCGGCCCCATTGAAGCCCTCCTCCTTAAAGCCACCAATGACCTGTTTATGGCAAGTCAGCAAGCAGCTGTTGGTCCTTCGCTGAGTCCTCAGCCACCCCTGCCAGCGCTGGGCGCTCCTTCCTTTTTACGGGCCCCTTTCCCTTGATGCCCTTTGCTCTCCTTGTGGAAACTATTTCTTTTCCAGGCCCATGTCCTCTGTGCATTTCCTAAATTCTGGCGTCCCTGACGCTCAGTTCTGTCCTTGGCCTGCTCCCTCTCCCTCTCTCCTCCCCCTAGGGGACGCACTCACTCTTAGGGTTTCAACAGTTTTATATATCTGATCCCATATCTCTGTCTCCAACTCAGATCTCACCTCCCAGCTTCAGCCTCATGCACTCTGCCAGCTGACCATCTCTCCGTGGATGTGGCCCAGTCCCCTCATTGAAGGCCACAAACCTGTGGCTCTAACCAGCAGCCTCTCCTGACACGCTCTGCTTCCTGCTACCTTATCGCTGTTGCTGGCACTATTTAGCTCACCTGACAAGCTGGAAAAGTGGGAGCCAGCCTTCATTTCTCTTTTCCCCTCACTTTCAATATTCAGTAAACCATCAAATCCTATTAATTTTAATTCTAAAACGTTTCTCAAATATGTCACTTTCATTTTATACCAACCACCAGCCCCTCCTCCACCCTGTTCAACAGCCTAACAGATTCCTTGTCCCCTCAAACCCATCCCGCACATAGCTGTCATTCTTTCCCTATTGAACACCTGTCGTGTGCCAAGCCTGGTGATATGTACCAGGGGTACAGCAGTGAGAGAGAGACAGATACCACTCTCGTAAGTCAGCGGGATCCACACAAATACTGAATCTTACACTGGCCCTGTCTGGCTTCAAACATGTTTCAGCCCTTATCCCAGTTATCCTTCACATGTTTTGGGTCGTGAATCCCTTTTAGAATCTGATAAAAGCTGAACTCGTGCACACAAAACTTTGCTTACAACTTCAGGGGAGAGGGCACTGGACCCTGAGGGCCAGTCTGCAAGAATCCTTGACCTGCACCGTCAGGTTTAGGCCTTTTTGAATAAGACACATAGCCCTCCATGACCTTATCTGTGACCCCTCTCCTGGCCTTGCCCGTTCATGCCCACCTGTCATATTCTTTGGTGTCAGAGCAATGTGAACTTCCGGAAGTTCTTCACCTGCATCACCCATTCATCTGGTGACCATTTATTAAGAACTGTTTCTTTAGATTCTGAGTCATCAGAAGGACAGAGGTGAAAAAGAATACGACGTGGGCTTTACATTTTAGCTCTGTACCTTTCTCTTGCTTAGACTATATGCTCTCCTGGTGCCCCTCTGGTTTTTCCCTATTAGCTGGCCATTGCTCTCTGTAAAATTCAACTCAGGTATCTATCTTTCTTCCTGGAAGCCTCTCCTAAATGTAACCTCTCTCTTTATATTGGCTTTGTACTGTAGTCCTTTTCTGGGTTCCCATATTTCCTTGCAAATATCTGTTTCGTTGCCCCTAATACACTATATGATAATTTTCTGAATATTGAGCTGTTTCTTGCACTAAATTAGGAGCTTTTAAAGGACAGAACCCATTTCATTACTTTATCCTGCTTCAACTCAGTATACAATAAATATTGAATGAATGAATGAATGAGTAAGAAGGATGAATAAAGCTAGAAAAGCTGTCTCAAGCTTCACCAAGGGAGATCTCTGTTGTTCTAGACATTTTGTTCTTTACCGATGAGCTTTTGGAAGAGCTGCTGGAAGGGTTGTGCAGAGGAAGAGAGGGTAAAAGTGAGTCTTTGTGGCGGCAGATCTGGCAGTGGCCTTCGGGAGATGGGACTCTGCTGAGAGCAGGAGCTAAACAACCAGGGCGAGAGGTGATGTGGGCAAGGCGAGCAGGCCTGGTGGAAAGGCTGGGCGGAGGGGTCAGGAACCAGCTCGGCCACTTTTTAGCTGGGTGACGTTTATTAAGCACTTCCTTTTCCTGGCCCTCGTTTCTTCACCTGTTAAGTTAGGAGATTTAATTGGATGTGCTCTAGGATTCTGTTTCATGTTTCTGGGTCTTTCCTGCTTGGTGGTGTCTCTGTGTTGCAAGCCCGAAGCGGCAGCCGCCTCGTGCCCCGCTTAGGGTGGCTGCCTGGACGTAGAGCTCAAGGGGGAGGATGTCTCGGAGTTGACAGGATCGCAGCTGGCCCCAGGGCTTTGGCTGCCGGGTAATTAGGCCCCAGGTGACGGCTGGCTACGTCTCAAGCCCTTTGTCCCGCGTCCACCTGGCCCCGGCTCCCCCGTTTCCTCCCTCTGGTTGTAGAAGCCGCTGTGGGCTGTGATCTTCCTGCCGGCGACCAGACTCCGCGCAGGAGAACCCTGTGCAGGTAGGTGGGGCCCGCGGGGCCCCCGGCGGCCTCCAGGCGGCGCTGCCTCGGGCGGACCCGCACCCGGGAAGGAGCAGGGCCGGAGGGGGGCGCGGCCCGACGCCCACGCCTTTCCCTGCTGCGCGCTCAGGGACGTCGTCCAGGGCCGCCCCGCAGCCCCGGGTCTTTCCTGCTTGAGGGTGCCTCCCCTGAGAAATGAGGGATCACGGCCCAGAGAAGCAGTCCCTCCATGCCACCGGCCGCCCACACTGGGGCTTTTCATTATTGAGGAGAAATCAAGGAACCCTGGACTCCAAGATGTGGCTTTGAGTCATGTGTGACCCTGGCAAGTGACTTCACACCTGCGAGCTTCATTTGCCTTGTCCATGAACCGGACTGATTCCACTTGCTGTACAGACCAGGAGGGAGGGAGAACTGGGGTAACAAATGCCCGCCACTCTCCTGTGTGGTGCTGGGCTTTCGGAGGGTAGGATGGGGTGAGCTGATTCCCCTGTGCCCCTGGAACTGTGCTTTGAGCCGGGGGGCTTGTGCTGCCCAGCCAGGCCCATGGCTGAACCCTCAGAGCAGGCGGTGGTTGCCCGGGTGGCAGAGGCTCAGGGGAACACGGGCTCCAGGTCAGAGCAAGACCACTGCGGGAGGAAGAACGGAGGGGCATCTCCAGGCACCCGTCGGCCCTGCCTTTGCCCAGCAGCTCTGGTGTTGCCAGCAAGCGGGGCTGGAAGGTCTCGGGTTCAGAGTGGACGTGGAGGTGAGGTCGGAGGAGCCACACCCTAGAAGACAGGAGGCCAGGACTGAAGCCCCGCCCAGCACTTGGTGACTGGGAGCCTGTGAGGTTAGCTCAGCTCTCCGGACCCAGTCCCTGCGTCTGTGACCCTTGGCACAGCCCACAAGTCGTCATACAGATATAAAAATGAGGAGAGGCTGAAGGGATGGAGGCCTTTTTTTTTTTTTTTGAGGAATATTGAGGCCAGGTAGTTTCAAAAAATTTAGGTTGCTGGTTTAACATGGAATATTTTTTTCTGATTTGTGTTTTTTCTTTGATACATAAAGTCTTACAAAAGGACATAATTACACTGTAGTTTGGTATAACGTAATGAGTAATCTTTGTTTCTAAGACTCATAGCACTTTCGAATTCTGCTAAAAAAAAATCTAGGCTATTTGATCACTGTGGATAAGGAATCCTTTTTACTCTTTTTTTCTAATGTCAGTTGTAAGGACGTTGGTAGAGATCATGACAAAAACAGCCAGGAAAAACAAAAACTTCCCTGTCTCTTAAAACTATTTTGAACACGTCCACTGAAAATATTTTTGCCTGTTGACTTATTCCCTAACAAGGACAAACACTCTTCTTGCCCTGAGTGCTTTTTTCTATCCATTTTCAGTATTAATTCTCTCTGATACCCTTTTTCTAGAAACCAAAATAAGGATTTGCTTGATTATAAATACTGACACAGTACATGGTCCTGGACTAACAGAGCACACCAGCTCAGGGTTGATGTCTTCTTGTTATTTACTGTGCTATCAGCACAGCTTCTCAGTTGGATCCTGGTCTTAAATCAGGGTCCCTATCACAGAAGCTAATGTGAAAGAGAACCCGATGCACCAGGAGCTTCCTTTATTTATCCTCCCTGGCTTGTCAAGCAGTCAGAAAACAGAGACTTGACGGTAAAAGGTATGTGCTGAATGGCTCTGTCTGGCTGCTAATGACACTGTGATGTGGTGCAACACCAGCTACTGCTCATGCTCCTCTGAGCAGATCTGTATTCTAGAGGAGTCAGAACCAAACTCCTTTGTCTAGTAAGACATTTAGCATTTAGAACTTACAGCCAGAGCATCCTCAGGGCGCTTGAAATTTTACTTGAGTCTTATGGGAAATGGAAAAGAGCCAAGGAATTAGGAGAATTGTTTGACCTTTGAGGTTGATTTGGTCGGTTAAAATCCTCTGGGGGCATTCCTTGGAGTACCCGGATTTGGTACGGGCCTGGTCCCTGATGAGCTGCATCTGGGTCAGGTGCGTGTTATCTCACTCAACACCCTCATCTACTGAGTGCCAACGATGTGTCAGGTGCTGCGCTACATTCTGGAGATGGATGCAGAGGTCCAAACTCTTGGTTCCTGCCCCAGCGAACCAACACTCTCCAGAGGCGTGGGCAAACGAATGATTGCATTACCTAGGCAAGACGTCTGCATGCTTCCCAGCCAGGGCAACTGGAAAGCAGGTTGGCCTCTGGCTTTGGGGTGTCAATTCTGAGGAGGGTACCTGAACTCTCCTCTCTGACCTCTGCCTCTAGAAAGCAGTGGTCTCCCTGAGTTCTTAAGAGAGTGATTTTCAAGGGTCCTCTTTACTCACTTCCTCACAATAATTAGCTAAAGGACAAGGAAAGGCATATCAGTGAAAGAGAAGTTGTAGCAGGTGAGATAGTTGTTGCCTTAAAGTGTGAACATGGATAGCTGCCTCTGCACCCCCTTAGCCCCAGCTGGTAGGGAGGCTGCATTGTAAAATGGAAAACTCTGTTCCTCTCCTGGTGCCACCTGCTAGGCATGGAACCAGGGATGTGCTGGCAAACTGGCTGTCAGAGAGGGGGCGAAAAAGCCCTGATTTGTAATGTTTGCCAATTTCCATTGTGTAAATACTCTCATCCTGGCTAATTTCAAGCTATCAATAGTTTAACATCTGGCTTGAAAAGTTCCCGAAAATGTAGGTTCTGGTGAGCCACAGGATCTGGCTTCAGCACACCAATGCATGGAACTCTGTTTAACCCTTAGTTCCCCAGAGGTAAGGGTTACCGCCCTGTGCCTCCAGGACAGTGGTAAACAGGGAAGTAAGGTAGCCCATGCCGCAGACTCCCACTGTGCCTGGCATGCAGGAGAAGCTCAGAAAATGTTGGTTCCTTTAACTCCTCTTTTTTCTACCCTGAGAACAGCAAAGGGTGATATGTATTGCCCCTCATTCATTTATTCAACATTTATTGAACACTACTATGTGTTGGCTGCCTGGCTAGGCCCTAAGGGTTTAAAATAGACTAAGAGAGGCCAGCATGGGAGACAGAGTCCCGGATGGAAGCTCGGAGATTAGTGGTGTGAGCCAGCTGTGTAGGTCATCACGGGAGCAGAGGTGGCGGCAAAGAGGAATGGGTGTGCAGAGAAGCTCTCGGAGGAGGAGACATATATTCGGTTGGGAAGCATGAGGTAGGTTAAATGGGGACGAAGTCATTCTCTACCAGTGTGGGTAAGTGACCTCTGTATGGCTATTGTTCCTCTAAGGAGCCTTTTTGGACAACTTTTTCCTAATCATTCTTCTCTTCCCCCATGAAACTTTAAAATATGCTACATATCTGTTTATGTATTGCACGAATATTTGTACTATATAAATATATATATACACACACACATATATAAAGAGTTAAGGTTTTTCTCTGCTCCCCCAGAACCAAAGAGGCAGTATTTTCCCTTGTTGAGAATGTATGCTCCAAGGAACGGGTGGTTTGAAACTGTGGTTCTCCTCACTAACCATTGAGCACGTAATAAGTGGGTAATATAATTTTCAAAATGAATGAATACGTAAATGTCTCCAACAGCAGAAAGAACTAGTGCAGGAAGTGGGGCAGAAGAATGAAACAGCGGAGGCGAATGAGACAATGCAGGGCTTTGCTCCCGTTTACAAATAAGGAAACCAAGGCTCAAAGAGCAGTAAGTGGTAGGGTTGGAGAGACGTCGGGGCAGCTGGCAGGTCCTCAAATGCTAGGCTGAGATGTCAAATTCCAACTGATGGGATTCTTAACCCCGCAGCTCCTGCCGAGGAGAGATTGCCCCCGGCTCTCAGGACTCTTGATTGCTCCCCCTTAACGAAGAGCAAGATGGGAACGCCAAGGCGGAGATGAACAGCCACTGGCTAACTTACTACGCTCCCTTTTAATGAAAGAGCTACAATTACCAAGCGCTCTGCCTTTGGCACTTGGGAATCCATCTCCATTTCCCCTTTCTTTCTGAAGCGACAGTGATTAAGGATTCATTCTGCACAAAAAACAAGTGATCAATGGCTCCTGGCAGTTGCCATTGTGTCCTCCCCACCCCCCATCAGTAGACAATGTGTCTTGGGGAGCTGCCGGGCCTGAGAAAAATGAGTTTGCCAGGCACAGTTCTATTTTGATTTAGATCACAAATAGCTCAGCTCCGTTTTTGCAGTGATAACAAGGAGATGGGTTTCATCTGAGTTCTGCATCTGAGAGTAAGTCCATCTCTGTTGAGAGAGAAAAAGAGATTGATCTGTTTCTGTTAGTCATAATAAAGTGTGCCCAGATTTTTGTGTTTAAGTGGACACACAAGGGACCGCAGGCAGACCGACCTGGTGTCTTTCCTAGAATCTCAGGGATCAGTGGGGTTACCAAGCCTGGCACCCTGATTCTTCCTAGGCCCCCTAAACCAGTCCTCACTGGGGATCCGTGGTGGGCATCTGCCCTAGAGGGAGGGTAAAGGTGAGGGGGAGGTCAGGATGGGAGGCTGGACTGTCAGCCAATGGGTGCGATACCCCGGTGGGGGTTAGGATGGGTGTGGAACAGAAAATCTGGAAGAGCTAGGGAGAAAGGAAGGCCAGCCTACATTCTCTTTTGTGGATAGCCTAAGGCTAAGGCTGTCAGGCCCTCAGCACTCACAGGGACATCAGCCTGGAGGAAGGGAGGCACACCTGGGGAAAGGAGGTTCAGCCTCCCCACTTCATGCCCTCCCCACAAAACTGTTCTCCTTTCCTCCAAACCCTTTCTCCTAAAGGAGAATACATACTGAATTTGCACCTGAGGAGGCCAGTTTAGGAGCAGGAGTCAGGAACAAAGAGTGACTGGTAGGAGAGAGGTACCAACAGAAGCAACTGCTAGGGCTCTGGGGCAGCTTCACTGAGGAGACATCTGGGCAAATGAAGGGAAAGGGGCGTTGTCCGGCCAGGCGATCGGGGGAGTGGCACTCCAGACAGAGGACACCATCTGGGTGCGGACATGGGTCCTCTGGAACTAGCTGGGTAGAGCGTGGTGGGAGGTGGGGCAAAGGGTGGCCAGGTGTCCAGGGGCTGTAGCGCCAGGGGTCATTCTGAGGCAAGAAGTGAATGCAGATAAAATAGTGTCTATATGTAATTTCAACCATAAAAATAACTATTAAAAATAAAATTCCAGAAGGAAGGAAATCAAAATTTTAGCAGTGCCTACTTCTTGTGGTCAGAAGTGACTTCTTTGTCCTTTGTTGTGTTTTTCTGTATATTCCAACTGACAGTGAACATGTGCTTCTTTACTGTTTTACTTTTTTGCCGTTTCTTTTAAAAATATTTATTGAGATATAACTTACCATACGATTCACCCATTGAAAGTGTGCAAATCTGTGGTTTTTAGTATATTCACACAGTTATGCAATCACACCACAGTCAATTTTAGAACACTTGCAAAAGAATTTCATCACTTGCAAAAGAAACCCTTTACCAATTAGTGGTCATTTCCCATTTTCCCCATCCTCTCCTACTTTCTGTCTCTGTAAATTTGTCTATTCTGGACATTTCATAAAAATGGAATCTTACAACATGTGGCCTTTCATGACTGGCTTTTCTTTCTTGAAATTACTTTTTCAGGGTTCATCCATCTTGTAGTCTGTCTTAGAACTTCATTCGTTTTTGTGGCTGAATAATATTCCATGGTGTGGATATACCTCATTTTGTCTATCCATCATTCGTTTTTGGACATTCGGGTTGTTCCTGCATTCTGGCTCTTATGAATACTGCTTCTGTGACCATTGATGTACAGGTTAGGAACATGTTTTCAGTTTGCCTTTCTACTGCTGAGTTATAAAAGTTCTTTATATATTCTAGAGATTTTGCCCTTATCAAATTCATGATTTGCAAATATATTTTCACATTCCGTGGGCTGTCTTTTCACTTTCTTGGGAATGTTCTTTGAAGCACAAAAGTTTCTGATTTTTATGAAGTCCAGTTTATCTTCTTTCTTTGGTTGTTTGTTTTTAGGTACTGAGAATCCTTGGCTTAATCTAGGGCCACAAAGATTTACCCCTATGTTTTCTTCTAAGAGTTTTATAGTTTCAACATTTATATTTAAGTCTTCAATCTGTTTTAATGTTTATATAGGGTATAAAGTAAGTTCCTACCTTCATTCTTTTGCATGTGGCTATCTAGTGGTTCCAGCATCATTTGTGGAAAAGACTGTATTTCCCCCTTGAATTGTCTTGGCACCCTTGTCAAAAATGAATTGCTCTTAAAGGTATGGATTTTTTTCTGCACTGTCAGTTCTGTTCCATTGATATACATGTCTATCCTTATGCCAGCACTGTATGCCACACCGTTTTGAGTACTGTAGCTTTGTATTAAGCTTTGAAGTTGTGAACTGTGAGTCCTTTAACTTGGTCTTATTAAGGATTGTTTTGGCTCTTTTGGATTCCTTTATTTATTATATGAATTTTAGGGTCAACTTAACAATTTCACCAAGAAAGCCCATTGGGATTTTGCTAGGGATTGCATTGAATCTGTAGATAAATTGGGGTACTTTAGTTTTAAAGAAGAAAGTGGTCTTACAGTGAGGCCATATGGTATAGAAGAAAGACTGGATGGAGGCTTCAAAGTCAGGTGGACATCAGTTCAATTCTGATCTCCCAGCACTGACCTGCTTTGTGATCTTGGGCAAACCACGTTGTCTCCTTTGAGCCTCAGATTGCTCCTCTGTAAAACAGGCTTGAGGATACTCACTGCCAAGAGCACTCAGTGAGTTTACCTGTGAAGGGCATAAGGACAGTGGCTGGTACGTGACGGCATTGTCAATTCATTGACTGGGGCCTTTGGAGCTCACCCAATTAACAGGAGGGAAAGTATTAGACTATACACATGTAAAGGCTGGAAAGGACCTCAGTGATTAAATTGATGCAAACTGAAATGCCACTGTGTGTGACCTTAATCTCTCCTTTGCCCATAGAATATTTTGCTCCCAACCTTTTGACAATATTGTACCCACCCTGATGGCCTAGTTGAAAGTAATCTTCTTTTCTGAATGCACTTCACACTTTTTTTCTCTGACAGCATCTAATTCTGTTTTCCTGTTTTCTACGTATTTGGGTTTGAGTCTTGACTCCACTTCTAAATTGTAAGCCTATCAAGGCAGGATTCAGTCATGCCTCCCTTGACATGTCAGTGTGGCAGGGCTGGATAAAGCATGGTCCTGTTCACGTTCAGACATGGATATGTGTATGTGTGAGAGAGAGAAAGTGTGTGGTTATTTCCTTTCCCCACCCTCCCCAAGCCCAGCATATGCTGCTTCATGCTCACCAAGGCCCTGCTAACTGTGAAATGTCTAAGGACACAGGTGAGTCGACTCCTACAGACGATTGAAGGGCCACAGACATTCCTTCGCCTTGGATGTGGGCACTGCCTTCATCACCATGCCTGGCACAGCTGGGAGGCAGCCAGCACCTTCTCCAGCTGGGAGGAGTTTTATTACTACTTTTAATTTTGCCAGTTTGACAGGCAAAAAATAGTATCGTGTCTTGATTTGTATTTTTTTTTTCAAAATGCTGAGGTTGAATTTTTCCATATGTTTATTAACCATGTGTAACTACTTTTCTGATTTTTAAAGTATTTCAACATTTAGCTTTGAGCTCATAAGGAAATAGACTGGTGATTAGCAGGAGATGCAGTTCAAGAACTTGTTAAGGGCTGATCAGTCAGAAGTTTGGGACTGGCTCAGTGTGTGGTGCACAAGGGTGTGTGTGTGATGTATGGGCGTTGTGTGTGGGGGTATGTGTGTTTGTAGGTGGGGCACAGCCTGAGAGACCTGGAGACCCACCACTGATTTCATCCTGTGGAACTGTAAATCATGATAGAACACTTACACTGTGTGGTCCTTACTAAATGCAAACTTT
Source organism: Smutsia gigantea (assembly GCA_032199065.1). Taxonomy (NCBI): domain Eukaryota; kingdom Metazoa; phylum Chordata; class Mammalia; order Pholidota; family Manidae; genus Smutsia; species Smutsia gigantea. Next base: position 307,852 of record JAVSCE010009663.1, on the reverse strand, counting down.
AGCATCATAGCCTTCTGCACAGAGCAATAGCTGAGATCTCTTTCTCTTACTCTTTCATTTAAGCCTCCTTGCTGACTTCAGATGTTGGAAACTGTCAAAATGTCTCTTCTGTTTGTACAGGCTTCTTTGATCACTTCCCTTGGAAAGACGGAATTGAGCATTACACACCCCTGTTGGGGTGAGAAATCGCTTTTTTGTATCTGTTGCCAGTTGCCAGTTAATTACCTAAATGTTTGATAAAAGCGGGAAGCAGAATGGGGGAATCTAGTAACCACAATATTGCTCATGTAATTGTATATTAATGATAACAACAACAACAAAAAATCTACCTAAGCCATTAAAAAAAAAAGCTGGAAGTGGGGCTGGGTGGGAAGTGGTCAGGGAGAGGAGAATCCATGTGCTCACTGGCCATGGCCAGGGTTCCTGATGCCTGGAGTGTGCTGTTGGAGCAGGATGGGCTGAAAAAATCATAGTCCGCCACGGTGTTGAGTCCCATGGTGAGTTGAGGGCAAAGACGTCAGCACCTTGTCCTGGCCCAGAACCCAAGAGAAAGGCTTTGTGGATGGCTTCACAGAGCCAGAGGTGTTTGGATGAAAGTGGGTGGACAAGGGATGAGCCTGCTGTAGGTGGAGGGGACAGTCAGGCAAAGACTTGGTGCCACAACAGAGCCTGGTGCAAGGGAAGTGGGTGAAATAGATGGGGTGTGGGTGGGGGAAATGAATGATGAGGATGAGAAGTGGGCTCTGGGTGCCTGGTGGAGGCCTTTGGGATGTATTCTGTAGATGATGGGAATATAAGGAGGGAGAGCTTCGGTTAGAGCCCTCGGGAAAGTCTGCTGCCTGTGTCTGTTGCTGGGCAGTGGAAGGCAGACTCTGGCTTCTGGTTTGGGAGCCTGGATGGATGGTGTTGCCAGGACCTGAAATAGGGAATATAAGGAATGAGTTCAGAATTGGACATGTTGAAATCGAGGAGTCTTAGGTGCACCTAAAGAGGGGGGAGTTTGGCGAACACCGTATTTCATGGCAAAATGAGGAGAGCCTGTGAGAGAGACAGAAGTGAGAGGAAATTCACTGCGAGTCCGTTCCGTGGAAGCCTGAGGGCAAGAGGCACTTCCCAGGAGGAAGCCACCGCAGATGGTGTCCAATGCCACGAAGGTCTGGCAAGCTCAGTGCTAAGGTGGATTTGGCAATGTAGTGCTTGGCGGAGGGCATGGGTTTTAGGTGGAGATGAACCTGGGTTCAAATCCTAGTTCCAGCACTTAGTGTCTCTAGGGTCTTAGGGATGTCACTTAACCTGAGGCTCAGTTTCTGCCTCTAAAGTGGAGAGAACATGATATAGGAATAATATGGGATGATGATAATATATAGATGATAATTCATAGGATTGTTGCAAAGATCAAGTGAATTATTGCAGGTGAGGTACTAGGCACAGATCCTGGTTCACTGAGAGCAAGCAATAAACGCGACTGTTAGTTACAGTAGATAAAAATGATATAAGCATCTACCTACAAAATTGTGGTAAGAATTAAATGAGAACATGTATGAAAGTCACATCTTTTGTCCAGTCCGAGATGGGTGAATGTGTTGTTGTGATTTATAATAAATTTATATTTGGTCTTGGTTCCCTTTCTTGCTACAGATCTCCTAAAACCTTCGGAATTTCTTAAGTGCTGAGAGCCATAAAGTTGTCATGATGCTAATGAGCTGACTTTTGGACAGCACCTCCTGATACTAACTGTGATTAAGGCATTGGAACTTTCAGTCCCACCCCACACCCCCTGGGAAGGCGAGGAGGGCTGGATATTGAGTTCAACTGCCAAAGGCAAGTGATTTAATCAATCTTGCCTATCTAGTGAAATCTTCATAAAAACCTAAAAGGACGGTATTTGGGGAACTTCTAGGCTGCCGAATACATGGAGATTTAGGGAGACTGACACACCTGGAGAGGGCATGGAAGCTCTGTGACCTTTCTCCATATCCTGCTCCATCTGTCTCTTATATCTGGCTTTTCCTGAGTTATATCTTTTTATAATAAACTGGTAATCTTGTAGGTAAAATGTTTCTCTGAGTTCTGTGAGTTGCTCTAGCAAATTAAACAAACTCAAGCAGGGGGGGCATTAGAACCTCTGATCTATAGAGCTGGTTGGTCAAAAGCACAGGTAACAACCTGGACTCGCATTTGGCTTCTAAAGGGGTTGAGGAGGACAGTCCTGTGGGACTGAGCCCTTAACCCTTGGGATCTGATGCTCTCTGTAGGTACTGTCAGACCTGAGTTACATCATAGGACACCCAGCTGGTATTGGAACATTGCTTTTATTGTGGGAAAACCCCTCTACACACATTGTAGTTGGAAGCAGAGCCGTTAGTGGGGTGAGAGCTCCACCCAGGCAGGAGAAGTTTGGTATCGGCTTGAGAGAGGCCTGGAGTCTAGACCAAGTCTGAGAGTATTACATTGAAGTTCATTGCAGGTGGGGTGTGATCTGAGAGGTCTGCGAATACTTTGAGTCTGAAGTGATAGTGTTAAGATGGGAGTCTGGGCTTCTTTTCAGTGAGGGTATGAAACTGAAATCCAGATGAACATGGCTGGGTTAAGAAGGTTGGGAGAGGAAGCCTTCCAGGCAGACTTGGGCAGTGTGTGCCTGCTTTATGGGGACCTGCAGCTCTTGTGGGAGTTCAAGGCCTGGCCCTACCTGAGGTGCCCAGGATGAGACCTAGAGACTATTTGCAGACCCTGCTAGCTCATGGGCAGGGCTCTGCATGTTCCCAGCTCTGGCTTTTGCTATCCCTGGGCCAAGACTTAGAGAGCTAAGCCTGCAGGTGACAGGGAACATTCTGGGCAGCTGGGGATCATTGTTAATGGAATGACTGGTGCTGTGAATATGCCTAGCCTGGGACTTTAGGTCAGAATGGTGTTGGAAGTTAGCACTTAGAAAGATCCCTTGATTTCAGCAGAACAAAAAGGCATCCTGCAGTATGGGAGAATATATTCATAAATGACTTATCAGATAAGGGGTTAACATCCAAAATACATAAAGAACTCACACACCTCAACACCCAAGAATAAATAACCTGATTAAAAAATGGGCAGAGGATCTGAACAGACACTTCCCCAAAGAAGAAGTTTGAATGGCAACAGGCGCATGAAAAGATGCTTCACGTCGCTGATCATCAAGGAAATGCAAATTAAAACGACAATGAGATATCACCTCACACCAGTTAGGATGGCCAACATCCAAAAGACAAGAAACAACAAATGCTGGCAAGGATGCGGAGAAAGGGAAACCCTCCTACACTGTTGGTGGGAATGTAAATTGGTTCAACTGTTGTGGAAAGCAGTATCGAGGTTCCTCAAAAAACTAAAAATAGAATTACGATTTGACCCAGGAATTCCACTCCTAGGAATTTACCAGAAGAAAACAAGATCCCTGATTTGAAAAGACAAATGCACCCCTATGTTTATTGCAGCACTATTTACAATAGCCACGCTATGGAAGCAGCCTAAGTGTCCATCAATAGATGAATGGATAAAGGAAATGTGGTACATATACACAACAAATACTATTCAGCCATAAAAAGAAAACAAATCCTACCATTTGCAACACCATGGATGGAGTTAGGGGGTATTATGCTCAGTGAAATAAGCCAGTAGGAGAAAGACAAGTACCAAATGATTTCACTCATTAGTGGAGTATAAAAACAAAGCAAAACTGAAGGAACAAAATAGCAGCAGACTCACAGACATCAAGGAGGGACTAGTGGATACCAAAGGGGAGGGTTTGGGAGGGTGGTTGGGGAGGGAGAAGGGGATTAAGCAAGGCTACAATTCGAAATCACAATATGGGTAGGTCATGGGAAGGCAGTACAGCACGGAGAAGACAAGTAATGACTCTATAGCATCTTACTACGCTGATAGTGACTGCAATGGTGGGGTGAGGACTTCATAATATGGGTGAATTTTGAAACGACAATGTTCCTGTGAAACCTTCATAAGATTGTGTATCAATGATACTTTAATAAAAAAAAAAGATCCCTTTTTTTCAAATACATTGCAATGTTTGATTAAATATTTCAAAGAGAACCCAAACAACCACATGATAAACACCTTTGTGGGCCAGAAACAGCACGGTAGATGTCACCTGAGGTCATAGAATTTCTAGGCTCTTGCACTCGGGAAGAGGCAGAGGGAGCTTGAGATAATGGCTGCCATAGAAGACAGAGACCAGGAGTTCTGGTTTTACGACTGGGGACTGGACCCAAGCTTGCTGGGTGAGACTGAAGGGCTCATGCCAGCTCATCAGAAGGGGTTGGAAGAAATTTCAACCACTGCTTGGAGATGCAGCATGTTGTAGAGCTGAATGCCTGGTGGAGGGAAGGAGCAGAGGAAGACACCAGGACCTCAACTATCCACCACTGGCTCAGTGAATGGATCTGTGAAATCCCCAAGGTCACCTTGGAATAAGAAAACTGACCTACTGTCCTAGCTGACTCTGGGCTAGGAATCCTAAGAGAGGAAATCGAGCACCTCCTGGATAGGGAGGGGTAAGAGGAGAGTGGGGCAAAAGAGAAACAGAAAATACCCCTTCCAGATGAACTTGCTGACAAGTGCCAAAGCACATGAAGAAAACTAATACCAAGAAAGACAGCCAACCAGCTCAAAAATCAGTAGAATTCACTCCCATTGAAAGTGATAATAGCGCAATCTGAAAATGACTTTAAAATGAGTATACTTGAGATTATCAAAGACATAAAAGAAGGCCTACCACCTAAAAAGAGCATGAAATTATGAAATAAAACCAGGCAGGTAGAAGTCAAGAACAGGTGTATATGAAATTGAACTAATTAGGTACTGGAAATGAGAAATCAAGCAATTGGAGTAAACATTATGTTCAGGAGACAAGATCAGCTCTGCACTGGATGTGCCCAAGGAGAGCAATAGTGATTTGGGGATAATGCTGGGGAGTTCACCCCAAATGTTGCATGGGGATAAAGAGATGGGAAATATGAAAGAAAAGTTGAGTAATGGAGGACAGACTGAGAGTCTCCAACACATGGGCTTCCAGAAATAGAGAATTGAAGGAATGGGAGAAAAGCAGTTTTCAAAAAGATAAAAGCTGAGAAGATTCTGAAGTTGAAAAAAGATACCAGGCCTCAGATGAGAAGCACATGCTAAAAGCTGAACAGTTATATGCCCAGCACAGTGCCTGGCGGACAAGTGGTAACGGCGCAGAGACAGTAGTTCATTTTCTTCCCTCCTTACCTCCCAACCTCTCTTCCTTCCATCGTTTATTTCTTCCTCCTTCTTTCTAGAAATAAGTACTCAGCACCTGGTATGAGCTCGACACTGTACTGCTCTTTGTACTTACAAAGATAACTCTCATATATCCCCCTTTCCCCCACCAAAAAACAGTGGAGGTTGGTAGGGAGAACAGGCATGTAAATAAGTATGTGCAACAGAGTTCCAGGGCCTGTGACAGAAATCTGTATAGAATCTGCCAGGTACGAACAAGGAAGGAAAGATATGTGCGTGTGTGTGTGTGAGGCTTGATAGCATATGTGATACTGCTGTAGTGTCATGAAAGGGGACAAGCAGAACGGAGGGGACAGCATGGACAAGGGTGCAGAGGCCCATGCTTTTGCACGTGGGGAAACTGCAGGCAGCTTCCTGTGGTTTGAGTGTAGGCTTTGAGGGGCATGTGTGTATCTTTCCCTTTTCTCCACTTGTAATATGTTCATACTCACCAAAGGTAGGCTGTGTGGGCCCCATACTTTCCCAGAGCATAGCTAGCAGGGTCTGTGAACAGCTGACCTTTAAAAAGTGTCTTGTTGATTCACCTGCATAGATGCAGAGCCATCTGGGTGGATGCCTCTTATCACCAAAGTTTCTGGAGAGCAGAGGCTGAATGCCTTCCACAGGTGCCCTGTGTATTCATGTTCAGGTGTTCCTTCAACCCACATCCCTTGGAGCAAGGGCTCCAGCAGCACCAGGGAGGCACTGATACTTGGAGACAGGCCAGTCTGTCCTTGCAGGTCCCCTTGGCTGGTTCACCAGGGGGCAATTTCTTAGCTTCTCTGTTCTTTCATCTCTCACTGAGAAATGACAATGCCTGCCATTTCTGTGTTTCACAGACATTCTGTCATCAGGAACATTGTTATCAGAAACACTCTTTGATATACAGAGATGAAAGATGCTGGATTAATTCAAAGCTTTATTTGTTGTTTTTCACTATTATTACTAGTTAAATTGCTGAACACACTTTGACAGTCTTGTCAGAAGTGCTCCTATTTGTGTCCTCTCCTGGGAAGAGTAAACATTGCCTTCAGAGGCTTGACTGCTGTTTTCTTTTTCTTTCTTGGAAGTAAAAAATGACTTCAAATCACAGTATTTAGGATGATGATATTTTTGATGTGCTCTATTCTCTTTCAAGCTCTTAACTCTACTCCCCACTCCTGTGTAAAAATGAAGGGAAAGAGAAAAATTCAGTGTCAGCCTTGCTTTGGCCTCCAGAGCTGCCTAGGATTCAATGGGACGAGTCTCTCATGATGGACAATGAGGAGGGGCGGTCATTCAGAAACAGACTTCTTGGGTGTGTAGTTTCCTGGTACACGTTAGAAGGGCTATATACAGTTCTAGTCTAAATGTCTAGCTGGTACTGTCTCCTGAGACACCTCTGAACACAGAATTGGCCTCTTTTCTAAACCACAAGCTTCTTGAGAGCCTGGATTTTGTGCAACCATCTCTGTCCTCTGGATGGAAAAGAATTGTTTGAAGCTAAGAGAGTTTAAGTTTTTAAAGTCCTAAGGTCCTACAAGAAGCCCTAGCAATATGTTCACATGTTTCTGTAAAATTTGCAAAACTAAGATAATTTAACAGCAATCAGTTAATACCACTCCCTCTTTCCACCTAACTTCTCCTCTGTCACACTTTCCTTTGTGTCCAGGTGGCATGGAATGGCCACAAACATTTTTGGAACATTGCTAAAGGAAAGTTGGTTGAAAATGTGCCAACTTGACTGTAATTTGAAAAGCTCATTTGGAACACATCAATAGAGTAAGACTTTACAGATTCCTGATTCAGACCTATGTGAGGAGTATCTTCTTTTGTCATCTTCATTTGTTTAAAAAATATGAGAAAATTCAGATGAAGATTAATAGACTGTGAAATGATAGCAATAAGGTAAATGACTAAATCAATAAAACTTCTTCATTTCCTGATGTCAAAATTATAACAGAAAACTTCATATTCTTTTAAAAAGAGAAAATCTATAAGAAAAAGAGATTAGTTTTAGGATTTACTGGCATTTAGGGTCAGATAATTCTTATCTGTAGCTACCTACCCTGGGCATTGTAGAATGTTTAGTGGCATTCTTAGCTTCTACTCACTAGATATCAGTGCTGCCTCCCCAGTTACAACAACCTGAAATGTCCCCAGATATTGCCATATGTGCCCTGGGGACAAAATAGCCCCTTTTGAGAGCTGCTGATATACCTACACTGATGGGGTTAGAGAAGAAGGAAGCTGACTTAAGTACTTTTGAATATCTGTGTTTTCACTTGAAACTGTAAGGTGAAAGACAAGAAGAACTGCATGCACACACTTTTCCTGTGGGGATATGAGTTAGCAATTCTGAAACTACCTTTTGTGTGTACTAGGGTTGAACAAGTAACAAAATGTATTATAGGTAGTAAGAGCCAGGTTTCTCACCATGAGAGAATGAAGTTATAAATAATGGAAGAGGAAAGTATAAAACAAATCTTGCATTGGATGGGGCTCAGAGAATTAGTAGAATTATAATAATAGAAGATAAGAATAGAACACACATATGCGGATAGATACAGAAGTAAATATAGATGTGTGTGCATACATGTATTAAAGTACATGCATATGCATTCTTCCTCTGTCCACTGAGAGGGCCTAGAAGCAGTGACATCCCAGAAGCAACAAGCAAACCTAGCATCCACATTTTGGTTTCTAAATACCACTCTCCATTAAAAGGAACCAGAGTTCCTTGGATACATGACTGATTCCAGGACTGGGATAGGGAGAAGACTAGATGAGCCTGGAGAGTCTTGTGGTGCTACAGAGAAGTAAGGACATGCTAAACAAACAAACAAAACACAGACCATGTGAGCAAGTGAAAGGGCAGAGGAATCAATCTGAAAGACCTTTCAATCATCAAAACTAGAAAATTTGAGCAACAAAGTAAATTAGGATACTTTTGGATTATAACCCAAAGAATAAAATAGCCATGAGTGTACACTCATATGAAAAGTAACAGCTAAATAAATAAATGTGGGAGAAGGGAAAACTGCCATGGATGAGTTCTACTTCATAAATGTAGAAAGAATGAGAGAAGTAGAAAGTCACCATTTAAACCACAGTATTACCATTTTAATAATCACTGTAAGCAAACTCCACTAATGGATAAAAAATTAGAAGAAAGTGTAAGGAAAACCAGGATTTTTGCATGGTCTCAAATAGCTCCTCCCAAATATTTGTTAAATATAAATGGGGAAATAGTAACTTTCCAGTGGAGCAACCTGGCAGAGGCTACCTCCACCAAGTGATCCATGTTAACAATACCAGTAATAAGACATAGCAACATAATGTCCCCCTGACATGATGCACCGGGGCACATCACCTCTGTGGGCTTCTTTCCTTTAATGCACAAACTCAATTTAATCATGCGAAAACACCAGAGAATTCAAAGTGAGGAACCTTCTGGTCAGAGCTCTTCCAAAAGGTCAAGATCATGAAAGACAAAGAAAGGCTGAACACAGAGGGAGACTAAGGGGATACAACAGCTGAGTACCATGTGAATTGAGTCCTTGAACAGAGAAAGGGTGGAAGTGGAACAACCAGAGAACTCCAAATAAGGTCTGTAGTTTCATTCACAGTATTGTACCAATGTTAATTTCTTACATTTGATGATTGTACTATAGCTATGTGAAATGTTAACATCAGGGTAAGCTCAGTGTACTCTTGGTACTATTTTTGGAACTCTTCTGTAAGTCTAAAATGATCTCAAAATAAAAAAATTTTTTAATTTTCAGTTAGCCACACCATTGGAAAGACTGAATTATCTTTCTAACTTTTAGATAGGAAATATAAAATAGTTGTCACATGAAGTAGTAATTACAGAGTATGCAGTGAAAATGTGGGAAAAACAATATTTTAGAGACAAGCAGAGCAGTTAAGTAAGAAACACATTGTTATTTTTATGGATTTTGTGGTGCTTTATATTTGTAATTTTGTGGTGATTTCCTCTTCATTTATGGAAATATTCATTTTTGTGCTTAAATTTGTATTCTTACTCTTATAATATGAGGCAGGCACAGAGGCGGTGTCTGTTACACATGTCAGTTTCCTCTCATTCTTTCCATCTCTCCTGGGCTGGTGGCTATGAAAGCGACTGTTTTGTCCATAGATTCACCCCATTCTCCTCTACATAATGGTGGGGTCAGTAACCTCCCAGCTCCCTCCACCGATAGTTTTAACAGTCATGGTGTATCTGCAAAAGGACCCAGTGGTTAAATAAACTTCTTGGAATTCTGCTGCTGACTCCAAGCTCTGCTCCCAAGTTTCCCAGCTGTCTGTCCGGTGGTCCCAATGTACATCTGTCTTTTGTTCCCTACCTCACCTGAGCTTCGTTATTTGGAGTCTCCAATGTTGAGAAACTATATTTCCTTTTTCTCTTATTTTTTAGGTTGTTGTTTTCTGCCCTAAAAAAGTAATCATCTTTCTCTTTGAAATTAAAGAAAAAGAAAGAATTCTTCCCATGACATTCTAACCCTAACCCAAACCATTGTAAGTGTTTTGATATAGGTCTTTCCTGTCTTTTCCGTATGCATAGGGATGGGAATACATTTATTTTAAAACATAATAGCGATAATAATAGTGATGTACCATTTTGTTTCTTGCTAACAGCACAATGTAAATACTTTCTCACAGTGTTTTATGTCGTCCTTACATACATCGTAATGGTGACTGCACACTCTGTTGAATGAGTGTCATAGCTTCCACAAACATTTCTGGGTCACTGGATGCAGTGATGTATTTATTAATGAAGTATGTACATGTATGTGTGTATGTGTGTCTTTAATGTAATGCATTAAGGGATAGCAACCGGAAAACCTCAGACAGGCAGGCGTAAGCCATTTGGACAAGGGCAGAGTCTCTGGTAGGTCCCTGGAGTCATTCCTTGGAAGCCACGAGAAGCAGGGGACAATATCAATAGAGAGACAAGTTTTAGTTCAAAGAAGGGTCTGGAGTTTCGCTTTTTGGTTGAGGGAAATGGTTTTCCATTTCCAGGATGAGTGCCTAAGCAGATGTTTATTAAGCACCAGGAGAAATGAAAATAATGCAAATGTCTATTAACCACTAAAGCCCAAAGAAGGGCAAGATGGAGACTCTGCAGTAGAGGAAACACGATCCATGACAAGGAGCAAGCAGCATGTGTGGAGACTTCCAATGAGGACAGAGACTCGTGGCATAATTAAATCAAGTCCTTGGACAGCTGAGAAACAGGGCTGTTAATGTGCTGAAGCCCGTTCTGCAGCAGAGGAGGCTGAAGACACATTAGAGATTAGAGCCTTGGCTTGCAGTGTCTGTGGAAGCCATTCAAATCCTGTGTTCCAGCAAGTCAAAGAGAATAATTGTGCTAAGTTCGCAAAAGGGCTTTGAATCAGAAGCCCAGCTCTTGCCATACATGCCATCCTCGTGCCCATGATTTCCAACAGATGTTTCTAAACAAAGCAAAAATACTATTCTACACATGTCCATGGACACAGCTAAGGTGAGAGAGTCAGGATTCTCTCCGGGGCCTGCTCAGTGCTCGAAGGAGGAGGGAAGATGAAAGAGGGAAAATTGTTCTTTTGGTGCTGAATGCAAGTGGGCTGAGGTGATTTCCTGACCATGCTGGGATCTGGCAGGATGAGAGTTATTTCTGAGCCAAATGTAGAGAGGATGTCATTGCCCTTTTTAAAGTGACTCTCTCTCTTTTTTTTTAACCCAGTAAAAAATCATTACGGAGGCAAAATCATTATGTGGATTTACTTCCAATAAGGCAATGTTTTCAGAAGAGAAGAGTAATATGTTCTAGTTACAAAAATAAGTAAACAGTTTTGGATTCTGTTTCCTGCCTCTCCTAGAATGATATCCCACACTTTGTCACTAAAGCTTATTAAAAAAAAACCAAAAATTCCACTGAGTCAATTTAAGGAATCATGAATCAGGCAGCCACCCATCAAGCAGCTAGAGAGGAGCTCCGAGGCACTGTGCAGAGGGAAGACTTCATAGTCGGAAGGAGGCTATCCTAGCACAGTGGGTTGTTTCAGGAAAGGTCACCCTCCTTTTGGGGTGGCAGGTGTCGGTCTGGTAGATTATCTGTCAGAAGGACAGAATTGTGCATAGAAGGCCATCTTGAGATAAATCAGGTCCAGGTGGTCAAAGGAATATTCTGGATGCCCTCTTTTCCTTTCCGATCTCCCGAGGGACCTCCCCATTAGCCACACCCAAACGGAAGCCAGAGGGCAGAGGAACCTGTTCATCAGATCCACGTGGATCTGCCTGGGGGTCAGAGCAGGGCAGGTGGAGAAGGAAAGTGAGTTACTCTGGAGGTGAAACAGAAAATATTCAGCCTCAGCCCACACTTTTAGTCCTGCACAATCCATTGTCTGTGTGAGTTCAGTAGTCTCCAAATATCAAATGTAAAAATCCCATCAATTCAGTTTTATTCACGTGGGACACCTAACCCATTAACCAACACTGATGGGTTTTTTTAAGGATTTATTTTATTTTATTTTGCTGTTATTAATATACAATTACATGAGCAACATTATGGTTACTAGACTCCCCATATTATCAAGTCCCCACCACATACCCAATTGCAGTCACTGTCCATCAGTGTAGAAGGATCTTACAGAATCACTACTTGTCTCTGTGTTATACTGCCTTCCCCATATCCCCCCACCCAACCCCACACCAGCTACATAATGTGTGCTAATTGCAATAGCCCTTTTTACCCCTTATCCCTCCCTTCCCACCAATCTTCCCCAGTCCCTTTCCCTTTAGTAACTGTTAGTCCATTCTTGGGTTCTGTGAGTCTGCTGCCATTGTGTTCCTTCAATTTTTTCTTTGTTCTTATACACCACAGATGAGTGAAATCATTTGAGACTTGACTTTCTTCACATGGCTTTTTTTCACTGAGCATAATACCCTCTAGCTCCATCCATGTTGTTGCAAATGGAAGGATTTGTTTTCTTATGGCTGAATAATATTCCATTGTGGATATGTACCACATCTTCATTGTCCATTCATCTACTGATGGACACTTACATTGCTTCCATTTCTTGACTATTGTAAATAGTGTTGCAATAAACATAGGGGTGCATATGTCTTTTTTAAACTGGGCTGCTGCATTCTTAGGGTAAATTCCTAGGAGTGGGATTCCTGGGTCAAATGGTGTTTCTATTTTGAGTTTTTTGAGGAACTTCCATACTGCTTTCCACAATGGTTGTACTAATTTACATTCCCACCAGCAGTGTAGGAGGGTTCCCCTTTCCCCACATCCTCGCCAACATTTGTTGTTTGTCTTTTGGACAGGGGGCATCCTAACTGGTGTGAGGTGATATCTCATTGTGGTTTTAATTTGCATTTCTCTGATGACTAGTGATGTGGAGCATCTTTTCATGTGCCTGTTGGCCATCTGAATTTCTTCTTTGGAGAAGTGTCTGTTCAGCACCTCTGCCCATTTTTTAATTGGATTATTTGCTTTTTGTTTGTTGAGGTACGTGAGCTCTTTATATAATTTGGATGTCAACACCTTATCGGATATGTCATTCATGAATATATTCTCCCATACTGTAGGAAGTCTTTTTGTTCTACTGATGGTATCCCTTGATGTACAGAAGCTTTTTAGTTTGATATAGTCCCATTTGTTCATTTTTGCTTTTGTTTCACTTGCCCAGGGAGACATGTTCATGAAGAAGTTGCTCATGTTTATGTCCAAGAGATTTTTGCCTTTGTCTTTTTCTAAGAGTTTTATGGTTTCATGACTTACATTCAGGTCTTTGGTCCATTTTGAGTTTACTTTGGTGTACGGGGTTAGATGGTAACCAATTTCATTTTCTTTTGTGTAGCTGTCCAGTTTTGCCAACACCAGCTCTTGAAGAGGCTGTCATTTCCCCATTGTATATCCATGGCTCCTTTATTGTATATTAAGTGACCATGTGTGCTTGGGTTTATATCTGGGCTGTCTGTTCTATTCCACTGGTCTATGGTTCTGTTCTTGTGTCAGTACCAAATTGTCTTGATTACTGTAGCTTTGTAGTAGAGTTTGAAGTCAAGTAGCGTAATCTCCCCTACTTTATTCTTCCTTCTCAGGATTGCTTTGGCTATTCGGAGTTTTTTGCGGTTCCATATGAATTTTAGAGCTATTTGTTCTGGTTCATTGAAGAATGCTGTGGGTATTTTGATAGGGATTGCATTGAATCTGTAGATTGCTTTAGGCAGGATGGCGATTTTGACAATATTAATTCTTCCTAGCCAAGAACATGAGATGAATTTCCATTTATTAGTGTCCTCTTTAATTTCTCTTAAGAGTGTCTGTTAGTTTTCAGGGTATAGGTATTTCACATCTTTGGTTAGGTTTATTCCTAGTTATTTTATTCTTTTGGATGCAGTTGTGAATGCAATTGTTTTCCTGAATTTTTGTTCTGCTAGTTCATCATTGGTCTATAGGAATGCAACAGATTTCTGTGTATTAATTTTGTATCACGCCACTTTGCTGAATTCAGATATCAGATATAATAGTTTTGGAGTGGATTCTTTAGCGTTTTTTATGTACAATATCATGTCATCTGCAAAGAAGGACAGTTTGAGTTCTTCCTTGCCGATCTGGATGCATTTTATTTCTTTGTGTTGTCTGATTCCCATGGCTAGGACCTCCAGTACTGTGTTGAATAAAAGTGGGGAGAGTGGGCATCCTTGTCTTATTCCCAATCTTAAAGGAAAAGCTTTCTGCTTCTCGCTGTTAAGTATAATGTTGGCTGTGGGTTTGTCATATATGGCCTTTATGATGTTGAGGTACTTACCCTCTATACCCATTTTGTTGAGAGTTTTTATCATGAATGGATGTTGAATTTTGTCAAATGCTTTTTCAGCATCTACGGAGATGATCATGTGGTTTTTGTTCTTCTTTTTGTTGATGTAGTGGATGATGATGATGGATTTTGAATGTTGTACCATCCTTGCATCTCTGGGATAAATCACACTTGATCATGATGGATGATCTTTTTGATGTATTTTTGAATTTGGTTTGCTAATTTTTTGCTGAGTATTTTTGCATCTATGTTCATCAGGGATATTGGTCTGTAATTTTCTTTTTTTGTAGTTTCTTTGCCTGGTTTTGGTATTAGGGTGATGTTGGCCTTGTAAAATGAGTTTGAGAGTATTCCCTCCTCTTCTACTTTTTGGAAAAGTTTAATACGGATGGTATTAGGTCTTCACTAAATGTTTGATAAAATTCAGCAGTGAAACCATCTGGTCCAGGCATTTTGTTCTTGGGTTGTTTTTTGATTACCAAGTCAATTTCTTTGCTGGTAATTGGTCTATTCAGATCTTCTGTTTTTTCCTGGGTCAGCCTTGGAAGGTTGTATTTTTCTACAAAGTTGTCCATTTTTCTAGGTCATCAAGTTTGTTAGCATATAATTTTTCATAGTATTCTCTCATAATTCTTTCTATTTCTGTCGTATCTGTAGTGATTTTTCCTTTCTTATTTCTGATTCTGTTTATGTGTGTAGGCTCTCTTTTTTTCTTGATAAGTCTGGCTAGGGGTTTATCTATTTTGTTTATTTTCTCAAAGAACCAACTCCTGCTTTCATTGATTCTTTCTATTGTTTTATTCTTCTCAATTTTATTTATTTGTGCTTTAATCTTTATTATGTCCCTCCTTCTATTGACTTTGGGCCTCATTTGTTCTTCCTTTTCTAGTTTCATTAATTGTGAGTTTAGACTGTTAATGTGGGGTTGTTCTTCTTTCCTGAGGTAGGCCTGTATTGCAATATACTTTCCTCTTAGCACGGCCTTCGCTGCATCCCACAGATTTTGTGGTGTTGAATTACTGCTGTCATTCGTCTCCATATATTGCTTTATCTCTGTTTTTATTTGGTCATTGATCCATTGATTATTTAGGAGCATGTTATTAAGCCTCCATGTGTTTGTGGGCTTTTTGATTTTCTTTGTGTAATTTATTTTTAGTTTCATACCTTTGTGATCTGAGAAGCTGGTTGGTACAATTTCAGTCTTTCTGAATTTACTGAGGTTCTTTTTGTGGCCTAATATATGATCTGTTCTTGAAAATATTCCATGTGCACTTGAGAAGAATGTGTATCCTGTTGCTTTCGGATGGAGTGTTCTGTAGATGTCCATTTGGTCCATCTGTTCTAATATATTTTTCAGTGTCTCTGTCTCTTTATTTATTTTCTGTGTGGTTGATCTGTCCTTTGGAGTGAGTGGTGTGTTGAAGTCTCCCAAAATGAATGAGTTGCATTCTATTTCCCCCTTTAATTCTGTTAGTATTTGTTTCACATATGTAGGTGCTCCTGTGTTGGGTGCACAGATATTTAGAATAGTTATATCCTCTAGTTGGACTGACACTTTTATCATTATATAATGTTCTTCTTTGTCTCTTGAGGCTTTCTTTGTTTTGAAGTCTATTTTGTAGTATACAAGTACTGTAACTCCTGCTTTTTTCTCAGTATTAGTTGCATGAAATATCTTTTTCCATCCCTTCACTTTCAGTCTGTGTATGTCTTTGGGTTTGAAGGGAGTCTCTTGTAGGCAGCATATAGATCGGTCTTTCTTTTTAATCCATTCAGTAACTCTATGTCTTTTGATTAGTGTATTCAGACCATTTACATTTAGGGTGATTATCAGTAGGTATGTACTTATTGCCATTACAGGCTTTAGATTTGTGGTTACCAAAGGTTCAAGGCCAATTCCTTTACTATCTAACAGTCTAATTTAACTTATTTTGTATACTATTACAAACTCAATCTAAAGGTTGTTTTTTTTTCCTCCTTTTTCTTCCTCCTCCATTCTTTGTATATTATGAATCATATTCTCTACTCTTTTTTTCCCCTTGAATGACATCTTTTTAGCCTTAGGAATATTTCCATCTAGCAGAGTCCCTCCAAAATGCCCTGAAGAGGTGGTTTGTGGGAGGTAAATTCTCTCAGCTTTTGCTTATCTGAAAATGTTTAATCCCCCTCCTTCAAATTTAAATGATAACCTTACTGGGTAAAGTATTCTTGGTTGAAGGCCCTTCTGCTTCATCGCATTAAATATATCATGCCACTCCCTTCTGGCCTGTAAGGTTTCTGTTGAGAAGTCTGATGATAGCGTGATGGATTTTCCTTTGTATGTGATCTTTTTTCTCTCTCTAGCTGCTTTTAAAAGTCTGTCTTTATTGTTGATCTTTGCCATTTTAATTGTTATATGTCTTGATGTTGTCTTCCTTGGGTCCCTTGTGTTGGGAGATGTGTGCACCTCCATGGCCTGAGAGACTATCTCTTTCCCCAGATGGGGGAAGTTTTCAGCAATTACCTCCTCAATGACACTTTCTATCCCTTTTTCTCTCTCTTCTTCTTCTGGTACCCCTGTAATGCGAATATTGTTCTGTTTGGATTGGTCACACAGTTCTCTCAATATTCATTCATTCTTAGAGATCCTTTTTTGTGTGTGTGTGTGCCTTAGCTTCTTTGTATTTCTCTTCTCTAATTTCTGTTCCATTTACCATCTCTTCTACTACATCTAATCTGCTTTTAAATCCCTCCATTGTATGTTGCATTTCAGATATGGTATTTCTTAATAATTGAATCTCCATCTTAAATTCGTTCCTGAGGTCTTGAATATTTTTCTGTACGTCCATAAGCATGTTTATGATTTTTATTTTGAACTGTCTTTCTGAAATATTTGTGAGTTTGGTTTCATTTAACCCTCTTTCTGGGGTTTGTGAGATTTTGGTCTGAACCATGTTCTTTTGACTTTTCATATTTCTGTGTGGTCCCCACTAGTGCGCAGAAACTCCAGTCTCTGGAGCTGCTCAGCCACTAGAGTGAGGTTGGGGGATGTAGGGGAGCGGAGCTGGTGCCTGGGGGGAGGAAAGATCTGTTTCCTGCTTCCTGTATGCAGTGCGTGTCTCCAGTGTCAGAGGCAGTGGGCCAAGTACACATGGGTAATCTTCTGTGCTTTGCTTCTGTAGCTTTTGTAGGCAGGGCCTCCCTCTGGCTGGCCTGACGCCAGCACAGTAACTGCCATTTCACAAACCAGTGCTGGCAGGCTAAGAGGAAGGTGCAGTAGGCTGCGTGTCACAGTGTGGGGCGTCGTAGCTGAGTAGGCAGCCATGGGGATGGAGCACCTGAACCTCCTCAAAGTTCCCAACCAGCTGGGCAGAGCGTGCCCAGGCAACCTTGTCCAGCTCTCCCTTCTTCCGCACATCAAGCCCTGTGCAAACTCCACCCCTTCAGCAGCCCTCTCGCTGCTAGGAAGCCTCTCAGACTCCCTGCCTTTCCTCTGACATGGAGGTGCCGGGTGTGGATCCCCTCTTCCACAAACGGCCGGAATTTATCAAAACCCTTAGCAAGCTATTCCCGTGTTCTATCAAGCTAGCTACATCTAAGTATAAGTCCAGTTAATTCCTTAGTGTGAGCCATGTCTGTCACTCCTTTATTATAAAATGTGTCTGTTGATTGAGGGCAGCACTGTATAGAATACCACAGTGTTTGGTAAGCTATTCTGTAGGTCCATCACTAGTGTTTTTAGCAGAAGCAGGTTGGGTAAGAATGGCAAATATGTACCTGAAATGTGTGTCTAATCTTATGATGACAAAGCATTGTATACATCATGATCCAAAGGATCTAGTATAATCAAATTGCCCTTTGGTGCTGGTGCCACTCAACATTGGTGTCCACAAGTGGCATTTTGGGCACTCAGTATTGGAATTACCCAGAACAGCCTCAATGAGGGTAAGACCATGTTGTTCAAAATATGCATAGTCGTCATCCCTGCAGCCACTTAGTATGTGAGCAGCCATTGTACCATTGAGCAGGTATCTGAAGACTGGGGAAGGGGGCTGCCTGACATCCACAGGGTTGGTCATCTTGTCTACCTTACTATTGAGAGCCACCTCCACTATGGATGGCTTTGCAGGGGATATAAATGGACAGTTGTCACTTTCTTTTTCCATTCTGAGATTTTTGTCACTTTCTCTGTTAATTTTTCTGTTCCCACTTTGCTAATTTGACCCACCAACCTACCTACTTCCCATGAGAAGAGTAGAAACTGAGGCCATTTTTCCTACAGGTACCTTGTTCTTAGCCTTGGCATATGGATAGATTTCAGGGAATTCATGAACTTGGATGGGAAAAAAAGTAAATATCCATTTTCCCTAACATCTAAATGAGATTTAGATTTCTTTGAATTGTAAATGTTAACAACCCACATCAGTGTTCGTAGTACCTGTGACTCCTAATGAGTGGAAACCACACAATCTTTAATAACACAGGACGGTTGTTTGTGGATATCCTGAAATATTGTCTACGTGTCACTACTTTGAAAATACAGCTGTTCTGAGACATGTTGCTAGAGGAAACGTGACTGTGGCCTCCCAAACATATATGCTTATGCAGTGGTGTCACTCAAGAGCGTTACCTGTTCTCCCTTTGGTAATCCATATCCCTATGATGCTTTTGGTATTCCCTGTCTACAGTTGTTCGTTAACAAATTTGTGAAAAATACTAGTTCACAGTGTTGCTGAGTGTTTGAAAAAAATGGATGGTTCAAATGAGAATTCTTAATTCTGTATAGAATACTAACATATTTGGATTTGCCTTCTGAAAGAAGCCCCATACTATTGGAGAGAAGGTAATAAAGCCATATACACCAGACGAACATGGACTGGATTGTGAACTGGAGTAGGAAAAAAAGCTGATAGCAACACCCTTGTTAAATGCTGAGATGTGGGCCAGAATAGTTGATTTTTAAAAAGACCATTCTGAAGCCTGTCATTGACAACTGGCAGCCTTGTGGTTCCCCCTTGGTGTGTGGCTGATGCAAACAGACACTTCCCATCGTAGCTGCTCCGTGCCTTTCTCCCTATGTGCGTGCTGCTGAGCTTGAAAATCCTTCATTTTTTGTGAGTCCCTTTTGGGAACTACAAAGACCTTTAGTATTTTAGAAATGGTAAAAAGCTTTTCCCTGCAAACAAAACTTTGCCTGGAAATAAAAGCTTCCAAGTCCGTGTGGCTGATGCTTGTACAACACCTGATGGTGCATCTGCTTTTGACGTACAGTGAAACTGAAAGCTCCTGACATTTGTGTCACATGCCTTTTCATACCAGCATGCTTTTACCTCATGTCTAGATTCATCCAACAACCCTGAAGGAAGTTTAGTAATTGCCTTAAAGTCCTCAACTTTATCAGGAGCCGGTCCCTGCATCATATTATTTGAAAAAGAATTTTCCTCAAGAAATGGGACAGAATAGGAGAGGTTTTTCTACCACCCAGAGATCCTCTGGCAAGAGAACTTCCTAGCTATTGCTCACAAGCTAAGGTCAGAATTTTACCTTTTCTCAAAGAAAGAAAGAAAGAAAAAAAAAACCCACTCTCGATTCTTTCTGAAAAAAGAATTTTATCCATGAGTTGGCTTACCTTGCAGACATTTAAAACCTTATGAGTAAGATAGATATTTCAATTCAGAGTCTTGAAGTTACAGTTATAGACGCTACTGAAAAAGCAAATAACTTTCTTGCCTTAGCTACTGATATAAGAGAAAAATTAAAGACCAACATCTTTTCAAACTTTAAACTGCTGGAGGAGTTGCTTTTCCAAGGTGGGGCTGAGACACAAAATTCTGTGAATTGCTTTAGAAGGTAAATGAGAAAACACCTGGAAACGATTCAAAAGTTTTTCAAAATTTATCTATCCTGATACACTAAGGTTGAATTAGGGATTCACAATCCCTCTCTCTGTGATGTAAACTATATTGAAGATGTGGACTGAGCCAAAGAGGAACGTGATGATCTTAGGACAAAAAACTCACAACATTTGGGGTTGACAACAGCCTTGAAAATTTTTATTGTTCCTTGAGAGAAACCCATCTTGATCTTTTGAAGTGAGCTATGGGAACTTTAATTGTACTTGTAACACTGTATATTTGTGAACAAGAATTTTTAACATAATCATTAAAACACAAAGTCAAAATTACCTGGACATCCAACTTTGTGTGCTGCCCACAGATGATCACCCCGGAGTTTAGTGTTATTTTACATGTTTAACTACAGGAGACTTTGCACTGATGTCTCTTTAAAAAAAATGAATTGAACCTCAACTATATTATGTTGTCTTGGTATTTAATGTATTAGAAAAGAAGTATGTATATTACTGTGTTACAAATACGTAACTATGTGTGTGTGTGTATATATACATGTATATATACACACAAAAATTCACAATATATATAACTAAATATATATAATTATATTTCAGTATGATTGGCTTCTTGTGTAGTCTTATGTGTTTTATTTTATGCACTTAAAAATTTTAACCTGGAAAGGTGTGTATACACTTCATCAGATTGCCAAGGAGGACCAGAGGACGAAAAACGTTCAGAAGCCCTGTTCTAAATGCAACACCAACCAAAGTTGTCCCCACCTGGAGGGAGCCAGTCAGGGAATAGTTACTGAACCCCTCCTCCCTCGATCCTTTGCTAAATTTGTACCTTCTTCTCTGAACTTTCCAGAAGCCCAGGTCCAGGGAGACTTTGGGACATTCAAAGAGGTCACCCTGCAGAGACAGAGAGTAGGCTGGAGGGAGTGAAGGGTGAATCTGGAGCAGGCAATGGGAGACTCTCAAAGGCTTTTTCTTCCCTTCCTTCCAGCGCTGTTACTCCCAGTGCTTTATACCGCTGTCACAGTAACAGTATTTTAATTATTTCAATTCACTTCTGTGCAGCAAACATTTTTGAGACCTATGAGGATCCCGGTTTTCTCCATGTATTATCTTGCTTAATCCTTGAAAAGTAGACATTGGCATCTCCATTTTACAGAGAAGGCAATCTTGGTCACAGAGATAGCAAACGGTAGAGTTGACTTAACGTAGATGACCGAAAACTTTTGCCTGCACCATATTTTTTTCTTTCTCATCAAACCATGCAGGTAAGGAAACAAAAGATTCTGGACAATAGGAACGAGAGAAAACAGGTCTGAGAACTTTTGTACACAAGTGTGTTAGCTGTTGTTAGATGCAACAAGCTGGTAACACCTTTGTGTTTGGATTATAGGCTATCATAAAGAATAGAAGTTCAAGTTCAGACATTTATAGTCAATACTGTAGGCCTGTAAATAACATAAGACCTATTTATGGGAAAATTTACCCATCTAAGTTTATCAGTTTTTCTTCTTATAGCTTAGTTTTTTTGTATGTGTATATCCCTATATGTGTACCTACAAAAGTTCATTTACATACAATATGTATTATTTAGGTTTTTATTTTAACATTACCACTGTCCTAATTTAGGACCTCACAGTTGTCCTTGTCTTTTGCAATAGGCTTTTAGCCTATTTACCTCCCTCTCGTTTCTTTTTCTCTAACAGAAGGTATGGATAGAAGGATTTAAGTGCTAAAATCCTTTTCCAAACCCTTACAGTTCAATTGACCCTTTTTTGCTTAAAGAAGTTCTGTCCTGTCCCTCCATGCTGCATGTCCAGTTTCTCTGTTTACATTGTAATCGGAGGACTGACCAAGTCCAGAGAGTTCAAATACCACAAGGACTTGATTCCCAAATCTTAATATTCATGTCTTTCTTAGTTTCAGACTCACTATATGCTGCATGTCACCACATAGATAGATGGACCAGGGCATCTCAAACTCAGCATGAACAAAAAGATCTCATCTTTACCCCCTTAAAACTGACTTCTTAACTTCTCAACCAACAGTGATGGGAAATTGCGCATTTATATAATAAATATATATAAAGTAAATAAATGAACTCATACCTAACACCATACACAAAAGTGAACTCAAAATAGATCAGAGACCTACAATATAAAACCTAAGTCTTTACACTTGTAGACCAGAACATAGGGTTAAAATTCTGAAACACTGGGCAAGGCAATGATTTCTTATCCAAGACTATAAAAAAGCATTAACTATAAAAGAAAAGTTTGATAAATTGGACTTCATCAAAAGTAAGTACTTCTACACTTTGAAAGCATCGTTAGAAATATAAAAAGACAAACCACAGATTGGGAGAAAATATTTACAAATAACCATGTGACAAAGGACTTGTATTCAGAATATATAAAGAACTCTCATAACTCATTTATAAAACAATCCAATAAAAAATGCACAAATAATTTTAATAAACATTTAACCAAAGATATGATCTTATAAGCACATGAGAAGTTCATCATTATTCATTAGAGAAATGCAAATTAAAACCATAGTGAGATACCACTAGATGACTAAAGTAAAAAAACCTGACAATACCAAGTGTTGTTGAAGATGCAGCACAACTAGAACTTTTACTTTGCTGGTGAGAATGCAAAATGATGCAAACACCATGGAAAAGTTTAGTAATTTCTTACAAGGCTAAATAAGTACCATACAACTAAGAAGTCCTGCTCCTAGGTCTTTATTCATAAGAAATGAAAACATGTGCACGTGAAGATTTGTACATGAATGTTCATATCAGCTTTATTCATAATAGCCACAAACTGGAAACGACCCAAATGTTCAGCAACCAGTGAATGGATATACAACTTAGGTTACATACAATGGTGTACTACGCAATATGATAAAGGAGCAAACTACTAATAAAAGCAACAACGTGAATAAATCTCAGGAGCATTATTTTAAGTGGAAGAAAAGCCATAGAAAGGACTATATATGTGTGTGTGTGTGTATATATATATATATAATTCCTTTTGTATGAAATTCGGGAAAGACAAATGACTGTAAGGACAGAGATCAGTGGTTGCCAGGTCTGGGATACAGAAGGGAGTTACTTCAAAAAAAGGTAACAGAACTTGTAGGGTGATGGGATTATTCTATATCGTGAGAGTAGAAGAAGTTACATGATTATATATTTTTCTCAAATCTCATAATCCTATACCTAAAGTGGATGAGCTTATATGTATAAATTATAACTCAATAAAACTCACTAAAAATTAAAAATAAAAATGTAAAAGCCCCTCTGCCACAAATGGCTTCTCCTTCAGTGTTCTCTTCCTCAGTAGGTCGTCCCACCTGTCAACCAGGTCCCCAGCCCTGGCATCTGAATTGTAGTTTATCCCTTCCCTTCCCACAACACCAAATAACAAGAAGATACAAAGTCAAACAGATTGTTACTCTTTTGAAGCTTGTAAATCCTCTTTACCTCTGCATCCCCACATTTCTCTCTTATCCATGACATTATCCCCCTTGCCTGGACTGGGACAGCCCTGAAGAGCATCTCTGATGCTGGGGTTGCCTCTCCCACTACTGCTGAGTGGACCTATAAAGGCACACGTCCTCCTGGCATTCTCTGCTTTGAACTGTTCAGTATTCCCTGATATTTCATATAGGATTACCACCACCCTCTCTTCCCAATCTGGCCCTTGCTTATTTGTTCTCATTTACCATCACCCTCCCATAAAGACGCTGTATGTTCTAACCACAGTGCTTCTTTAGTTTGCTTGAAAAATGTATGGTTCCCAGTATGAATTATGCAAAAGCTCCTTACTATCTCAGGAATTCCCTTACGTGGCCAATACAGTCATCCTTCCAGACTCTGCTCTAGCGCACCATCATCTGGAAAGGCTTTGTTGAAATCTCTATTTGAGCATTGTACCCTCTGTGTGTCCTCATGGGCCCCCATGCATGCCTTGAACACAGACCTTGCTGAATTGTGTATCATAAAACTAAGCTTATTGAATGCAGATCCATACTTTTTCAGCATAGTTTCTGTTTCAGAGTTGAACTGAATTTGTGTTGGGCAAGTGTAAAGAATCCTCTCAAAATGAGGTTGTTAGGATGATGGCGAGGGCCTTGTTTGAAGTTACAGGTTCCCTGGCATTGGTGCTTCCCCCTTCCACAGCCTCCGCCAGGACTCCTAGGACCCTACTTCCTGTCTTGTCACCCAGCAATGCTGTTCTCCCGAGCAGCTTCCAAGCCTCTCCTGATATCCAGGCCCACATGGATTTTCTCTGATCCAAGTTATTTCATGGCCAATGGTCCATAAATTATGGAGTGACACTGTTGCATTTTTTCAAAGTTCCTTGAAGAGGATTATTAGAGAAATAACCTAATAAATGGGATGATTTTACAGAGAAGGATTGGAAGGTGGTGCACAATTTGATTGCTCTTCAAATATAGTTTTTATTATCTGCCAACCTGACCAACACCAAATGTTAACTTGCATATAAAGGGATCTATTTTCAACACTTAACTGCCTGTGAACAATTTCATTACTGCTTTAGGTATTGTGTGCTTTCATGTAGGAGAGAAATAAAGCAAAGAATGTGTGTGCATGTCTTCAGAAAATGCTGAGTAGGGGCAAGTTAACTTCACAGCTTTTTCTTCCAGAAACTCACTTCTCCCCTGTTGCACAAAAGGCTGTGACTCCCAAAGAAATGTGTAAGTAGGTGACTTTGATGCAAGGGAAGAACAGGGCTTCGTCTTGGATAAAGGTCAATAGGGAAGATAAATGCTCCCTCTGTGTTCATACTTCACACTGGTGAATAGAGTGATAATCAACCTGTTTATTTTCTAGCAAAGGGCCATGTGACATGTGAAGAAAGAGCCTGCATTTACCTCCCAGATATTTGACCCTGTCCTTCTGAGAGCTACTGGGCATATTTCAAGTCTAAATCCACAGAGTGTTTTCAGCAGGTACAGCCCA
Organism: Smutsia gigantea; assembly: GCA_032199065.1. Classification (NCBI taxonomy): domain Eukaryota; kingdom Metazoa; phylum Chordata; class Mammalia; order Pholidota; family Manidae; genus Smutsia; species Smutsia gigantea. The sequence continues at coordinate 282,915 of JAVSCE010009663.1, read as the reverse complement.
GTATTCAGACATGAGGAAACAGCCTGGACTGAGTTGCATGAAGGGAATCCAGTTCCATGACCTTCATGTGTGTCAAGTACAACACCTGCATCTCATGTCATTTTTTGATAATGCAACTTGCCTGTCATTTTTCTTTTAATTTTTCTCCCTACCATACTACCTGGTCATTTCTATCAAGTCCCTACCTTAGGAGTTCCTGTAGGAAGCACATGATTAATCTTTTGTAGACCTATTCACCTAGGTTTGAAGGTGGTTTGTTTACAATACACTGTCATGCCCGTGAACCTGAGTCCCCCAGGGTGCATGTTTGTTGAGCCAAAGTCCTGGCTCAAAGGAATGATGGGTTCTGTTCAGCTTGAGAAAACAGTTAGAGCTATTTGGTTTCAATTCAGAGGGACTTATTTTTAGAGATAGAGTTAGTGACTGTTAAAAGTGTATTTTGTTCGTAGAAATCTTGACCCTCTGTGTCCCTGTCTGCATTTGTGTGAGGAACCATGGGCCCTTGTGAGGTAGGGGGTGGACACTGTCAGCTTGAACACAATTGTGTCCCATTCTAGGGTCATGGCTTTCCAAGCATTTTCTTAAAGTATGTTCTTACCAGTGGGTTTCAGCCCCAGACAAGTTCACTATGGATTCAATGACTGAAAAAAAAATGACAGTGGAACGTTCTTGGGGTGAAAGGGTGTATACCCAACTTTATTCCCACGGTGGCAGTTCAGACACAAGAATCCTGTCCACCTTAGAGCGAGTCTGCATGCAGTCGGTCTCTGCCTCTGGGCCTCTCTGCCCCCACAGCCATTTCAGTCTCTGTCCTCGGTGCTGCCACCACTCCAGTCTCTGCTCTCCTGCAGCCTTGCTGTCCTGCAGCCATGCAGCTCAGAGCACTGGGTGGGGCTCTTTATATAGAGTCAATAACAACGTATTGCCCACATGTGTGTAGTGAGCAAGCCGACCAGGGACAGGTTAGAAACCTGGCCATAGGAACCTTCGCACTCTCCACAAAGTAGCAGAAACCTATAATCAGAATGTTACAAGAAACGAACATATTTAATAGATAAATTGGTAGCATTTTCCTAGCTGGCAAAATGTATTTTAGAAGTTCAATAACTGATGCACAGTTAATCAGTGAAAACAGAGACCTGTTTGAAGAACACAGAAAGTTGAAACTGCGAGTGATTTATGACAACTGGAATCTTAGCACTTTTAGCATCTGTCTTATTTCTATTCTTTTATATTTAGGTTGTATTGAGTAAAAGAAAAAGCCAAATATACATAGGTCAGTAATTGCAAGTTGTATATTTTCTAAAAGCTTACCTTACAATCTCAGAATGCCCTTCTATTAAAAGAGAAGACTGGTGAAGCTTTATTTTCAAGTTTCAATAAAAATGAAGTACCTGGAATCTCCAGTGAACACATTGGTATTTTCCTTTATATTAAAATCTGGGATATAACACATATGCATGTCAACACGCCTTATGGCATGCTGGATAAATGAAAATATATTTTTAAAAGAAGATTTGAGAGTTCCAGTGCAATGGCATGTGGAGTAAGCAACTCTACTCTGTCTCTGCTGCCAGAAGCAATGAGAAATCCTGGACAGAACACAGGAAACAGCTATTTGAAAAAAGCTATTTGAAGAGCTATCCGAAGAGTAAATGATAGCAGGCAGATTGGGAAATAATTTTGACATTCTTCAAAGCAGAATTTGAAGTTCTACCAAACTGGTGGTGAAGGGAATTTCTCTTTTTCTTCTGATATCACCTGGTGTAGATTTAAGGGTAGTCCCAAAACTGGATGTGTACACTGGGTGTGGAAACAAGAATGAATAGGCCTCTTCTTGTTGGTTGGAGGAGCAGGAAAAGGGCTCCTTCAGGTCAGAGAAAGGGAAAGAAATCTTTGGGATTTCCCTTCTTCTCACATGCCTTATCTCTAGGTAGCATGGTGAAAACCGTGGGGACAGATGGATGCCTAAAAATCTTTCTGGCTAGAACACTGGTCGTCCTGAGAGTGTGGAGTGAATCCCCACTGATTATTTTGTCTCTGGGTTTCCAGTGGCTGACCTTGTGCACACACGTGACTGTGGGAAGCTTCTGGCACAGCAGGGTAACAAAAGCCCCAGGTTTCTGGCTGAAGGACTGGAGAGGCCCAAGAAAGACAAAGTGTTGGGGAACTCATGGAGAGAAAGGAGGTCAGAGAATAATCTCAAAAATTGTGTATGAATTTTGTGGTTCGCTTTTGAATTTCGCATCTGAATTCTGACCCTAAACGGCATGCTGCAGGCTTTTGGAACTGAGCTACAGGGTAGATCATCACCGATTTCCCATACTGGCTACTCTGGCACATAGGCAGGACAGCTCTAAATAGTACAGCACTTTGAAACCTGCACTGATATTGTAACCATAGCTCATAGAAGGCAGATTAAAACTTGCAACCTGAACTTAACCTGTGTGATTGCCTACTAAGACCAAAATCAACCTTCTTCTTAGGACTTATATAAGATCTGGGGCCTCATGAAATAATATTCAAAATGACCAGGATACAACACAAACTTATTCATCATTTAAAAATCCAGGAAAAATTCAACATCTAAGAGAAGAAAGAATCAATAGAGTCCAGCCTTAAGAACACATAGATAGGAGAATGGGAGATTCAAGATGGTGGCGTGAGAGGAGAGACAGAGAACACCTCCGAAAACCACAGATAGTGAGAAAATACAGTTAATACAACTAACCCTAAAAAGCAACAGGAAAGAAGGCTGCATACAGACCTCATGAACAGAGCAGACCTCATGAAACAGGGCACCAGCTCCGCTCCCCTATGACCCCAACCTCACTCTAGGGGCTAAGCAGTTCCAGAGACTGGAGCTTCTCGGCAATAGAGGGCACCACACAGAAATATGAAACGTTAAAAGAACATGGTTCAGACCAAAATCTCACGAACCCTAGAAAAAGGTTCAAATGAAACTGAACTCACCAATCTTCATGAAAGAGAGTTCAAAATAAAAATCATAAATATGCTTATGGAGGGACAGACAAATATTCAAGAACTCAGGAACGAATTTAAGATGGAGATTCAATCATTAAGAAATTCCATATCTGAAAGGAAACATACAATGGAGGGACTTAAAAGCAGATTATATATAGTAGAAGACATGGTAAATGGAATAGAAATTAGAGAAGAGGAAGACAAGAAGCTGAGGTACAGAAACAAAAAAAGAATCTCTAAGAATGAAAGAATATTGAGAGAACTGTGTGATTAATCCAAACGGAACAATATTCGCACTATAGGGGTACCAGAAGAAGAAGAGAAAGAAAAGGGATAGAAAGTGTCATTGAGGAGGTAATTGCTGAAAACTTCCCCAATCTGGGGAAGGAGATAGTCTCTCAAGCCACGGAGGTGCACACATCTCCCAACACAAGGGACCCAAGGAAGACAACATCAAGACTTATAATAATTAAAGTGGCAAAGATCAAGGATAATGAAAGACTTTTAAAGCAGCTAGAGAGAGAGGAGAAAAAAGATCACATACAAGGGAAAACCCACCAGGCTATCATCAGATTTCTCAACAGAAACCTTATAGGCCAGAAGGGAGTGGCATGATATATTTAATGCAATGATGCAGAAGGGACTTGAACCAAGAATACTCTATCTGGCAAAGTTATCATTTAAATTTGAAGGAGGGATTAAACAATTTTCAGATAAGCAAAAGCTGAGAGAATTTATCTCCTATAAACCACCTCTACAGTGCATTTTGGAGGGACTCCTATAGATGGAAGTATTCCTAAGGCTAAAAAGATGTCACCCAAGGGAACACAAAAAGTACAGAATATGATTCATAACATACAAAGAATGCAGGAGGAAGGAAAAGGAGGGAAAAAAATGAATCTTTAGGTTGTGTTTGTAATAGCATACAAAGTAAGTTAAATTACACTGTTAGATAGTAAGGGAATTACCCTTGAACCTTTGGTAACCACGAATCAAATCTAATGCCTGCAATGACAATAAGTACATACCTATCTATAATCACCCTAAATGTAAATGGTCTGAATGCACCAATCAAAAGACACAGAGTCACCGAATGGATAAAAAAACAAGACCCATCTATATGCTGCCTACAAGAGACTCACTTCAAACCCAAAGACATACATAGACTGAAAGTGAAGAGATGGAAAAAGATATTTCATGCAACTAATAGTGAGAGAAAAGCAGGAGTTGAAGAAGTAGTATCAGACAAAATACACTTCAAAACAAAGAAAGTTACAAGAGACAAAGAAGGACATTACATAATGATAAAGCAGTCAGTCCAACAAGAGGATATAACTATTATCGATATCTATGTACCCATCACTGGATCACCTACATATGTGAAAGAAATACTAACAGAATTAAAGGGGTAAATAGAATGCAATGCATTCATTTTAAGAGACTTTAACACACCACTCACTCCAAAGGACAGATCAACCAGACAGAAAATAAATAGAGACAGAGGCACTGAAAAATATATTAGAACAGATGGACCTAATGGACATCTATAGAACACTCCATTCAAAAGCAACAGAATACACATTCTCCTCAAGTGCACATGGAACGTTTTCAAGAATAGATCATATACTAAGCCACAAAAAGAACATAAGGAAATTCAAAAAGATTGAAATTGTACTAACCAGCTTCTCAGGTCACAGAGGTATGAGACTAGAAATAAATTACACAAGGAAAACGAAAAAGCCCAAGAACACATGGAGGCTTAATAACATGCTCCTAAATAATCAGTAGATCACTGACCAACTAAAAACAGAGGTCAAGCAATATATGGAGACAAAGGACAACAATAATTCAACACTGCAAAATCTGTGGGAAGCAGCAAAGGCTGTCCTAAGAGGGAAATATATTGCAATACAGGCATACCTCAGGAAAGAATAAAAATCCCAAATGAATAGTCTAAACTCACAATTAATGAAACTAGAAAAGGAAGAACAACTGAGGCCCAAAGTCAGTAGAAGGAGGGACATGATAAAGATTAAAGCATAAATAAATAAAATTGAGAAGAATAAAACAATAGAAAGAATCAATGAAAGCAGGAGCTGGTTCTTCAAGAAAATGAACAAAATAGATAAACCCCTAGCCAGACTTATCAAGAAAAAAAGACAGTCTATATACATAAACAGAATCAGAAATGAGAAAGTTAAAATCACTATGGACACCACAGAAATACAAAGAATTATGAGATAATGCTATGAAAAATTATATGGTAACAAACTGGATAACCTAGAAGAAATGGACAACTTTCTAGAAAAATACAACCTTCCAAGGCTGACCAAGGAAGAAACAGAAAATCTGAACAGACCAATTAGCAGCAAAAAAATTGAATTGGTAATGAAAAAGCTACCCAAGAACAAAATGCCTGGACCAGATGGTTTCACTGCTGAATTTTATCAAACATTTAGAGAAGACCTAATACCCATCCTCCTTAAAGTGTTCCAAAAAGTAGAAGAGGAGGGAATACTCTCAAACTCATTCTATGAGGCCAACATCACTCTAATACCAAAACCAGGCAAAGAAACCACACAAAAAGAAAATTACAGACCAATATCCCCGATGAACATAGATGCAAAAATACTCAACAAAATATCAGCAAACCGAATTCAAAAATAAATCAAGAGGATCATGCACCATAATCAAATGAGATTCATCCCAGGGATGCAAGGATGGTACAACATTTGAAACTCCATCAACATCATCCACTGCAACAACAAAAAGAAGGACAAACACCACATGATTATCTCCAGAGATGCTGAAAAGCATTCGACAAAATTCAACATCCATTCATGATAAAAACTCTCGGGAAAATGGGTATAGAGGGCAAGTACCTCAACAAAATAAAGGCCATATATGACAAACCCACAGCCAACATTATACGTAAGAGTGAGAAGCTGAAAGCTTTAAGATCGGGAACAAGACGAGGATGCCCACTCTCCCCACTTCTTTTCAACATAGTTCTAGAGGTCCTAGCCACTGCAATCAGACAACACAAAGAAATAAAAGGCATTCAGATGGGTAAGGAGAAGTCAAACTGTCCCTGTTTGCAGAAGACATGATATTGTACATAAAAACCCTAAAGAATCCACTCCAAAACTACTAGATCTAATATCTGAATTCAGTGAAGTTGCATGATAGAAAATTAATACACAGAAATCTGTTGCATTCCTATACACTAACGATGAACTAGCAGAAAGAGAAATCAGGAAAACAATTCCATTCACAATTGCATCAAATAATAAAATACCTAGGAATAAACCTACCAAGGAAGTGAAAGACCTATACTCTGAAAACTACAAGACACTCATGAGAGAAATTAAAGAAGCTACCAATAAATGGAAACACATCCCCTGCTCATGGATAGGAAGGATTAATATTGTCCAAATGGTCATCCTGCCTAAAGCAATTGACAGATTCAGTGCAATCCCTATCAAAATACCAACAGCATTCTTCAATGAACTAGAGCAAATCGTTCTAAAATTCATATGGAATCACAAAAGACCCTGAATAGCCAAAGCAATCCTGAGAAGGAAGAATAAGGTGGAAGGAATTCCGCTCCCTGACTTCAAGCTCTACTACAAAGCCACAGTACTCAAGACAATTTGGTATTGCCACAAGAACAGACCCATAGACCAATGGAACAGACAAGAAAGCCCAGATATAAAACCAACCATATATGGTCAATTAATATATGATAAAGGAGCCATGGATATAAATGGGGAAATGACAACCTCTTCAACAACTGGTAGTGGCAAAACTGGGCACCTACATGCAAGAGAATGAAACTGGATTATTGCCTAACCCCATACACAAAAGTAAACTCAGAATGGATCAAAGACTTGAATGTAAGTCATGAAACCATAAAACTCTTAGAAAAAGACAAAGGCAAAAATCTCTTGGACATAAACATGAGCGACTTCTTTATGAACATATCTCCCGGGCAAGGGAAACAAAAGTAAAAATGAACAAGTGGGACTATATCAAGCTGAAAAGCTTTTTACAGGAAAGGACACCATCAGTAGAACAAAAAGACATCCTGTAGTATGGGAGAATATATTCATAAATGACATACCGATAAAGGTTTGACATCCAAAATATATAAAGAATTCACACACCTCAACAAACAATAAAGCAAATAATCCAATTAGAAATGGGCAGAGGATATGAATAGACACTTCTCCAAAGAAGAAATTCAGATGGCCAACAGGCACATTAAAAGATGCTCCACATCGCTAATTAGCAGAGAAATGCAAATTAAAACCACAGTGAGATATGACCTCACACCAGTAAGGATGGCCAACATCCAAAACACAAACAACAACAAGTGTTGGTGAGGATGTGGAGAAAGGGGAACCCTCCTACACTGCTGGTGGGAATGCAAATTAGTTCAACCATTGTGGGAAGCTGTATGGAAGTTCCTCAAAAAACTCAAAATAGGAATACCATTTGACCCAGGAATCCCACTCTTAGGAATTTATCCTAAGAATGCAGCAGCCCACTTTGAAAAAGACATATGCATCCCTGTGTTTATCGCAGCACTATTTATAATAGCCAAGAAATGGAAGCAACCTAAGTGTCCATCAGTAGATGAATGGATAAAGAACAGGTGGCACATATACACAATGGAATATTATTCAGCCATCAGAAGAAAGCAAATTCTACCATTTGCAACAACATGGATGGAACTAGAGGGTATTATACTCCGTGAAATAAGCGAAGCGAAAAAAAAATATCAAATGATTTCACTCATATGTGGAGCATAAGAGCAAAGAAAAAACTGAAAGAACAAAACAGCAGCAGACTCACAGAACCCAAGAATGGACTAACAGTTACCAAAGGGAATGGGACTGGGGAGTATGGGTGGTAAGGGAGGGACAAGTGGGAAAAAGGGGCATTACGATTAGCAGACATAATGTTGTGGGGGCACAGGGAGCACTGTACAACTCAGAGAAGAGAAGTAGTGATTCTATAGCATCTCACTATGCTAATGGACAGTGAGTGTAATGGGGTTGGTGGGGGGACCTGATGAAGTGGGCAGTTTAATAACCATAATATTGCACATGTAATTGTAGGTTAATGATACCAAAAAAAAATGGGCAGAGGAGCTGAACAGGCACTTCTCCAAAGAAGAAATTCAGAAGGCCAACAGGCACATGAAAAGATTCTCTACATAGTTAATCATAAGAGATATGCCAATTAAAACCACAATGATATATCACCTCACACCAGTAAGGTTGGCCACCATCCAAAACACAAACATCAACAAATGTTGGCGAGGATGTGGAGAAAGGGGAACCCTCCTACACTGCTGGTGGGAATGTAAACTAGTTGAAACATTGTGGAAAGCAGTATGGAGGTTCCTCAAAAAACTCAAAATAGAAATACCATTTGACTCTGGAATTCCACTCCTAGGAATTTACCCTAAGAATGCAGCACCCCAGTTTGAAAAAGACATATGCTCCCCTATGTTTATCGCAGCAGTATTTACAGTAGGCAAGAAATGGAAGCAACATAAGTGTCCATTAATAGATGAATGGATAAAGAAGATGTGGTACATATACACAGTGAAATATTATTCAGCCATAAGGAGAAAACAAATCCTACCATTTGCAACAACATGGATGGAGCTAGAAGGTATTATGCTCAGTGAAATAAGCCAGGTGCAGAAGGACAAATATCAAATGATTTCACTCATCTGTGGAGTACAAGAACAAAGAAAAAACTGAAGGAAGAAAACTGCAGCAGACTCACAGAACCCAAGAATGAACTAACAGTTACCAGAGGGAAAGGGACTGTGGAAGATGGGTGGGAAAGGTGGGATAACTGGGAAAAAGGGGTATTGCTATTAGCATACATAACATAGTGGGGGGGCGGTGGATATGGGGAAGGCCGTATCACACAAGAAGTAGAGATTCTATCAGATCTTACTACGCTGACAGTGACTGTAATGGTGTATGTGGTGGGGACTTGATAACAGGGGGATTCTAGTAACCATAATGTTGCTCATTTAATTGTACATTAATAGTACCAAAATAAAAAAAAAAAGAAGACATAGATGTTGTAATTATCAGACAGAGACTCTATAAATCGGTGTAATCATACTTTGAGTGATAAGGTCAAATATTCTTGCAATTAATGGGAAAACTTTGCAATGAAATAAAAGATATAAAGAAGAATCCAAAGGACATTAAGAACTGAAAAATATTATATCCAAAATAAAAAGAATATTAACTAGATAGGCATAGTAGCAGAATGGACATGACAGAGAAAAGAATCTGGTGAACTTGATGATTCATAGAGATTATCCAAACTAAACAACAGAGAGACAAAAGATTGGTAAAACAAAAACAAAAAACCCAAAACCAGAGCCTCAGGAACCTGTAGGAAAATACAAAAATGAGATTTGAACAAATATTTGTTGATCAAAGATACTTATAAACATCAAGTCAATTGGTTTACATGCAGGGGGAAAGCTTTCCTTTCCTTGAAGAACTTGGCATGTTTTTGCTTAAAGACAGTGTGAAAAACATAGCTGTCTTGCCAATGGGTTTCAGTCCCCAGTATGTTCAGTATGGATTCATTGTGACCAAAGAAATGACAGTAGAACGTTCTTGGGGTGAAAGGGTTTATTACCCGGCTTGTTCTCCCTGCAGCAGGTTGAGCACTAGTGTCTCTGCCTCCACGCAGAGCACTGGGCCGAGCTCTCTATATAGCGCAATAATAGCTTATTGCCTGAAGGTGTGGAAGCGGAAGCCTAGCAACAGGCCAGTTCAACTTCCCCATAAAGAGTTATCCCCAACTTTATTACTACAGTGGCAGGTCAATCACTAGAGTCCTGTCCACTCGGAGTGAGTCTGCTTGCAGCAAGGCGGTCTCTGCCTCTGGGCTTCTCTACCTGTGCAGCTGTCTCAGTCTTTGTCCTCAGTGCTGCCACCACTCCAGTCTCGTCTCTGCTTTCCTGCAGCCTTGCAGCCGTGCCACTGTGTCGCCCAGAGCACTGGGAAGGGCTCTTTATATAGAGTGAATAACAACGTGTTGCCCACATGTGTGTAGTGAGCTAGCTGACCAGGGCCTGGTGAGATTCCTGGCCACAGGAACCTTCACTTTATCCACAATAGTGTATCACTGCATATTTCCCCTGTCATTGTGATTGTCAGAAAACTGTGAGTTATATTTCAGGCCCAACTTAAACTAGGTTTGGGACCTTCCTGTGTCATAATGATTTATTAGCAATATGTATTTGGTCATTCAGATGGCCAAAATATATCTCTCAGATATATGTGATCTTCATCCAGAGTTCCTAAAAAATGCTTCCCAGGTGTAAACTGAACTGGCTGTTTTACGTTAATGAGGAGACTCTGGAGCTCACCCAAGTGTAGGGGCTGGTTATCAGAGGGACCCACCGTGTGATTAGAGGGTGGCCACTTGTAGCATTCAGCGTCTAGCCCCCAACCCATGAGAGGGGAGAGGGCAGAGGGGCTGGAGGTTGAAATAGCCAGTGGCCAGTGATTTAGTTAATGATGGCTATGCAGTGAAACCTTCACAAAACCCCTGAAAAGAGCTTTTTGTGCCTTTTTTTTTTTTTTTGTATCTTACTTCACTGTTGAAGACAGAGAGCTTCTACCCTTGGGGAACCAGAATGCTTCCATGTGCCACCAAGCCAGGCCCCAAGCTCCACAAGGAGAGAAGCTCCTTTATTTGGGACCTTGCCATATATATCTCTTAATCTGGCTGTTAATTTGTACCCTTTGCAGTATCATTTATTAAATTGGTGAATGTGTTTTCCTGAGTTCTGTGAGCTGCTCTAGCAAATTAATCAAACCTGAGGGAGAGGCTGTTGGGGCCTCTAATCTGTAGCCAGTCAGCCAGAAGTGCAGGTAACAGCCTGAGGCTTGCAAGTGGTCTCTGGAGTTGTGGGGGGAGGGCAGTAAGACTGAGCCATTAACCTGGGAAATCTGGTGTTATCTCCAGGTAGTGTCAGAACTGGTTTGAGTTCTGGGACACCCTGCTTGTGTTGGTGAATTGCTTGGTGGTGTGCATGGGAAAACCTCCTCAAACACACACACATACCGGAATTGGGTCTGGGAACTTGAATGGACTTCCAGACAGCTTTTTCATTATTTATTTCTGGTGCAAAAGGCAAGGAAAAATAGAAGGGATAATATTGGAACGGAATAGGCAAAATCATTGCTATTTTCAGATAACACGATTGCCTTCCTAGAAAACTTACAGAATCTTAAACTATTGGAACTAATGAGTGAATTTATCAAGATTGGCGGCTACAAGGACAATATAAAAAATCAGTTTATTTCTGAATATTAGCAGTGGTCAATTGGATAATGAAAATTTAAAAGAAACAGTTTAATGTACAAGAGCATCAGAAAAAGCAGATACGTAGGAAGAACTAAGGAAAAATGTGAAAGACCTCTACAGTAAACACTAATAAAACATTGCTGAGAATCATTAAAGCAAATTGAAGAGAGTTACACCATATTCATTTTGATTGTCAAATCTAACCAACCTTGCATTCCTTGTATGAAACTCTTGTACAAAAAAATTATTAAAATTTTTATGTTCATAAGGATATTGACTTGTTTTGATATAAGGGTTATACTTGTCTTATGAAGTAGTTTGGGAATTTTGAATCTTGCTCTATTTGCCAAAAGAAATTATGTATGATTGGTATTATTTATTTTTTAAGTGTTTGATAAAATTAACTTGAGAAGCTTCTGGAACTGGACTTCTCACTGTGGTAAGATTTCTAATTATTGAATTTAATTTCTTAAATCAAGGTCTATTTAGATTATCTGTATATGCTTGTGTCAGTTATCTTAATTTGTATCTTCCAAGGAATTTGTCCATTTTGTCTTGTGAACTTTATTGGCATAAAGTTGTTTATAATATTTGATTACTATTTTTTTATGTGGTATCTCTAGTGATGTCATCTCTTTCAATCCAGGTATTAGTAAATTATGCTTTCTTTTATTTTTGATCAATCTAGTTAAATGGATTATAACATTTTTGATACTTTCAAAGAACTAATATTTGCTTACATTTATTTGTTATGTTGTTTGTCTATTTTCTATTTCACTGACTTCTGCTTTACTCTTTTTTTTCATCATTTTACTTATTTTGGTTTAAAATTGCTTTCCTTTGTTTAGTTCCTTAAGGAGGAAGTTGAGATAATTGGTTTTATACTTTTTTCCTCCCTCTTGATTGAAGCACTTAGAGCAATAATTTTACTTTTAAGCCCTGTTTTATTTTTATCTCACAAATTTTCAACTGATGTATTTTCATTATCACTCTGTTTTAAGGATTTTTAAATTCCTTCATGTTTTCTTTTTGATCTCGATTTAGCAGTGTTTGGCTTAATTTCCAAATATTTGAGGATTTCCCATATGTCCTTTTATTATTTTCTTGTTCAAGTCTATTGTGGTCAGAGACCATACTCTGTATGATTTCAGTTTTCTTTCTTTTTTTTTTAATATAATTTATTTTATTATCATTAATTTACAATTACATGTGCAATATTACGATTATTAAACTACCCCTTCATCAGGTCCCCCCCACCAACCCCATTACAGTCACTGTCCATCAGCGTAGTGAGATGCTATAGAATCACTACTTGTCTTCTCTGAGTTCTACTGCCCTCCCCGTGCCCCCCCAACATTACATCTGCTAATCGTAATGCCCCTTTTTCCCTCTTATCCCTCCCGTCCCGCCCATTTTCCCCAGTCCCTTTCCCTTTGGTAACTATTAGTCCGTTCTTGGGTTCTGTGAGTCTGCTGCTGTTTTGTTCCTTCAGTTTTTTTCTTTGTTCTTATACTCCACATATGAGTGAAATCATTTGATACTTGTCTTTTTCGGCTTGGCTTATTTCACTGAGCATAATACCCTCTAGCTCCATCCATGTTGTTGCAAATGGTAGGATTTGCTTTCTTCTTATGGCTGAATAATATTCCATTGTGTATATGTACCACATCTTCTTTATCCATTCATCTACTGATGGACCCTTAGGTTGCTTCCATTTCTTGGCTATTGTAAATAGTGCTGCAATAAACATAGGGGTGCATCTGTCCTTTTCAAATTGGGCTGCTGCATTCTTAGGGTAAATTCCTAGGAGTGGAATTCCTGGGTCAAATGGTATTTCTATTTTGAGTTTTTTGAGGAACCTCCATACTGCTTTCCACAATGGTTGAACTAATTTGCATTCCCACCAGCAGTGTAGGAGGGTTCCCTTTTCTCCACATCCTCACCAACATTTGTTGTTGTTTGTGTTTTGGATGTTGGCCATCCTCACTGGTGTGAGGTGATATCTCATTGTGGTTTTAATCTGCATTTCTCTGATGATTAGCGATGTGGAGCATCTTTTCATGTGCCTTTTGGCCATCTGAATTTCTTCTTTGGAGAAGTGTCTATTCATGTCCTCTGCCCATTTCTTAATTGGATTATTTGCTTTTTGTTTGTTGAGGTGCGTGAGTTCTTTATATATTTTGGATGTCAACCCCTTATCGGATACGTCATTTATGAATATATTCTCCCATACTGTAGGAAGTCTTTTTGTTCTACTGATGGTGTCCTTTGCTGTACAGAAGCTTTTCAGCTTCATCTAGTCCCACTTGTTCATTTTTGCTTTTGTTTCCCTTGCTCAGGGAGATATGTTCACGAAGAAGTTGCTCATGTTTATGTCCAAGAGATTTTTGCCTATATTTTTTTCTAAGAGTTTTATAGTTTCATGACTTACATTCAGGTCTTTGATCCACCTTGAGTTTACCTTTGTGTATGGGGTTAGGCAGTAGTCCAATTTCATTCTCTTATATGTAGCTGTCCAGTTTTTCCAACACCAGCTGCTGAAGTGGCCATCATCTCCCCAATGTATATCCAAGGCTCCCTTATCAAATATTAATTGACCATATGTGTTTGGGCTGATGTTTGTATTTTCTATTCTATTCCACTGATCTGTGGGTCTGTTTTTGTGCCAATACCAAATTGTCTTGATTACTGTGGCTTTGTAGTAGAGCTTGAAGTCAGGGAGCGTAATTCCCCCTCTTTTATTCCTCCTTCTCAGGATTTCTTTGGCTATTCGGGGTCTTTTGTGGTGCCATATAAATTTTAGAATTATTTTTTCGAGTTCATTGAAGAAAGCCGTGGTAGTTTGATTGGGATTGCGTTGAATCTGTAGATTGCTTTGGGTAGTATAGCCATTTTGACAATATTTATTCTTCCTAGCCAAGAGCATGGGATGCATTTCCATTTGTTAGTGTCCTCTTTAATTTCTCTTAGGAATGTCTTGTAGTTTTCTGGGTACAGGTCTTTCACTTCCTTTTTAGGTTTATTTCTAGATATTTTATTCTTTTTGATGCAATTATGAATGCAATTGTTTTTCTGATTTCTCTTTCTGTTAGTTCATTGTTAGTGTATAGGAAAGCAACAGATTTCTGTGTATTAATTTTGTATCCTGCAACTTTGCTGAATTCAGATATTAGTTCTAGTAGTTTTGGAGCGGAGTCTTTAGGGTTTTTTATGTACAATATCATGTCATCTGCAAATAGTGACAATTTGACTTCTTCTTTACCAATCTGGATGCCTTGTATGTCTTTGTTTGGTCTGATTGCCATGGCTAGGACCTGCAGTACTATGTTGAATAACAGTGGAGAGACTGGGCATCCCTGTCTTGTTCCCAATCTTAGATGAAAAGCTTTCAGCGTCTCGCCATTAAGTATGTTAGCTGTGGGTTTGTCATAGATGGCCTTTATGATGTTGAGGTACTTGCCCTCTATACCCATTTTGTTGAGAGTTTTAATCAGGAATGGATGCTGAATTTTGTCAAATGCTTTTTCAGCATCTATGGAGATGATCATGTGGCTTTTGTTCTTCTTTTTATTGATGTGGTGGATGGTGTTGATGGATTTTCGAATGTCGTACCATCCTTGCATCCCTGGGATGAATCCCACTTGATCATGGTGTATGATCCTCTTGATGTATTTTTGAATTCGGTTTGCTGATATTTTGTTGAGTATTTTTGCATCCACGTTCATCAGGGATATTGGTATGTAGTTTTCTTTTTTGGTGAGGTCTTTGCCTGGTTTTGGTATTAGAGTGATGCTGGCTTCATAGAATGAATTTGGAAGTATTCCCTCCTCTTCTATGTTTTGGAAAACTTTAAGGAGAATGGGTGTTATTTCTTCTCTATATGTCTGGTAGAACTCAGAAGTGAATCCATCTGGTCCGGGGGTTTTGTTCTTGGGTAGTTTTTTGATTACCACTTCAATTTCGTTGCTGGTGATTGGTCTGTTTAGTTTTTCTGTTTCTTGTTTGGTCAGTCTTGGAAGGTTGTATTTTTCTAAGAAGTTGTCCGTTTCTTCTAGGTTTTCCAGCTTGCTAACATATAGATTTTCAAAGTATTGTCTTATAATTCTTTGTATTTCTCTGGGATCCGTCGTGATTTTTCCTTTCTCATTTCTGATTCTGTTTATATGTGTAGATTCTCTTTTTCTCTTAATGAGTCTGGCTAGGGGTTTATCTATTTTATTTTTTCAAAGCCGCCATCTCTTTTCAACAAATACCCTTTGTTAACACATTGTCTTACACTCCTGCTCTCAGTTTGTAACTTGGCATTCAAGACTTTCAACATTTTTTTATTTTATTGCTCTTCAGTCACCCACATGGACCAAGTATTATAACCATATTCGGATACTGTTAACTTTGCTAACAGGTCATTCTGTGTCTTTATGATTTTGCTGAGGCATACTGTTTCTTGGAGTGGTTTGCTTTTTCTTAAAGTTTTTAATTCAAATGTGCATTAACAAAATTTGATTTTTAGGTGGAAATATGCAATTGATTCTGTTCTTGAAGTTCACATAAGAAGGTACACACAGATGTGGTCATGGAGTAAGAAAAAAACACATGCAATTGCTTAAGAGTTATAAAAGTGCCTGCAAAAACAAGCTAACCCAGACTAAAGTTCCAGAAGAAGTACAGAAACAAATTCAGGTATATTTTGCTAATATTAATGAAAGCTATTATTTGTTAAAATCATCGTTTAATGTTAATTCTTATAAATTTAATTTTAATTAAAATACAATTCTATAAAAAACATAACTCTGAGAGAATTTTAAGGCAAAGTGCAGAGCGTTTTTCCAAGTTATTTTCTTCTTTACAAAAACCGTTCTCTCCTATCCTATTGTCAGATTAAATGAAGTTACTGTAAACTATTTGGAGAAATGTGTTTGATTTTATAAAAAGGTTTAGAAAGTCAGTATCAGAGCTGTTCAAATATGTGTTTATTATTAACTGGATATGTATTATTACTTCTATTAGTGACATTTTTTAAGAGTTCAAAGTATTATTTATAAAAAAAAACAGCTTTTATTCCTCAAGATAGAAAGTCTTATTTACATCCTTTTGAAATAAAAACACACTGAATACATAATTTGCTTAATACAATCTGATCTTCATTATATAACTACTTCTGCCACCAGTTCATATGTAAAGAATTAATTGATTTCCTACTATTTTAACTATGTGAGAATCACTGGATATATAATCACTAGTATTATATGTTAGAAAAAGCATCAAATTTCTCACCATCTCAGTTGTGGCATTTTAATATATAAAATGGGAACAGTGTCTTACAGAATTGTGAGACCTGCATGAAATAACATATAGAGCACCTGTATGTTATCATATCATACATACACACAGGTCACCCGGTATATGTAGTTTCTTCTTACATACTTTTATGTAGATTGCCCAAATCAGTGTCTACTTTAGCTTACTTGTTCATTTGCAGAATTTTACGTTCTTACGTTTTGTGTTTTGTAGTGATGCTTTTAGTACAATGGTTGTAAAATAATGTAGAACAGAGAGAGTCAGAAGTAAGAACCATAGTCCCCTTCCCAAATATTGTTCCATTTGCATATATGGTTATCTGTGTATTATAATGGTCTCTCAAATTCGTATTTTCATATTGTATTTAATGAGGATTTATTTTCTTGGAAAACTTATTTCCCATATTGTAAAAATTTAAAAGCCAAGTGTACATTCAGATTTATACTTTTATTAGATCATAGCTACCGTTTGTTCATGGGCTAGATTGACCTAGAATTCAAAGAAGAAAAAAAAATCTATCTAATGCCATATTCCTGTTTTACAAGTGTCTCTTTGTTTATAGGATTTGGAGAAGACTTTGGATGTTTTTAACATAATTTTAGCAAGGCAACAAGCACAAGTAGAGGTAACCATCTTTATTAGCTGATTTTATATTTAAATGTACTAAAACTACATGAAATCTAGGATCAAGAAATCTTAAATTTCATGGGAATTTGTTGAGATTTACTCAAGTGAGAATAATAGTTGAGTTTTCATGGTTTAATTTAGTCCCAGGGGTAAAAAAAATGGAATGTTGGGGAAAAATTGGACTATCACAAAAGAAAATTTAAAAAAATTTAATGCAAAAAATTTGAAAATCCCCAAAAAGAAAGTAAATAAAAGTCATCCATAATCCTAGGAACATAGAATGTTAATATTTTGACATACAGTCTTCTAGTTTTTCTCCCATGCATAGGTACCTACTGACTTATGCTTTTTAGCCACCATTTCTTTTACTTTATTCCACTTTACTTTAGCCACCATTTCTTTTGCTTTATTCCACTTTACTTTAGCCACCAATTCTTTTGCTTTGTTCTCTCTTCCCTCCCTTCCTTCCTTCCCTTTTTCATCTCTTTTACTTCACTCCCTTTTCCTTTCCTCTTCATTTCTTTTTTTCCAAAATTGGAATCAATATGATTATGATGTTTTATTATTGCTTATTTATCCCACTTAGTACCTTGACTGCAGTGTTCTGTGTCATTTCTTTTATTCTGTAACATAATTTTTTTGGTCATTAAAAAAGTAAATTACAAGTGCAATACAACTCATTATAAAAAAGTTATGAAATACATCCACACACAGACACAGAAAAAAATATCTATTATCTCACACATTAACGATAACTACTGTTAATATGTGTCTGTATATTCTTTTAGTCTTTTGTATTCATGGATCTCCATACATATATTCATGTTTTTAAATGGGATTAACGCATATGCACTTGTTATTAATTCATTACTCAGCAAATACTCATTGAATGCCTATTTTAATAGCATTATGGTTGAGTGTAGATTCAGGAGTCAGGTGTTCTGAATTCTGATGCCAGCTTTAAGTACTTGTGTGACCTTGGATTGGCTGTTTAACCTCTCTTTGCCTTAGTTTCCTTATTTGTAATATAGGATTAACTCATAGTACCTACATCAAGGGTTATTGTGAGGAATCCTTTATAATCCATGTAAAGCACTTAGGCTATTATGTACATGGCACTTAGTAATTACTAAATAAGTGATTTTTTCCATCATCGTTATCATTTACATTATCATATGAAAGTGAACAAAACAGACAAAAATCCCTTACATCTAGGAAGAAGAAGGATAATAAATAAAAATACAAATACAGTGAAAAGTAAATTAGAGAGTTCTGGGCTAGGTAGTGATGGTGATGGGGGTTGCAATTTTTAATAAGCTTTTTGAGAAAGATTCACTAAGAAGGAAGTATTTGAATAAAGACCTGAAGAAGGTGAGGGAGTCAGCCAGAAAAGTAGCAGAGGGACAAGTGTACCAGGCAGCAAGAGTATAGCAAGCTGAAAGGTTTTGAGATGGGGGCTTATTTGACTCTTCAGGGAACTAAGTAGAGTGGTGAGAGAAAGGAGAGTGGGGGTTAATCTCATCAGTGGTTACATCTGACATAATATTAAAACCAGGGATAACAGTTTTTCTTAGAGATTTAAATAGATATTTGGGAGGGGGAAACTTAAATGTTGTGGTTGGTTCCTACATTATCTTAATGCCATTTAATCAACATACTATTTTTAAATTCCTTAATGATTTTTTTCAAAATAAACACATTTTTCATTAAAGTTTATAAATATTATCAAAAAGTTTTTATGGGGGATAAAAAAAGATGGTAACAATTAAAAATTGTAGTGCCTGCCCTTTTTAAACTATCAGTTTAGCTAAAAAGCTGGTCATGAAATGTTCAAATATTGTACAGCTGTTCCTGTATTCAGATTTATAAAGAACTGTTCATAAATCCATTTCTTTATTAACCAGTATCTAAGAGAGGGTTGATATTACAGTTTCTGGTTGCATTTTCCCTAAAAGAATTGTTGTAGAGTGTAGAGCTTTGTGAGCCCAGATGATCCATATTTAATTGGGTGTCTTTTCCAAAAGAGCTCAGTTTCATTTGCTTGTGAAACTGTAGAGGCAGTAAAATTTCCTGCTTGATGATCTCTGCTGGTGTTGAGAAAACTCTGGTATAGTCATCACAGCTGTAGTTGGTCTGCACATAAGAAGCACTAGAGAATTCAAAAAAATACTGATGGCTGGAGTCCACTTCCTGAAGATTTGATTTAATTGGTGTGTGGTGGGATTCGGGCATTGTTTTTTTCCTTTTGTTAGTGTGGCCCATATTGAATACCGGTGAACTCTGGTTTCTACAGTAGTTGATTTGTCATTCACTTTCAGTTTGCAGATTCAAATAGGGCCTGAATGCATGTATTCATCTATGGCTTGTGAGAGAAAGTTTACATTTTCTCCATGCTTAGTCTTTAAGTTCACCAACATTACTAGGCTCCTCCTGAATTGCCAGTACTGTTAATAATGCTCTTTCATCACTATTTTTTTTTGAAATGTAGAGACCTTTACATAGCTTGGGTGATTTCTCTGTCCTGAAGATACCTGTCTGTTGTTGAACTACGTAGCCTGTATCCAAATGCTACATTTGACTTTTTTGGAAACAGCTTTCAAGTTTTTATTATTTTTTATTTTGTTTCTTATTTTGATTGCTTCTTCTCATTAATATTTTAACCTTTACAACTTCTGTAATTATAGAACACAGATGGAGTTAGTTCCATTTTTAAAAAGTCTCAAAACTAAAGACAAACAGCAAACACTGGGATTAATAATACTGTGCCCACATCTGAAATGAACGCAAAATATTGGTAGCTAAGAATTGATATACTTCTGCTGAGGCTTTGTATTCATGAAAATTTTTAAATAGAAAGTTTAGTGATAAAGAAAACGAATAACATTTTTCTTGAAGTATTTGCTGGTACTGCTTATCACGAAGAATAAAAAGGCACACTAATCTATGTCAAGAGAATAAAGAAGTTAAATGTTATTTCACATAAAATATAAAGTAATGAGATATGTATTTTTTACCCTTTAACTTTCTGACTGCTTAAAATAGATTGGTAAGCTTGACAGAGATAGGACTGAACTATAACTTTGATCTTTGATAGTTTGTGAGTAGATGTAGACCCATTCTTTTAGTATTTATTTAAGTTCTAATTGTTGGAATTTATTTAACTTAGTTTAAACTGAATTATCACTAATCACACCTCTTCTCTTTACTATGGAATTCAACTGTTTTCTTTTAATTTCTGTTTTGGATTATTTCACTTTCTGTTACACAGGGTGGCTTGCAATATGTTGCTAATTCACTACGGATTTAAAATATTTTAAATATTAAGTGGGGAAATTACTAAAGATTACTTTGGGAATGAGAAGATAGAGTCAAATTACCCATCTCCTTTATTTTCTGTATCTTTCTGTTTTTTCGTTTGATATTCATCTATGTTTCACTGAAAAGTGGGCAGAAACAAGGAGCAGCATAAAATCAACCCAGAATTTATTTAAAAAAGAGGATGAAATGAAATACAAGGACTCTCTGTTTTTTGTTTTTTACTTATATTCCACCCTCCTCTCCTCACCATGTCCATAGTTAGCAAGCTGACAATGTATATGAATTCTGAAATATGACTGTTTTAAAGTAATATTTTCTTGAGTGTGGAAGCATCTTCCTTTCAGGGAACTTTTCATTTTATTAGTCTGCAATCCCAGTGGCTCCTTAACTTAAAAATTTGGAAGACATACTGGTTCAGAAAATTTTCACATTGAAACCTTTACTACATTCCTGACAAAGTACAGATTCAACAAATGCAATCAGGAGGCATGGAAAGTAAATTATAAAGTAACAGTGGGACTACATTAACCAAATCAGATCGAGCATCATTTCAGAAGGAATTGACTGGTTTTCCTGATGTTTTTAACCTAATGTAGTGTTAAAAAAAATTAACCATTGTTCTTATCTGGCTATACCTGAAAATGAAGAGGGCATTTATTCTTTAATTAAATTTAAAAATTATTATTTTCTAGGTGATTCAGTCTGGGCAAAAATTAAGGAAAACGTCTACTGACACAGGCGAGAAAGGAGGCTGGTTTAGCGGGTTTTGGGGTAAGAGGGAATCTAAGAAAAAAGATGAAGAATCTTTGATTCCTGAAAGTAAGTTCCAAGTCAGATAATTTATTGAACACTGATAAGAAATACTTATAAATTATATTTTAGCCAGTTTGTTGAATTTTATTTCAGACTACTTCTGAAATAAAAGTACCTCAGTGTAGTAAATAAGTAAATACATCAAACTGGAATATTTCTGTTCATTTTTGAGAAAAATTATTGATGTGAAATTTCATTAAGTTTCAATTCAGAAGTCTCAACATTTTAGCATTCCTTATTATTACTTTTTATGTGGATATTTATTTAGAAGTTTCATTTAATTTTTAAAATACTTAGGTAATTCTAAAATCTTTATATGCAATCTGAATTCCCTTAATGGTGTCTCTGCCTTTTCTTCACCTAAGCAAGCAAATAAATGTTTGTTTTAACTAGTCAAAGTAGTGTATTAGAAGAAATTACTTGGCTGTTTTTGCTGTCTCATTTCTATTAGTTTTAGCACACTTATTAGTTTGGTTTAATTTTTTTATTGTATCTCTAAAAGTGATGCAATGGATTTTTAAAAATACTGTCCTTTCTTTGTAGCTATTGATGACTTTATGACTCCAGAGGAAAAAGATAAGCTCTTCACTGCTATTGGTTATAGTGAAAGCACCTACAACTTAACTTTACCCAAGCAGGTAATTACTTGCGTGGTCTAAGAGATATTTTACTTCATTTTACTATATTATCTTGAATCGGATTAAACAAGTTACTGATTTTTAAAGTAACTGATAAAAATATGTTATCATATATTTCTGCTTTACTATTTGTTCAGTGTTTCCAGTCAGACCTTACCAGCTAAAACTCTCCAGGTTCAGAGCTAATAGTTATAGTGAATGGAAGAACAACCTGATAAAAAACATGTATTATAGAATTAAAGTGTATCTTTAAAATAAATTTTTTTTAATTGTGAAATGTAACTCATATATAAGAGAGAAAGCAAAACCAAAATTGTTCATTTGGTTTATCACAAAGTGAACAGCCATGTTTTTTTGAGAGAGTGTGAAAAGTATTAGAGTAAATTCTTTAAATGTCTGTTGGAATATGGTTCTGGGATTTTCTTTGTTGGAGATTTTTTTTTTAATTGAGGTATCATTGATATGCAATCTTATGAAGGTTTCACATGAGCACCACTGTGGTTTCAACATTCACCCATATTATCAAGTGACTCCCACCCCATTGCAATTACTGTCCATCAGCATAGTAAGATGCTATAGAGTCATTACTTGTCTTCTCCGTGCTATATTGCCTTCCCGTGACCTACTGATATTGTGATTGCTAATTATAATGCCCCTCAATTGGCTTCTTCCTCCCTCACCACCCACCCTCCTGGACCCCTTCCCTTTGGTAACTGCTAGTCCCTTATTGGCATCCGTGCATCTGTTGCTGTTCAGTTCCTTCAGTTTTGCTTTGTTATACCCCACAAATGAGTGATATCATTTGGTACTTGTCTTTCTCCACCTGGCTTATTTCACTGAGCATAATACCCTTTTGTTGGGAGGTTTTTGATTGCTGATTCAATCTCCTTACTCATTATTGGTCTATTCAGGTTTTCTGTTTCTTCATAATTCAGGTTTGGTAGGACATACATTTCTAGAAGTAATCTTTTTTTTTCTAGGTTATCCAGAATGTTGGTATATAGTTGTTCTGGGTAGTATCTTATCCTTTGTATTTCTGTGATATTAGTTATCATGTCTCCCCTGTCATTTATACTTCTTTTTATATACTTTTTTTTTCTCTTTTTTGGTTAGGCTATCCAAAGGTTTGTTAATTTCATCACTTTAAAGAACCAGCTCCTGGTTTTGTCAATCTTTTTTTTGTTGTTTCCTATTCTCTATTTCATTTCTTTTTTTTTTTTATTGAGGTATGGTTGATATATAGTCTTATTGGTTTCAGGTATGCAACACAGTGGTTCAACAGTTACCTACATTCAGTTTCATTTATTTCTGCTCTAATATTATTATTTTCTTCCTTCTTGTAACTTTGGGCTTTGTTCTTTTTCTAGTTCCTTGAGATGTAAAGTTAGATTGTTTTTGAGATTTGAGATTTTTGAGTTTTGAGATTTCTTTCTTCTTGATGTATTCATTTATCACTATAAATTCCTTTCTCAGAATTGACTTTTCTAAATTCCATGAGTTTTGGTGTGTAGTGTTTCCATTTTCCTTTTTCTCATTTTTGTCCCCTTTTAATTTATTCTTTGACCCATCAGTTATAAAGGACTGTGTTAGTTTCCATGTAGTTGTGGATTTTATAGATTTCTTCTGCTAAAATTTCTAGTTTCATTCCATTCTGGTTGGAAAAGATGATTTGTATCTTCTTGAATTTTTTAAGACTTGTTTCATGGCCCAGTATATGATCTATCATAGAAAATGCCCCATGTGGGATTGAAAAGGTGTTTATCCTGCTGTTGGGTGGAATGTTTTGTGTATGTATCTGTTAAGTTCCTTTGGCCTATATCATTGTTCAAATACATTGTTTTGTTATTGATTCTCCCTCTGGATGATCTCTGGTTGAATGGGAGCTGTTGAAGGCCCCAACGAATATCCTATTGCTATTTATTTTTCATTTTAGTCGTGTATTTACTTTATATATTTAGGTGTTCCAAAGTTGGGTGCATGAAGATTTACAATTGTTACATGTTCTTGATGGATTGATACCTTTAACATCATACAATGACCTTCTTTGTCCCTGTTGACCATTTTTAACTTAGTCTTTTTTTTCTGATATGGCTACCCTTATTTTTTGGTTACTATTTGCTTGAAATACCTTTTTCTATTCCTTAATTCTCAGTCTGTGTGTGTCCTTAAAGCTAAAGTGATTTCTTGTGGGCAACAAAGCATTCAATCTTTTTTTTAAAAAATTCATTCTGTCATTCTGTGTCTTTTGATAGGAGAATTTAATGCCTTTACATTTAAAGTAATTATTTATAGGTAAGGACTTACTATTGCCATTTTACTAATTATTTTCTGTTTTGTGGATCCTTTGTTCTTTGCTGCCTCTCTTCCTGTGTAGTTTGATGAGAATCTTCTCCCTCGTTCTCTGTTCTACCTCTGTCTTGACCTGTCAGTTTTTGGCCAGGTATTTTTTTCTCGGTGTCTTGTTAACTCTCCAAAGCCTTGTTAATTTTATATTTTGCCCAGTTTTTGAGCCAGAGGATTGGTCTGAATTTGTTTGCTTTAGTGAAAGTTGCTGAATTGAATCTTTATGCCACAAAACACTTTATCAAGTTTTATTTTATTACCTCTAAAATTAAGAGAAATGAATTTTGGACCTTTTGTAAATATCCTGTTTGAGCAAGCAATTTTGTGTTGAATTTTCTAATGTTCTTTTTTACACTGAACATATTGATGCCAAAACCTATAATATTGTTTTTTAGATCACTGTGTAATTCAACAAATTGGAATCAGAAGAACTTATTAAAGAAAGTAATAATTACAGTTCAAATTTTTTGTTTTTTTAGTATGTGGCCTATATAATGACACTGAACTTAGTAAGCACCTCTGTTAAGATAGAGAAAAGAAAAATATGCCAGAAATATGAAAAATTCAGATAATTGGCCTGGGCACTCAGATATCTCAGCGACCAGGAGCACAAGCACTTAAGTAAGTTTTCAAAAATTTATTATTTCAATTTTTATTTCCAGGTATAACTTCCGGTCAAGAAAAAAGTTACTTAGCATTACAAAAGTAATTAATGTAATTCTTCTCTAATTTCTTTTCTTTTTATGTGTCAAGATAGCCTTTACATTTGAACTTGTTCTGGTATGGAGTTATATGAAGAGGTCATCATTTATTCTACCCTCCTTTCTTTCCTTCACAAATGTTTATTGGATACTGTTGAATTTATAAATTCAAAACTATGACGGCTATGCATAGGAAACAATTTCTGTTTTCAAGAAGTTTATACCGTAGTTCATGAGAAGGGATACACAAAAAGTTAATGATTTAGGAACTGTATAACATTTTTGGCTGCTCATAGGTGAGAAGGTTCTGAAAAATTAAATATTTACAGTTTTTAATTAAATACTTATAGTATATTACACAAGTCAGCTATGGAAGAGAATAACTTGGCTTAGGAGAATTGGGGCTAAGGCCAGCTCAAGGGAAAGGACTAGGAGAAGCAGAGATAAGCGTGTCCGGGTGGCATGAAGTAGGGAGATGAGTTTCATGAGTTAAGTATAGCTGTTATTCATACAGCAATGAGCAGAACTTATGCAGTGTTCGAGAGTTGGCCAAAGTGGGTTTTTCTTATGGGTGAGTAGGACTTAAGAACAAACAAAACAAAACAAAAAGCCCTCCAGATTGTACCTCCCAGTAACTGAATGCCAGGCTAAGGAGTT
The DNA here is from genome assembly GCA_032199065.1 of Smutsia gigantea. Lineage (NCBI taxonomy): Eukaryota > Metazoa > Chordata > Mammalia > Pholidota > Manidae > Smutsia > Smutsia gigantea. The sequence continues at coordinate 257,171 of JAVSCE010009663.1, read as the reverse complement.
TGGACTTCACCTCTCGGTAATGCACTCTCAAAGGAGAGTTTTAAAAGGAAAATTTGTATTTTAACCCATTACATTGCAAAGGATCTTATTTGTATTACTACTTTTTTCCTTACTGGAATGTAGGTTGGAAGCAAAATTAGAACACTGGTATGAACACTGATATGTAACAGGCCTGAGACAACAGGATATTGTACCATCACTTGTGGCTTCAGTTGGTGATACTGCATCATCTTTGCTTGAAATTGAATTTGAAACTAATCCAGAGAATAGTACTGCTGACCAGACTCTGGCTGTTCAGTCCCAGCCTGTGGAGGTCATCTATGATGCTGTAAGTGCAAGGAGAAAGTGAATCTTTATCAAAGCCATCTTATACTTCTAACATGGCCTTTTTATTTTTCCTCTTTTATTTATCTTATCTGCTTAGCAGCTAAGTTTACTAATGCTTTTTTCTTGTTTTAAATGCAGTACATGTTTAGCAGTTAATTTTGGGTTTCATGTGCTACCATTTTTGCTGCTGTATTTACCTATGCTTATGTTAAAATTTCAGAAACCTAATATACTATTTAAAAAGTGTGTGTTTATTATACCAACTACTCCCAAATAGTTATATACTGACCTCCTACTCCAGTTCATTGTTGCTGTTTTTCTCTTTCTGCTTGATGTTTGGAACCAATTAAAAGAGCATTAGGAGTAATTAAAAGAACTTTAAATGCTGTTCCCATGGGAACAAATGACATTGGCATTTAGATGTTATTGAAAATGCTGGCTCAAATTCTGTATCTATGGCTCCATCTTTTTTTCAGACTCTCTTAATATATATAAGGTAGTCAGCAGGCTATGCATGGTTCACTACTCATTGCATCACTTGTAGGTTGACCCAACCCTTTTGTTGAGATCCCTGGCTTATTTTTACTTTACAGTTTAGAAATGGATTCATGGTATGGATGGGAGGCATTATATGAAGACTCCAGAACTCATTGTGTTCTCTCATTTAAAACAAAAATTAAATCGTAGTAAAATGTACATAACAATTTACCATCTTAGCCATTTTTAAGTGTATAGTTCAAGAGTGTTAAGTACATTTACACTTGTGCATCCAATCTCCAGAACTCATTCTATCTTAAAAAATGTCTGATTTTTTTACATTCAAGTTTTGGGTGTTGGTAAGGGCCGAATAGCTTTCCATTTTCCTCTCTAAACTTCAGAATCCAGGGGAATCCAGTTGTAGTATAGCAAAGTGGAGATTCATCATTTGGCTGATTGGAGGCTAGAAGTAGAAGTAACGTCCATTGCTACATCAGCATGACACCATAGAACATACTTAAGGTCACTTTAATGGTATGTATATATTTTTTACCTCTCCAGTAAGCTTGCTGGAGCTATTACTTTTTTCAGGTTCTCTTTCATTCCAGAGAGAGATCCAGTAAAGCAGAATATCTTAGGTGGTACCTCCTCAGTTCAAAGCCACAACTGTTTAGAATTTAGCTGAAATTTTTTAATTTATGAATTTATGTAAAGTACTGTGTATAACCTGATTATATTTTAAATTATAGAAAACCATCATTGCAGTGGTTGAATTCTTTCAATCAAATAAGGGATTAGATCTTGAGCAAATATCAGCTACATTGATGAAACTGGAAGAAATTAAAGAGAGAACAGCTACAAGTAAAGATTTTGACTGTATAAGCACCAACTACTTCAGAATTATGTCTGTTGTAGTGTAAATATTGTATTTTTAAAAGTATATGTTGCTTTATTCCTTAGTGGTAAACTCACTATGATATACAGTGGAGTTGCATTTTTACCTGAAGTAAAAGTACAAGAATTACCTGAAGTCAAATATACCTGCTAGACTGAGTGAGAAAAAGAATAATATTAGGCATAGATGATTCTGTCTGCTATTACCTTTGGGATCCTGTGCTTCAGACTGAGTTTGAGATGGAAAACATCCCCTCCATCTCAGTTCTTACGAAACTGTTCACCATACTGTGTGTGAAATCTGGTTTTAAAGATACATACTTTTATACAACATGGCCTCTAAACTCAAGCCAACTACTTTATCTCTTTGCTAACTAAAGAAATTATAAATTATTCTGTCTCTGGATAAAATAACTAGCTATGTTGGGTTTACTGTACTGTGCAGTGATATTGTTGTTTCCCATTGGCCACCTGTAATTTCACCTTACTAATTGAGAATCTAGTCTGTGAGCAGAACCAACACTCCTCCTCAAGTTATGTTCTTACTCTTGTTAATACTACGATTACTTATTTCAATTTGACCATCTAATTTGTCATTATTTCTTCTTTTAGGACTTACACATATTACTGAAACTCAAAAAGTTCTTGATTTAAGGATAAATCTGAAGCCTTCTTATCTAATAGTTTCACAGACAGGTTTTCATCATAAAAACTCAGATCTTCTCATTTTAGATTTTGGTACTTTTCAGGTAGGCATATATGTTATTTCTCTCTGCCCATTTTTGCCCACGTTGGTAGCCAGCTATCTGGTAGCTTACTGTTTTTCCCTTAGCACTCACTTAAACTAAACCTAGACTTATTTATTCTTAGCAGTTTGTCAAGTTAGCTTAGACTGAATATTTGTATAGCCATGAATATGTTATGGCTATTAAAAAAACAAGCCCTAAAATTTTCTGCAATGGTAGCTGATTTGACATTGGGAATGGGATTACTCCTGTGTTTTCCTAATTGGATAGAAGCACTCCTAGTTTTCTGCACTCCTGGATTTCTAGAGTTCAGTTACACTGTGTTATTTGTTAATTTATATATTTTAACAGTAGGAAATAATGCATATATGAATATGTTTGTTAAATCACCATCAGCAACTAATGAGAGTAAGAGAACTCTTAAAGCTTTGGGTATTGAACCTCTTAGAAATGCAAGCCTCTGAGAAAAAGTGAATATTTAAAAAAATACAGCCTCTGAGGTTGATCCTTACTTCCTGTGGGGAGAGGGAAAAGGAAGAGAGAGATAGGATGTGAATTCTAGTGGCCTAACTATTCTGGTGATGTAGTGAGGAGAAAAAGGAACGAATTCCGCTATTTCATGGTGAAGAGTTTCGAATCAGTAACAGAGTTGCTGAGTCATAGTGAGGATAACTCCTGAGAGCCCAGAAGAGCTGCTTATTTTGGAGTAGAAGGCTGTGTAACCCATCTCCTAACTAATGCAAATGTGCTGAGCGCATATTACCCAAACGTGTTAGAGATGTATGCTGAAATGTGATATTCCTAATATTTGCAAATAATTATCAGAAAATTAAGCAAAATGTGAATTCATTAAGGGCAGTGTTTTCATTTTAGTTAGGTTTTAAGAAAACACTAAGTATTTTATCTCTATACTTTTCTGCTTAAAAAAGTGATGTTTGTCCATTTCAGCTTAACAGTAAAGATCAAGGGTTGCAGAAGACTACTAATTCATCTCTGGAAGAAATAATGGATAAGGCATATGACAAGTTTGATGTGGAAATAAAAAATGTACAATTACTCTTTGCAAGGGCAGGTAAACTTGCTGAATTTTTAGGATATTGAGATTATGTTGAATAGCTTTGGTAAATACACATTTATATGTGCATGTATATCAACCCTGACAAGATTTTGAACACATACATGTTGGTCACTTAAGAAAACCATATAGGGCCCATCAGTGCCAGTCACTGCCACAGGTACAACTAAAGATGAAGATGTGGGTACTTGGCACTCTACCATCTTAGGGTGCTTGGCCCCATTTGAATCTAAGTCCAGTCCTTGCCTTTTTTTTTCTGTAATGTGATCATGAAACTGCCAAGAACACAAAATAGAAGTTGCAGTTGGTTCCTCTGCCCCAATGCTTTTGTGATATCTCAGTGTTTTCCCTTGCTGCCTTTATTTTTAAATAATTTTACTATATTAGTCTACTCTTTTATTAAGTAGTATTACATCTACTTTTGTAGATATCTGAGAAGTAAGCATATTGTCTCAAAACCCTAAAGGTAATTAATTTAATTATTCTCTAAGTGGTTTGGTGTTTTCCACTGCCTGCGTAACTACTGCTGGTTCTCTATCCTTCTTTAGTTTCTAGAAGCAAGAAATACTTGCTAAATATCCTTAAATACATCACCTTGTAGTAGGTCATTAGAGGAAAGGATATAATCTCTGTGTGTAGTGTATACTTTAGTAGCAGTGATGAGGTTTATTAAAATGTAAATATATAATGCTCTACTTAGTTTTTATATATTAGGAGGCATCTCATTCCTTGAACCGAGCATTAAAACTCCCTTTTCTTTTGTATGTACTTAGAAGTTTGAATTATAAGTGCTAAAAGATAGTCATTGCCATCAGTTACAGTATGTGTAAGATTCTATTAGTCATTGGAAAAATCTGTCTGAGACCTTTTTATTTGGAGAAAAGTGATTTTATCCCTTTTTGTTATAAAATCTTGCTTGATAAAAGTCACTTTTGCTTTAGAATTATGTGCTAAACTAGTGTAAGTTCACTTAGGAACCCCAGAAATGTCTTTTTTCCTTGTCAATTTTTTTTTAATTTTTACACTGCACCATCCCCTTGATCACTAATTCTGGAGTGAAGGCAATAAATTCTTGGATTTTTTCCAGTTTCCCTTAAAATGCAAGATGTTATGTAAACATTCTCCAAATAAATATTTACAGTTATGTTTTATATAACAGTCTTTAACTCCTGTCAATCTTATTTAAAACATACAAGGTCATTTAAGTTGTTTATGCTGAAAGAAGTAAAAATTGGTATTCATTAAATGTTTATTTATTATTTTAATAAGTTGCAGTTTTCCACAGAATATCTGATAATGTAAAAGTAAGTAATACATAAAAAGTAGTCACTTAATTTTAAAAAAAATTTTAAGGGGAAAATTGGAAAATCATCGATTTCAGCATCCATCAACTATGCATATATTGCAACCCCTAGATATTCATGTTGAGTTGGCCAAGGCAATGATAGAAAAAGATGTGAGAACGGCCAGGTAATGTATGAGTCTCCTTAACATAAAATCAACAAGATGAAATATATCTGCATCAGTTACTGGATTTTAAGAAGCAAAAGGCTAGATTTCTGCAGGACAAAAAAGTAACGATTATCTTATAGCAGAAAAATATTTTTAAGAAGATGTTTATTTGAATTATATATCACCTTTCTTATTGAGAAGTATTTGGACTTTTACATTCTGTAAAAGTTGTTGATCTGTATTTTTGAATGGATCAAATCCAGGGTTCTACATCAGTAAAATAAAATGTTCTAAATTAGGTTAGGTGCTCCTTTGATTATGAAACCATATAAAATCTTGAGAATAATATAAGGGAATGAAGAATAAAAACTGAATTATGAATTTAAGTAAATAATTATGAAATATTTATGCTGCTTTCTTAAAAATAGCCTTACTGAAGTGTTACTGAGTTTCAGTAAGCAGTATCTGTTTAACTTGTACAATTTGATAAGTTTTGACATAGGTGTGTATCTCTGAAGCCATCATACAGTCAGGATAATGAGCACATCCTTCATGCCCAAAAGTCCTTGTGTATTCTCTCTCCCATTCCTACCTGCTAACTCCTCACCCTTTAATTTCCAGACAACATAAATCTTCTTTGACACTATAGATCTGTTAGAATTTTCTAGAATTTTATGTAAATCCTCAATAGTTATATAAAAGATTCAGTTTCAACTCCTTTTTGTTTGACTTCTTTCATTCAGCGTAATTTGAGATTCATCCATGTTGTTTGTATCCGTAGTCTTGATAGCCTTTATCAAATGGATATTAAACCAACCTTGTATTACTAGGTAAACCTCATTTGGTAATGATGTATTCTTTTAAAATGTTCTTGGATTTGGTTTGCTAAAAGTTTGTTTTGAAGTTTTACATCTCTGGTTATGAGTAATATTGGTCTGTGCTTTTATTTTCTTGTTTTGATATCAGAGCATCAGGGCAGTGGTATCCTCATAGCATGAAATTTCTGGAAGTAGAATTAGTACTCTTTCTTCTTTATATGTTTCATAGAATTCACCAGTGAAGCCATTTGGAACTAGAGTTTTCTTTTTTTAGGGGAAGGTTTTTAACAACGAATTTGATTTATGTAATAGATAAAGGGCTACTGAGATTATCTATTTCTTTTGTGTGATCTTTGGTTGCCTTTCAAGGATTTGTCCATCTTAGTTGTTGAGTTTATTGTCATAAAATTTTTAATACTATTTCTACATTACCTTTTTTAATACATGTTGAATTTGTAGTGATGCCATTTCTCACTTCTGATTCTTAGTAGTTTGTGCCTCTTCTCTTTTTTTCTTCACAAATCTGGCTAGAGGTTTATTAATTTTGATGATTATCTTCTGAAAGAGTCAGCTTTGGTTTCACTTATTTTCTCTATTGTTCTTCTGTTTTTGTATTTCACTGATATCTACTCCATTTTTATTATTGCTTTTTTCCTACTGCTTACTTTGGGTTTTATATCCTTTACTTTCCTAGTTTCTTATGGTAGAAGCTGAGACCATTCATTTGAGAACTTCTTTTCTAATATAGGCAGTTAGTGGTATAAATTTCCCTTGAAATACTATTTTATTGTACCCCAGACATTTTGAAACTCTTAAGTCAGTAAGCTGCAATATTTGTAGGTCTTTCCTTATTTGTTTTCTATCTTTCAACTGTCCTTTGTTGACTGATGTTCAGTGTCTTTGAAATCATTGACTCATGTACTTTTTACATTTTTTTAGTTATTTTAGGTTGGAGGGTTTAATCCAGTCCTTCTATTTTGTCAGGCTTTCGGTTTTACATAATGTTTCAGAAATAATAAAGAAGAATTTTAGATTTTTATAGGGATTTTCAATTCATGGAGTGCTTTTGCAGAAAGTTCAATGTTTTGAGATACAAACAGCCAGCTGGCCTCTTTTGAACATGAGTGGTTTGTGGATTGTACAGAAAAATCATTTTTCATCTAGTGGTTACGCATCTGTCAACTTGAACTCTTCACAGTTTAGTTAGGAAGTCAAAGATAACCAGCTGAAAGAGCGTTAAGAGCAGCAAACAGCTGCCACAGAACTACTGAGACAAAGCTAGGCAGTTATACTAAATAGGGAAGCAGAAGAGAAGCAGGTATGGAAAAGTAAAAAACTAAATATGAAAGCACAACAGTGATTCAGCAGTGAGTAAAACAGATGTCCTCATGGAGCTTATATTTAATCAGAGGCTACATAGAATAATGTACATTTGATATGTCAGGTGCTGGCAATTGGTGTGAAATGAAATGGAGCAAGGTGAAGGGATAGAGAGTGATGGAGTAGATACTCTTTAATATTTATAATGAGAAATCCTGGATATGAGGAAGTAATTAAAATATGCATAGTGATTTGGTTTTAAAAAGTAGACGATTGTGATTGAAAGTATTTTTATAAAAATGAGTTAATTTTCAAAGGTTTGGTTGTTTATGAAGGATACATTTAAGTTACCTGGAAACTTGGCTCACATAGAATTTCCCATTCCCTGGCAAATGTCGACTAAATGAGGCATTAATATAATTAGATTAAAAAATGTCCAAAGTAACTTTGATTCAACAATGTAGTGTCTTTCCAATCCAGTCCCCCCTCCATGATGTAGAGAAACTGGACTTTAAAACCTTACAGCTGAATTGTATTTTTTAGGTCTAAAGTGTCAGGAGGGCTTCCTTTGATGCATGTGAGAATTTCTGACCAGAAGATGAAAGATGCGCTGTGTTTGATTAACAGTATACCCCTACCACAGAAATCATCTGAACTGTTTCCAGAGAGACAGGTAAAGATATAATAAAAATGCTAAATCTCTTTACATTTGTGTTCACGGTGAGAGTCTTTTCATCTTTCTTTGAGCTGTTTTACTTTTCAGTATATTTTTAGGGCCAGTTTCACTTATTTGATACACTTGAGAAATTTAGTGTTGCTGACGCTGAACAAAACCGCATGTGGCATCGAGTAAATACAGATTGTGGCTGATTGTCATTGCTATTTCAGAGCTGTAGAAATCAGTTTTAGGAAACTGTAAACAAATACATAAATGAAAGGAAAAAAATGGTCAAATTTGTGAAATGTGTTTTAAATAAAGTGAGTTCTAGAAATCTTTAAAATGTTGCAAAATCAAATGATTAGTGTATAATTTTCTTATATGTTAGACTTAAAAGTTCTAGATCACTTTAATTGGAATTTATCTTTACAACATCAAATAAATGTTGGATTTCTGCTTAGTTTGAAGTGGAACTTGAGACAAACAACTAATGCTGTTTCCATTTTCCAGGAGAAACATAGTTCTGCCCTTGTAAATGCAGATGGTAGTCTTAATTATTAGTAAACTCCAGCTAATCACCAGTTACTTGATTGCTTAATATTCTTGTTGGAAAATGTGTGTATTGTGTCTGTACGTGTCTTTCTATCTCTCCTTATCCTTTACTGTTTTTCAATATTTCTCCTATTTGTGTATATTTAATCCTGTTAGATCAGTATGTTAAGAAGACTTTTTGTATTCTTTGCTAGGTATCCTCAATTCCTGTTATTTCACATAGAACAAAAGGCCTACTTGGTACATCACTTGCCAGATGGAGTGGAATCAGGTAGGGAAACCAAACCTATAAATTGGTATATAAAAATAAGATTTTCAGGAAATAAAGGAATTTTGAGAGTGTTGTAGTAATTTACTGGTTTTAGTTCTAGTTGTACTGCTCACCAACAGTGTGACTTTTAAGTCACTTTGAAGGCCAAGTTTCTTCATCTAAATGAAAGGATTTTTGTGATTGACAGCCCTTAAGATTCTAAATAAGATACTTTTTATGCCTCAATTTCTACCTGATCCTTTTCTCTAGCTTTGGCCTATGTGATCTTTGATTATGAACTAGAATGTAAGCTTCATGAGGACAAGGATCATGTCTGTACTGGTAGTCACTGGTGTCCTTCGTGGGTCATAACAGACTGATGTATGATAGATGATGCCCAATAAACATTTCAGAATACTGAATCAATGAAGTAAAGTTCAAACAATCACAACTATTAAAGAAAAATTGTAGGGTGGTTTGATTTTATATAAGATTATCATATGCCAGGTTGAGTCATTTTGTGAGACTTAGAAAAATAATGAAACTATATTCTGATTCTGAATGTGAAGAATATTTCATAAATGAATTTTACTTTTAAGAGATTTGATTGTTTTATGTAGTTTTCAGTGGATAATCTCTCAAGTCAAATGAATATCTCCTTCTTGGAGTCTGATGATGAGTATTTTGATGCTGCAGATGGAGGCACACAGACTGGTAAAAGTATGAGAGGATCAGAACTAAAAAAAGTTGCAGAGGGCCCAAATGAGGAACTCATTAATCTCTTAGTAAAGTTTTAAGTTAAAGAGGTATGTATATTTTTTTGTCCATAAAAAAATATGTTCTTACTACCGGTATTGTCATAAACTTTCTCATGCTAGACCGAAACATTAAGTATGTTAAAAACATGGTACTCTATATTCTCTTAAGTATACTAAAAATGTGGTTCTCTGTTTTCTCTACTACCCAACACACCCACACCCCCCCCCACACACACACACACAGTTCCAAGAAAATGAAATGTTATTTTGTAAAACTGATAGAAGAGTGATCTATAGCATATCTGAACTATTCTGAAAAAGCTCATAGCTCTTAATTAGGATTTCCTTTCCTTTAGAAATTTCTGAACCTGGCTGAATGGCAAAGGCATTTTAGCCTCACAAGTGTGCATCATAGGACTTGGTAGGATCTTTGTGTGTTGACTTTGTCTTCTGTTGTGGTGTCGTAAGAAGCAGCTTTGTAAAAGCACTTATAAGTGTTTAAAAACAAAAGTTTCAGAAGGAATGTGTGTTTGTTTTAGGGACAGTCAATTGTCATGAGATTCTTCTGCTTTATTCCAAGCCTCAGAAAAAAATGGACTCTTATTTGGCTGCAAAAGAAAGAGTATCATTAGGAAACAGGCCGCAGACGGAGAGATGTGTGTGCGCGCTCCTGCCTAGAGGACCGCGGGCCTCCTGGGGCCTGTGCCTGCCCAGCAGCAGCATCATCGCTGTCAGCATCAGGAATATTAGCATAATGTTGTCATAATGGCTGTTTTCTGACCTGACCGCCCTTTCCCATAATGCTGGCTTTTTCTTTTTTCTTAAATCACAGAAGTCACTAACAAATATTTTGTAGACTGTCAGGGTGGGTAAAGGATGAGTGAGATTGGATCCTCTTCCGACTGCTTTCACCGGAGTTTGGTTACAAGTAAGTGAAATAGGAGCTTTTAAGTGTATTTATGAAAACTTTTAGAAAACAGATAGACCTGGATCTAGGAAAGAATTTATTGCTGAATTCTCTTTCAATAAGAAAAGGTTTTAGTCTGAGCGACAGGGTTTGTCATTGTCACAACAGTTGAAAAGAGCCAGTGACATTCACAAGGTTTTGTGAACTTCCCAATGTCTGACCTGTTAATAATTCTGTATTTCAGGTTTGCTCCTCCAGCTTATATTTATTTAGCCTTAAGGATTGGCACCCATGAGGAACCAAAGATTTTAGGCAACACACCTGAATTTCTTTTTTTCTCCCATTTGGTTATTTTACTTTATAAATTTCTCAGAAAGTAAAGAATAAAACTAAACATTATTTAAAAGACAGAAGTCACAACCTGTGTTTTCCTTCATATCAGTTTGAAGAAGGTCTTTGCATATTAGAAATATAGTTTCATATATTTACGGTATCTTGTATATTTAAATTTTTTATTTTACTATTCTTATGACTTCATACAGAAATTTACATCTTATTTTGCATATTTTCAATGGAAACTGCACTAATAGTTGCAACTGGCATGTTACCTGGTAACTGACTAAAAATTATGAACAATGTTATTGTAAATATGCCTAAAACATGGCATGTTCATGTTTATTTCACTGAAAACTGTTTTCTTGATGTCTCAGATTTACGATTCTGAACATCAGCTTTTATTCTGTGGTATATTGCTTTTAGGACCTGTTCACATAAGTAATGTTATGTAATCTAGACAAACTGCTAACATTTCAGTTATTGGGACAAGTGCCTTGTTCTTCTGTCTGTTAATTGTTTTTAGGTGCTGCCACCAATATTCTGTGTTATGCCTGAAATCTAGGGAACTAAGCTTATTAGGATTATATGAAACCTAAAATAGTCTCTGAATATGGGATTGCATGTGGCCTTTCTGCCACTTATTTTGACCCTTCAGAGAATCATATCCCTTTAGGTTGTGTTCCCAAGAGTTGAAGTTTCTGGAAATCTGACTTAAAACAAATGAGGTATTTATTACTCCTTACAGAAAGAAAAGGAGAGTTATTTGAACAATATAATAAGACCTAGAGTATTTTGTGCAAGGGAATTATAAGTAATTGCATAATGAAAGATACCTTATTTTGAATATGAGGTTTAAGGCCAGCAAAAAACAGCATTCATTTCAAAAGGGCATAATTCTGTAGCGTTCTTCAGTTTGTGGTTCTAGCTCACATGTTGAGCCGTGCTCTGAAAGAATGTGCAAGGCTTCAAGGTTGGTCCATTCTGAGGAGGCAGCCCTTGATTTGGTTAACCAGCCAGCCAGCACTCCCTTCTCCCATCCTCCCTCACTTCCATGTAGGGAGAGTAGGTACAAACGAATGTGAAGTTGTGCTAATCCACTTAACTGAGGAAAGTGGCTTCTGGTTGGGCTGCTTTAACAGCATAAAGTTGCCAGCTTTAAGTTTTTCGAGTAGAAGGATGCTTTTATTTCCCATACAGGGTGGCATATTTGATAAGGAGTGTTGTAAGTTGTAAAGTTAGATGGGGTAAAGGAAAGATAAATGTTGGGATTTATTCCTGATAGTCTGTTTTCTCTGAAGTAAGAGGCAGAGTTAGTCAGTGGCTTAAAATGAGAGCATGTAAAATCAGTAAAGGGCTTGAGGAACTAAGTGAAGATTTGGGTTCTTTACTATGAGGAATTGGAAAGTAGGTATATTAACCTACTAAATACAGGCATTTTGTTTTCTTTGATAGAAAAGCATTGCGAGTTGTGCACCTGAAACTGATATACTATTGTATGTCAGCTATACTCCAATGGAAGAAAAAAAAGTTGCCAGATAGTTACTGGCCTAGTTGAGATTTAAAAAACAAAAATCTTCCCTGGTTAGGATGACTTATAAAAACAGCAGCAGCCTAAAAGCAAAGGCAGGTGGTTTGATTGGTATAAAATTATTGTTTAGGAGAATGCTTATGGAAGAAAGGGATGAAGAATTTAGAGCAGGGCTTTTCAGCTAGTGTCCCATGACTCAGGTACAGGTATGTGGAGATACTGATCCCCTCAATTCAAGGGAATATTCAGGAGTGGCAGAAGCCGCAGGGCTAGGATCTTTAGAGAGCTACTTTATCTATCTGAAATGCTCAACAAATAGAGTATTCTATATGTATCATGACATAAATAGTCGGGAAGCACTTTTGTATAGAACTGGTGGGAGAAGTACTGAAGTGTTGTACTCAGTACTTCATAGTTGGTCAAAATGTGAAGTCAGGAGAGAATGAACAGGTAGGGAGTATGGCTTCCAAGGCTTTGCCTTCTCAGATTTTCTCTTCTCTCACACTCTGTTTCTTAGTAGGTGGTGGTGGATTTTGTTTCCTCTCTCTCTTATTGCTGTCTTATGTTAGAACTACCTTCCAAATACTCTTTTAGCTATTTGTTTCTATATTCAGAACTTCACTTTTATGAAAGTAGATAATTCATTGAGTGGTTTTATTTCCCTTCAAGTAGATAATGTTAAAATACGTATTTTTGGCCTTGATATTATTGGCGAATTTCCATGTGGTTGTCTTACAGTTATTTCAAAATCAAAATATTCAAACTGAATCCCTGTGTTCTCTTTCTCATTAACTTCATTTCTGATAGTAACTTAGGTTTCTTCCAGTTATCCACTCAGAAGGCCTCAAAACTGTCATTGTTTTTTTTCTTCATTAGTCTGTGATTTCTTTGTCTTAAATAACTCACATTTGCCTTTCCTGTCTCATTTCACTCCACTCTTAAACCCCTAAAAAAGCCCTTTACCCCCATCCCTACAGAGTTTTCTCCCAGTCTCTCAGCTTTCCCTTCAGCCTACTCCTATCAGCAGCTTCTCAGTTAAATCTTCATAAACTGTGTAAGCAGGAATGTAATTCCTCACTTACTGGATGGTGATTTGACTCCAGCTTATTCTCTCCCACTGAAAAAACAAAACCCACACCCTAACATTAGAGTATTTAGATACTGCCATTTCTTGCCCATGGCTCAGCATTGTGTGAATCGAAGGGTTTCTCTGTCTACCATCACCATGTGCATCCTTCTTGGTTTGCCTTGAATGTCATCTTTTCTGGGAAACCTTTTCCAGTGACACCAATTGCTTTCTCTTCTGTGTTGCTATTCATTTCTATCACTAATAGGAGTTTATATTTGGGTTATTTGTATTGTTTCTGTCATACTAAATTATGAGCTTCTTGAAAGATAGGACCTTACCTATATTTTATTTATATGTCCGTCCACAGATCCAGCTTACAAAGGAGTTACTCTGTAAATATTTGAGCAACTGGACATATACCATATAAGTCAAAATTTTTCATCCTATCTTAGCACACTCTAATTTGGTAACACCCTGTTTCCAGTACCATTCCCTGCTCCTCAGAAGAATGTACTCACTGCTGCTTTGAGGTTATTCTCTTGAAAGAGAATTGTGTAAGTCACAATTTTTATGTTTTATTTTCATTTCTCCTGATAACTTGTTTAAGCATCAGCTTTATTCATTAAGAAAGAGATCAAGTTATTTTAAATATTGACAAAAAGGTTAGTTCAAAATGTTCAATGTACTCCTGTAAAGATTTCAGTTCTTATTTAGCAGTATGGTTTAATTCTACATTTAGCTCTTACAGATTGTTAAATTTTAAAAGGATATTTGGCATGTCAAAGCAGATATCTTTACACATATAAAAATGTTAATCATCTTTAAGTTGGCTTCTATCTCTTTAAGAAAAGAGAGAACTCTCAGTTCACTGGGTTCCAATCTCCAGGGAAACCTGGAGGCCAGTTCCGTTGAAGTTCAGTTTTGGAAACTGGATGTTTCAATAACTAATCTCTGAGAGTAGTTTGTAAACTTGAAGCTTTGAAACTTGGCAAATTGATTACATTGAAGAAGGATCAAGAATGAAAGGTTGTGGAGGTTTGTTTTCATTGTACATTGTTTTTTTACTTTGTGTTGACACTTTTCAGTTAACACAGCAACACTAATTACTGTATTTCAATGATGATTTTCTGAAATGGATAAAATTTAAGTTCAGAAACAACATGCCTTCAACTCTCAAATTTGACAACTCCATTCAAATTTGACAACAGTCAGATGCCATCTGTCATTTCTTCCCTCTTCTTTCATTAAGCTGTGCAAGAGTGCTGGGCATTTCTAGTTACTGAGGAATTTCATGCCTCACCAAGATGCCTGTAAAAGTCACAGTAGCATACGTTTGATTTGTATAGTAATCCGTTACTAACAAAGTTGGGTCCTAGTGGAAAAATAAAGGATATTCTGTTCTCATTTCTGATACCTCTAAGAAATTCTTGTACTTTGATTTCAAAAGTGAGTGGCAAATGATTGATTTCTTAAAAGTCAAACCATACAGAAACTTGTAACACAAAAGATGAATGCTCTCAACCCAGTGCTGTAAATTTCTACCCTATAATTTCAATCCCAAACTAAGGGTATGTTTTGTTTTTCCCCATCATATATAAACATAAGTTGTTTTACAAAAAAGAATTGTATTGTAACAGATCCCTCTTTTAAAAAATGATCTGTACTTTCTATCAGTTTGTGCAGAATCTACCTCATTTTAAAAGCCTGTTTAGCAGTTTTAGGGTGTATGGTAATTTTGTCTTTTTTGTAAAAATTAAAGATTGATCACAAAAAGGAAAAAACACCTTAGTTCAAATTTTCCCTTTCACTGCTGTCCTTCTCAGTTCTACATAAACCTTGTAGAGTTATTATTATTTCAAATTAAATGTTCCTTATTTTGAAAGTTCCAGTGAACTAAATGATGAGAAACTAAATGCAAACAGTATGAATTTGAATAAATGTTTAGGTTTATATATTCAGACTATCTGAAAAAATACAGTGTTTTAAAATGTTTATAAAGGTCTGGCATGTCCATGGTGGTGGTATTTCTTTATGTTTTATATTTTTTAAATATTATGGTTTTTAATTCATAACAGCCAGTTTTGAGTCTTTGCTCATCCAGAAATGAGGTGTCTTTCCACTTAGGAGAATTATCTTTTACATCCTGTTGTACATTTTGTAGTTTGTTACACACAGGTCTTTTTTGGTTGATTCTTTTAGATTTTTTTGATAGTATATATTTTGTGCAATTGATCATTCACAATGGCTTTATATTTCATGTTGGGACAAATTCCACAGTCCAGGCTTCCATAGGAGAAATGTTAGACATTTATGTGGCGTGCCCTGTGATTTGTAATACTGTCTTTCTAACCAGTTGAAACTGACTGCCACGTGCTCTTCAGGCCTGCCAGGGTAGATACACTGTTGATCTTGCTACTGGCCATTATGATGTCATAATCATGGCTAAAGCAGCAGACACTCTGTAGTATATGGAACTCCACCCAGTTTGTACTGATAGGAGACCTAAACAGATGTTAGTTAGATGTGTTTTTCTTTGGTGACTAATACTTAGGGATTTTAGAATAATTTAAACAAGACAAACAGAATAATTAAGTTCATTGAGTAATAGAAACCTATTATTTGAGAGAGATTATTTTTTTTCCAAAAGAAGAATGTCTAGTACTAGAAATTAGGGAGCTGAAATACCCAGCTCCCCAAACTCTAATCCTTCATATTGGGGAAGATTCTACAGAGTTATTTATTTGCCTTTTGTTTTTTGAAATTTTTTAAAACTTCCTCTACTAGCAGCCGAATGAATGGAAATTAAGGTAACTGGACAATATTTTAACGTATTCAATTATGATTTTTTTGAAGCACTGTTGATACACAGCCTTACATTAGTTTCAACTGTGTTACCCACATTATTAAATCCTCACCAGCACTACTGCAGTTACAGGCAACAGAGGAAGATGCTACAGAATCATCGCCTATATTCTCCATGTTGTACTACCATCCCCGTGACCAACTTATATTTTGATTGCCAATTTTTATAGGGTTATTTGCTTTCATAGTTTTTGTGCCAAAGAAAAGTAGTCCTTTATTTCTGTACTTTAAGGTTCTGTAGGAACAGTTTATTTTTATGCCCTTCTTTGACTCTAAGGTAATTTCATTGATTTCTAGGCATAAGAGAAGGTCTTAAATATTATACACCTAACGTATGTAACTGCTCGAGAAAAGGAAAATTCATTTATTGTTAATTATTAGTAGCCATTGTGATATGTACTCTGCTCTCTACTCTCATTTAATTCTTAAAGCAGTTTTATGAGGTAGATACTACTGCAATCCCAATTTCATAGATGAGAAATAGTCTTTAGGAGTTTAAGTATTAAGTAACTTGCCCAGGGTTACACTACTAGCCAAAGGTAGACTTTAAGACTGAGCCTAGATCTTTTTAGTACAAATGAATGACACTTACTTTTGCTTGGCGATTTACTCCTTTTTGTCAGTAATCTACTTACATGTGGAAAATTACCTTTCCTGTTTCTCACTCAGTATCCTTGAATGTTTCATTTTCCATAATGTTTTCCCATAGGTGTTAGATTTGCTCTAGCTGTTTTGATTGTCATTGTAATATAATTTTCTCTATCTTCCTGGAGTATTTTGAAAATATTTTAAAAGATTTCTTAGTCTTGAAATCTTCCTCTTGGTGTTTGGTCCTATAAGCCCCTATAACTGAAAATTGGGCTACGGTAGATGTTCATGAAGTCTTAGATATTATTATTAGATAATTTTAATGTTACTGGTACTCTCTTTCCTATCTTAGTGATTGACATCACAGTATTCTTAGTCACCCAAGCCAGAAATACAGCAGTCATTTTTTACTTTTATCCATTCATTGATTTTACTGATTAATGCAGTGTAAAAAGGTACTCATTGAGTGCCTACTGTATGCCAGTCACCAGTTTTAGTTGCTGGAGGTCAGGCAGTGAATATTCCAGAGAAGGTTACTGCTTTTTTGGAACTTGAGTTCTATTAAAGGGATTTGTACAGTATACAAGAAATAGGCTAATGAAATAATTTCACTTACTGGCCAGTCAAGTACTTTACAAAAATATATGAATTGAGAGATGGTGAAAAGGTGGTCCTTTAAATGGAGTGTGTGTTAGTCCAGGTCCTCTGAGAAACATGACACAATAGTATTAAATGTGCCAACGTGTTTTTTGTTTCTTTTTTGGTAAAATACACATAACTTAAAACACACTGTTTTAACCGTGTTTCAGCGTAGAGTTTGGCGTTGAGTCCATTCCCATTGTTGTGTAGCCATCACCCCCACCCGTGCTGGGAGCTGTTATCTTCCCTGGGGAAACCCTGCACCCACTCAGCACTGACTGGGATGCTCCCCCTCCCCCTAGAGACTGGCACCCGCCATTCCATTGTCTTTGTGAATTTGATGACTCTAGGCGTGTCATATAAGTGGGATCATAGTTTTTTTCCTTTTGTGACTGACTTATTTCACTTGCTTAATTTCATCAAGGTTTATTCATGTAGCATGTATCACAATTTCCTTTTTTTTCAAAATTTTATTTTTTAAGAGCAGTTTTAGGTTTGCAATAAAATTGAGAGGTAGGCATATGAGAGATTTCTCATGTATCTCCTCCCCCCACCCATGCATAGACTTCCCCATTATCAGCATCAATCACTGGTGGGACATCTTTACCAAGGATGAACCTAAATTGACTCATCATAACCACTCAGAGGTCCATAGTTTACCTTAGCGCTCACCCTTGGTATCATACATTGTATGGGTTTGGACAAATATGTAATGGCATGTATATCGTCATTATAATAATCAAACTGTTTTCAGAGTGCTCTCTAAAAACCCTCTGTGCAATCCCTATTTATTGCCCCCTCCACTCTGCAGCCGCTGGTCTGTTTTTGTTGCCACAGTTTTGCCTCTCCAGAATTTCGCAGAGCTGGAAGCATACGGTATGTAGCCTTTGAGACGGGCTCGTTTCCTGAGCAAGTGCACTTACGGTTCTCCCACATCTCCTCATGGCTCGGTGGCTCTTGTCTTTTGGGCGTGGATTAATATTCCATTGACTGGGTGCAGCACAGACATCCTGAGGCACATCTTGGTGTTCCCAAGTTCTGCTAATTATGAGTAAATCTGCTGTAAACATCAGTATGCAGGTTTTTGTGTGGATTCGTTCCTTTTTAAGGCTGAATAATACTCCGTTGTGTGTATGCCACATTTTGTTTATCCACTCATCCACCAATGGACACTTGGGTTGCTTCCGCCTTCTGGCTCTTGTGCATAATGCTGCTGTGTGCATGTACACATATATCTGTGTGCAGGGATCTGTTTGAGTCCCTGCTTTCTTGTAGGTATATAACCAGAAAAGGAATAGCTGTATTGTATGGTAATTGTATGCTAATTTTCTGAGGAATTGCCATAGCCTTACATTACTTACCCACCAGCAGTGCATCAGGGTTTCAGTTTCTCCACATCCTTACCAACATTTGTTATTTTGTTTCTTTGATAGTGGCCATCCTTATGATTAGGAAGTGACATTTCATTGTATTTTTTACTTACATTTCCCTAATGAAGTCACTGAGCATCTTTTTATGTGGTTATTGGCCATTTATGTATCCTCTTTATGGAAAAGACTATTCAAGCCTTTGTTTGTAATTGGGTTTAATGCAGTTTTTAGTGTTCTGTGATGTTTATCCTGGAAGTCCATTAAGTATTTCATCTCCTCTGTGCTCTGATAACATATCTATGCTTGTTTCTTTTAGAATTTTTAGTGAATTATCTGTAATTATTTATTTCATCTTGAGTTCCTTAGTCAAAAAGAATTCAAATGAATCTTCTGATAGTAGTTAGGAATCTGTCTTCTCAATTTTATTGTCTATACAGGGTGGTTTGCCTTGATTATTGGTCTGTTTTCATGTTTATTTTATACTTAGCCTCCTAAAAAAAACTGAGTTTAAGTGTTGCCACTTTCACAATAGCTTATTCTGAGTATAACTTCCTCCTTTCTATCAGGTATCAGCCGGCAAGTTAATTATTATTAGCTAATAAGTTTTTCAAGTTTCCCTCCTTCCTTTTCACAACCGAGTATATTATTAAATAGTGTGTTTCTGCTACCAGTAAAAGCAGAATTCTCTCTTTAAGAAAATGTAGTTTATTTTGTGCACTTTGCTAATGTAGTTAGGAGCTCGGAATAATGCCTACAGGGGAGAACACCAATCTTGGGAATGAGATGTTGACTACCCAGACTGTGTAACTAAGCATACTGTCCATATTACTTAGCTGTGAGTAGTAGTAGTAGTTACAAAGCATTTAGATGGTAGGAGAGAGTATCCTCTCAGGCACTTAATTTAATATTCTTAAACTGACACATAATAAATAAATAACATTAAAAGAAAGGTAAAAATTTAAAATATACCCTAAGTAATGTCCCTCTGGTACAAATATTAAATTTTTTCCATTTATATGAAAAAAGATCAACAGTAGACATTTTTCTAGTTCATTTTCTGATCATTTCTAAAACTTTTATAGAAAAGTGAAATCTTGTTCCTTTAGAGTTATGTAGAATTCGTAATTCTTTATTTAAACTTAGGGATATTTATCATTGGTTCTAAAGGTTCATACTAATAAGAATGACTATTTCTAAACTGTATCACAGTTCAGGAGTTCCTCAAAATTATATCCATTATCTAAGTGGATTTTTACCCCCCTTATGCCCACATAAACTTAATTTATAATGTAAATTGCCAAATCCTAACCCTTATTTTTAGTTTTTGAAAGCTGGCATGTTAGCTATTGTGCCTTTTCTGTGCAAGGTTTACTATTAGTGGCGTATCCTAGAGCCATACCAGGAGTACTTGGTGTGCTAGCACCACAGCATAAAATAAAGTGATTGGCTCAAACCAGTACAAAGAGGGGCTCCATTGTGGTTTCAGTTTGGAAACAATGTATAATAGCAAACCAGTCTTAATGTGGCCAAGAGAACAGACATATCTAGTACCTATTTGCCTTCGTTGTAAATCAGATCAGCCAATAATTTTTAAAGAAACAAAAGACCAGATTATGAGGTCATTAAATAGCAAATAGTTCAGAACATTCTTTATTAATCCTTTGTGTTCCTTTTGCTGCTTTCTTAGTGTAAAAATGTAGTACTGGTATTTATTTCTTTTCATGAACTTCTCTTTTCTCAGTTCACAATAGAGCATGAATTTGTAATCTCTTGTTGGGAATATCTCACGTTATATGGGATGTTATTTTGCATTTAATGACTGCAAGATATAATTCAGAGAACAGTTAGTGGTATACAGACACACACCACACCATACACCACCTTTCCCTTACTCCCTCCCAACTCCAGCTGGACAGACAAAATTCACCAAAGCCCAGAGCAGAGTTAACCATGTAAGAGTTCATTGTTTTGGCTTAGGGGCATAAACTGATGGAAAACAGATTCAGCTTAGTAAATTATGCTGTGATCACTTGTTTGTAAAATCACTTTCAAATACATGTCGTCAGAATTTATTTGTCCTGAAAATGCTACTGGAAATAAAGCTATTGTAGTAGTGAATTATTGCTACATATATTATAGCATAAAGAAAATAGTTACTTCCAGGCTGTTGATGATGGTCATTTCCTTATATGCTATTTGTAACTTTGTTCAAGTTATTTATTAAAAAATTTGGAATGCAAGTGAAAGAAAATGTTACAATTATATACTGAATTACAGAACTATAACTGACTTTGAATCCACTATAATCTGTTTTAAAAGTAAACAACTTATTTTCCTTGTTTTTTGTTACAAACCACTTGTAATATTTAACCTCTCAACTGATGCTAGCAAGGTGTTATGAATGCCAGGAGGTAATTAGAGATGAGAAAAAAATTGTAATTTTTTGTTTTTAATCCAAGTCCACAGACTCCTGAATCTAGTTCTCAGGTTACCTTTATTTAATACAGTTCACAAAATTAGCCCAAACAGGTCAGACCTAGAAGCTTCGAGAAAAACAATATACAGAGATTTAGAATGGAGATACTCTATAGCAGGACTGAGATCACAGACCTTTCCCAGAGAGAATCAGCAAAGACAAGAGAGGACATGTATGGGAAGGCAGACCAAGGAGAATTACAGGGAAGTTAGCTGCCTTCCATCAGACCTATCAACCAGAGCCCAAAGTACCTCCACCTAGGTTCTTTTATGTGACCCCATCAATTCCTTTCATTTTTTTAGCCAGTTTTGGTTGGATTTTTCTATTATTTGTAAGTAACCAGAAGATTCCGGATTGGTACCATGGGCCAGAAGAGATTATGTAGGGACTATGAGCCAAATAGGAGCAGGTTAACTCTGGTGTTGGTCATTCTAGACATAAGACCAGAACAGTGGTGCTCCAGAATCCTAAGAGTTCTGAGGGGAGGACTCAGGAGGCACATGGAGGGTGGGAAGGATAGGAATTTGGGTGCTCCACTCTTCCTATGATTATTTTTTAAGCAAAAAATTTTATTACATTTTTACCTGGTTTCTGCATAATACATAGCTTGAGGAAAGGATGCTGATTTTTAGATGAGTTTAAAACAGTGTGCTAGGCCTTCTGGGGGCACTTTTGCACTTTTTCTGGTATGGAGGAACATCCGCTCTAAATGACTCTGGGCGTGGGGCAGAGAGCATAATCAGAGCTCCTGTATTCCATGCCCAGCAGATTATCATCTTCTCTAGCAGCCATGAGGGCAGCTACTGCTCCATTTAATAGGTGAGAAAGGTTAGATGACTTTCCCAAGGTCACATTGCTCAGGATTAGACAGGCTCACGGTTCAGACTCAGGCCCATCTGACTCCATGCTTGTTTCCCACTGCTCAGCACTAATTCACTAGTTCAGATATAGTGTATATAATAAATAACTTATTTATCTTACTGCCCTTGCAAAGATGGTCTAATTTAGTGGCCTGTGATTTTTTTTTTAATTAATTCTCTAGCATTTTCTGAAAGCTCTAAATTATTACTGATCAAGGGGATTTGGGAAATCAGAAATCAGGTTATCATGACACCTTTAATTGTACACATATTAGAATTTTATTTCTTACATTCTGTTGGGTCTGAGTTTAGAGACCAGAGGAAGGGGAGAGATAGAGGTTAGTGAGGCAGCCAGACAGGCTCTGGTTTGGTGTTTATGTCTTCAGAAGATAAGATTTTTAACAGATAAGTCAGTCTGCATTATGTGGGAATGATTTGTGCTATAGGGGTTCCTGGAGTTCAGGAGAATTTTGCTTTATTGTATATGATAGAAAGACTCATTTGATATTAAAAAAATTTTTTTAATGCAATTAAAAACAAATCATCTGTATGGCCCAGAAGAAGATGATCTACTGCCATACTTGAACATCATGGTCAATATGAGCCTCCTAAAGAATTTAGGCTTTCAGGAAAATCTCAATAAAGACTCTTCCCTGAAATTATATGATATATATGTTAAGAATGTGGCACTATCACATTCTTATTTACAGAGATTTGAATTTACTAAACATGTCTTAATTCTTTATTTACTTATTTATGCAAACCTATTTTTCACACAGTAATATTTGATCATTTGATTGTTCTTTGCATTTTTGGTTTCAGGATGACTCCAGAACGGCATCTAGTGCTGTAACAGAAACAGACCCTGTGGCACTGCCAAGGTTAACTTCCTGCTGCCCCGAGCACTTGCTCTGTGGAGGGTCAGCACAGAACCACCGTGCCTCAGGACACCCACCCACGAGCTGCTTTCCGCAGCATGGCCGCCATCTCCAACATGGTCATCACCACCACCGTGATACTCCCCTCCCACCTCTTCCAGGCTCTCCCTCCCCTAGTGATCTTTTCCCTGTGGAAAGCCCTCGGCAAGCACAGCCACCTTGGGGCACAAACAGTAGTACCAGCTACCAAGACCAGGTATGTGGAATTTCATGAGCTTTTCTTAATTTTTTAAAATCGTGGTTCCTTTAGGAGAAAAGAAAAACCAACCCAGTGATCAATTGTGCATAATAAATAAGTTATTTTTCTTACTGCTCTTGCAAAGATGGCCTCATTTAGTGCCCTGTGATTTTTTTTTTAATTAAGTCCCTAGGATTTTCTGAAAGTTCTAAATTATTACTGATTGAGGGTCCAGGGATTTGGAAAATCAAAAAATTTAGCTATTTTTAATATTGGAACTTTAATACTGCTTTTTTTGTGTTTTTAGTTTAATACAGGTGAATTGATCCCTGAGATTTTATTTCAGTATATTTCCCTCTTAGCATGACCTTCGCTGTATCCCACAGATTTTGCGGTGTTCAATTATTCTTGTCATTTGTCTCCATATACTGTTTGGTCTCTGTTTTTATTTGGTCATTGATCCATTGATTATTTAGGAGCATGTTATTAAGCCTCGATGTGTTGTGGGCTTTTTCTTTTTTGTTTTCAGTAATTTATTTCTAGTTTCATACCATTGTGATCTGAGAAACGGGTTGGTACAATTTCAATCTTTTTGAATTTACTGAGGTTCTTTTTGTGGCCTAGTATCTGATCTATTCTTTAAAATGTTCCATGTGCACTTGAGAAGAATGTGTATCCTGTTGCTTTTGGATGGAGTGTTCTATAGATGTCCATTAGGTCCATCTGTTCTAATACGTTATTCAGTGCCTCTGTCTCTTTATTTATTCTCTGTTTGGTTGATCTGTCCTTTGGAGTAAGTGGTGTGTTGAAGTCTCCCAAAACGAATGCATTGCATTCTATTTCCCCCTTTAATTCTGTCAATATTTGTTTCACATATTTAGGTGATCCTGTTTTGGGTGCATAGATATTTATAATAGTTATATCCTCTTGTTGGTCTGACCCCTTTATCATTATGTAATGTCCTTCTTTATCTCGTTACTTTCTTTGCTTTGAAGTCTATTTCGTTGGATACAAGTACTGCAACTCCTGCTTTTTTTCTCCCTATTAGGTATACGAAATATCTTTTTCCATTCCTTTACTTTCTGAGAAACATGACACAACAGTATTAAATGTGCCAAGGTGTTTTTTGTTTGTTTCTTGGTAAAATACACATAATTTAAAATACACTATTTTAACCATGTTTAAGTGTAGAGTTTGGCGTTAAGTACAATCACATTGTTGTGCAGCCATCACCAGCACCCATGCTGGGAGCGAGCTTTTATCTTCCCCGGTGAAACTCTGCACCCATTTAGCACTGACTGGCATTCACCCCCGTAGAGACTGGCACCCACCATTCCATTTTCTTTATCAAGTTGATGACTCTAGGCGTGTCATATATGTGGAATCATACAGTTTTTTTCCTTTTGTGACTGACGTATTTCACTTGCTTAATTTCATCAAGGTTTATTCATGTAGCATGTATCACAATTTCCTTTTTTTTTTCAAAATTTTATTTTTTAAGAGCAGTTTTAGGTTTGCAATAAAATTGAGAGGTAGGCATATGAGAGATTTCTCATATATCTCCTCCCCCCACCCATGCATAGACTTCCCCATTATCAGCATCAATCACTGGTGGGACATTTTTACCAAGGATGAACCTAAATTGACTCATCATAACCACTCAGGTCCATAGTTTACCTTAGGGTTCACTCTTGGTATCGTGCATTGTATGGGTTTGGACAAATATGTAATGGCATGTATATCATCATTATAATAATCAAACTGTTTTCAGAGTGCTCTCTAAAAACCCTCTGTGCAATCCCTATTTATTGCCCCCTCCACTCTGCAGCCGCTGGTCTGTTTTTGTTGCCATGTTTTTGCCTCTCCAGAATTTCGCAGAGCTGGAATCATATGGTATGTAGCCTTTGAGACGGGCTCGTTTACTTAGCAAGTGCACTTACGGTTCTCCCACATCTCTTCATGGCTCGGTGGCTCTTGTCTTTTGGGCGTGGATTAATATTCCATTGACTGGGGGCAGCACAGACATCCTGAGGCACATCTTGGTGTTCCCATGTTTTGCTAATTATGAGTAAATCTGCTGTAAACATCAGTATGCAGGTTTTTGTGTGGATTCGTTCCTTTTTAAGGCTGAATAATACTCTGTTGTGTGTATGCCACATTTTGTTTATCCACTCATCCACCAATGGACACTTGGGTTGCTTCCGCCTTCTGGCTCTTGTGCATAATGCTGCTGTGTGCATGTACACATATATCTGTGTGCAGGGATCTGTTTGAGTCCCTGCTTTCTTGTAGGTATATAACCAGAAAAGGAATAGCTGTATCGTATGGTAATTGTATGCTAATTTTCTGAGGAATTGCCATAGCCTTACATTACTTACCCACCAGCAGTGCATCAGGGTTTCAGTTTCTCCACATCCTTACCAACATTTGTTATTTGGTTTCTTTGATAGTAGCCATCCTTATGAATAGGAAGTGACATTTCATTATATATTTTTTTAATAAGTTTATTTCGATATCATTAATCTACAATTAAATGAGTAATATTATGGTGATTACACTACGTCCTTCATCTGCTCCCCCCACCCCCAACCCCATTACATTCACTGTCCATCAGCGTAGTGGGATGCCATAGGGTCACTACTTGTCCTCTCTGGGTTGTACAGCACTCCCCGTGCCCCCCCAACATTACATCTGCTAATCGTAATGTCCCTTCTTCCCCCTTGCCCCTCCCTTCTCACCCATCCTCCCCAGTCCCTTTCCCTTTGGTAACTATTAGTCCGTTCTTGGGTTCTGTGAGTCTGCTGCTGTTTTGTTCCTTCAGTTTTTTTCTTAGTTCTTATACTCCACATATGAGTGAAATCATTTGATACTTGTCTTTTTCAGCTTGGCTTATTTCACTGAGCATAATACCCTCTAGCTCCATCCATGTTGTTGCAAATGGTAGGATTTGTTTTCTTCTTATGGCTGAATAATATTCCATTGTGTATATGTACCACATCTTCTTTATCCATTCATCTACTGACGGACACTTACTTAGGTTGCTTGCATTTCTTGGCTATTGTAAATAGTGCTGCGATAAACGTAGGGGTGCATCTGTCTTTTTCAAACTGGGCTGCTGCATTCTTAGGGTAAATTCCTAGGAGTGGAATTCCTGGGTCAAATGGTATTTCTATTTTCAGTTTTTTGAGGAACCTCCATACTGCTTTCCACAATGGTTGAACTAATTTGCAGTCCCACCAGCAGTGTAGGAGGGTTCCCCTTTTTCCACATCCTAACCAACATTTGTTGTTGTTGTTTGTGTTTTGGATGTTGGCCATCCTCACAGGTGTGAGGTGGTATCTCATTGTGGTTTTTATCTGCATTTCTCTGATGATTAGTGATGTGGAGCATCTTTTCATGTGTCTGTTGGCCATCTGAATTTCTTCTTTGGAGAAGTGTCTGTTCAGCTTCTCTGCCCATTTCTTAATTGGATTATTTGCTTTATTGTTTGTTGAGGTGTGTGAGTTCTTTATATATTTTGGATGTCAACCTCTTATCAGATACGTCACTTATGAATATATTCTCCCATACTGTAGGAAGACTTCTTGTTCTACTGATGGTGTCCTTTGCTGTACAGAAGCTTTTCAGCTTGATATAGTCCCACTTGTTCATTTTTGCTTTTGTTTCCCTTGCCCGGGGAGATATGTTCATGTAGAAGTCGCTCATGTTTATGTCCAAGAGCTTTTTGCCTATATTTTTTTCTAAGAGTTTTATAGTTTCATGACTTACATTCAGGTCTTTGATCCACCTTGAGTTTACCTTTGTGTATGGGGTTAGACAGTAGTCCAGTTTCTTTCTCTTACATGTAGCTGTCCAGTTTTTCCAACACCAGCTGCTGAAGAGGCCGTCATCTCCCCAATGTATATCCAAGGCTCCCTTATCACCTATTAATTGACTGTATGTGTTTGGGTTGATGTTTGGATTTTCTATTCTATTCCACTGATCTGTGGGTCTGTTTTTGTGCCAATACCAAATTGTCTTGATTACTGTGGCTTTGTAGTAGAGCTTGAAGTTAGGGAGCCTAATTCCCCCTGTTTTATTCCTCCTTCTCAGGATTCCTTTGGCTATTCGGGGTCTTTGGTGGTGCCATATGAATTTTAGAATTATTTGTTCGAGTTCTTTGAAGAAAGCTGTTGGTAGTTTGATAGGGATTGCATTGAATCTGTAGATTGCTTTGGGTAGTATAGCCATTTTGACAATATTTATTCTTCCTAGCCAAGACCATGGGATGCATTTCCATTTGTTATTGTCCTCTTTAATTTCTCTTAGGAATGTCGTGTAGTTTTCAGGGTACAGGTCTTTCACTTCCTTTGTTAAGTTTATTCCTAGGTATTTTATTCTTTTTGATGCAATTGTGAATGTAATTGTTTTTCTGATTTCTCTTTCTGTTAGTTCATCGTTAGTGTATAGGAAAGCAACCGATTTCTGTGTGTTAATTTTGTATCCTGCAACATTGCTGAATTCAGATATTAGTTCTAGTAGTTTTGGAGTGGAGTCTTTAGGGTTTTTTATGTACAGTATCATGTCATCTGTAAATACTGACAATTTGACTTCTTCTTTACCAATCTGGATGCCTTGTATGTCTTTGTTTTGTCTGATTGCCATGGCTAGGACCTCCAGTACTATGTTGAATAACAGTGGAGAGAGTGGGCATCCCTGCCTTGTTCCCGATCTTCGATGAAAAGCTTTCAGCTTCTTGCCATTAAGTATGATGTTACCTGTGGGTTTGTCATATATGGCCTTTATGATGTTGAGGTACTTGGCCTCTATACCCATTTTGTTGAGAGTTTTAATCATGAATGGATTCTGAATTTTGTCAAATGCTTTTTCTGAATCTATGGAGATGATGATGTGGTTTTTGTTCTTCTTTTTATTGATGTGGTGGATGATGTTGATGGATTTTCGAATGTCGTACCATCGTTGCATCCCTGGGATGAATCCCACTTGATCATGGTGTATGAACCTCTTGATGTATTTTTGAATTTGGGTTGCTAATATTTTGTTGAGTATTTTTGCATCCACGTTCATCAGGGATATTGGTCTGTGGTTTTCTTTTTTGGTGAGGTCTTTGCCCGGTTTTGGTATTAGAGTGATGCTGGCTTCATAGAATGAGTTTGGAAGTATTCCCTCCTCTTCTATTTTTTGGAAAACTTTAAGGAGAGTGGGTGTTATTTCTTCTCTCTATGTCTGGTAGAACTCAGAGGTGAATCTATCTGGTCCGGGGGTTTTGTTCTTGGGCAGTTTTTTGATTACCGCTTCAATTTCACTGCTGGTGATTGGTCTGTTTAGTTTTTCTGTTTCTTGTTTGGTCAGTTTTGGAAGGTTGTATTTTTCTAAAAAGTTGTCCGTTTCTTCTAGGTTTTCCAGCTTGTTAGCATATAGATTCTCATAATATTTTCTTATAATTCTTTGTATTTCTGTGGGATCTCTTGTGATTTTTCCTTTCTCATTTCTGATTCTGCTTATGTGTGTAGATTCTCTTTTTCTCTTAATGAGTCTGGCTAAGGTTTTATCTATTTTGTTTATTTTTTCCAAGAACCAGCTCTTGGCTTCATTGATTTTTTTCTACTGTCTTATTCTTCTCAATTTTATTTATTTCTTCTCTTATCTTTATTATGTCCCTCCTTCTGGTGACTTTGGGCCTCATTTGTTCTTCTTTTTCCAATTTCAGTATTGTGTCTTTAGACTATTCATTTGGGAAGGTTCTTCCTTCTTTAAATAGGCCTGGATTGCAATATACTTTCCTCTTAAAACTGCCTTTGCTGTGTCCCACAGAAGTTGTGGCTTTGTGTTGTTGTTGTCATTAGTCTCCATATATTTTTTGATTTCTGTTTTGATTTGGTCATTAACCCTTTGATTAATTAGGAGAATATTGTTAAGTCTCCATGTATTTGTGAGCCTATTTGATTTCTTTCTAAAATTTATTTCTAGTTTTATACCTTGGTGATCTGAGAAGTTGGTTGGTAGGATTTCAATATTTTTGAATTTACTGAGGTTGTTTTTGTGGCCTAGTATGTGGTCTATTGTGGAAAATGTTCTGTGTGCACTTGAGAAGAATGTGTATCCTGTTGCTTTTGGGTGCAGAGTTCTGTAGATGTCTTTTAGGTCCATCTGGTCCAGTGTGTTGTTCAGTGCCTCTGTGTCTTTACTTATTTTCTGTCTGGTTGATCTGTCCTCTGGAGTGAGTGGTGTGTTGAAGTCTCCTAAAATGAATGCATTGCTATTTCGTCCTTTAATTCTGTTAGTATTTGTTTCACATAAGCTGGCGCTCCTGTTTGGGTGCATATATATTTATAATGGTTATATCTTCTTGTTGGACTGACCCCTTTATCATTATGTAATGTCCTTCTTTATCTCTTGCTACTTTCTTCGTTCTGAAGTCTGTTTTTTCTGATACAAGTACTGCAACACCTGCTTTTTTCTCTTTGTTGTTTCCATGAAATATTTTTTTCCATCCCTTCACTTTTAGTCTGTGTATATCTTTGGGTTTGAGGTGAGTCTCTTGTAAACAGCATATAGACGGGTCTTGCTTTTTTATCCATTCTGTTACTCTGTGTCTTTTGATTGGTGCATTCAGTCCATTTACATTTTGGGTGATTATCGAAAGATATGTACTTATTGCCATTGCTGGCTTTAGATTCGTGGTTACCAAAGGTTCAAGGGTTGCTTCTTTACTATCTAACAATCTAACTTAACTTTCTTGTTAAGTTATTGTAAACACCATCTGATGTTTCTTTATTTCTCTCCCTTCTTATTCTTCCTCCTCCATTCTTCATATACTAGGTGTTTTATTCTTTGCCTTTAGTTAGTATTTGGATGGTCTGCTCTCTTTGCTATGATTTTATTTTCCCTGGTGACATCTTTTTAGTCTTAAGGGTGCTTCCCTCTAGAGCAGTCCGTTTAAGATATCCTGTAGTGGTGGTTTATGAAAGGCAAACTCTCTCAACTTTCGCTGGTCTGGGAAATTGTTTAATCCCTCCGTCATATTTAAATGATAATCATGCTGGATACAGTATTCTTGGTTCAAGGCCCTTCTGTTTCATTACGTTAAATATATCATGCCATTCTCTTCTGGCCTGTAAGGTTTCTGTTGAGAAGTCTCATGATACTCTGATGGGTTTTCCTTTGTAGGTGATCTTTTTTCTCTCTCTAGCTGCCTTTAATACACTGTTTTCATCTTTGATCTTTGCCATTTTAATTATTATGTGTCTTGGTGTTGTCTTCCTTGAGTCCCTTGTGTTGGCAGATCTGTGGGCTTCTGTGGACTGCAAGACTATTTCCTTCCCCAGCATGGGGATGTTTTCAGCAATTATTGCTTCAGAGACACTTTCTATCGCTTTTTCTCTCTCTTCTTCCTCTGGTACTCCTATAATGAGAATATTGTTCCGTTTGGATTGGTCACACAGTTCTCTTAATATTCTTTTATTCCTAGAGATCCTTTTATCTCTCTCTGCCTCAGCTTCTCTGTATTCCTGTTTTCTGATTTCTATTCCATTAACAGTCTCTTGCATCTCATCCAGTCTGCTGTTAAGCCCGTCGATCTCTTGTCTGATTTCTGCATTGTCTTTCCTCACTTTCCTCACTTCCTCCCTCAGCTCTTTCATATTTCTCTGTAGATCCATCAGTATGGTTATGACTTTTATTCTGAATTCTTTTTCAGGAAGATTGTGCATTTCCATCCCTTCAGGCTCTCTCTCTGGAGTTGTCTGGTTGATCTTAGTCTGGACTATATTCCTCTGTCTTTTCATGGCTATAGAAGTGGTCGCTGGTCAGTGCCACCTATGTCAGCTGGGTTCTTTAAGACGGCCTCGCGGGGTGCCTAGTTCTCTCAGGTGTAGCTGCAGGCTCTGTGCTGTCCTGTATCTTCTGGTCTCTTTTTTAGGAATAGTTGTACTTGTTGTATTTTCATAAATACATGTGGTTTTGGGAGGAGATTTCCGCCACCCTGCTCATGTCGCCATCTTCCCGGAAGTCAAATTAACCTTCTTATGCAACAACTCAACTTCTAGGAATCTCACCTATTGCAAATACATGAATCTGGCTTTGTTTGAAGTCTTCATGCAGAGTCCCTCATTTGATTTTTCTCAAGAATTCTTGCTGCTGTACCGGACCCGTGGCTTGACATGGTCCCTATGATTATTTTTTAAGTCAAAAATTTTATCTACATTTTTACCTGGTTTCTGCATAATACATAGTTTGAGGAAAGGCTGCTGATTTTTAGATGAGTTTAAAACAGTGTGCTAGGCCGTCTGGGAGCACTTTTGCATTTCTTCTGATATGGAGGAACATACATTCAAAATGACTCTAGGCGTCGGGCAGGGAACATAATCAGCACTCCTGTATTCCATACCCAGCAGATTATCATCTTCTCTAGCAGCCATGAGGGCAGCTACTGCTCCATTTAATAGGTGAGAAAGGTTAAATGACTTTCCTAAGGTCACATTGCTCAGGATTAGACAGGCTCACGATTCAGACTCAGGCCCATCTGACTCCATGCTTGTTTCCCACTGCTCAGCACTAATTCACTAGTTCAGATATAGTGTATATAATAAATAGCTTATTTATCTTACTGCCCTTGCAAAATGGTCTAATTTAGTGCCCTATGATTTTTTTTAAATTAATTCTCTAGCATTTTCTGAAAGCTCTAAATTATTACTGATCAAGGGGATTTGGGAAATCAGAAATCAGGTTATCATGACACCTTTAATTGTACACATATTAGAATTTTATTTCTTACATTCTGTTGGGTCTGAGTTTAGAGACCAGAGGAAGGGGAGAGATAGAGGTTAGTGAGGCAGCCAGACAGGCTCTGGTTTGGTGTTTATGTCTTCAGAAGATAAGATTTTTAACAGATAGTCAGTCTGCATTATGTGGGAATGATTTGTGCTATAGGGGTTCCTGGAGTTCAGGAGAATTTTGTTTTATTGTATATGATAGACTCATTTGATATCAAAAAAAATTTTTTAATGCAATTAAAAACAAATCATCTGTTATGGCCCAGAAGAAGATGATCTACTGCCATACTTGAACATCATGGTCAATATGAGCCTCCTAAAGAATTTAGGCTTTCAGGAAAATCTCAATAAAGGCTCTTCCCTGAAATTATATGATATATATGTTAAGAATGTGGCACTATCACATTCTTATTTACAGAGATTTGAATTTGCTAAACATGTCTTAATTCTTTATTTACTTATTTATGCAAACCTATTTTTCACACAGTAATATTTGATCATTTGATTGTTCTTTGCATTTTTGGTTTCAGGATGACTCCAGAACGGCATCTAGTGCTGTAACAGAAACAGGCCCTTTGGCACTGCCAAGGTTAACTTCCTGCTGCCCCGAGCACTTGCTCTGTGGAGGGTCAGCACAGAACCACCGTGCCTCAGGACACCCACCCACGAGCTGCTTTCCGCAGCATGGCCGCCATCTCCAACATGGTCATCACCACCACCGTGATACTCCCCTCCCACCTCTTCCAGGCTCTCCCTCCCCTAGTGATCTTTTCCCTGTGGAAAGCCCTCGGCAAGCACAGCCACCTTGGGGCACAAACAGTAGTACCAGCTACCAAGACCAGGTATGTGGAATTTCATGAGCTTTTCTTAATTTTTTAAAATCGTGGTTCCTTTAGGAGGAAAGAAAAACCAACCCAGTGATGAATTGTGCATAATAAATAAGTTATTTTTCTTACTGCTCTTGCAAAGATGGCCTCATTTAGTGCCCTGTGATTTTTTTTTTAATTAAGTCCCTAGGATTTTCTGAAAGTTCTAAATTATTACTGATTGAGGGTCCAGGGATTTGGAAAATCAAAAAATTTAGCTATTTTTAATATTGGAACTTTAATACTGCTTTTTTTTTGTTTTTAGTTTAATACAGGTGAATTGATCCCTGAGATTTTATTTCAGTATATTTCCCTCTTAGCATGACCTTCGCTGTATCCCACAGATTTTGCGGTGTTCAATTATTCTTGTCATTTGTCTCCATATACTGTTTGGTCTCTGTTTTTATTTGGTCATTGATCCATTGATTATTTAGGAGCATGTTGTTAAGCCTCGATGTGTTGTGGGCTTTTTCTTTTTTGTTTTCAGTAATTTATTTCTAGTTTCATACCATTGTGATCTGAGAAACGGGTTGGTACAATTTCAATCTTTTTGAATTTACTGAGGTTCTTTTTGTGGCCTAGTATCTGATCTATTCTTTAAAATGTTCCATGTGCACTTGAGAAGAATGTGTATCCTGTTGCTTTTGGATGGAGTGTTCTATAGATGTCCATTAGGTCCATCTGTTCTAATACGTTATTCAGTGCCTCTGTCTCTTTATTTATTCTCTGTTTGGTTGATCTGTCCTTTGGAGTAAGTGGTGTGTTGAAGTCTCCCAAAACGAATGCATTGCATTCTATTTCCCCCTTTAATTCTGTCAATATTTGTTTCACATATGTAGTTGATCCTCTGTTGGGTGCATAGATATTTGTAATAGTTATATCCTCTTGTTGGTCTGACCCCTTTATCATTATGTAATGTCCTTCTTTATCTCTTGTTACTTTCTTTGTTTTGAAGTCTATTTCGTTGGATACAAGTACTGCAACTCCTGCTTTTTTTCTCCCTATTAGGTATATGAAATATCTTTTTCCATCCCTTTCCTTCCAGTCTGTGTATGTCTTTGGGTTTGAAGAGAGTCTCCTGTAGGCAGGATATAGATGGGTCTTGGTTTTTTATCCATTCAGGGACTCTACATCTTTTGATTGGTGAATTCAGACCATTTACATTTTGGGTGATTATCGATAGGTATGTATTTATTGTCATTGCAGGCCTTAGATTCATGGTTACCAAAGGTTCAAGGGTGATTCCCTTACTATCTAACAGTCTAATTTAACTCACTTCATATGTTATTACTAACACAAACTAAAGATTGTTTTTTATTTTCTCCTTTTTCTTCCTCCTCCATTCTTTGTATGTTATGAATCATTCTGAACTCTTTGTCTTCCCTAGGGTGACATCTTTTTAGCCTTAGGAATACTTCAATCTATAGGAGTCCCTCTAAAATGCACTGTAGAGGTGGTTTGTGGGAGATACATTCTCTCAGCTTTTGCTTATCTGAAAATTGTTTCATCCCTCCTTCAAATTTAAATGATAACCTTCCGGATAGAGTATTCTTGGTTCAAGGCTCTTCTGCTTCAATGCATTAAATATATCATGCCACTCGTTTCTGGCCTGTTTCTGTTGAGAGGTCTGATGATAGCCTGATGGGTTTTCCTTTATATGTGATTTTTTTCTCTCTCTAGCTGCTTTTAAGTCTGTCTTTATGCTTTATCTTTGCCATTTTAATTATTATGTGTCTTGATGTTATCTTCTTTGGGTCTCTTGTGTTGGGCGATCTGTGCCCCTCCATGGCTTGATATACTATGTCCTTCCCCAGATTGGGCAAGTTTTCACCAACTGTCTCCTCAATGACACTTTCTATCCCTTTTTCTCTTTCTTCTTCTTCTGGTAACCCTATTGATCGAATTTTGTTTCATTTGGATTGGTCACATAATTCTCTCAATATTCTTTCATTCTTAGAGATTCTTTTTTCTCTGTGTGCCTCAGCTTCTTTGTATTCCTCTTCTCTAATTTCTATTCCATTTACTGTCTCTTCTACTACATCTAATCTGCTTTTAAATCCATCAGTTGCATGTTTCATTTCAGATATGGAATTTCTTGATGATTGAATCTCCATCTTAAATTCATTCCTGAGTTCTTAAATATTTTTCTGCACCTCCATAAGCATGTTTATGATTTTTATTTTGAACTCTCTTTCAGGAAGATTGGTGAGTTCAGTTTCATTTGGCCCTTTTTCTGGGGTTTGTGAGATTTTGGTCTGAACCATATTCTTTTGATGATTCATATTTCTATATGGTACCCTCTATTGCCCAGAAGCTCCAGTCTCTGGAGCTGCTCAGCCCCTAGAGTGAGGCTGGGGGTTGTAGCGGAGCAGAGCTGGTTACTGGGTTGAGGAAAGAGCTGTTTCCTGAATCCCCTCTGAAGTGCCTGTCTCCTGTATGAGAGCCAGTGGGCCAAGCCCACAGGTGTAAGCCTCTGTCTCTGCATCTCTAGCTGTTGTAGGCGGGGGCCCCCCTCTGACTGGCCTGATGCCAGCACAGTGACTGCAGGTTTGCCGGCAGGTGCCTTCAGGCCAGTAGGAAGGCTCAGCAGGCTGCGTGTCACTGTGGGCACCCTAAGAGCTGAGTACACAGCCAGGGGGATGGATCCCCTGAAGCTCCTCCAAGTTCCCAATCTGCTGGGCATAGTCCACCCAGACAACCTTGTCGCCCTATCCCTTCTCTTGCGCAGCAAGCTCCGTGTAAACCCTGCCCCTTCAGCAGCCCTCTAGCTGCTAGGAAGACTGTCAGATAGCCCTCCTTCCCTTACTCTCAGAGCGGCCAGGTGTGGCTCTCATCCCCCACAAATGGCCAGAATCTGTTTCTCAAGCACTCCACCCATCCCCGCTCCCCATCCTCCAGGGCACCACACAGTGTAGGTTTCTGCTTCCAAAGCAGACCTCCAGGGCTAGGTGTTCAGTAGTTCTAGGCTACTACCCCCTCCCGTTTCGTTTGTCTTCCTCTCATCAGTGAGCTTGGGTGGGGGAAGGGTTCAGGTCCCGCTGGATCAAGGCTTTGGTACGTTACCCTGTTTCATGAGGTCTGCTCCGTTTGTGAAGTCTGAATGCAGTCTGGGGTAGCCTTCTTTCCTGTTGCTATTTTAGGGTTAGTTGTATTAACTATATTTTCTCACTATCTGTGGTTTTGGGAGGAGTTTTCTGTCTCACCTCTCATGCCATCTTGAATCTTCCTGAGATTTTATTTCAAATAAAGTATTGAATCTTCAGTGTTAACCTGATTAATGAGAAATTGGGAAATTCCCATTTCCCCCACACACACCCCTTGTTCTAGAGCCTCCCTATACTACACTCACCTAGAAATAAGTAGTCTTCTCAGATGCAAACCTGTGACATGGTTTCTTAGGAGCAAATAATGTTTTTGGTTTATAGGGAATTGAAATGCCAGCGAAAAGTTTTAATTAATTAGTGGATAAGTGAGTGCTTGAAAGGTCAGATAATATTGAATTACTATGGGGTAAATGAAGTCATATATTTTATGCTATTTTAACTTTGCTGTGTTGTCTGTCTGTGTATAATTATGATAAAATCTGGATGGTGTATACTTTAAAAAACGAAACGTAATTTCAAAGTAAAGTTGTAATTGACATACATGCTAGAAGAAAGTCAATAAGAAAATTCAGAGCAGCTCCTTTTCTCTTACTTCATGACTTTGCCTAATATAGTTTCTTTATCTCTTAAATTCTGATGGTTCTCTCTTCTGGATCTAACAAATTAAAAATAATTAAGAACGAAGGGTGTTCCCTTATTTAAAAAGTAGCTGCTTTATAAGACATTTAGGAGAGTTTTGTAGGAAATATGATTTAAAGGGATTTTTCGTTGATGTTTTGATTCTGGTAACAGTTCTACATACTAGCATCCACTGATCCTCTAGATCTGGTCTTCCTCTTGGGAATGAGGAAGCACCAAGAAAATTTTTTCAGTGGACTGAATTAAAGGCCTTACTTAAAGCAAAACTTTTTTACTGGAAATTTGGGCTGAAAGGAGGGTTTATAAGTAAAGTAGGAAAATGGTGAGGAATTGGACCTACCAACCCTCCCACATTCATTTAAGAGCTGCTGAAAGGTGATCCTTTTGTTCACAGAATATCATTGTTGAAATAATAAAATACACAGCTGGTTTGAGAGATCATTTGTGTATGCAGCATTTTCTATCTGAGTGAGTTTATTACAGGTAGAATCTCTGACGGTTCTACTCACTGTTAAATGAATGTAACCTATTCTCCTGTCTTTAAGTAGAGGTACACATTTGGATTGCACACAAAACTTGAGGAAAGTCATCAGTATTGATAATGGGTAAAAAGGCAAACACAGAGTGAGGTTTTGAAGGTAAGAACAGTTTGAGACACATACGTTGGGTAGCCCCTGAAATAAAAGGGGCCACATGCTCATGAGATAATTTCAGACAGTCTCCAGTGGAGACCTCTGCGAGCGCAGGCAGGAGGAAGCTGAGGAGTGGGAAAAGCAAACTGATCTGAGGATCTGTGACCCTATAGGTATCTTAAGGTTAAGAGCCAGGTTGTAGATAGGCAGAGAAAGATTGGGGAGGATTAGGCTTCATAACAGAAATCACACCAGCCGCTTGACTCTCAGTAGCCCTTACTTCTCCTTTGCAAGTAGTTTTCTCTTTTGAGAGAATAGTTCAGTTGGGTTTATGCATTGCTTATAATCTATGTAAAGTAGTATTTGTCACATCTGTACCTACTTTCTTATCCTCTTTTCCTTCTAGAATGCAATTGAATGAATTGTAGGGATTGAAAAGAAGAGGGTTCTCTTTGTGGTTTTTCCCCTTTTATTTTTATTATTTACTTTTTATTTAATCCCCCTTTACTTCTGGGACCTTCACGCGACTTTATTCACTCTCCGGGAGTGCTCTTAATCACTGGAAAAAATGATAGGAAATTTGCTCACCTTCACAATCTGTTGCTAACTCCAATTCATTTGCCAAATTTTAGCCTAAACAGGAAAATAGGGAAAGAATTATGGACCATAAACATGAATTCATAATCTCACAATCTTATTTTTAAACCATATTACCTGAATTAAGGACATACATTGTATTTGCCAACTCAAAAGAAAAAGGCCCAATGTTTACTTAATTGACTGTAGACAATTCTTCCATACTATAGAAGAAAAAAGAAGCGCTTTCTTTTTGCTTCCCTACAGCTTCTCCTGTACCGTCATCCCCCTTCCCTTTTGCATCCAGAGTTCCTCTTGTTTCTGTATCCCCTCATGAGTGCAGAGCTGGTTAGAAATACAAAGACCACTGTGGTTCCTCTGAGGACTGCTGGGTGACCTGGGCCTCTGAGAACTGCATCAGTCTAGCTGTCTTTATCTCCAGCCCCTCAACCTCCAGTATTGAACAATTCCTAAATATAGTTTCATATAGAACATGAAATCTTTATTTTCTTTGATCACATTTTAAAAATCAGCCGTACTGAATGCTGAACGCTTGTTTTTATATTACTTAAGAATACAAAGAAGCAATTCTGTTTCTCTAATCTGCTCCAAAGTAGAAGATATAAAGTGCATTTTATTGAAGACTTTTCAAGATATTTCTGGAGAAAAAGTTGACTGATGAGTAGAGATAGAATCTAGACTCTGGTTTATTTTCTAACTTAGCAAATGGGTATATTCCCTGAACTCATATTCCCAACAAAAGGAATCAGTGGTTTAATTTTTCTTTCTTAAAGTATAAAAGGTAATGAGATAAAACTAATTTGTGGTTACTCTTGAATAATCTTATGTCCTTTGTTATCTTTGAACTGTTAGAGTTTCAGTTGAATGATTGTTATGTACAGTTTAGAAACAGGACATACAAGTTTTTACCTAGAACCTTAATTTTTCAGTGATGTATATTTCCCAAAGAAGTCCTAGATTACTACTCAGAATTTTGAGGTAAAGGAGACTATGGAAGTGTGATTTTAAAGTTTCTTTCTAAAATGTAGGTAACGGAAGAGAAATAGACCTTAAAACAATATATTAACTAACTTTTGTTTGTCTTGTAGCATGCCTAATATGCTTGATTTTTACAAGTTGATTATTGATTTTCAGTATATGGTCACTATAATTATTGCAATCCAAGATACGCATAGTATTTTCAGGTGCTCAGTTAGGTCTTCACATAGAAAATGTTGCCATTTTCAAAATCGTAATTTAAAGATTCTGTTTTTCTAGATTACATTAGGAGTACTTTTATTCTATAACATGGAACAATGTTTTGACCAAACTTTAGAAAGATAAAATACAGTTTCTCTTTATACAGCAGGCATTGCCCCAGCCCACACCACAAGCCTCACTCCCATCACGTGGACATCACAGGCCAGCTAGGCCACATCCTTGTAAGTATAAATTTAACAGGCAAAGACCTTAGAGGTATATACAATAAAGCATTATGTATCACTTCATGAAATAGCCTTTCAGTAATCCTACTTCATAAATTTTTAATATTTTCTTGGCCTAAGAGTGGGGTGTGTTTTCCCATTTCATCCTTCCTTCTCCTCGTGTCCCCAAAACACTCTTCTAAGATAAAAAGTGGGCAGAGGTTGGTCAAAAGGTTCAGGAAAATAAAAAATAACATTTTGTCTATTTTCCATTTTAACATTTACATTTTAATATCTATGAAGTTGAAGTACATTGAATGGCAACTCAGATTCTTATTAAAAGGAAGTTTTAAGGAATATAGGTCTATCCTTTAGGAATAACAGGAAATTTGAGAATTTAGCTGTTTCTAGGCACAGGAAAGTATAGTTTGACTAAATTCTGAAGCTTAACTAAAGTGTAGGAGACTTCCTTGACAGAAAGCTTTGCCAGTTGCAAAAAGGTTTCTATACTTATTTAATGCAGACAGTTAAAATAGAGTCAAATGTAGCTTTTCAAAAGAAATTGAAGTCTATGCGAAATTTTAAGGAATGAGAAATACGTTTAGGCTATGTAATGTATATTTACTACTTTGTTAAATCACAGGCTAAATAATCAAAAGGAAACTTAACACTT
The DNA here is from genome assembly GCA_032199065.1 of Smutsia gigantea. Taxonomy (NCBI): domain Eukaryota; kingdom Metazoa; phylum Chordata; class Mammalia; order Pholidota; family Manidae; genus Smutsia; species Smutsia gigantea. The sequence continues at coordinate 217,405 of JAVSCE010009663.1, read as the reverse complement.
TGTTAAAAAAAGCATTGAAAATTCATGCTAGGAGCAAACCAAGATGTTATCAAGGAAATTTGCTTTTTTTCTCATTCTGTACAAGGAGTAATTTTCAGTTATCTGTCTCCTTAGATTTCTAAGTTCACTCCTATAATTCTTACAATATGGGTTCTGGAAACACACCTGGAATCAACACAGAATTTGTCCATTGAAACCTACTAATACATCATTTACCTTTCAATAATGCCACTTAAAATTTTAAATGTAAGTTAAAACATTAGAAAATGAAACAATTCATTTTTGCAGAGTCTTGACCAATGGGCAAATTCAGTGTATTAACCCTTGTGTGATGTGCAGGCTGTTCTGTAATATTTGTTGATACTCATCTTCATATGTCACTATTTTTAAGAACTCAACAGGTGCAGTGTTTCTGCCCTTCCCTTTTAATATTATACCGAAGCAGTATGTAAGTAAATCTGTTCCTTTTTAAATGACCAAATAAATAAATGATTTAGATTTACCTTGTTTTACTGTTGTCATAAAAGTAATTTTTGTACATCCTAACAAGTTAAATTTCAGAATGATGTCAAGTGGGATGTTAAAAGCCCTTCTCCCCATGTCCCATTAATCTTAATACCTCAGAGGTAACAACTGTTTATAGCTTATCATAAAGCCTTTCAGAAATTATTTTTGTACATACATATGTATCTCCTTTAAAAAAGGGGATGGTATCAAACATATTATTTGCCTCCTTTTGATTTTTTGACTTTTTTTAACCATGCTTTTTTAATTTTTCCATATTAGTACATAATAATCTAACTTGTTTTTATTAACCTCAATATTCCATCGTATATTAAATCAGTCCTCTGTTGATGGACATTTAAATTGCTTGTAGTTTTTTTGTCTGTAAGATAACTTCTGGGAGTGAAATTGCCAGGTCAAGTGGCATGTTGAACTTTTAGGAAACAATATCAAAAACTTTTATTTTTCCTGGCAAAAATACATAATATAAGGAAGGGAGGGAAATGGTCTTTGGGAATGCAGAATACATCACCAGTCTGCAGTGGTTAGCAATCTGTTTTGTTTAGATAAACAATGAATTGTAATGATGGATGTAGTTCTCATCTCAGACAAAAAAACGGTAACTGCGAGTTGATGGGTGTGTTAATTAACCTGATTGTGGTAGTCATTTCACGAAGCATATATATGTCAAATCATTTGTACACTTTAAATATTTATGATTGTATTTGTTCATTATACATCAGTAAAGCTGAAAAACAGTGAAAATGACTGTTGAGGAGTTAAATAAGTTAATTCATCTTGAAACAAAACTTTAAAATGTTATAATACTTGTGAATACTATTTCTTGCATAATGATTATAGAAATAGAAAACTTAAATGAAACTGGAAAAAATGCTGTGAATTTGAGGAAGGATAGTTAACTGTGATAAAGCAGAAAGAGTTCATTTTTTGTGACCATTTTTATTACCAAGAAATACTGAGCTTTGTGGAATTTTGGAGTAAAGCATTGATTTGAAAACATAACTTTTAGAAAATAAGTTTAAATTTTTTCCTCACAGCTTATTGAGCTTAGTGAAGGTTTCCTTTAAGATACTTGCTAGCAAGGTTTCCTTTGAATATATGGCTGAATGTTTTCAATGGTTACCTACTTTTTACCCCAGCTGAATGAATCAAATGAATTAAAAATGGAAGGATATCCTTCTGTAATGAAACTAGAGAATGGCCTTTGCCTATACCAGACTACCAAGAAAATCTTCCAAATAAAATGAAATTCAGACTAAAATCTATAAACATATTTTTTACCTTAAATAGATGCATGTTTTATAGAGTAACAGGGATGCATATTCCTCACAAGGATCTTTAAATAGCTACTTGGAAACATAAAGATTTAGAATGAAGAAATGGGGGAGGCTATCTTTGTTAAGGGCTGATTTGCATGGCCGGTTCCAGGCAGATATGCTCCTGTCATCTTATTAATGAAGTGTGGGGGGAATGGCGTGGGCGGGGGGAGAGAAGAGCAGCAAGAACAGAATATCTCCACAGTCTCACGTAGAAGGGCTAAAAGTTCCTTTCTTCTCTATACTGCTGTAATAACCAGTCAGTTATAAAGGAAAGCAAGGATTATTATGTTTATAAATGTGTAACTAATACTGCTTACTACACAGAAGGCAACAAACTTGCATATGGCAAAATAAAATTAACAAAAGACAGTTTGGAAAAATGTTTATAGGTTATTATGACAAAAGCTTTCATTGTATATGACCAACTTATAAATCAGCAAGAAAAAGGTGAACAAATAGGCTAATAAGATGAATAGATAATTCTGGGAAGAAATGTAAGTGGGTAATAAATACAAGATTTTTCTCAGATTGGCATGTGAGGACTTAGTGATAGTGGGGGGTCATCAGGGACTTTGTACTGTTGATAGGTGTATTAATTATGGTAACCTTTTGGAGAGGGTCTTTTGTCAACTGGTATCTGAGTTTATATTATTTTTTGAGATTCAGAACTACTTACAGGAAATTTATGCTACAAAACCTGTCCATGAATGATGTGTGTGTGTGTGCGTGCACTCGTGTACGTGCAGGAACAAAAGAAGATTAGCACAAGAGGGATCATGCTCACAGATACTTATTGCAGCATGTGTAGTGTTTCCAATTTTTGTCAATTTCTTTGATGAATTTTGGTACCTCCCTATAGTAGAATGCTGTGAAGCTGAGAATGAAGTAAAAGTGTATATTGACATGAGAAGATATCTAAGATTATTCAAAGAAGAAAACAGGTCGCAAAATAGAACTGAGCAGACTCAAGCACTGCTAAAGTATTCATAATAAATATAAAACTATGTTAATATGTTTCTAAAATACAGTAGGAATATATAATAGCAATGTATGCTCAACTGCATGGTGCCTGTATTTTCCCTACAGATGCTTCTTTGAGAAGACCACCTCCTCATCAAGCCTCTGCCGGCCCACACTCTCACGGAAACCCCCCGCCTCAGACTCAGCCTCCAAATCAAGTGGATTTTGTTATTCTTCCTCCTGTACATGCTTTCCATTATTACATACCTTCTCATGCAACGTCTCAGCCCGTGGCATCCCCACCCCCAACTCATGTAGCCGGTACAGGGGCACCCATCCCGCAGCATCTTCCTCCCACCCACCAGCCAATCTTATACCACATTCCACCCACTGCACCTCCAGCACCGAGACCTCATCCTCACCACATCATGCCCAGGATGGAAGTTCCAAGGAGGAGGATGCAGCAGCCAACGTATGTTTCATGTTTTTAAAAAGATAATCACACATTATTCCTTTTCCTTCTATTCCCATTGGTTTTTAAAACTATAAAATCATTAGAAGCAATGTAACTATACTAAACCACCAGTTCACTAGGTTATTCTTTACTAACCAAAATCTTCCTCTGTCTTACCCTGAGTTGTAGGTGTTGACAAAACCAGTTTATGTCAAATTATTTAATGAAACCAAACCATTTTCAGGATACGACAAAGGGTCATTTATTTTTGCAAACCAGTCTCGTTTCTTTTTTCAGTTTCCATAGTAAAGATTAATGTTAAAATTGACAATCTTGAGGAAGAAGATATAGTTCACAAATATATCGTTTGATTTATCATATGTTACCAGCCAGAGGGAAGAAGAGTATTAGCATTTTTCAGCTGACATTGTAATGTCTTTTTTCAGTGTTTCTTAACTTAGTTTATTTATAAATTTAAGTATTATTGTATTACCTAAACATGAGAACACTATAACTGAACTTTTTGCTTTCTTTTGAAAATTAAGGACCTAATTTTCTACTTCAGGGCAGCAAATTCTGTTGTTCATATTCTCCCTATTTGTTTTTGTAAATAAAATTTTACAGGAAAACAGCTACCCTTGTTCATTTATGTATTGTCTGTGGCTTCTTTCACATTACGAGGACTAAGTTGAGTAGTTACAAAGACTTAGTAACTACTTAGTACTACAAAGACTAAGTTGAGTATGGCCTATAGAGCCATCAATACTTAAGGATTTGGCCCTTACATAAATGTTTGCAAATCTCTTGAACTAATTAATGATCTACCACTGTGTGACTTCTTCCTTTAGTTGTAGAATTTATGATTATATCCAGAATCTCTAGTTGTTGTTGCCATTGTAATATAGTGACCCTTTATAGAGAAAGTTGCCAATGTAACATTAATATTTTCCAGTATCTAGATGATTATGTGTTGTAAATCATTAAGATTAAACATACAGTAGTAACCACAATGTTGCTCATGTGAAACCTGAGCATAAGATTGTCTATTAAGGATATCCTAATAAAAATTTTAAAAAGATTAAACATGCAAAATTTGAAAACGTGTTAGAATATAATAGAAAATAAGAATTAGACTATAAAAATGAATCATTGGAACTTTTTCTTTAAGTACTCTTAGTGTAGAACTCTGTTTATATTTGTAAATTTGACTGACTCTAGAAAGAGAAAATATATTAAGCTGGAATACAGACTAAAGAGTGTGAATGGAGCTAATATCAGTTTCCAGATGTGGGACCTCTTCTTGCGTGTGTTTGAAAAAATGCACAAGGTTAACATATTTTTCTCTTAAAAGATTTACCTTTTAAAATGGGTGAATGTTACTAAAATATGAAAGTAAAGCAAAATAAAATACTTCCATTTTCCTGCCTTGTGTTCATAGAAAAATCTTACTTGTTCCCATAGCATTTGCTGAGGTGTTTAATTTTTAAAAATTTATTTCCATTCAAATTCCTATTATTTTATTTAAAATATCTGTTGTAAAGAAGGCATATAAGAAAACATTCAAATTGCCCTTTTCCTTGGATAAATTTGAATTGGAGGTATTGTAAGAAATGAGCAGGGAGAATGTGTGGGGTTATGATTTGTTGATTTATTAATCATTAAATCTATGTTACATTTTTATAATTTGTTATTAGAGAATGAATTTCATCACTAGTTTATAGATGTCTGTAGTATTAATACTAAGTTATTTTTTCTACATTAAGAAATAACCAATTATTCAATTATTTCTGGCGGTCGTTCTGTGTTCTGTTTCCAGGCGGGCACCTGAGCGCCCCCCACCTCACCCACATAGGATGCACCCATACTCTGGCCATGGACATCATACTCATGTACCTCCGACTATGCCCTCCCATTCTCAGCAGGCTCCAGAGAGATCTGCCTGGTCAGTACCTTGTCTATGTCAGTGATATGCGCAGTAGCTCGTGGTAGAACTGCCAGAATCAATGCTTTAGAGTGGCATGCCGTCCAGGGCGGTGCTGCGGAGAAACTGAATTCACTTTAGCTGTGAGGCACTGCCTCTGGCAAGTTACAGAGACCCGGAGAAGAAATAGTAGGACCTTGACTTCTGGGGCAGGGGGCCAGGTCACACAGGTGTGTTAGGTTGTCATTCAGGGGTGTCTACCATTAGAGCCAGCTCCCTAAATAGATCCTACTTTTCACAACTTTGTTATACACCCTCCCCGTTTTTAGTCCTCAGATTTACTTTCCTGCCTCTAACCCTGGCTACTGACAAGGGAAAACCAGCTTGTGCCTTCCTAGTCTTACGGTCTTTACTAGAGAAGTGGAAGCAGATGTGCATTAACTTTCTACAAAATTCATTTTCTTTAGGCAGTCATTGAGATCTTTGTCCACAGTAGCTTTCGACACAGAACAAAAAACTGAGAATAAATAAATGGAGATTTGGCATTTCCCAGTTATATTCTTTATAAAATTTTGTTTACCCTTGCGTTGTAAGGTACAGATGTGTTTGTTGTTCTAATTATCTTTAAAGCCAGCAACCCAGAGACACTATTCAACAAACAAACGTCTTGGGAGCATCTGTAACATTAACACAAACAAACAGAAAAACCTTCTAATTTGTGTGCTCCCCAAGCAGAATCAGACTTTTAGATTGGAAGGAACTCATTCATTTTGTTTCCTTTGTAAGATGTGAATGAAACTCTGTACAGTACTTCGCTCCTTGTAATTACAAAATTGAATTTTGAGTTTTAATTTCTGAAATGAATTTGAGAGTTTTTTAGTTAAATGTTAGGGGCTAAATTATCTTTGTCTCAGCTGTGTAAGTTAAGAGGCTTTAGGTAACTTTAAAAAATGTAAACATACTCCCCCATTTCTATCAATTTTCATAAGACACTGCAGAGATGGTTAAAAGCTAAAGTGTTCTCATCCTTTGTCAGGGACCTGGGAATTGAAGTTGCAGTGACTGAAGCTATTTATACTATTTATACACCTGGAGCAGTGCATCCCAACTTGGTTCATTACCACGTACCACTTCAACCTGATCCCTTACTATTAGGAGCTCTTCCTTTAATGGTAAAATAAAAACTTTTCAAAATGCTGAAATATTCTTCTTCTTAAGAGTATTCTTTTTCTAAATTATTTTATTGGAAATATTCTCAATGTATTAGTTATAGGTGTTTTAATAGAATTTGAGAATTAGTCAATGGAAATTGTGCTATAAAAAGGGTATTAGATATATTAAAATGCATATTTGTATTAGCATCGTAAAATGTACTGTATTTTTCTCTTTTATAAAAGTTTTTTCTTTTGTCCCAAGACACCAGTCTTGGTCCACTGTCAGGGGGACATGAGCTTGATGTTCTCACAGGGGTAGTGGGTCTGTTCTGATGCATTTCTACTTTCCTGATCTGCCCAAGGACTATACTCATTCTCTATATCTGATTTGAACAGATTCACATTTTGTAGATACCAATTTAAGGTGTAAATTTATTGAGTTTCCCATTCATAATACATACTAGTTATAAAAGTAGTACAGAGAAGGGAGTGGCTTCATCTTGTGGAGGTAGAGGTTGTGTAGGAAAGGCTTCCAAGATGCTTTATTATGCATGTGACTTCTAAGCAGGTTTGGAATTGAGAATGATGCTCTTGCAGTGATTATAGCATGTTAAGAGCTCTCAAATAACATAAACACAAGGAACTCCAAATAGGTTGGTATTTCTGGATCTTAGGAATGGGGATCACTCAGCAATAAGAAATAAAGCTGCCCTGCCAAGAAACTGGGACTCAGCAACTATTGAAAGGGAAATGACTTGGTCTTATTTATGGTTTTGGAGTGATTTAACCAGATTGCAGCTAGAAAGACCACCTCCTCACTTGTTTGGAAAAACAGATTTCAGGGTGAGAGGATGGAAACTAGTTAAGACATAGGAGAAGAAGTAAAAGCTGATGAACGCCTGAACAAGGACAATGGCAGTTGGCGTAATGATGATGAGACACATTAGAATGATATTTAGGATGACTCCTAGGTTTCTAGCTTGGTGCCTTTCACTGAGTTGCGGAGTATTAGATTATGGTTTAGGGAAGAGGTTAGGTGAGTTAGGTTTTAGACATACTGAATCTGTGATACGTGGGTATCAAGATGAAATGTCCTGTAGGGATTTAAATTTATAGTCTGTACCTCGAAACCATAAACTGATACCTGAGTTAAAGATATGTTGTGATTTGCCAATATATATTAGCCACATACTGTCATAAAATACAAATCGGTGGAAGAGGATTAGATTGCCAGAAAAAAATGTATAGACTGAGAAATTGAAAAAGCCTTGGAGAGTGATAATACTATATCTAAAAGATAAGCTGGTTTTCAAAGAAAGGGTCTGAGCACAGGCTAGAAAAGTTGAGAAGAAACAAAATTAGAACAATGTCAAAATAATATGGTCATTAGTGTCTCACCACAAAAATACAAAGTTTGAAAAATGTTGAATGCATTAGAGAGGTTACTGGTGAAGGATGGGGTGGTGTGCTTAGCTTACAGGGAGGAAGGCAAAAAAGTGGGAACAGTGAATATAAACTACTTGCTTTATATGCTTGGCTGTGAGGGGAAAGCAGGAAATAGGGTCTGCAGTTATTCCAGGATTAAGGAGATAACAGTTTTGGTTAAACTTGAAGCTATTTTTAAGGTTTAAGACAGAGCATTAGAAGAGGATACAGAAGCAAGAGGGGGGTAGTAGTAGTTAATGAAGAATGTAAGGGTAACTTTGTCATACCACTTCAGTTGGCTGAGAAAAGAATTATAAACAACCATTTGGCTTAACATATTGCAAACACTGTATTTATATTGCAGGTTTATAAATATGGAGCTTTATTGCTTTTACAGTATTGACAGTGCTATTCAAGGAATAGTTATCCTGGCTTTTAATACTAGTTATTCTTTACCTTCAGGGACTGATACAGTTGGAAGGAAGAGTAGAAAATGACAATAGTGGAGCATCCCAGGAGACAATTGAAAGATGTACATATCTACACAAATACCAAAAGGTAAGAATTTATTCTGTGTAATGTCTACATTATTATTGAAATGCATAAGATTTAGTATTATGGACCTTCTTTGAATTTATGGAGTCTAGCCAACTACATTATTACTAAAGCAACACATGCATATGATTAAAAAAAATGGAAAGCGTAAAAATATATATTCTGAAGATTCTTACCTTGATGACCCAAGTTTTTCTAACCAGAAGAAAGGATTTCTTAGGTAATCTAGATATATTTGTGCATTGATAATGTACATGTGTACATATTTTCCCTTCCACTTTTAAAAATAACACAGAGGATGATGAGCGCAGTTTTTGCGCATTATGTTTTCATTCTGTATGCCACCCATATACTTTTTAATAACTTATACTGTAATTTAACTGGCCACATATTTTGACAGACATTTAGTTGACCTACATTGCGTACACTGTATTAAAGAGGTATTACCACTAAATTTAAGTCCTTTCAGTTGTGTAAGCTAAAGACTATGTCATTGGATCAATTTATTTGGATGTTATTTGAAAATTCATTAGTAAAGGCTATGTTCATGATGGGACAAAAATAGAGTTTATATGTGTATCATCCTAACTGTATTAAAAACAGTAGGTTTCCAAGTAATGAATTAGTTACATTTAATTTTGCTTTTGATGCTGCTTATTTAAGTCTTAAATAACTCAGCTGAAAATAGTCACTTAACTCATCCATTAACTCATTAAAGTTATACCTGGGGATAAATTGTGGGTGAATGTGTAGTTTTGTTTTGTATTGTTTTTCAAGTAAACACAGACTTCACTCAGTTGTTCAATAATGTCATCTCTACTAACAACGTAACCACTGATTGGTTCTCACAGAAGGAACGGCACTGCCAACAAGATGGCGAAGAGGGGACAGACGAAGACACAGAGGAAAAATGTACCATCTGTTTGTCTATTTTAGAGGAAGGTGAAGATGTGAGGTAACTACACATTAATTATCTAAAATCCATTGTCAAAACTGTAAATGAGGTTTTGTGTGAAAGTAGACTACAAGCCACATAAAGATCACTCCTGGCATATCCTGTTACCAATCTCTGATGTGTAGAGAATCGCTTTCCTGTAGTGAGTGAAAGAAAAAGATTAAGTCTCTGTATTACTAACAGTGGGTGGGATGGGAAATATACGTGGGCAGGGAAATTTTGTGGTCAAATTATCTTCTCTAAATATTGCAGAAAGGAGAATTTGACAGGCTTTGGAGGCTGAGACTGTTCAAGTAATGAATTCTCCAAAGCTTAAGGAGGGGGATCTCGATAAACTCCATGCAGTGTTTTACAGCGTCTTTACATAAATAGATTTTGTCCAAAAATTTCCTCTCATTTCTTGGGACTATTCATTTCTTATAACTTTGCAACTTAGAAAATGTTATGCTAACCCAATATTAATTTTAGGAATTTTCTTTTTATAATCACTTAAGTAATTATTTTTCACCTGTTCTGCTTTTATCTAAAGGAACATAATCCCACGTGAAACAGATTCTATAATATATGTAACAGAACCGTATGCTAATTTTGTTGCCCTAATTTATAAGGGTGACTTTACCATATGTGTTCAGTTGGCTGGGAGAAAAAAAATTATAAACATTTGTTTGCCATACCACATACAGGTTATTTGAACACTGTATTGCCAGTGAAATTTATAAATACGGAAGCTAACTTTTCTTATAGTGTCAATACTGTTCAAAGAGTAATTGGAGCATCTCTTTTTAGCTATAACTGGGAAGTCTAAAAATGTGTGACAGCTCTTAGCAGTGGATTAGAAATGGATACTTCTATCCCACTCTTCACTTAGATTTACCCTGTATTGCCTGGATGCTTTCATTATTTCTCAGTTGCTAAGTGAAGCCTTAGTGTAGTATACCAAAGTAAACATCTTTTAACCTACTTTCTTTCCCATTAATTACTTCTTATGGAGATATAATTGACACATATTACTTTCAAGTGTACATGACTCAATATGGCAAATATATTACAAAATGGATTAAGCTGTTTTTAAAAAAGAGTACCATAGTATTAAGTGGCTATAACAATTACCCATAAAAGCCTTATTAACCTTCAATCAATCTGTACTTTAAAAGATCCTCTAGATACAAAATAATATTAGATAAGATTTCTTAATTAGTATGACTAGAACTCATGCTAGAATAATATGAGTTCTAATATTTTTGAGAGAGAATTAGATATATTTTTTAAGTGTATCACAAATGCATTTGACAGTGAAAAAATATATTTTTGCAATCTTGTGTAACAGGGAACATACTGCCAACTCAGCAGATTGGCAGCTCATGTATAGAAACAAAACTGGAATAATTGCCAGTGTAGTTTTTTAAATCCTGGAGGTTTTAACATGATTTGGTTCCATAGCTGAAACAGTTAACCATCTTGGGTATTTATACCTTATTTTTCCCAGTGTTAATTTAATATAGGTGTAACTGTCATTAGAGAGGGAGGTTGCTTAATGTTTTTTACAGAAAAAAGAGATGTTGGTAACTTTGAAACACTCCTGAATTCTTACAGGTATACCACGTGCAGTTGTAAGATTAATTTTTTGTTTTTTGTTGTGTTTGCCTATAATAGACGTCTTCCTTGTGTGCACATTTTCCACAAAGTGTGTATTGACCAGTGGTTGATTACCAATAAGAAATGCCCCATATGCAGAGGGGACATTGAAGCCCAGCTGCCAAATGAAGGTTGACACCATGTTTCAGAACTGCTGCCCTGCCTCTCGTGCCCCCCCTACTGGTACTGCCGTCAACCAAAGATGGCATGACTTACTTGCACAGATTTGCGAGACTTGAGCCCAGAGTGCTGTGTGTGCTAAATGGTACGACTAATGCTGGACCTACAGTTTATGTGTACAGCTGATTTTGATGTATTTAATAAAGCTGCTTTTTCCAGACGACATTTTTTCTGGATCATTCATTTTACTGTATTTTTGCATGGTTCCTCGTATTGCATTTCTTTGCACATATTATGGGCTTGTGACACTAAACTTGCAGACAAGATTAGCTGCTTTAGGAAGTAGAAATCTGTGGTCTTTTTGTTTATTACATAGTACCAGGTCTTGAGAATTGTGAATTTTTTTCCATTACTAACTTTTAATCAATCATGTACTTTCATGTAAAAAGATCCTCTAGAAAATGATAATATTGTGTATTAAGACATTCCTTAATTAGGACAAAATGGCTGCTGTATATTTACAATCTGAATTTCTGAGATAAATACCATCCTTAATACTGGGAACAGAATACAAACCATATTCAGTTAGATGCAGGTGGTTTTCACATCACCAGAATGATCAATAGACATTGTCTTGGTGTATCCTTTTCCTTTCAGCACAATGCAGAGAGAGTTGAATATCGATATCATATATTTAGACTGCTGTTCCGATTGTATTTATCTTTTTCCTACATAATTTAGAGGTCTATTTCCCTAATTCAATTTTTGCTGCTGCGAAACAGCTCTGATGAACACTAAATATTAATTTCAGCTGGATTGTACACACTTGCAGATTTAACAAAATCTTAGGGAAATTGAAGAAGACATGTAGAATTTTGTTCAGTCTTCTACTAAGCATGTACAGTAAAGATTTCTGCTTACATTGATTTTGTTAAACAAATTTGGCTGGGATTTAGAATTGCAGTCATTGGCTTCTAAAGATCCCAAGATCACTTTTTTTTTTACAAGTCATTGGTTTTTAGTATATTCACTGCAGCCATACTGCTACCCAATTCCAGAACATTCCCATCACCCCCCCCCGCCAAGATCACTTTTAAGGGATTTTTTTTATTGGCTTAAAGATAAATAAAGTCAGCTGAATCTACCTGTCTCTCGTTTTATTTCTATTTAAACTTGAAAACAGTAAATCTGCAGATACTGTGAGGCACAAAATATACTGTCAACCTACTGTTGCTCTGCTTTTAGACTCCCACTTCATACATTACCAAGGGTCTGTCACTGGTAAGATTTTTAATTTCTATAGTTAAGATTTACTGCATAATATAGAATATAAAGTTAAGTTAACATACGAACATTTCTCTTTTGGAGAAAGTTTTAATCCACTTCAGGATGCATATTATAAAGATACTTTCATATACAGAATAGCCTAATTTTATTTGTCTAAATATGCTTAATATGCCCCAGATTGCAAATGCACGAGTCAGTGACATCACTGTCTGTATGTGGAAGACATGTTCCCATGGATCATATGTGAAGATGTCATTAAGCTTGCATTAAGCCACCTGCTTTGTAAGTGGATTGAGTAACAAATAATTTATATTGTCTTTGTGTTTCATAATTAGTTTTTATACATTTTACATTAAATATCTTGGAAGTCAAAAATAGTGATCTCAAGTTGACGTTTGCATAATTTGGTGTTTGTAATTCATTCAGTTATGGCAACTTGACTTTTTTTGTATTAGGTGATGTTAAATTGTAGTAATTGTCAGTAATAACATGCTTCAGCATAGTATGTGTAGAGATGGAATATAGCTACCGGTAAGGAATTGTTGGAAAGAACACTTGAAGAAGCTACAGTTGTAGAGGGCCAGTAGGGGAGACAGAGGGAGGGAGAGGGAGAGACCCATGTCTGCCATCTTACTGGGGAAAAAGAGCAGTCGTCTGTCTTCAGGTAGCCTGGAAGGGTTGGAGGACTTCACCTCTGGAAAACCCAGGGTCCCTGCCAAGGGATTTAAGAAATATAAGACGGGGAATTCTATACAATGGAGTCCTCTCGATGTTCCCCAAAACACAGGTACAGATAGATTTCTCTGTTTTTTAATATCACATCAGATTTAGATTCAGAATTACCTGTTGACTTGTATAATAATTGCTACTGTTTTTTTCATGTAGATAAAGCATCATTACCTTAAAATATATTTAATGCAAGTATTTGTGACATAAACCTTAATTGTCAATGCAGGAGCTTATTAAGCTATTGCAGTTAATTACAGAAAAAAATGTGATTCATGAATGAACTGTTATTAATAATGAACCAAATTAGGAAGAAAATCATTTTTAATATTTTAATTTTTTGTGATTTGTGTCTTATAGTTTTCAAAACCTTAGAGAACATCAAGTAAGGATCCATTCATTCCTTTACAAGAAAAATGAAGCTCAGAGATGTAAGATGAATTGTCCAAGTCACAATAGTTAGTAACAGAACCATGATTAGAACCCAGATCTTCAACTCCTTAGCCACTGTTCCTTCTGTAATAAGGAATAACGTAAATAAGCCTCACCCTTTCCAAGATGCAGCTGGTTTCCCAGCAGGTAAAGGAGTACAGGATACTCCAGGGATTTGAAAGACACAATCATATGAAGAACAGAAAAACAACAGAAAAGCTCCAAGTACCAGCAGAGCGCCCTAAAGAGGAGTTAAGCACCCTGTGAAGACCCCACAAAGACTATTAGGAGTTTAAGGCTTCAGAGCTCAATATCAAGAACAGGACAAGATTACAGCACTTTAATCTGTAGAGCTGGATAAGACATTTGATTATTGGAACAGCACATTCAGAATTTCAACATTTATCTCTTAGAGCTACATTTACACACGTAAGACCTGATTACAGTCAAACAAATGCTACCGGAAAGTGTGCATGTACCTGCCTGTGTTTGAATGCATGCATGTCAGAGAGGGGGCAGCGGACTCACTGCTGCTGGGTGGCTGCCGGAGATGACAGCTAAGAACTGGCCACTAGATTATCACTGGTATGAGGAAGTGTGGTTTCGGGGGGAATGGGCGGGGCAAAAGCTGAACTCCAGCGGGTTCAAGGCAGGATGAGGGAGGAAGTGGAGCAGAATGCCTGACACTTCTTTCAGAAGTATTTACTACAAGGGAGGCAGAATCTAAGGGCAGCTGATGGGATTCGGGGTCGCGGTGTGTCCTGGCTGCTGCTTTCCTCAGGATGACAGATGCTATAGCTTTTCTGTCATGGGGATCATCCGTCAGAGGGAATACTGACACCGCAGAAGGTGCAGGACATACAGACAGGAGTGAGAGCCCTGCATGCTGACAGAGGCCGGGTCCAGGGCTCAGGGGCGTGCGATGCTGTGTAGTTACAGTGCAGGCCGGCTAGCAGACTCGCCATGGGAAGGTGATGAAACTAGTTTCTAATTGCTTCCTTTTTCTCAATGAAATAAACCAAGTCATCAGCCGACAGTGGGCTGGGAATGGAAACATATGGACCCAGCTGTGCCAAGAGACCCCTTGAGGTTTGTGGTCACAAATCAAAAGGGAGATGATACAGAAGGCTGTGTGTTTTCTCCAGCCATGTTCATCCACCTGAGGCAGGAGCAGGGCGGGCGGATGGTGGGGTTTTCTCAAGACAGTAAGATGAAGGGGGAAAGGGTCAAGGGAGCTGAGGCAGGGTGAGCCTAGGGGTAGGGGTGGGGGGTGTCCTGAGGACAAGAAAGAGAAAATGGACAATGAGAAAGTGAAGAGGCACCAGGTCAAAGCCCCTGGGAGGGTGAAGGCTAAGTGGGACTGGGGAGTGGGAAGGGGAGTAAGATGAAAGAGAAGAAGTGGGGGTCTGCCTGGAATGCTTGTCAAGATTTCGGTGGAGGTATATCTATAGGTAATGATGAGGTCTATAACCATGTTTTTCAAATGACAGGTTGCAGATTTAGTGAGTAGTGGCATCAGTTTAGTGCGTCATGATCAGCAATTTTTTTAAATGAGACAAAGGGTATAAGAGCACATTATACCTAGTAAGTGTGAATGCTGTTTTGGGAGACCAGTTTCATCCGTATGTATGTTTTTTTTATTAAGGTATTAATGATATACACTCTTATGAAGGTTTCCCATGAAAAAACAATGTGGTTACTACGTTTACCCATATTATCAAGTCCCCACTCATACCCCAATTCAGTCACGGTCCATCAGTGTAGTAAGATGACAGATTCACTGTTTGCCTTCTCTGTGCTACAATGTTTTCCCCGTGATCCCCCACACCATGTGTACTACTCATAATACCCCACAATCCCCTTCTCTCACCCTCCCCACCCGCCCTCCCATACCCCTCCCCTTTGGAAACCACTAGTTCCTTGTTGGAGTCTCTGAGTCTGCTACTATTTTATTCCTTCAGTTTTGCTTCGTTGTTATACTCCACAAATGAGGGAGATCCTTTGGCACTTGTCTTTCTCCACCTGGCTTATTTCACTGAGCATAATATCCTCCAGCTCCATCCATGTTGTTGCAAATGGCAGGATTTGTTTCCTTCTTATGGCTGAATAGTATTCCATTGTGTATATGTACCATATCTTCTTTATCCATTCATCTACTGATGGACACTTAGGTTGCTTCCATATCTTGGCTGTTGTAAAAAGTGCTGCAACAAACAAGGGGTGCATATGTCTTTTTGAGTTTGAGAAGCTGTATTCTTCATACGTATGTTTTTGTACTGGGTTATCCTGGAAGATGTATTTCTCCTGTGGATTGGGGTTACAGATAAAAACTTCAAGGACACTAGGGCAGAGTTTCTCAACCTTGGCACTGCTGACATTGTAGGCCACATAATTCTTTGGGAGATGACCCATGCATTCTAGGATTTTGGCAGCGTCCCTGCTAAATGCCAGTAGCACCCCTTGCACCCTCCATCCCAGTGACAGAGAAAAATGTCTCTAGACATTGCCAAACAGCCTCTGGGTGGTCCAGAGAGAACCATGGGAGAGATGGCTGAGGGAGGGTAGAGAAAAAGATGACTAGGAGTTGGTCAAGGGATTGAGCTGTGTGGGCAATCTATATAGGTGTCCAAGTCACCAAAATGTTGACAGCACCATTCTGCTATTCTATTTCCTGTAAATTAAGGTATATAATATAAAACTATAAAATAATAAACTAAGCTATAACCTTAAATTACTTTAACAAACACGTAGCAGGGAGATAAGGAATACACTGCATTTATTGTGGCATATAGAGAGAAGTTACTGTCTTGATATTGATTTCAATAATTAGAAAAATATAAATGCAAACATATATCTGATAAACCATAATGTAGCCAATAATAAGATTTATAATATTTTCCAATTATAAGAGAAATATGCCCTAAAATAGATATAAAAACTTGGAAAATAACAAAAAGTATTAAAAAAATTTTAGAACATCTATAATCTCACTACCCAGAAAAAAAAAGTGTTTCATTTGTTCCTTTCTGGCATAAATAAATATATAAATAAATAATTTTGAAACCTGATGGTAGGAGGTACTATGGGCCAGATAACAAAATCTTCAAAAAATGAGGCAAAGTGACCCAGACAACTGTCGAAGGTGTTGTCTACACTGGCTACACATTAGAGTTTCCTGCAGAACTTACCCCGTGTCCAGGTCCTGCCAAACCAGCCACATCAGAGCGCCTAGATGATTCCAATGTGCAGCCATAGCAGAGAGCCCTACAGAGGACACGCACTCCCAGGGAACCCAGCATAAGTACGACCTCCTTTCTGTAACTTTTCTTCCACTTGACTTGTTTTCATACACCTCACTACTGGTGCCCATTTTCCTGCGCTATAACTTCCACATGAAATCATTCGGAACAAATACAAGGCACAATAATTGAGAGGCTAAAAAGAACAAATGTTTATCTGCTAAAGAATTTTAGGATTAGGGGATCAGCGGGGAGGGGAGCCTTTCAGGGAAACTTCTTCTTGAGCTTTGGGTCATCCAAGTCCCTCAAGGACATCCAGACAACTGAGGGTCCCCAAGGACAGCCAAGCATTTACGTGCCACTCATAAGCACTGTTAGAAATGTGGCCTCTCTGGCAACACTGTAATAAACCCTTGGTGAAATTCATGGCTACTGCACTTAAATTCCCCCCCCCCAAAATTCACCAATGATCAGATTACAATGCAGTTTAAACAACATGTATCATCTGGCTACCATCTTATTCATAATACCCTTTACATGTACACAACTTTTTATTAAAAGGAATCAATGACATCAAATCCTGAATATGTATGTATGCACGATGAAGCAGCCAAAGAAAACAAAAACAGGAACCAGAGAACCTCTAACAGTCCTCTCGGCTTTTCCAAGAGAATCCATTCCAGATATTCAAAACGATACCCATTAACTGACTTTCACTGTTGATCAAACAAACATCTATCGATAAAATATCACTAAATCTCCTAACGCATACACCAGATACAGGCAACAGTTACATAGTATAACCCAAATATTTATTTTTCCCAGCTTGGTGAAATTGATAAAACTGAGTTAACTTGCCTTGATTGGCCTTCGAATTTTCATTTGTGATAGGGTAGAGCACTGGCTGGCCAGGCACACAAAAACTGCAAATCGGAGGAAGCTGTCTCCTGTAAACCAGTGGTTCTCAAAGTGTGGACCATGACCAGCATGATCAGCATACTTGGGAACTTGGTAAAAATGCAGATTATTAGTCCCTACCCAAGACTTGCAGAATCTTCATTTCTGGCCCAACGACCTGGGTTTCAACAAGCCCTCCGGGTGATTCTGATGCGCTCGAATCCAACCACGGTTCTCAAATTGTACAGCAGAGCCCCAGCTTCCAACAGGTGAAGATTCTGAGTCTCTCAGCAGGATTTACAAGGTCACTTGGTATGTACTTTTAAAAATGTGAATAGAGAGTCCACTGTTTTTGAAAGTTTAGTTTTAGTGGTAACTGCCAAGAATTCATAAGTTCTATCAAGCTTCAAAATTCACAGTAAGAGGCAGGATTGAAAGTGATACTGATAAGGCAATCAGCTAAGCTGGGGGTAGTGTGGAAGGAGACCTGGGTTCAATTGCCAGCCCAGTCATTAAGCAGCACCTCTCTGGGCTTGATAGGAAAACCAAGTCTGAGAACACGCTGCTGATATCTAGGAAGACTGCACTTTGCCAAAACACCTCCCCTGCAAGGACTGCCATTGGTCTTCTCCCAGAATGGGATCACAGAAAGTCAAGGGAAAGGAGAGTGCTTGCCAAGAGTTTTCATGATCTCTTATTTTCACTACTCTCCTGGGGCACAGAGGTAAACAGCTTTTCCTGAAGCCATCCTTTCCATGGAAGGAATTTACTCAAAACTGGCAAACCTCAGGATTTGTGAAGATAATTATCTGAAAGTTTCCAACAATGGAGATCGCTGCAGAAGGCATCAGAGAAAGCAGGCATGATATTGCCTGGCTTTTGTTTTCAAAACGATTCCATAGGAGTTTCTACCAAATAACATTTTAAAGTGGTTTCTTATGGAAAAGCTTACATGGTTGAGCAAGTAAACCAATCGAGGTGTAAAGGGAGCAAGTTAATCACCACCCCTTTCCCACAGCCAATTTTAAACAATACTGAGTTTTGTGTATCTTTCCCTATCTTTCTCCAAGGTCATACATATAGAGCTTCTTCTTTTTTAAAATCAGAATAGGATCACACTACATATGATACTCTGCAACTGGATTTTACATTTACTCTATCGTGAACATCTGTGAGGAACATGGAAATGCCTGTGGCGAGGATCCTCACCTAACCCTAAGCTACTTGATGATGTAATTGGCCTCCTGCCAGGCTACTGCTTCCACACCTGTAGGCAATAAGCTATTATTGAGTGAGTCACTATATAAAAAGCTCCGGCCAGGGCTCTGAGCAGAGGAGATTATAGACTTGCAAACTGATGGATGTAGACGTGATTCTAGTGCTCGGCCTACACCTTGAGACTAAAGCTCAGTATAAACCCTTTTACCCAAGAACATTTACTGTCATTTCTCAGTCCCACTGAATCCATAGTGAACTTGCCTGGGGCTGAAACCCTCAGGGAAGGCAACATCCCTTGCAAAAAAAATCCTTAGTATGGCTACACCCTACTTTATTCATCCTACTGATGAACATTCATGCTGCTTCTAGGTTGTTTACTTTAATAATCCTGCAATAAACATCCTCACAAACAGATCCTTAATGCTTATGTTTTTACTTCTGCAAGACAGGACTCCAAATACAGGACTGCAAGGTCATACTGTCATGCACCTACAAAACTTTTGCAGAAACCACCTGTTTTCCCTAAATGTTACAATTCATATTCCTACCAAACAGTTGCCCCTAACACATCTAATAAAGGATGTTACCAATCTTTAAAAAATGGGTCAATTGTATACACAGAAAACCAATCTCTTTATTTTTTTCATTTTCATTTTCCTGACCATTAGGGAGGTTGAGAATCTTTTCCCATGTTTATTGAGCATTTATAATTCTTCTTTTGGGGACTGCCCATTCACATCCTTTGCTCATCTTTCTATTGTGTTGTCCTTCAAATACTATTTAATCACATACTCATCTCCCACCCTAATCTATTAGATAGAGAAAGTACAAAAGAGTATCATCCCTTTGGAATTCAGTGTGTGTGGTGAGGGTCAGGGATGTCTTCTTGGCATGAAGTACATGGGAAGTCTCAAACCCAAGTGCTGAATAAGTGAATACAAAACTTAAGAGAAATTCATTTGTTAACACTGAGGCTACAAAGTAAAAGGAAACACAAATATTCATTATTTTTCTACGTGTTCAGAACAGCATCACTTTGGATGAAATTAAACTGTTGGTTAAGGAAAAAAAAAACTATGATCTTGGCACTGACTCTGAAAAGTTCCTATGAAATGGGTGGCAAATGAGCCCAACCCTGAATCACAGTTCTTGGTGACATATCAAGGCTTTCACAACCAAAATATTTTGTATCCAGCCTTGTCCACCATTTCTCATTCAAATGACCCTGCCACTGGGCCAATGGTTGCAAGGATTGTGAAGGAACAGGAGAAACCTACCTTAAGCGTTTTGCTTCTTTTCTGTTGTTTGTTCGTTTTTTTGTTTCCAACCCCTCAAAGATTTTTTTGCTTCTCAAAATCTCCTGCTTCCTGGGAAGGGGGGTGTTGGGAGGACCTGCAGGGGAAGTCTGACAATTCAGATTCTTTAACTATTTTAACTTTAGGCAAAACATGTGGTTATACCCACCATTTATCCCCATTACTTGTAATAGTTCTGTTTGGCTTACGTTTTAACTAGTCTCCTTATTAAATACAAAAGTAATAGGATTAAAATTTCTGGGAGAAAGTGCTCTAATTAAAAAGGCACCAGTTGGGTACGTTAAGCTGTAAGTCTGGTCCTGCTTATAAAGTTTTCCACCTTGTCTTTAAAATTTCTTGGACCCCATAAAAATAACTTTGAGGACTTCCGGGAAGATGGTGGTGTGAGCAGGGCGGCAGAAATCTCCTCCCAACACTATATTTATCTACGAAAACACAGCAAATATATCTATTCCTAAAAGAGAGACAAGAATACACAGTAAAGGGCACAGCGTGCAGCTACACCCGATAGGACTCGGCACCTCAAGAGGCGGTCTTAAAGAGCCCAGCTGACATACGTGGCAACTATCAGTGACCAATTCTATAGCCATGAAAAGACAGGAATACAGTCCAGACCAAAATCAACCAGACAACCCCAGAGAGGGAGTCTGAAGAGATGGAAATGCACAGTCTTCCTGAAAAAGAATTCAGAATAAAAGTCATAACCATGCTGATGGACCTACAGAGAAATGTGCAAGAGCTGAGGGAGGAAGTGAGGGAACTGAGGAAAGACAATGCAGAAATCAGACAAGCGATCAACGGGCTTAACAGCAGACTGGATGAGATGCAAGAGACTGTTAATGGAATAGAAATCAGAGAACAGGAGTACAGAGCAGCTGAGGCAGAGAGAGATAAAAGGATTTCTAGGAATGAAAGAACATTAAGAGAACTGTGTGACCAATCCAAACGGAAAAATATTCACATTATACGAGTACCAGAGGAAGAAGAGAGAGAAAAAGGGATAGAAAGTGTCTTTGAAGAAATAATTGCTGAAAACTTTCCCTCGCTGGGGAAGGAAATAGTCTCGCAGTCCACCGAAGCTCATAGATCTGCCAACACAAGGGACCCAAGGAAGACAACACCAAGACACATAATAATTAAGATGGCAAAGATCAAAGATAAAGACAGGGTATTAAAGGCAGCTAGAGAGAGAAAAAAGATCACCTACAAAGGAAAACCCATCAGACTATCATCAGACTTCTCAACAGAAACTTTACAGGCCAGAAGAGAATGGCATGATATATTTAACATTATGAAACAGAAGGGCCTCGAACCAAGAATATTGTATTCAGCACGATTATCATTTAAATATGATGGAGGGATTAAACAATTTCCAGACAAACGAAAGTTGAGAGAGTTTGCCTCTCATAAACCACCACTACAGGATATCTTAAATGGACTGCTCTAGATGGAAGCACACCTAAGGCTAAAAAGATGTCACCAGAGAAAATAAAATCATACCAAAGAAAGCAGACCATCCAAATACTAACTAAAGGCAAAGAATAAAACACCTATTATAGAAAGAATGGAGGAGGAGGAATAAGAAGGAAGAGAAATAAAGAAACATCAGACAGTGTTTACAATAACTTAACAAGAAAGTTAAGTTAGATTGTCAGATAGTAAAGAAGCAACCCTTGAACCCTTGGTAACCACGAATCTAAAGCCAGCAATGGCAATAAGTACATATCTATCAATAATCACCCTAAATGTAAATGGACTGTATGCACCAATCAAAAGACACAGAGTAACAGTGGATAAAAAAGCAAGACCCATCTATATGCTGCCTACAAGAAACTCACCTCAAATCCAAAGATATACACAGATTAAAAGTGAAGGGATGGAAAAAGATACTTCATGCAAACAACAAAGAGAAAAAAGCAGGTGTTGCAGTACTTGTATCAGACAAAATAGACTTCAAAACGAAGAAAGTAGCAAAAGATAAAGAAGGACATTACATAATGATAAAGGGGTCAGTCCAACAAGAAGATATAACCATTATAAATATATATGCACCCAACACAGGAGCGCCAGCATATGTGAGACAAATACTAACAGAATTAAAGGAGGAAATAGACAGCAATGCATTCATCTTAGGAGACTTCAACACACCACTCACTCCAGAGGACAGATCAACCAGACAGAAAATAAGTAAAGACACAGAGGCACTGAACAACACACTAGAACAGATGGACCTAACAGACATCTACAGAACTCTACACCCAAAAGCAACAGGATACACATTCTTCTCAAGTGCACATGGAACATTTTCCAGAATAGACCACATACTAGGCCACAAAAAGAACCTCAGTAATTTCAAAAATATTGAAATCCTACCAACCAACTTCTCAGATCACCAAGGTATAAAACTAGAAATAAATTTTAGAAAGAAATCAAAAAGGCTCACAAATACATGGAGACTTAACAACACTCTCCTAATTAATCAATGGGTTAACGACCAAATCAAAACAGAAATCAAAGAATATATGAAGACTAATAACAACAACAACACAAAGCCACAACTTCTGTGGGACGCAGCAAAGGCAGTTCTAAGAGGAAAGTATACTGCAATCCAGGCCTATTTAAAGAAGGAAGAACATTCCCAAATGAATAGTCTAAAGACACAATTACTGAAATTGGAAAAAGAAGAACAAATGAGGCCCAAAGTCACCAGAAGGAGGGACATAATAAAGATTAGAGAAGAAATAAATAAAATTGAGAAGAATAAAACAATAGAAAAAATCAATGAAACCAAGAGTTGGTTCTTTGAAAAAATAAACAAAATAGATAAACCCCTAGCCAGACTCATTAAGAGAAAAAGAGAATCTACACACATAAACACAATCAGAAATGAGAAAGGAAAAATCACGACGGACCCCACAGAAATACAAAGAATCATAAGAGAATATTATGAGAATCTATATGCTAACAAGCTGGAAAACATAGAAGAAATGGACAACTTCTTAGAAAAATACAACCTTCCAAGACTGACCAAGCAAGAAACAGAAAAACTAAACAGACCAATCACCAGTGACGAAATCGAATTGGTAATCAAAAAACTACCCAAGAACAAAACCCCTGGGCCTGATGGATTCACCTCTGAATTCTACCAGACATATAGAGAAGAAATAACACCGATTCTCCTTAAAGTTTTCCAAAAAATAGAAGAGGAGGGAATACTTCCAAACTCATTCTATGAAGCCAGCATCACTCTAATACCAAAACCGGGCAAAGACCTCACCAAAAAAGAAAATTACAGACCAATATCCCTGATGAACGTAGATGCAAAAATACTCAACAAAATATTAGCAAACCGAATTCAAAAATACATCAAGAGGATCATACACCATGATCAAGTGGGATTCATCCCAGGGATGCAAGGATGGTACAACATTCGAAAATCCATCAACATCATCCACCACATCAACAAAAAGAAGAACAAAAACCACATGATCATCTCCATAGATGCTGAAAAAGCATTTGACAAAATTCAGCATCCATTCCTGATTAAAACTCTCAACAAAATGGGTATAGAGGGCAAGTACCTCAACATCATAAAGGCTATATATGACAAACCCACAGCTAACATCATACTTAACGGCGAGACGCTGAAAGCTTTTCATCTAAGATCGGGAACAAGACAAGGATGCCCACTCTCTCCACAGTTATTCAACATAGTACTGGAGGTCCTAGCCACAGCAATCAGACAAAACAAAGACATACAAGGCATCCAGATTGGTAAAGAAGAAGTCAAATTGTCACTATTTGCAGATGACATGATACTGTACATAAAAAACCCTAAAGATTCCATTCCAAAACTACTAGAACTAATATCTGAATTCAGCAAAGTTGCAGGATACAAAATTAACACACAGAAATCTGTTGCTTTCCTATACACTAATGATCAACTAACAGAAAGAGAAATCAGAAAAACAATTCCATTCACAATTGCATCAAAAAGAATAAAATACCTAGGAATAAACCTAACGAAGGAAGTGAAAGACCTGTACTCTGAAAACTACAAGACACTCCTAAGAGAAATTAAAGAGGACACTAACAAATGGAAATGCATCCCATGCTCTTGGCTAGGAAGAATAAATATTGTCAAAATGGCTATACTACCTAAAGCAATCTACAGATTCAATGCAATCCCTATCAAACTACCACAGCTTTCTTCAATGAACTGGAACAAATAATTCTAAAATTCATATGGAACCACAAAAGACCCCGAATAGCCAAAGCAATCCTGAGAAGGAGGAATAAAACAGGGGGAATTACACTCCCTGACTTCAAGCTCTACTACAAAGCCACAGTAATCAAGACAATTTGGTATTGGCACAAAAACAGACCCACAGACCAGTGGAACAGAATAGAAAATCCAAACATTAACCCAAACATATACAGTCAATTAATATTTGATAAAAGTGCCTTGGATATACAATGGGGAGATGACAGCCTCTTCAGCAGCTGGTGTTGGAAAAACTGGACAGCTACATGTAAGAGAATGAAACTGGACTACTGTCTAGCCCCATACACAAAGGTAAACTCAAGGTGGATCAAAGACCTGAATGTAAGTCATGAAACCATAAAACTCTTAGAAAAAAACATAGGCAAAAATCTCTTGGACATAAACATGAGCAACTTCTTCATGAACATATCTCCCCGGGCAAGGGAAACAAAGCAAAAATGAACAAGTGGGACTATATCAAGCTGAAAAGCTTCTGTACAGCAAAGGACACCATCAGTAGAACAAAAAGACATCCTACAGTATGGGAGAATATATTCATAAAAAACGTATCTGATAAAGGGTTGACATCCAAAATATATAAAGAACTCATGCACCTTAACAAACAGAAAGCAAATAATCCAATTAAGAAATGGGCAGAGGACATGAATAGACACTTCTCCAAAGAAGAAATTCAGATGGCCAACAGGCACATGAAAAGATGCTCCACATCGCTAATCATCAGAGAAATGCAGATTAAAACCACAATGAGATATCACCTCACACCAGTGAGGATGGCCAACATCAAAACACAAACAACAACAAATGTTGGCGAGGATGTGGAGAAAAGGGAACCCTCCTACACTGCTGGTGGGACTGCAAATTAGTTCAACCATTGTGGAAAGCAGTATGGAGGTTCCTCAAAAAACTCAAAATAGAAATACCATTTGACCCAGGAATTCCACTCCTAGGAATTTACCCTAAGAATGCAGCAGCCCAATTTGAAAAGGACAGATGCACCCCTATGTTTATTGCAGCACTATTTACAATAGCCAAGAAATGGAAGCAACCTAAGTGTCCATCAGTAGATGAATGGATAAAGAAGATGTGGTACATAGACACAATGGAATATTATTCAGCCATAAGAAGAAAACAAATCCTACCATTTGCAACAACATGGATGGAGCTAGAGGGTATTATGCTCAGTGAAATAAGCCAAGCCAAAAAGACAAGTATCAAATGATTTCACTCATATGTGGAGTATAAGAACAAAGAAAAAAACTGAAGGAACAAAACAGCAGCAGACTCACAGAACCCAAGAACGGACTAATAGTTACCAAAGGGAAAGGGACTGGGGAAAATGGGCGGGAAGGGAGGGATAAGAGGGAAAAAGGGGCATTACGATTAGCAGATGTAATGTTGGGGGGGCACGGGGAGGGCAGTACAACTCAGAGAAGACAAGTAGTGATTCTATAGCATCTCACTACGCTGATGGACAGTGACTGTAATGGGGTTGGTGGGGGGGACCTGATGAAGGGGGTAGTTTAATAATCGTAATATTGCACATGTAATTGTAAATTAATGATAATAAAATAAATTATATTAAAAAAAATACAAATAAATAAATACAAATAAATGAATAAAAAAATAAAAAATAAATAAAAAAAAAAGGGAGTCTACAAAAAAACCATACATCCTAAAAAAAAAATTTAATTAAAGATGAAACACTGAATGCCATTCCCCTAACATCGGGAATAAAGAAAGGTATCTGCTCTCACAACTCCTATTCAACATTGTATTCCAAGCCCTAGACAGTGCAATAAGGCAAGAGAGAAAAATAAAAGGAATCCAGATTGGAAAGGAAGAAATAAAACCATCAATATTTGGCATAAAAAAGACTAAGAACAACAAATGAATGCTGGCGAGGATGTGGAGAAAAGGAAACCCTCCATCCTACACTGCCGGTAGGAATGTAAGCTAGTTCAACCATTGTGGAAAGCAATATGGAGGTTCCTCAAAAAACTAAAAATAGAAATACCATTTGACCCTGGAATTCCACTCCTAGGAATTTACCCTAAGAATACAACTTCTCAGCTTTAAAAACACATATGCACCCCTATGTTTACTGCAGCACTATTTACAATAGCCAAGATATGGAAGCAACCTAAGTGTCCATCAGTAGATGAATGGATAAAGAAGATGTGGTACATATACACAATGGAATACTATTCAGCCATAAGAAAGAAACAAATCCTACCATTTACAACAACATGGATGCAGCTGAAGGGTATTATGCTCAGTGAAATAAGCCAGACAGAGATAGACAAGTACCAAATGATTTCCCTCATTTGTGGACTATAACAATGAAGCAAAACTGAAGGAACAAAATAGCAGCAGACTCAGACTCCAAGAAGGCACTAGCAGTTACCAAAGGGGAGGGGTTGGGGAAGGTGGGTGGGAGGGAGAAGGGGATTGAGGGGTGTATTAGGATTAGTACACATGGTGTGGGGGGGATCATGGGGAAGACAGTGTAGCACAGAGAAGACAATTAGTGACTGTGGCATCTTACTACACTGATGAACAGTGACTGCAATGGGGTATGGAGAGGGGACTCAATAATATGGGTGAATGTAGTAACCACATTGCTTTTCATGTGAAACCTTCATAAGAGTGTATGTATATCGATAATACCTTAATAAAAAAAAATCCCTATCTGCAGGTAATATGATCATCTATGTAGAAAATCCTAAGGAATCTACAAAAAAGTGCTCCCATAATTCTTAAGTGAGTTTAGCAAAGTCAACATGCAAATGTCAATCATATTTAAATATACTAGCAACAAACAATTGGAAACGGATAATTTATTAAATACCATTTACAATACCTGCCAAAAAAAGAAATTTTTAAGTATAAATCTAATAAATCATTATGAGTGTTTAAAACCACAAAAGCTGATGAAATCAAGAACCTAAATAAGTAAAGGTAATTAATCAAATTCGTGGATTGCAAGACTCCATATAATAAAGCTGTCAATTCTATCCAAATTGATCTATAGATTTAACACAGTCCTAATCAATATCCTCGTAGGATTTCTGGTAGGTAGAAACAAGTTGATTATAAAATTTATTTGGAGCAGCAGAAGAGCTAGATGAGTGAAAGCAGTTTTGAAGGAGTCCAATGAAACCGAATACCGCAGCAGACCCACGCCAATTATAGCCAATGGATTGTCGAATGAGGTGCAAAGACGATTCTACGGAGAAAGGAGTCTTTTCATTTTCAACACATGGCACTGGAATGACTAGACATATATATACAAAGCAACGGACCTTCACCTATGACACCTTAAACAAGAGTTAACCAAATTAGATCACAGATCTAAATGTAAAACAAAATTATATAACTTTTAGAGGAATCCATAGAGGAAAATCTTTGGGACCTAGAGCAAAGCAGAGTTCTTAGCTATAACATCAAAGGCATGATCCAGGAAGAAAAAATTTGTTTTGTTCAATAAATTGGGCTTCATCAAAATTTAAAATGTTTTCTTTGAAAGACACAGTGTTAAGAGGATGAATAGACAAGCTACATACTGGAAGAAAATATCTGCTAATCACAATTCCAACACAGGAACTGTATCGAGAATACATAACTACTCCAAACTGTAACCGTAAGAAAACAACTCAATTTTTTAAAAACAGGCCTAAGATTTTAGAAGAAACTTCCCAGTGAAGATACACAGATGACAAATAAGCACAGGAAAATATTTTCAACATCTTTAGCTATTAGGAAAATGCAAATTAAAACTACAATGAGATACCACTACCCACACCTATTTATTTAATAGCTAAAATTTAAAAAACAATTCGACAATACCAAATGCTGAGGAGGATGTGGAGCATGGACTTCTCATACTCTGCTGATGGGGATGCAAAATGGCACAACCACTCTGGAAAAGTTTGTCAATTTCTCACCCAAAAAAACACACTTACCATATGACTCAGCAATTCCAGTCCTAGGTATTTACCCCAGACAAATAAAAACCTATGTTCACTTAAAAATCTGCCCGTGAATGTTTACTGAGCCTTTATTAATAATCACCAAAATCTGGAAGGAACCCAAATGTTCCTCAAAGGGTCAATCAATATGCTCTTTAATGGCATAATACTCAACCATTATGATATACACAACATGAATGAGTTGCAAAAACATTATAGTAAGGGAAAGAAGCTAGCCTCAAAAAATTACAACCTGTGTGATTCCATTTACATGACAACTGGAAAAAGCAAAATTATAGGGACTGAGAACAGAGCATTAGTTGCCAGAGGTTTGGGGTGAACAGCGAGTTTGACCACAGAGACAAGACAACACAAAGGAATTTCCTGGCATTATGGAACTCTTCTATATTCTCACTGTCGTAATGGTTACAAAACTTAGAGATAGATGTACTACATATCCCAAAAAACTATTGAAAAAAAAATATATATATACATATATATCTTGATTATGACAGAGGTTACAAGGAAATATACATTTGTCAAAACCCATCCAACACTTAAAATTGGTGACTTTCATTTTATGTAAATTATACCTCAATAAAATTGATTTAAAAATAACTAAAATGAAATGCAGCAGAATATTAATAGTTGTACTTGAATGCTAATACATCCCCAGATATTTACAGTCACTGGGTTTTTTTTTAAGCATTTTCAAAAATAACAGCATATAATACTTTTTTTAATAAATATACTTTTATGACTAGATAAAAGAAAATTATAAGCATACTGTACATTAAGTATATTTTCAAACTGTCTGTCCTTGGCCCTCTTGTTAACACTTAAGATCTCAGTTTTTGTAGCTAACGAGAAGAGCACAAGAAACAATTGGTTAGGTTCATTAAAGCCTCCTTTTAAGTGTTTTAAGGAAACAGCACATAAAACATTCATTCAAACAAAAAAGTCTACCCCACCAGATGCTTCCTATAAAGAGAATCCTTATTCTATTACTCAGCTCCCAAAAAAATATTTATGGAGGTTGCTTAGAATAGCCACATTGTACACACTGCTACAATTCTTACAACACTTGAAAGAATATTTGTCCTATTTATAGGTAAAGAAGTAAAAATAAAAAAAATACAGAAAGAGAGAAAGAAAGGTAAATAAGCCTTCACAAGGTCACTGCAAATGCCAGACAGGCCCAAATGAGCAAAATGAAATACAGGCACCATCTTTTCCACAATGCCAGCCTAGTTCTCTGCTTAATCCCACCTCCCTCCTAAACCTTTCGCTGACTACCCCCATCAGGATGGACTCGGAACCCTTCTAAATGTTTCCATAAAAGCTCTTATTTTCTTTATCTACTTTATTTATCACAGCAATTACCACACGGCACTGTACCAGCTGGTTACCTGACTTTCTACCCATCCCATCTCTAAGGGATCAGGAACCACACTTATCTTGCACGTTCTAGTCTGAAACATAAGAGATGGTTACTAAATATCCACTGGTGACTGGATGGACACGTTTAACATGAAGGCAATGGGACGCAAGGAGAGTCCCATAGGCTCCAGACAGAGTCAGACAGATCTGGTTCACATAACTCCACTGCATTTTACCATCCCTAGTAGAATAAAACTCTGCCCTGGCCGCAGGGAGCTGCGCGCCCTGCTCCCGCGACCAATCCAGCCGCATGATGTGCTGTCCTCTCCCTTGTCAGAGATGTTCCAGCCTCACTGGCCCCTTTTCTGGTCCTCAAATAGGCCAAGTCCCCGTCGGCATGCATGGCTCCTCCCGCAGGACTTACCAGGGAGCTCAGTCTCACTGTCCCATCTCAGCTCAAAGATGTCCCTGCCTCGAAGAGGCCCTAACTACCCAGTCTAAGGTGGTCCCCATCTCACCACCTCCACCAAGACACTCTACCACATAACTCTTATTGTCCTGCTAGAACTTTTCACAATGTGTGTTCATCTTACTTATTTACATATTCAATATTTATTCTGTTAATTATATGAACATAATCCACTGCTTGAGGTCAGGGATCTTATCTATCGGTTCATGACTGTTTCCCCTAAGGTTTTAGCCCAGTATCTGAATACAGGAGACAATGGAATGACATTTGTTGAATGAATAAATCGATGAATGAATACAATCCACCTTACCAGCTGTAGGACCTTACTCAAGTTCATTTTTATGTGTGCCTCCATTCCTTCATTTATAAAAATGGAAATATATTACCTATCTTAGAAAGTTGTTAAAAGGATCAAAAGAAATTAACTGGAATGTTTAGTGTCGTACCTAGCACAGCATAAGAACTTAAAACACATCTTCTTCTCAATTTGTACTTTTCCCTTTAGAAGAAACAAAGGAAAAAAAAAAACAAACTTGAACTGGAAAAACTGAAAGCAGCTTCCCACGCCGTGGAAATAAATGCCCCAAAATATAAAACCCACCAAACATGACTGAGAAACTTCATGCTCCAAAGTCAGCTAATGCAAGGGCCATACTTGCCACGTGCCAGCCCTTGGAACCCAGTGTGCGGAACTACAGCCATCTGAAATGGGAACCATCCCGTATCATTATGGGGTGATGCTTCGCAAAGCTGGAGAGGGGCCCCAGCTCAGCAGGTCAGACCGAGTCGCTGCTAATAGGCCCTCCGCCTTCGCCCTCTCCCACTCGCCATCAAAAGCTTGGCCTAGCCTAGAGCTTCACCAACGTAAAAAAAACAAACACCAACAACATAAAAAACAATCAGGGCACCTTCAACCAGCTCCTCTTCAACTGGAATCTAAGCAAGGAGCCTAACTGGCTTCAGCCAATGACTGCAAGAGCCTGGGCCTACAAAGCTGAAGCCCACCTGCCAGGTCACCTTTGGATGTGAGGCTGCAAAGGCTCCCAGCAAGGGCCCTGGGGGCAACAGACACGCCCAGTGCTGCCACCTGGAGGCCTTGCAATCTTGGGAAAACTATTTAACATCTTTGAGCCCCTGCTGGCTCGTTATATAAAATGAGGATAAAAATCAGTTACCTCGTAAATGGACTGAATGCACCAATCAAAAGACACAGAGTAACAGAATGGATAAAAAAGCAAGACCCATCTACATGCTGCTTACAAGAGACTCACCTCAAACCCAAAGATATACACAGACTAAAAGTGAAGGGATGGAAAAAGATATTTCATGCAAACAACAAGGAGAAAAAAGCAGGTGTTGCAGTACTTGTTCAGACAAAATAGACTTCAAAATGAAGAAAGTAGCAAGAGATAAAGAAGGACATTACATAATGATAAAGGGGTCAGTCCAACGAGAGGATATAACCATTATAAATATATATGCACCCAACACAGGAGCGCCAGCACATATAAAACAAATAAATACTAACAGAATTAAAGGAGGAAATAGAAAGCAATGCATTCATTTTAGGAGACTTCAACACACCACTCACTCCAAAGGACAGATCAACCAGACAGAAAATAAGTAAAGACACAGAGGCACTGAACAACACACTAGAACAGATGGACCTAACAGGCATCTACAGAACTCTACACCCAAAAGCAACAGGATACACATTCTTCTCAAGTGCACATGGAACATTTTCCAGAATAGACCACATACTAGGCGACAAACAGAACCTCAGTAAATTCAAAAATATTGAAATCCTACCAACCAACTTCTCAGATCAAAGGTATAAAAAAAGAGATAAATTTTAGAAAGAAACTAAAAAGGCTCACAAATACATGGAGACTTAACAACATTCTCCTAATTAATCAATGGGTTAATGACCAAATCAAAACAGAAATCAAAGAATATATGGAGACTAATGACAACAACAACACAAAGCCACAACTTCTGTGGGACGCAGCAAAGGCAGTTCTAAGAGGAAAGTATATTGCAATCCAGGCCTATTTAAAGAAGGAAGAACATTCCCAAATGAATAGTCTCAAGACACAATTACTGAAATTGGAAAAAGAAGAACAAATGAGGCCCAAAGTCACCAGAAGGACGGACATAATATAGATAAGAGAAAAAATAAATAAAATTGAGAAGAATAAAACATAGAAAAAAAATGAAACCAAGAGCTGGTTCTTTGAAAAAATAAACAAAACAGATAAACCCTTAGCCAGACTCATTAAGAGAAAAAGAGAATCTACACACATAAACAGAATCAGAAATGAGAAAGGAAAATTCAAGACAGACCCCACAGAAATACAAAGAATTATAAGAGAATATCATGAGAATCCATATGCTAACAAGCTGGAAAACCTAGAAGAAATGGACAACTTCTTAGAAAAATACAACCTTCCAAGACTGACCAAACAAGAAACAGAAAAAACTAAACAGACCAATTACCAGCAACGAAATTGAATCAGTAATGAAAAAACTACCCAAGAACAAAACCCCCGGACCAGATGGATTCACCTCTGAATTCTACCAGACTTATAGAGAACAAATAACACCCATTCTCCTTAAAGTTTTCCAAAAAATAGAGGAGGAGGGAATACTTCCAAACTCATTCTATGAAGCCAGCATCACTCTAATACCAAAACCGGGCAAAGACCTCACCAAAAAAGAAAATTACAGACCAATATCCCTGATGAACGTAGATGCAAAAATACTCAACAAAATATTAGCAAACCGAATTCAAAAATACATCAAGAGGATCATACACCATGATCAAGTGGGATTCATCCCAGGGATGCAAGGATGGTACAACATTCGAAAATCCATCAACATCATCCACCACATCAACAAAAAGAAGAACAAAAACCACATGATCATCTCCATAGATGCTGAAAAAGCATTTGACAAAATTCAGCATCCATTCCTGATTAACACTCTCAACAAAATGGGTATAGACGGCAAGTACCTCAACATCATAAAGGCCATATACGACAAACCCACAGCTAACATCATAGTTAACAGCGAGAAGCTAAAAGCTTTTCATCTAAGATTGCAAACAAGACAGGGATGTCCACTCTCTCCACTGTTATTCAACATAGTAATGGAGGTTCTAGCCACGGCAATCAGACAAAACAAAGACATACAAGGCATCCAGACTGGTAAAGAAGAAGTCAAATTGTCACTATTTGCAGATGACATGATACTGTACATAAAAAACCCTAAAGACTCCATTCCAAAACTACTAGAACTAATATCTGAATTCAGCAAAGTTGCAGGATACAAAATTAACACACAGAAATCTGTTGCTTTCCTATACACTAATGATGAACTAACAGAAAGAGAAATCAGAAAAACAATTCCATTCACAATTGCATCAAAAAGAATAAAATACCTAGGAATAAACCTAACGAAGGAAGTGAAAGACCTGTACTCTGAAAACTACAAGACACTCCTAAGAGAAATTAAAGAGGACACTAACAAATGGAAACTCATCCCATGCTCTTGGCTAGGTAGAATAAATATTGTCAAAATGGCTATACTACCTAAAGCAATATACAGTTTCAATGCTATCCCTATCAAAATACCAACAGCTTTCTTCAATGAACTGGAACAAATAAATCTAAAATTCATATGGCACCGCAAAAGACCCCGAATAGCCAATGCAATCCTGAGAAGGAGGAATAAAACAGGGGGAATTACGCTACCTGACTTCAAGCTCTACTACAAAGCCACAGTAATCAAGACAATTTAGTATTGGTACAAAAACAGACCCACAGACCAGTGGAACAGAATAGAAAATCCAAACATTAACCCAAACATATACAGTCAATTAATATTTGATAAAAGTACCTTGGATATACAATGGGGAGATGACAGCCTCCTCAGCAGCTGGTGTTGGCAAAACTGGACAGCTACATGTAAGAGAATGAAACTGGACTACTGTCTAACCCTATATACAAAAGTCAACTCAAAATGGATCAAAGACCTGAATGTAAGTCATGAAACCATAAAACTCTTAGGAAAAAACATAGGCAAAAATTTCTTGGACATAAACATGAGCAACTTCTTTATGAACATATCTCCCTGGGCAAGGGGAACAAAAACAAAAATGAACAAGTGGGACTATATCAAGCTGCAAAGCTTCTGTACAGCAAAGGACACCATCAGTAGGACAAAAAGACTTCCTACAGAATGGGAGAATATATTCATAAATGACTTATCTGATAAGGGGTCGATGTCCAAAATATATAAAGAGCTCACACACCTCAACAAACATAAAGTAAATAATCCAATTAAGAAATGGGCAGAGGACATGAATAGACACTTCTCCAAAGAAGAAACTCAGATGGCCAACAGGCACATGAAAAGATGCTCCACATCACTAATTATCAGAGAAATGCAGATTAAAACCACAATGAGATATCACCTCACACCAGTAAGGATAGCCAACATCCAAAACACAAACAACAACAAATGTTGGCAAGGATGTGGAGAAAAGGGAACCCTCCTACACTGCTGGTGGGAATGCAAATTAGTTCAACCATTGTGGAAAGCAGTATGGAGGTTCCTCAAAAAACTCAAAATAGAAATACCATTTGACCCAGGAATCCCACTCCTAGGAATTTATCCTAAGAATGCAACAGCCCAATTTGAAAAAGACATATGCACCCCTATATTTATCGCAGCACTATTTACAATAGCCAAGAAATGGAAGCAATCTAAGTGTCCATCAGTAGATGAATGGATAAAGAACATGTAGTACATATACACAATGGAATATTATACAGCCATAAGAAGAAAACAAATCCTACCATTTGCAACAACATGCATGGAGCTACAGAGTATTATGCTCAGTGAAATAAGCCAAGCAGAAAAAGACAAGTATCAAATGATTTCACTCATATGTGGAGTATAAGAACAAAGAAAAAAACTGAAGGAACAAAACAGCAGCAGACTCACAGAACCCAAGAACGGACTGATAGTTACCAAAGGGAAAGGGACTGGGGAAGATGGGTGGGAAGGGAGGGTTAAGGAGGAAAAAGGGGCATTACGATTAGCAGATGTAATGTTGGGGGGGCACAGGGAGGGCTGTACAACTCGGAGAAGACAAGTAGTGACTCTATAGCATCTCACTACGCTGATGGACAGTGACTGTTATGGGGTTGGGGGGGGGACCTGATGAAGGGGGTAGTTTAATCATCATAATATTGCACATGTAATTGTAGATTAATGATACCAAAATAAATTATAAAAAAAAGATTCCCTTGTTCCCAATTTTTCATAATTATATACAATGTAACAATAAGCACCTTCATCCACAGAGCTTTTTCCTTCCACTGGACTACTTCCTTAGGCTAAATTTCCCCAAAATAGATTATTGGGCTCAAGAGTAATATTATTTTGATCACCATAAAAATCTCTTTCCAAATGGCCTTCAAAAAGATTGTAAAAATTTACACTGCCCAGCCCACCATCTGGTCACTTTTGGAAGGCATGGCCAGGATGTGCAGAGGTATGAGAGCACAGAGCATTCAATCCAGTAAGCAGGCGACTATACCACCATGCGGATGAACCCCTGCACTCAACACTTACCAGACATCCCCACCACTCATAGTCAAACTTACCCCAAAGGCCGTGGGTGCGATCAGGCCCTACCTTGTACACAGCCAGCACCATGGAGAGTGGCTGCAACATCCACTCCACCCGCCACGCACAGTCTTCGGCCACGTCCACTGACCTGCGGCCCACATGGTTCCTGCTCTCCTGTCTTGTTCTCAACACACCCCTGTCCCCCCTTCACAGCCTCACCTTTCCCTCATTACTGTTTGCTTTCCTGTAACTCTGGCTCTGCATGCTCCCACACTGATTACAAGCTCTGCTCCCTCCAGCTATGCTATCTCTAGCCACTTTTCCAACAATAACAGCCAATGGCTGAAGACCTGTGTTCCAGGCACTGTCCTTGCACATTATTTAATCCTCACTACAACCCTATGAGATAAATATGATTTTTCCCTTTCTAGAAACAAGGCAATCTAAATTTACAGGTTTCATTTCTTAAACAAGGTAATACGTTCATTCAATCAACAAATATTTATTACGTGCCTACCATCTTGACAGGTTCAGTGCTGAGTACTTGGAATAGAGTAAAGGAGTCACTCATGTTAAGCAAGTATACAACTAAAATACACAATTGCCAACAGTTGTAAAATCCACAGTGGAAAAGACTGGGTGCTGAGCGCTTGCTATAAGAGAGAATAATGGGAGTCTCT
Organism: Smutsia gigantea; assembly: GCA_032199065.1. Taxonomy (NCBI): domain Eukaryota; kingdom Metazoa; phylum Chordata; class Mammalia; order Pholidota; family Manidae; genus Smutsia; species Smutsia gigantea. The sequence goes on along the minus strand of JAVSCE010009663.1, from coordinate 180,848 downwards.
AATGAGTTGAGATAGGAAATTAGGGATTGCCTCTCTATTAAAGTCACATTAAAGCTGAGACATGAACATCATGGGGCCTGCCATCCGAAGAGAGAGGAAAATGTATGGCAGGCAGAAGAAGGTGCATGAGGGAAGGCCCTAAGGTGTGGTGTAGTAAAAGCAGCCTGCGTGGCCGGAGCACAGTGTATGACAGGAGGGAAGCACAACTGATATGCAAGTGACAGAAACAGCTGATCACACAGGGCAGAGGCTCATGGACCATGGCAAGAAGTTAGAGATCTCATTGCAATATCAAAGAAACATCATCGAAGGATGAGGAGAAACTTAAAACTGATGGGGCAGAACCTAGGGAGTTGGCTGTAACAGACAGAATCTTCAGATTAGGGTAGACGCGAGCATTACTGACTTCTCACTATGTGCCAGGCATCGTGCTAGGCGCTTTCCACACCGTAAGTGATGTAATCCTCATAACAACTCTGAATGAAAGACAGAATTAGTCCCATTTACAGATGAGGTTCTGGAAGCAACCTAATTAACCAAGGTCACAGGTCCATTATAGCCAGAGCCAGACCTGAAACCCAATTCTGGTCATTCCCAAGTCCATGTATGCAAATACCATGGTGCTTCTGAAGCTTCAGGGCCACATAAATGGGGTGGAAGCAGAGGATGAGGGAGCTCTCCTCTGGCAATACATAACTCACAACATTGGAGTTACAAAGCAAATTTGAAGGTGCAAACCTTCCAGCCATTCCACAGACAAACACTAAATCTGACCAAATAACCTCAGCCAAGACCAAAAATTTTCAAGAGAAAGGAATATGGTCCTTGATACAAGAATACCAGCACCTCAGGGCAAGTGGGTATGAGACTGGAGCAGCAGAATTTACACTAAGGAAATAATCACAGAGATGTAAAGATGTATGTGCAAGGATATTCATCACAGCTTCGTTTATAATAGTGGAAAATTAGAAAAAACCTGAACATCCCACAGTAAGAGAGTGTATAAATTATGGGTCAGTCCATCCCTTTTAATGCAAGTCTTTATGAACTATTAAACAATCATTTAATAATGCTATCCACCAGCATTAACGAAGATGGAAAGCTGCCCCTTTCATTCTGTCAGGAAGGATATAGAAAAAGCCAGATTTAAACACTTCTACACATGAATAAAGAGAGCTACCTGGATTGGATTTGATGAACCAGATTCTAGGTCTTTCCCACTCACCCACAGAATTTTTAGAGTGAAATTGGTTGATTCTAGTCTCCAGGACAGGTCACACCAGAAAAGCACAGCCCTTTCGAAAACGCCACCTCAGCCAAGCCTCCTCCAGGCCAGGAAGTCCCCGCATCGTCATCTAGAAAGGACCAAGGAGGCAGGTTCCCAATGAAGACCAAGCTGACTTCCTACCCCAAAGCCTGTCAGACAGGTGGTTACACCCTCAGCTACCGAAAGCATTAGACAATGGATTACCGGTTTTAAAGACCCCAAACGAGGCATGTGGTTCTCACCTGTGAGAGAGTACTGCCTGGGAACAGCACAGGGGAACAGAAGACCTGGGTTCAAAGCCAGAACCAGTTCCTCCCTGCCCCTGGGCTTCAGGTGCCCATATCGAACTAAGGGTCCGGAGGAGGCTCCCGGAGCTCCTCGAGCTCTGGAATTCTGACTCTCGTGTAAACATCTCTTGGCCGCATCCCCTCAGCCCCAGTATCACCCCTTTTCCCACACCGCCACCAGCCTTGCTCACAATCACCAGCCTGGGTGATCTTTTGAAAGCACAATTCTGGTCATTCCCCTCCCCAGATTAAAATCCACCACTAGCTGGCTCCCTTTCATCTTCAGGTCAAAAATCAACTACAGTGGGGTAATACACAAAACCCCTGACCCCCGCCTACTTTGATGACCTCACTTCTCTCAGGCCTCCTCCCCAGGCCTCCTTTCAGCCAAAGGGAATTCACAGTCCCCTACATTCATCACACCCTCTCATGCCTCTTTCTACATTTGCACACACCAGTCCTTGTGCCTGGGATACTCTTCCAGCCTTTTTCACCTTCGCTAATCCCTACCGGTTCCTGATGACTCAACTCAAGGAACACTTCCTCCAGGGAGGATTCCCCAAATCCTCCAGGCGAGGTTCAGAGCCCCTCCTCGGTGTCCCAAAGCAGCCTGTACTTACCCCTGTCACTGCACTATTTTCCAATCCACCTCCTCCCCAACTAGACTGTGATCCTCCTCACAGGGGGGCTTACCCGATCTTAACCTCCTACAGATTCCCTAGTCCTCAGCACACAGCCTAGCACAGGACATGTATCTGAATACTTACTGATGAACGGATGAACTCTGAGCAAACCCAGGAAGAGGCCAATATCTTGCTAGACCTTAGCTAACAGACCCTGATGTTCAGTTTTCCATCATCTGAGACTAGAAGAAGAATCATGAGTTTGCCCTTTAAATCAAAAGTGTTCTAGCCCCCTCTTTAATATGCATGCTGACTTTAAAATTTTCATCAGATGCCAAGAGCACTGCCTCCTAAGCATCCCACAGAAAGTTCAGACTACCTCTACTAAAGATCATGCATTTAACACCCCAGGCTAAAATGAAAGCTTTCAGTGACTTATAAAGACTTGAAAGGGAGACACTGAAAACACCATGGTCATTTCGATTTCAACTGCAGAATTTGCTCTTGAAAATGCTACCAAAAAAATATTAATGCCAGAAAAACCTAACAGCATCCAAAGGACCACAGTCACAAAGAAAAAACATAAATTCTAAAACATATTGGTATAGAAGGCTCTCTCTCGCCTTCAAGGAAAACAGTATTTAGGTCATCAAGATCACATCTGAGCACGGGAAACTTGAATCACATGGCAGAGTAGGAAAAAATAATAAATATAACAATAACAGTGTGAAGGAGAAAGAACTAACACGTAGAATGGACTCTGCTAGGCACATGTGCTTGAATATATTCATTCATTTAATCCGCACAACAGCCCTATGAAGTACCAACTACTCTCATGTCCATTTTAAAGACAAAGGAGGTACAGAGAGGTTAAGTGACTGGCCCAGGGTCACCCAGCTGAAGTGGACAAGCAGCAGTCTGGCTCCAGAGGCCATGGTCCTTGGGCAACACGGACTGCCTTTGAGAAAGAGCTTTCCCATGTCATATCCCTGGGCCCCAGTTTCTCCAAAATATAATAAAGAGGGTTGGCTTCAATTCTAAGATTCCTCTCAGTTCAAAAGGCAGTCAATAAAAGGTGAAAGTAAAACTCTAAGATTTGTTAAATTTCCCCATCTAGAAATAAAACTCAAAACTGTGCCCTTCAAAACTTAAACAACTGAATCTTGCAGCGCACTTTAACATCTAAAGTGCCCAGCTCAGAGCAAGAGCTCAATAAACAGGAGCTATTATTATTCTTATGATAAAACAGGAACAACCATTTAATAGCAGAGCACATTTTAATTATACACGATGTTGAATCATCAAATCTCATTTGTTTGAGGCCCCAGACCCCACAGCATAGATCGAGTTGTACAGTTGAAATTATAACAACTCAAAGCTCAGAAATTACTTGTTTCCATTAGAGATCTGACAAGTCATTTCTTCAATTGGTCACTGGTGGTTTGCAGATTACTATTAGCAGTAATGAGTATTCTAAATTAAATCCAGAGACAGTACCACTCTGGTCTGCAAAGACAACTGGGAAGAGAGAGACGTAATTGTGGAATGTCCTTCTGTGTCCTCCATCTTCCCTCTGATAAATATCTCCTGTGTCTTTTGTAGTATGGATTTCATTTGGTTACAAATGAAGAAGGGTCTAATTCCTCCCATGATAAATGAGAGCACTGAACAGGTAACTTGTTAAGGAGAACTGGAATTGGGAAAATAACCTTATTTTCCTGTCACTTGATAACAAACCCCCTCGGCTAACAAAGGAAAGACACAATGCTGGAAAACATTATGCATCAAGGCCAAATCTAGCACAGAGTCCTTCACTCTCCGACAATCCCCGCACAGCACTGGGTACAGGCTGCTCACGTGTCCTTCAAGAGCAGCAAAGAGAAGCCTGCAGAATGCAAGAAGTGGCACAGTGTGGTGGAAGGAATGGCTCTGGAATCATTAGAACCGGGATTCAAATCCCAGCTCTGCCATGCAAATATTATGTCTCTCCTGGTCTTAAGATTCTTTATCTGCAAAATGGGGATAATACAAAATACCTCAGAGAGTTACAGCAAGGACTAAGTGGGGACCACAAATAATGTGGCTTACATGACAGGAAAGCCCTTGCCAAATGTTAGCTCCTCTCAACTGTGCGGTATGTTAACACCCTGAACCAGAAATACACCAAACTCCCCAAAGTTAGAAATTGCTGATGTGGGCAGAATCCCTAACTGGCCCGTGTATAAAAGGGCCAACGGTGGGTATGTAACACTGCCCACGAGACACAGCCTTCCTCCTAACTAAGTCATTATCCAGCTTCGACACTTCTCAAGAAACACAGCTCCCTCCTGGGTCTGTAGGACAGAGGCAGCAGACGTGACTGGTTAGGGACAGTAACGTGGTATCTCCACTTACATTTTCAAAGTCCTTCATGTTCCTGGCTCTGGTGGGAGACACGGTTTCTTCTGACACAGTTGGGAGCACTATAAAAAGGTAAAAGAGACACAGGAAGACATCATGGTATGCAAACTGCCCAGCATGTCTACCGGGGAGTAGAGCCCAGAGAAGGAAAAAACATGAATATACTGTCCCAGGGCACATTCTGCTCATATTTTCTGTCTGTTATGATTTGCTGACTGGAGTCTGCAGAAATCTCTAAACCACTGTATTTCAAATATTTACAAATTACTTAAACCAGCCCCAGTGTAGCAATGTAAGTGTCAGAGATGAATCCAGAACACGTGCTGGGCATGCGGCAACGCAGAAGTGTCCTGACCTGTATGTACTTCCTTTCCACTGGTCACCACATTTTTGTGCTGAACGGGCTATCATCTTCACGTGCTGGCAATCACAACAAAGACTTGATGGCAGGTGTTGGCAACCCTTTTCTTAAAACGCCAGGCAATAAATATTTTAGACTTTGTAGGCCACTCACAAAGCCTAAAATCTGTCACAACTACTCAACTCTTCTGTTGCAGCGCAAAAACAGCCACAGACAATTCATAAACAGAAAAAAAGCAGCTGTGCTCCAGTAAGTTTACTTTCAGAAGCAGACGCAGGTTAAATTCTGCCAACCCCTGCTTTAGAGTGATTCAAGACTTTGCCAATACCCAAATCTTTCCACAGCTCCTTTCATTCAACAAACATTTACTACCCCCCTGCTCTTTGCCAAGCACCATGCCAAGGGCTGGGAAAACCGTGAAAGACATGGCGACCCCACTCCCAAGAGGTTCCCAATGTCGCAGGAAAGGAAGAGATGGAAACAAACTGTTACCATACTAAGTGAAGTGCTTGGACTTTTATAGGGGTTTAGCAAATGTGTGTTGAGTGAATGAATAAATTCATTCTTCTAAGAAATATGCATTAAGGGCCTACTCTCTGCTGGGCACCATTCTGGTATGGCTACACGGGAAACAAAACAAACAAAGGGAGCTGACCTTCTAGAAAGAGGATTCTGATACTCTAGAAAGAGAAAGCTGATACTCTATTGTAGAAAAGAGGGCAATTACAGAGTTCATTAAAAAGTGATAAATGATATGGAGAAAAAGAAAGTGGATAAGGATATGATATACCAAGGGTGGGGTGAGGATTCAATTTTAAATAGGGTGGTTAAATTAGGAAGGTCTCACTGACCAGCAGCCTGGCAGGAAGGTGACATCCTGGCAGGTGAAGAGAAGGGCAAAGGGGGAAACCTGAAGGGGGAGCATGCCTGGTGGATCTGAGGACCAGCCAAGAGGCCAACGGACTGGATGAGCAATGAACAAAAGGACAGGAGAAATGGAGGTAAGCGGGGTCCTGGGGGACAGGCTGCACCTGGCCCTATAGGCTCTTCTCAGGACCTGGAGTCTGAGCTAAGGAGTAACACAATCAGACTTAGCTTTCTACAGGGTCCCTCTGGCTGCCTCACTGAGAACAGACTGCAAGGCACTTAGCAACAAGGAGAGCGGGCCGGAGAATACTGGGATAATCCAGGCCAGAGAACACAGCGGCTTAGACCAGGGTGGTAGGTGTATAAGTAGGTGAGGAGGTCTGCCTCGGGCTATTTTTAAAGTAGCCAAGAGGGATAAATGAGGTGAAGGGAAATATATAAGGTTCGGAGAGCAGCATGCACCTACAGCAGCCTGAGGAGAGCCAGGAGGGCAGCGAGCTCTGAACTAGGCCTTGAAGACGAGGCAGGCAGCTGAGGACAAGGAAGAAGCGGCTCCCCCGCCAAGGCCAGAGGCGGGAGTGGCATGGCGCTCAAGATGCCGCCCAGCAGAAAACAGCTCAGGAGCTGGGCAGAGGCAGGCTAAGGGTGCATGGTTTTGGCTGCCTGTTTCCCAAACGGGCCATACTCTGTCACCTGTGTCTGTGTCCCCGTCCAGGTCCTACTCTTTCTTCCAGTCTCAGCTCCATACCAGTTTTGGGGAAATTCTTACTGACCCACTCTCTCTAGACAAAGCTAAATCTCCCTTTTATCTCAAGGCACCTTTTACTTCTTTGCTCATTACAATGAGCACAGGATTCATCATAATAATTCCTTGTTTAATTGTCTCCAGGCTCGATCAGAACCATGTTCAAGATTGCCTCCTGGTGCTTAGTCTGGAGCCTGCACACTGTGAACTGAATTAAGGAGCAGGCCTTTTAATTTACTGCTTCTAACTGCCTGTGGACAGGAAGAATAGAAACCAGAATTGCTGGACTTTGTGTTTAAAGTGAAAGTTAATAGGTTCTGAAAGAGAACCTGAGGGTGGCCCAGAGGTTAAAGTATTCTCCAGAAATAAACCCTGAGACAATTACATCGTCTGCTCTAAAAACTTCTTCCTTTTGCATATCTCACCACTTTGGAGAAGAAAAAAAACACACAAGTCAGTATCTCTCTAAGCTATTTCAGCAAGGCAAATTATTAGCCCTTCCCACAGAATACTTATGATAGCATTCAGTTTTTTCAGAAACAGAAATTAGGAAGAATGCTTAGCAAAAGTCCAGCTTAAACACAACAAACTTTATTTACTCAGCACCGTCTCCTGTGGTCCAACCAACTGTTTGTCTCAAAGGGCAGGCCCGGGTAGGAATGCTGGGCCGCAGCCGGCAAATGGAATCCAGCAGCCTGCCAGGAAGGCCTTGGCACACCAAAGTTCAGACAGCGGTGCTCCAGGGCCTCCAGCCACTTGGCAGCAGCGACCAGGAGATCCTCCGTGCCGGACCCAGTCCCCATGCGACATCGAGCCTCCATGCACCGCTCGTTTCAGCAAACACTGGCTGAAATCCCTGCAAGCTTGGTTATCAAGAAAGAAAACTCATGAAATAGAGCCTAAAAGACATCAATTCCTCTGGTCTGGTGTGAAGAGCAAAGCAATACATATACAAAATACTGAGCACCTCCTGGCAGCAGCCGGGTCCCAGAGACATCAAAGCTCAGCCGCAGGCTCAAGGCCTCAACGCCCTCACGGTCTAGTGGCTACTTCCCTTGTTCTTACTCAAGAAAATGGCCCGCTTTGTGTTCTTACCATCATTTCCCAAACCAGCAATGGGGCTGACGCCATCCGGGTCCTCTGGTAAAGCAGGAGCAAGGCCACTAGGAGAGAACATGTGTGAGAAGAGATGAGTTAGTATTTGAACAGCGGACTGCTGAGACTGCCTGGACTGCACATAACAACTGTCAGGCCTTGGCCAACAAGGCGCACACAGCTGAGAGCTACCTGGGAGGCACGCAGCACAGAGGTCAAGACCTCAGGCTCTGGGGCTCTAACACTTAGCAGCTGCGTGACCGTCGGTGAAGTCAGTCATTCATGAATGCATTCATTCAAACATCAAGGTTCCTGTGCGCCATACACACGCCAGCTGCAGAGGCACTGTGCCAAACAGAAACTACTTATGTCTCTGAGTCTCGCTTTCTTCATCTGTTACATGAGGATACCACCCTCTACCTGTGAAAATTAAATGAGTTGATGTATATAAACACTCAGCACATATTAAGCACTCAAAAAATGTCACCTATTGTTTTTCCTGTCATTACTACTATTAGCATTTATTAATACGCCTATCACAATAAAAAATTAACCCTCCAACAATTAAGCACCCATTCAGATGCTCTGAGGATGTTAAACAAGAATGCAAACCTCGCTGATCCAGGAAGTTTCACTAACTGAATTATAAGAACAGGTTCAGCTGAGAATCTAGACACCTTGATAGGAAAACTAAATCATAACAGGAGGTGTGGTTGCCACAAAAGACACTACCCGGAATTCTCTTCTAAGCTCTGCCACATACGTCTCCAAGCCCGGCTGTCGTCATCTTTACATGGGAAACGGCTATTTCAGAGTGACTGCCAGTCAAATGAGACACAAAGTGCCCAGTGTGGTACCTGGTATATTGTGAGTACTCCATAAATGACAGCAAATACCACTGTTACCTTGAAACATACAGTACTTTACAATTTATAAAAGATTTACCATCACGAGAACTTCCTGATTACCTGAGGGTCTATGCATTTTTCACAGGAAGGCACTAAGGCCCAGATAACCGCAGTGGCCTAGTCAGAGCCACAGGGCAGTTAAGTGGCAAACCGAGTCCAAAATCTAAGCCTTTTATGTCTAACTCCAGTGATTCTTTCTTGTCCCAAGCTGTAAACTAGGAGCTGATGGAAGCTTAGCTTGACTTCTTGGCAGTTTGCTCTTTCCATGCGTCCAAATCCAAAACCATTCTGTTCCTAGGACAATTTTGCCTGGTCACAAACCTCTAAGAGTTGGAATGAACCTTTGAAATCAGAACCAAGGAAAAAATTAGATATCATAAAATTCCCCCATCAGGAGAATTACACAAAAACGTGTCTGCTACAAAGATAACTGGGGAAAAAAGCATGTAGAATATGCCCTCAATTATGAAGAAACATACATGAACACTAAAGTCACCTCAAACCCTTCTTGGAAACTAGATGTACTCCAGACAAAGGAAATACTAAAAGTCATCATTTATAGGGAAATGAGTGATATTTTCCTTCTTTTTTATTTTCTGTATTTCTCAACTTCTTCCAGTATCATTAGAAGGACAAACTCCAACTTCTAAACTGAATTTTAAAAATTAAAAATCAAGTTCTTCAACCACCACCTTTTGCAGATGGTGGCCCAGAGGCCCAAGATCACATACCAGGTTACTGGCCAAACTTAGCCTGCAGTCTGGTTTCTACATCCCCAATCCGGGGGTTCTCTCCTGCACAGCCATTCACTACCACCACTGGCTTAAATGTTCCATCAATTACTCAAGCCAAGACCAACTGCAGCTGGAAACTACACAGCAGGCAAAGCCAAAGAATTTGGTCTTAGACATCTAAGTTCCAACAGGCAAACACTTAAGTTTGAAAAATGACATCCCATTTAATATTTGACATCCCGACTCTTAGATGAAATCACTATTTAATGCAGAAATTCCTGCCTGGTTCCTGGCAAATTTCCACTTGGGCTTTACTGACCCACTTTTAAAAGGCTGTGAATCTCTGTCATCTGCACTCTATATTCGCTTCCAGCCACACCTCCAGCTTTAAGGAGCTCCTGCTTCCCATTCTGATCATTCACCTGTAGCCTTAGAACTAAGGCTGGGGCTTTATGGATTAAATATGGAATACTAAATATGGAGCCTATATTTACATGGTAGATTTACATCTTTTCAAACAGATACAACAAAACTGACTGATTCCACAAATATTTGTTGAGCCTCTGCTATGTGCCAGACATGGTTCTAAGTCTAAGGATACAGTAGGGAAAAAGCTAGCCATGTCGGGCTTACAGTGATCACTGGGAGTGCTCTCCTCAAACCTCACAGCCTAGAGGGGTGGGGGGCGGGGACCCAAGATCAGCCTTGGATCAAGCCTTTGAGCCTTTTAAGGCTTTTTAAGCTATGATGTCACCAGAAATTTCATCCTACCATCTCCTTTCTTGACCTCCTTCTACAAAAGCCCATGAAGGCATTCTTCACCTAAGAAAGTACAACTGATAGGAAAACATTTCTTTTTTGGTCTAAATAGACAGCAAGCACCTAATCGCCATGTGCTAGAGGAACCCACAGGTGAACAAGCCTGGGCCCAGGCCTTAGGAAGAGTTAGGGAGTAGCAGAAACCCGGGCATGAAAACAAAAGGATGAACCAGGTTGTGGGCACAGAGGATTTTGTCCAGGAAACAGGGCAACACTCTAGCAGTAAAACAAAAATAGCTAATATTTAATGCATCCCTCCGTAGGTGCTAGGCATGAAACACATACAGTCTTGCTTCATCCACATAGTCAACCAATAGGTATTTATTACTGAAGAGAAGCTGAGGTTCAGAGGGTTAAGGGCATTACTCAAGCAACACAGGGAATAACTGGCTGGAGAGGGATTCAGGCTGTCATCCTTAGTACAAAGCCCAGGGTCCTTCCATGCCACTAGGCACGACTTAATAAAGAGCCTTATAGTGGGCAAGGTTCCTGGGCCGGGATCTGAACCCAAATCCCACCAGGCTGGAGCTCTCTGGGACACCCACAGGTCATCAGGTTTGGAGAGAAGGACACATATTCACCCCTTCAACAAAAGTCTGAGGACAAACTGGACTCCAGTCTCTAAAACTGGGGCTTGGAAATTACCAAACACAAGAGTGCTTATATTAGGATAAAAAGAGGTGATCTTATTCCAGGGATTTTTTTCTCTTCCACTACAACCACCCAGCGGAGAACCTGTCTCAGAACAAATTCTGCCACTCGTTGAGGGCCAGTTCAAGTGCCAACAGCTCCCTGAATCCCCCCAGAATCAACTCAGAATCGGTTCAGAGAACTAGTCAGAAGGCACAGGGCACTGAGAGCTAGGCTCTTGAGTCAGTAAGCCTAGATTTAAATCCTTGCACGATTACGTATTTTTTGTGGGATCCCAGGCCATCCATTTCACTTTTCGGAGCCTCAGTATCCTCACCTGTAAAAAGGGTAATACTATCACCTCAGACAATGACTGATTATTCAGTGATTTAACAAACTGTTATGTGCCAGATGCCAGGCTAGGAACTGGGGTTACAAAGATAAACCAAAGGCAGCCCCTGCTCTCAAAAAGGTCACAGTCTGACCAGGGAGATTAGACTGTTAACAGTGGTGCCTATGCCGTCCAAGACAGGAGCCACTAAGTTACATGTACCTATCAAGCACTTGCAGTGCACTTAATCCAAATTGAGAAGTGCTGTAATAACAAAACACATTCTGTATTTCAAAGACTTAGTAAGATAACAAAGAAAACATTTCATTAATAACTTTATTATTTATATGGGGAGGAGACAGAGGTAGAGGGAGGGCAGAGGTGGCTAGCAAGGTAAATGGGGCCAGCTTACGAAGGGCCTTAGAAGCATATTAAAGAACTTCATCCCGAGGGTAACTAGAGGCCAGGGAGGCTCTGAAGCAGGTGATGAGATGACTAATTACAGGAATGTATGCAGCACCTGAGGCCTGCAAAGGCGGAGAGAGGAGGCAACTGAGGGTACTTGGCTCATCTGCTGAGGTGCTACCCTGTATCAGACATTGGCCTAAACCCTTTGAAACTCACCCGTTCTCTCAGATGATGAAAACTGAGGCTCACAAGGGTAACTTGCCCAAAGTCACAAGACTGTTAAGCAGCAGAACTGGGATTGAAACCCAGCTAGGTCTGGGTCCCAAAGCCCAAGTGTTTGGTCAAGTGGTACTAAGGTGAGAGGAGCTGAGAGAATAATAATCAACTTTATCTTAATGGCAGCAATAAGCATTAAAGAAATAAAGCAGCAGACTGCCAACCAGATTTACGTTTTAAAAAGAGCTTTCAAGCTGTAGTATAAAGGACTGTTAGAGGAGTGGAGGAAACCAGGGCAACCCAGGGGAGCAGTCACAGCCCATCATACCGGGGCAGTGGTAGGAAAATGAAGAGAAAGCATCATGAACTACACCACAGGACCCAATCAAACAAGCTGCAAAGGGCCTTGCTCTGTGCCTGATACAGAGAGAGGTTCTCAACAAACAGAGCAACCACCTAGCCAGGTTTGCTCAAGAGAAAACCAGTTTACAACTGCTGTCCAGGCATAAGTAGCTGTTGGTGCCCATTATACCCTTAAAAGCATCCCAGTTTGCACAATAAATAACACGGTCACCCTTTCAATTGGGGTCTGTTGACTAAAAGCAGGAGCCGTCAGGAGCAGAGCTGGATAAACACTGCAAATTCTCATTCAGGACTCTACTCCATGACCTTCTACCCACCTTCCAAGCAGGAGCCCAGCACACTCCAGGGCTCCGTCAGGCCTTCCTACCAGGAGACACCAGGCCTCACCAGCAATACAGACTCCAACGGCGTCAGGACAGGCCCAGGGGGCGGCCACTCTCTAGCCCCACTCTCTGACTTCCATTACTATTGATGATGATGATGACGGGGTCACAGTACAGTGACAACACAGAATCACTTTTTAAGCTATGATTACACCAAGCACTACTCTTGCCAAGCGAACTTCTGGGAAGGCATCTTCTCGTTTAAGCCTCACCCCAACTCTGATGGGCAGATACTACTATCAGCCCCATTTTACAGATGGGAAAGCATGTTAAACCACTTTACCAAAGTCACACAGCTAGTTAATTTAAAGGGCTTGATTTCAAACCAATTCTGTTTCACTACAGCTGGGGTTCTTAACCCCTGCACTCTACCGCCTCCGTCTTGTGGCCACTCTGTGACCCCGTAAGCGACGTCTGGACTTACCAACTACGCTCCCCGTAAAGAAAGCAAACCCGAAACCAGAATGAACCAGAATGAAGCATCAAGTCCCTCAAGGTCCCTGACCCTCGGCCAGCCCCCACTACGGCACACTCCAAGAGCCTTTCCTCCCCGCTCTTTCAGAAAACCCCTCCCCTGCCCCTCACACCGTCTTCATGCTATGTCCCGAAATACCAGAGACGGGCGTGATGCAAGTCGGGGCCCCCAGCCTGGGTCAGCGGACTGGGTCCCCGAAGACCCCTCCCCCAGGAACCCACCCAACGCTGCCCCTGCCCGAAGGCCCTCCAACACCCGCAAGGGCAAGCCCCGAGTCTGCACTAGAGTGAACCCCCATCCGAGGGGCCCCGGCTGGTTTACCGCCACCCTCCAGAGCTCCGGCCGCACCTGCAGCCGCTGAGCGTCGTGGGGAGGGTGACGTCCTCGTCCAGCGCTGAGTCCATCCCGCACACAGAGGAGGTGCTGGCGCTGGCGTCTGTGGCGGCGGCGCCACCGGTTCCCCTCGCTGTCGCGACCCGCCCGGTTCCCCAGGTCCCCACCCCCTCCAACCCACGTCTTGGTCGGACTCTGGCGGCGCCGCTGGAATTCAAACCACAGCCGCTGCCATCTTTCCCGGCGCTTCTTCCTACGGAAACGAGGCGTGGTCACCCAGGCGCGCGCGGTGAAGCCGACAGGCCGGGGCCGGAATCCGGGCAGGGAAGCGCGGGCCAGCGCCATCTTGACTAAGGGCAGGGCGCCGCCCTGGGGCTAGCAAGACCAAGGAAAGAGCGACTGGCTACCATTTTTTGTGAGGGTACTCAGGCCGAGGCCGGGGGAGGCGCCATGTTTGTTGAGGGCGAACGCCGCCCTTGGTCCGTTAGTTTAAGCGGGAGATGGGAGTCCTGCCCCTTACGGACCCTCAGAGTTCCTAACCCGCTATGTACCTTTCTAGAATAGTGACCCCAAACCTTAGGGTCTCTGCATCCAAAAGGCTTCTTCCTTGAGTTGAAACTCATTATCAGGTGCTGCCTCTCTTTAGAAAAATCCTACCTGCGGAATCCCAACTCAAACAGTAATTTGAACACTTGGTTTGAAGCAGAAAAACCCATACTTAGGAGCCCAGGGGTCAGTGACACTCCTCTAAGTCATCCTTTATTACCTTTAGGGCGCAAAGGCCTTACAGATCTCAGGTGCCTTCGAGCCCTAAAGGTAATAAAGGAGTGAGGTAAGGGTCAGGGTCCTAACATATTTTGTGGTGATTAGCCAACATCTGACCCCATCCTGAGGCAGGACAAAGAGTTTTAAATGATATGCTTTCATTACTTGAGGGTAACCATTACATTGAAGAAGAACGGAACTAGTAAATTCTGTACGTTTGTCTTACAGAACATCTAAAGAACTGACCACGGATGGTGAGGGGGACATAATGTTTCTAGCACCTGAGATAGACATCACAAAACCACATGTCAGCTGTTCTCCCCTAGTCATTTATCCCATTCTTGAAATCCTTAAAAACCCAAATTCTGACCCTTCAAGCTGCGTCCTCTCTGAGGTCACCTGTACACCTGAGTGTGTACTGTCTCTTTAAATAAGCTTTCTGCCGCTCAAGCCATCCCTGCTTTGCCTCTTTCTTGCAACAAAGTCAAGAGCCCACGGCTTCCACCACCAGTGGTAAGTGTTTTTGTCACTTTGCCATTTCATTCAGCTTTCTAGTCTTAAATGCAGTCCGTTTTCTCTCTCCCTGTTTTATTTCAAACCAGTAGGGAAGTGGCTGTGGGAACCTCTGAGTAAAGAGGGGTTTGCACGTTCCAATCGCCTGGGTGACGTGGACGGAACTGCAGCTGTACAATCATGTTCTTTAGCAGCCTGCTGGAAAAGTCTCCGATCTTTGCTTTGGGAAGTTCTCAGAACATAAACTCACTCCAACCAGTGCTCTGAGGTTCCCCCAACTTCTGGAGTGGTAGGGAAATAATTCCTGAGCTGTGCGAATCAAGGGGACATTAGACTCTAGGAGTCGGCAAAGGATTTGCCCTATGCAGAGCAGGAGTTCAATGAACTTCCCTTTTCTCCCTCTGTTCTTGCTTGCTCTCTATGGCCTGCATGGCTGCACAAATAAAAGAGCCAGTTTTCCTGGCACTGTGCTACTGACGTTAGCTACTACTCTTGCGTTAATGAATTCCTTTCTTACCTGCACTCCTTCAACCTACTCTTGAATTCTTTCCAAATCAGAGTCAAGAGCTTTCCCCTGTCCAGGCTGAGGGTTGAGGTTTTGCCTAGCCAGCAGGAGAGACCTCACCAAGCAGACTGGTAGGCAACGGGCCAAAGTCACACACAGTAAGTCTCAACTGGAGCCACACCCAGGGCACCTGCCAACTAGGTCGGGGCGCCTACCCTAACCCTGGCTGCCTCTCTTAATGCACAGAGAGACCACCAAACACCTCGCTGTTTTGACAGAGATGGGCCAGTGGACTTAACCTTCCTCTCCCCACCTCTGTACTGCTGCCATCCTCTGCAGGCCGCCAGAAGAGTCCTGGATGAAAATAACTTGAAAAGATGGGTGAGCGGGTAGATGGTGACTTTTCCTATAATCATCATATAGAGGTCCTCCCTCAGCCTCAGTTTCCTCATCTTCAATTTTAATGTAATTTACAGAAGAGGCCTTCTCTAATCCTCTAATGTAAATCAAGCCCCTTCTTGTATTTTTAACAAACCATATTTTCCCCTTGTGGCACTTAACCATATTCTGCAATTATATACTTCTGTGTTTTTTTAATGTCTTCCCCTTGCACTAGACTGGAAGCTCCTGAAGACGTAGACTGTGTTCGGAATTGTTCACTGCTATTGCCCCAACACCTAGCACTGTGCCTGCCACAGAGCAGGTGTTTAAAAATGTCTGTGGAATGAGTGATTCGATCCAGAAAATGGGGCTAACACGTATCCTGCCAGGTTTTTGTAAGAATGACCTGAGATGCCTTTTAGTAGCTCAAGTCAAAGGTAATCCCATATAGCTCACCATCCCCCATCTCCTCACTCAGCTTCAGTAAAGCCTATAAATCTATGGTCCTGCGCCCATCCGTATTCCTTACCCAGATCTTCAACCACCCCAGAATCAGCAATAAAATAACAGCCTGAAGAAGAGAGGAGACAGGAACTGGTTGGCACACCAGATGCCCTGCCCCAAGGAAGAGACAGTCCTTGAAGCCCTGGAAACAGTAATCCTTGACATTGCTACGTTCAACCAGTGTTGTTGAGTGAGTTGTCCAAGAGCAAGGAATCTGTGGGGTTTTGGGATTCCTGCCCTGGTTCTGCCACTAACTCTGTGATCTTTGGCTGGCCACTCCTTGTCTCTGGGCCTCAGTTTCTACATCTGTAAAATATGATGGTTGGACTTGATGAATGTCTTGGAATCTCACAGCTCTAGAGGCAACTTACTTGTGTTTTTTTTAAGCTACTAACACACACCCAATTCTTTTGTGGTAAGAAGGTGGAGATAAATCACTTCCCAAATGAAGGAACTAATTTTACATCCAGCAGTTGATAGCTCTTGAGGAGAGCAACAAGGACAAGGACGTGCACATTCTGAGCATCTCGTACTTGTGTCACTTGGGCCAAGCATATCACACACACCACCTCATTTAACCCTCACTGTAACCCTCGGGAGTAGGTACCACTGTTATCCCCATTTTACTTACAGATGAGGAGACTAAAGCTGAAAGAGGTAAAAAAATAACTTACTCGAGGCCTCATTGCTGACAAGTAGCAGAGCTGAAATTTGAGCTCACATCTCTCTGAGTTCCAAAGCCCTGTTTGGAAAGCTCTTCAAAATTTAGGATAAAGAGGTGAGGTCTCCATCCAGACAACAGCATTTTAGGGGTGTGTTCACCAGCCTCTACACCTTGGACACTGCTTCGAGGTGGCCACAAGGTAGATCTTAGTGAGTGTGGGCAGTGTGACTGCAGGACTAGAAGTCTGGGCACCTAGATTCTGGCTGGAAAGTCCTCCAACTTACCCTGTGACCTGGGGTCTCTTCCCCTCACTTTTCTTGTTTTTACCATGTGTAAAATGGAGCAGACAATGCCGGGCTCACATGATCAAGTTACTTAATTCAATATTTTGGAAACTACAAAGACAATAAAGCCTGTGAATAGTTCCCCTTGTGATAAATCCATGATACTATCCAGCAAATGACCATGTTCCTGGATGGTGTACTCAACCCTTTGGTGATCCCGGAAACTAAAAACAGAATCAATTGACAAAGGATAGGCTATCTGGGAAGTTGATCTTCCTGTTGCCATGATCAGGGATGAAGCCCTTTGCCCCGTCTCTGTCTCACCAGGGCCTTTCTTTCTGCCAAGCCTGGAGGTGACGTCACCCCCACCAGCTGTTTGGGCTATCTGGCGCCATCTCCTTGACAACAGCCACCCAGCCACAGAGCTGGCATTATTATTTCCTTGGGTAAGGTCATACTGAATGGCTGGGAGGAAGTCGCTTGCAGCCAGATGTTTCTCATTAGGGTAGAACCCTCCTGAAGTTTTAGCAGCTCAAGCATCTCCTCAGGACTCACGAGCTGCCGTTACTCACAGCAAGAACTTTATAGCATCGATACAAACACATTGCTAGTTTTCACTGTTTCTTTTTATCCTCACAAGACCGTAGAAGACTGGAATGATTGCCCTGCTCTACAGACGAGGAAACTAAGGCTCAGAGAGGGGAAGAGATTTGCCAAAGGCCATGCTTTCTTCCTTTCCTCCTTCCTTCCTTTCTTTGCTTTTCATTCAGAAATAATTTCAGACTGAGAAAAAAGTTGCAAAAATAGCACCAACAGTATGCTGTATAGCCTTCACCTACCTGCCTAAAATATTAGCATGTTACATAACCATAGCACAAATGTCAAAAATATGAAATTACATTGACACCATACTATTTACTATAGAACTTATTTAATTTAATGAGTTTTCCCATTAATGCCTTTTTTCTGACCCAGGATCCAGTCCAGAATTCCACATTGCATTTAGTTATTTCTCCTTACTCTCCAATCTGTGCCAGCTCCTCTGCCTTTGTGTTTCATGACAGTGACACTTTCTGAAAGTCCTTGCCAGTTATTTGATAGAATATTCTTCAATTTGGGTTTGTGTGGCATCTCATGATCACATTTAGGTTATACACTTTTGGCAAGAATACCGCAAAAGTGTTGTGCCTGCCTTAGAGTTTCAGGAGGCAGATGACACGTCCCTCCCACCAGTATGTCCCATTAATTGGTGATGTTAACTCTGCCCTCTTGGCTAAGATGGTATCTACCAAGATTCTCCATAGAAAAATTAGTATTTTTCCTTTTATAATTAGTAAGAATCTTGTGAAATGATATTTGAGACTATGTAAATATGCTGTTTTTCATCAGACTTTTACCCACTAATTTTATTGTTGATAAATCAATAATTGTTACCCAAAACAATGACTACAGTGGTATATTTTAACTGGTGATTTCCTGTTTTCATCATTCTATATTTTTTAATTGGAATTTACTGTAAGGAAGTGCTTTCTTTCCTCCCCCATTTATTCAGTTGTTGTTTAAATAAATATGGACTCATGGATATTTGCTTTATTTTATGGGATATAATACATTACTGTCATTATGTCTTTTGTTACACAAATTGTCCTAAATTTGGCCAAGTCTCCCTTCTAATACATGTAGGTATGCCAAAGTTTCAAACCCAGGTCCGTCTGGTTCCAAAGTCAGCAGTATTTGTAGCACGTCCTCCTTCCCCTTTATTCTTTTTTTATTTTGCTATTATTAATATACAATTACATGAGCAACATTATGGTTACTAGACTCCCCCTATTATCAAGTCCCCACCACATACCCCATTGCAGTTACTGTCCATCAGCGTAGTAAGATGTTACAGAATCAGTACTTGTCTTCTCTGTGCTACACTGCCTTCCGCGTGTCCCCCCACCCCACCCCCACCCCTGCTACATTATGTGTGCTAATTGTAATAGCCCTTTTTCCCCCTTATCCCTCTCTTCTCACCCATGTCCCTTTCCCTTTGGTAACTGTTAGTCCATTCTTGGGTTCTGTGACTCTGCTGCTGTTTTGTTCCTTCAGTTTTTGCTTTGTTGTTATACTCCACAGATGAGTGAAATCATTTGATATGTGTCTTTCTCCGCCTGGCTTATTTCAGTGAGCATAATGCCCTCTAGCTCCATCCATGTTGTTGCAAATGGAAGCCCCTTTATTCTTAAGAATGCTTCCCAGTCAGCCCTCACCACCAGCAGTCCTTGACTGATTCCCAGTTAGTACCCACTGTCTTGTGTCCATGGTATGCCTAACATCTAGCCCCAAGCCATGCACACAGTAGGTGCTCAATACCAGTTTGTCACATTAACTCCAAATCTTGACTTTTCCTTAAGATGGGAGAGGATTGAGAAATAATTCATATCAAGGGAACAGCATGTAGATTATTGGGCTAGGAAAGGTAACACATGTCAACACGATATGACCTTAGACCTGCCAATTCAACATTCTGGGTCTACTTTGTTCTGTGTATAATCAGTGCATTAGTCTACAGCACTGAGGCCTCTGCAGCCCTGACATTCCATGAATATTGATATGGACTCCCGTGTACTGAGCACTTTCTGTGTGCTGGGCACTATGTTAAAAACCTTACTTCAGTCCTCATAATAACCACATATATGAAGCAGGGACAGATTGTGCTCTAATTTTACAGTTAGCAAAACTGAGGCTCATGGAAGAGAGAGATTTGCAAGAGCACCCAGCAGCTAAGTGATGGAGCTGGGAGCTGAACCCAGATTTCATTCCAAAGCCCACGCTCTTAACCTGTAAGCCATAGTGCTTTTAGCTGTGGTACTGGTATACCTGCCCTTAAGAAGCTGGTTAAAATGCATTTAAATAATTAGAAATCAAAATAAAACATTTCAAATACTTTGTTGGTATAAGAAAAGTAACAGTAAGATTATAGACATACAAAGAGAAGAAACTGAGTCATTCTGATTGAGGGATCGGGGAAGGTGTTCTACAAGCAAGGTACATGCCCTGCAAATCAGAATAGAAATGTGTATACACCACACGCACACTAACTCCTCACTTCTCAAGCCCAGCAGAAATAAAATAAAATCGCAGATGCAACACCGTTTACAGAGTCCATGTCCCATGCTCCATCCCGCAATGTGTTCTCACCTTTCAAGAGACAAGTTTGTTATCCTTTATGAATATGGAAATTGAGGCTCACGACATGAACCAGTTTTGCCAAAGTCACACAGCCAGCTAGTGACAGAGAAAGGAACTAGGACCTTAACCTCCTGATCCCCAAAAGCTGAGCTTTATGAAAACTCCTGAACACCTAAGTACACCCCAAATCAAGATCTGCCTGCCTTAAGTGATCCTCAGTAAGACGGCCAGATCCCCATGTATCTAAACCCAGAAACTTGATATAAAAGAGTCAGAAGCTACTGGGAATATATCCTAAGGAGCCAGGGAGAGCTTTCAGGCACCCTTCCCAACTGGATATTTGAATATGTGAAACAGAAATAGCTGTAGGCGAAGAAGGATAATTGAATTAATCAACAGTCTAGACATACTGCAGATTAAAAGAAGCACTTATGTCTTAATTATGACTTGCAAGAGCAGGTGATATTTTTCGCCTCCCCCTCCAATGCAGTGAACTCCTATTGAGAGAATTGAGGGCTCAGAGAAGGACCTAGCTACAGCACCTCCAAAGGGACATATGTGAGGCCCATTGTTTTGCATATGCCTTCCCCTCGGTCAGGCAGGCCACCGGGTATGCTGCACAGGTTGTGCCCTGCATGAGGACACCCAGCCAGAGGACAAGTGGGGACAGAAATCGAGTCCCTGCTCTGTTTTCCAAGCTGTGTCTATTCCAAAGAAGCAGCATCTTTTTCTAATCCGCCCAAAAGAACTCTGCGCACGTGATTCTTATAATCTAGAATACCTTTTCCTCCCCTTCTTTGCCTAATTTCCAGAGTTTTCCCAACCATAGTGTAAGAGGAAGTTCTGGGATCCAGTTTGGATAGCTGTTCCACCTCTGGATTTCCAGAACACCCTGGGCTTATCTCATTTATGGCACTTAGGCAGCCCTATACTTGTCTGTTAACTTCGCCATCGCTTCTATTAGACTGTGGGCTTCTTGAAAGAACTTTAAATCAGTTTTCCTGAAATATAATTCATATACAATGAAATGCACCCATTTTAAGTATATATTCTGATGAGTTTTGACAAACGTATACACTCACATAACCACCACCACAGTCAAGTCAACAGTGCACTGAAAAGAGCTTTCTGGGATGATGGAAATGTTCTAAATCTGCCGTGTCCAATAAAGTAGCCAGTGGTAGCCACATGTGGCTGCTGAACCCTGAAAATGTGGCCAATGAAAAGGAGGAATTGAATTTTTAAAAATTTTATCTAAGTTAAATTTAAATAGCCATATGAGGCTTGTGGCTACTGTATTAGCATAGATAGAAAACATTTCCATCACCCCAAAAAGTTCCCTTGTAACCCAGCCCCAGTCAATCTCCCTTCCACCTCAGAAAACCACTGTCTACTTTCTATCATTGAAGATTTGTCTCTTCTAGAGTTTCATGCCTGAAAAAAAACAGTATGCATCTTTTTGTGCCTGGCTTCTTTTGAAAATGGGGACTTCTAATTCTAGGGTCTATTATAGTGCCTGGCTGAAAATAGTGTTTAATATATGTTGGTGAAAGAATGAATGAATCTGAGTCAGAATTAATGATCTTATCCCAAACACTCTTTTCTCCCCACCTAACAATACAAGAGGGAAAAAGTCCTCACAGAGAACATTTAACTAAATCTCTTGTATGTGCAGATGGATAAGCCGAGTGCTACATATGTTCAGTGGCCTGCCCCAGTTCACTTTGTAGCAGAGCATGAATTACAACCTAAATGTGGAGACTCCAAGGCCTGTGTTCTTCTCACCTTGCAAAACCCATTTCCCACAGGCATGCATGGCAACTCTTGTGAATCCCTGTGGGGCCACAGGGATGCCTACAGGGTGCCATGCTGCCTACTTCAGCCTTCTGTGGATGCCATCCTGGCCCCAGACCACCCACCAAAAATCAGAAACAGCAGCAAAAGTAGAAAAGTATTTCATTTCATTCCAAATATACCAAAAAGCTAGGAATGGCCTTAGTCCAATACCGGATGTGGGTTGGCTTTCTAACTCAGAAAACAAGCCACCCGGTTCCTGATCCAGTTTTCCACTGGTTAGAGAAAGAATAACACTGCGTTTGGGGGCAAAGCTTTTGCTGAAGGCCTCTTGAATAAAAAGGAGAAAAGGGAACTGTCATTCATTGCAGACAAGACACGTGCAGGGGTGCTTAACATTTAAATATCTCAATGCCACCCCAAGAGGCCAGCATCATTCCTTTTACAGGTAAGGACAGCAAGACTAAGAGCCAACTTGCCTATGGTTGTAAAGCCTGCGCTGCAATCTGCGCTTCTGCTTCCAAACGCTTATGCCTTCCTCCTGCTGCCTGTTGGTTGTTTTTAGAACACAGTTTAAGAGATGTTCCAGTACACATCCTTTCATTAGATAGTAATGCTAAGTAATCTATGTTTTTGGCTGCTGGGAAACTCAGCTAAACTGGGTATCAATTGCTAATGTAGCCTTTTGCCTAGGTTTCCTAGTATACATCTACCTCCTCTTTAGTATATTTAACTGATACTTTAATGTCTTAATTTAATGGTTTAATGATCTCTGTCTTCTCACACAAAAAAGTGAGGTACAGACTTTAAGTAAATGAAGTTAATTCTTTACCAGGTCCAATACCTGTTAACATTGCTACCTTTGCATTTTAACTGAAGGAAATTCAAAATGCAGCTATTGCCAAACTCTGATCCTTGCTCCAGAATATAAAGGCCTCTCCGTTTCAGACCATTCCTTTGGGGATTAATAGCCCATTGGAGTCTATACAATTTGCTTAATTACCACAAAATTATTATCTCAACTAAAACAGAATCTTAATAGGCGACCATTAATGTCTTTATCCTTGTCTGGAAGAAATCTCATCTCTTGGCAAAAATAGCTTCTTCAAATGAAACTGGGTAATCCTCTGGCCATGGTGATTAAAGATAACAATGGCTCATTTAGAAAATGTTTTGGGGAAATTAAAAAGCTGAGCTATAGCCTGTTGGTTCTGCAAGCTACGGAAAATAAAAGGCAGGAAGAGGAGGGCACCAAAAACAACCATGTATCAGACTAAGTCTGCTTTCTGCCCAGTCAGCACATACCACAGTGTTTGAGGATACGCAAGCCAGTCTGCGGGTGGGATCTCTCTGCACAGAAGGAATGAGCGTCAGCAGCACCATTACACTGGAGGAAATTTTAAGCTGTTTCCAGGGTCACTTAAAAACACCCGATTCACAAGTGACTTGGTGCTGCCCAAAATAACAGCCTATTTGGTTTTGGCTTTAGGCTTGCATTCATTCAAAGCCTACGAACTGAAGTATACCTACATGTCTTTACCATGTTTATCAGTGTAAAAACTGCAATACAGCTAAGTCAGCCACTTACTCAATTCAGATTTGTTGAGCTCTTTTTGGTACCGGGTACTGTGCTCAGCAATGGGATTAAAAGATGGAGCCAGTCCCAGCTCTCAAATCAAACAGATAACTTGATAGTAGAGTATCTTCTTCTTCACCTTTACCACGAACAAATGTTGGACTTTGTCGAGTGCTTTTTCTGCATTGAATGAGATGATCATCGTGACTGTTTTTCAGTCTGTGGGAAATACATCGACTGATTTTCAAATAATATAACAGCCTTGTATTCATGGGATACATCCCAGTTGGTCATGTAGTACTACCTTCTTATATATTGTTGTATCTGGTTTGCTTAAGTTTTCTTTGAAATATTTATGTCTGTGATCAAGAGGGATATTGGTCTCTAATTTTCTTTTCATGTGATGACTTTGTCTGGTTTTGGAATCAGGTTAATGCTAGTCTCACAGAATGAATTGTGAAGTACCATCTCCTTTTTTATTTTTCTGGAAGAGTTTGTATTGAATTGATATGATTACTTCTTGAAATGTTTTACAGAATTCACCAGTAAAGCCATCTGGACCTGGAGGCTTTTTTGTGGGACGTTGTTAAATACAAATTCAATTTCTTGAATAGATACAGGGCTATTAAGGTTAACTGTTTCATTTTGAGTGAGCTTTGGTAGTCTGTCTCTCAAGCAATCTGTTTCATCTAAGTCACAGAATTTATTATCACAAACTTCCCTTATCGCCCTTTCAATGTCTGTAGTTTCTATAGTGATATTCCCCCTCTCATTCCAGATGTTTTGTGTGTCTTCTCTTTTTCTTTTTTTTAAACTTTCCTCATCATTCTGGCTGGAAGTTTATCAATTTTATTGAACTTCTCAAAGAACCAACTTTTAGTCCATTGATTTTCTCTGTTGTTTTTTCTTTTGTATTTATTTTTGCCCTTTATTCTTATCTTCTGCTCACTTGGGGTTTATTCTGCTCTTTCTCTTCTTTTAAAGATAGAAGCTTAGGTCATTGGTTTGAGATCTTTCCTCTTTTCTAATATAAAAAAATCAGTGCTCTGAATTTCCCTCTAAGCACTGCTTCAGCTGTATCCCACAAATTTGAAATATTGTGTTTTCATTTTAATTCAGTTCACAATGCTTTCTAATTTTTTCATTTGTTTTTTCAACTTTGTGTTACCTAGAATTATGTTAGTTTAAAATATTTTGGAATTTTCCAGATCTATTTCTGTCACTAATTTCTAATTTAATTCCATTGCAGTCAGGGAACATATTTTGCATGATTTGATATTTTTTATTTCTTAAGATTTATTTTATGATCCAGTGTATGGTCTATCTTGGTAAATGTTCCATGTGCAATTGAAAGAATGTATATCCTGCTATTTTTCGGTGAGCCTGTGTCAATCAGGTCAAGTTGATGATAGTGTTGTTCAAGTGTTTTATGTCTATTTGTGCTATACGTAATTGGGAGAGAGGTTGCAATCTCTCACTATTATTATGGTTTGTCTTTTTCTCTTTATAGTAACATAAGGTTTTGCTTCATATATTCTGAAGCTGTTATTAAGTGCATAAACATTTAGGATTGTTATAACCTCCTGAATGTATTCTTTTACCATCATGAAATAAAAGTATTGGGTTTGTTTTGTTTTGCTCTTTTCCTTCTCTTTTATTTGTTTTTACTTACTATTGGGAAGTTTAGGCAAATGTCAGATCTCTAACACTTGTTTCTGGTTTAATTTTTTTAACTAAATCAAACAGTTTCTCTATTTCCCCCAACCCCAACCTCCCACCACTTGCAAGCACCAATCTGTTCTCTGTATTTATGAACTTGGCTTTTTTGATTTTAGATTTCACATATAAGAGAAATCATACAGTATTTGTCTTTCTCTGAGTTGTTTCACTTGCCATAATGCCCTTGAGGTCTGTCTGTATCTTGGCTGTTGTAAATGATGCTGCAGTGAACATGGGGGTGTATATATCTTTTTGAATTCATGTTTTTGTTTTCCTCAGATAAATACCCAGAAGTGGAATTGCTGGATCATATGGTAGTTCTATTTTTAATTTTTTTTAAAACCTCCATACCAATTTCCATAGTGGTTTCACTAATTAACATTCACAACAGTGCCCAAGTGTTTCCTTTTCTCCACATCCTCACCAACACTTGCTATTTCATCTTTTTGATAATAGCTATTTTAACAGGTGTGAGGTGATATCTCATTGTGGTTTTGATCTGCATTTCCCTTACGATTAATGATGTTGAGTATCTTTTCGTACCTCTTGGCAATTTATATGTCTTCTTTGGAAAAATGTCTATTCAGATCTTCTCATTTTAAAATTATATCTTGTTGCTATTGATTTGTATAAGTTATTTGTATATTCTGGATATTAGCTCCTTATAAGATATATAATTTGCAATTCTTTTCTCCCATTCAGTTGATTCCCTTTTAGTTTTGTTGATAATTTCCTTCGCTGTGCAGTTTTTAGTTTAATGTAGTCCCGCTTATTTTTGCTTTTGGTGTCAGATTCAAAATCATTGCCAAGATCTATGTCAAGGAGCTTTCTGCTTATGTTGCCTTTTTGGGATTTTATGGCTTTAGGTTTTATGTTCAATTCTTTAATCCATTTTGAATTAACTTTTGTGTATGGTGTAAGATAGTGGTCCATTTCCATTCTTTTGCATGTGGCTATCCAATTTGCCTAATACCATTCATTGAAGAAACTATCCTTTCCCCATTGTATATGCTTTGCTCCTTTATTGTGAATTAATTGACCACATATGTGTGGGTTTATTTCTGGGTTCTCTCTTCTGTTCCATTGATCTATGTGTGGTTTCATGCCAATACCATTCTGTTTTTAATTACTATATCTTTGTAATACAGTTTGAAATCATGGCACATGTACTTCCACCCTTGTTCTTCTTTCTTAAGATTACTTTGGCTATTTGGGGTCTTTTGTGGTTCCATACAAATTTCAGGATTAGTCTATTTTTGTGAAAAATGCCATTGGAATTTTGATAGGGGTTGCAGTGAATCTATATATAGCTTTTGGGTAGTAGGGATATTTTAACACTATTAATTCTTCCAATCCACAGGCTTGGAATATATTTCCACTTATTTGTGTCTTCTTTCATTATTGTCTTGTAGTTTTCAATATACAGGTCTTTCACCTTCTTGGTAAAATTTATTTCTAGGTATTTTATTGTTTCAGATGCAATTGTAAATGAGATTATTTTCTTAATTTCTCTTTCTACTAGTTCTTTATTAGTGTAAAGAAATGCAACAGATTTTTGTGTATTGATTTTGTATCCTGCAACTTTATTGAATCCATTTATTCTAACAGTTTTTTTGATGGATTTTTTTAGGATTTTGTGCATATATCATGTCATTTCCCATAGTGACAGTTTTACTTCCTTTCCAATTTGGATGACTTTTCTTATTCTTGCCTATTTACTGTGGCTAGGACTTCCAGTACTATGTTGAATGAAAGTGGTAAGAGTAGACATCCTTGTTTTGTTCCTGATCTTAGAGAAAAAGTTTTAGCTTTTCACTGTTGAGTACGATGTTAGCTATGGGCTGGTCATATATGTCCTTATATGGTATGTTCCCTCTATACCTACTTTGTTGAGAATTTTCATCATAAGTGGATGTTGAATTTTGTCAAATGTTTTTTCCACACCTATTGAGATGATATAATTTTTATCCTTCATTTTTTTACTGTGGTGTATCACATTGATTGATTTGTGTATGTTGAAACATCCTTGTATCCCTGGAGTATATCCCATTTGATCATGGTGGATGATCCTTTTAATGTATTGTTGAATTCACTTTGCTAATACTTTGTTGAGGAAAATTTTTGCATCTATTCCACCAAGTATATTGGCCTGTAATTTTTTTTTTTAGTGGCATCCTTGTGTGGTTTTGGTATCAAGGTAATGCTGGCCTCAAAAAAAAAATTGTGTTTGGAAGAGTTTCCCCTCTTCTGTTTTTTGGAAGAGTTTGAGAGGGATTGCTATTAATTCTTCTTTGACTGTTTGGTAGAATTCATCAGTGAGGCTCTCTGAATCTGGACTTTTGTTTGTTGGAAGGTTTTTGCTTACTGATTCAATCTCCTTGCTAGTAATTGTTCAGATTTTCTATTTTGTCATGAGTCAGTCTTGGTAGACTGAATATTTCTAGGACTTTTTCCATTTCTTCTAGGTTGTCCAGTTTGTTAGCATATACTTGTTCATAGTACTCTTATGTTCCTTTGAATCTCTGTGGTATCAGTTGCAATACTGTTTCTTTAGTACAGATATCACCAAGTTCCTTCCATTTTCTGTATTTTTCAACACAGTTAAAGTCGTGTTGTATCTACCAGTTTACATCCTATTAAAATTTTTCACCATGAAATGTTACCAGAGGAGGGATAGGTGTATATGTACACACACACATTTAAAAAAGAATACTATGAAATGCATGTACAAACACACTACCTAAGAACATTACCAATACCTATGAAGTCATCTGTGCGTCCCCCTTTCCCTTCCAAAGTTATCTTTCCTTTTTTATTAATCATTCCCAGGTTTTTCTTTAGTTTTCCAATGTATTTTTAAACAACATATTCCATTTTCCATTTTTGGCCATTATATAAAAAGAAATTGTATATATTCCCTACGATTGGTTTTTTTGCTTGACATGTTTTTGAGATTCATCCATATTTATATTTATAGCTGTAATACATTCATTTTCTACTATTGCATTAAATTCTGTTCCAAGTATATGGATAGAGCACAATTTATCCATCCTTCTACTAACAGACAGTTGGGGTGTTTCCAATTAATTTGCTGTAACAAATGAGGCTGCCCTGAAGAATTTGAAGTGTGGATCCTGGTGCACATACATAAGGGTTTCTCTAAACTATTTTTCTAAATTACTAACAGTGGAATTCTATGCACATCTTCAAAATATCCTGTTTTTCTCCACTAAACTTTGTTTTTTTCTAACCATTCTTTCTAATACTTTTTAATGACTGTATATTATGTCAATAAATATATGCACTAAGTCACATCTCTGTTGTTGAACATCTAGAGTTTGTCCCGATTTCTTTTTTTTTTTTTTTTTACTTTATACACTACTCTGGGGGAAAAAAACGTTTTTGCACATAAGTCTTTGCTTTTTAGGTAGTTTCCTTATGAGGATTCCCAGAAGCAGATTTCTTGAATCAAGGCTGTACTGATTTACATTCAGTGGGAGAGTTTTTATTGCTGAGATACACAAAGTAATCCCCATCCAAGTAGCTGTTAATCCTCTTGGGAGCATAGATCCCCTGGAGACTGATTAAGAATGTGGACATTTTCTCCAGAATAAAACAACACACAAATTGTTTGTATTCACAAACAAAGCGACATACAATTACAAGAAGTTTATCAGACCCTCAGAAGCCCATATGCTGATGTCTCTGTTAAACATATCTTACCTACTGAATATAAGATTTCTTATAATACACCAAATACATTCACATATGAACTCAAGTACCTTTTGTTTTAAATCACCATTTACTGAGTACCCCAATGTGCCAGTTCTATGCCAGATACTAGAAATAGAATTAAATGCTCCTAAATTCAAGGAATATGAGTCTACTGGGGAAGACATAAAATAACAAGTACTTACAACAAATTATATGCAGTAAGAGAGGTATTCATTAGGCAAAATGGAAATGCAAATTAAGGATTGACCAATTTTTCTTTTATAAAGGGTTACAAAAAAATGAATAAACATTCTTAAGATTGTTATAAATAGAATAAATAGTACTAGCAAAGGGAGAAAGACATCAGATAACCTAGCATATATAGGAAATTCATACGTGGGTTTAATCTGGTTGGGTTAGAATGGCAGTGAACATATAAGGAGGGGGAGAGACTCTTCCTTATTAAGGGCAGAGATTAAGAAAAACTATACAGCTATGTAAGACTTTAGCAGTTGGTCTGACAACACAAAGGAAACCACAATATAAGATTTCCTCCCAAACACTTCTTTTATTACTCAAACGTACTCCTATTATAATCAGAGAAAACCTTCATCCTGCTTTTTCTGCAGCTGTCTGAAGTTCAGTGTTCAACACACAAGGTCTAAAACCTACTCATTAATACAAACAAGCAACATATTTGAACAGTGGCTTTCATTTTGTAAGCAAGAGTATTAGAAAGCCTATACAATAATTGCAATAATTTCTTCAGAGTTGCCTTGAATAACTAAATTATAGGTGAAACTATGTTTAAACACTTAGAATGTTGCTTTTCAGCTGGTCAGTTAACACTATCATTGCATGAAAAGCATCCTTTTAAATTTAGCTCAACTATTTATTGAAGTATAGTTGATATTACCTTAACTTTTTATATGTAACTAAGCACAACTGTTACTTTGAAGTTACTGATTTAATTGTAGTGGAGCATGGGGAATTTTTTAAAAAACATGCATCTTATACTTCTGTGGAAAATTAACACAATTAAGTTTGGTAACGTAATCTATAAATGTCTTTACTCGATAGACTTTCATCAAAAGTATGAATACAATACTACAAAAGTAATGATCTTGACAATATTTCCCCTTGGTGTGGTAAGACTGTATAAATATTCACTGAAATTTTAATTTGTTTAAATTTCCTTAAAATAATACCCAACTCATACACATCATAGAACTGCATGTATAATGTGTATAAATATATAAGGAGGCATTACAGTGTACTACAATTTATTTTCTTGTGTGACTAGAAAAGGAAAAACAGCAGGGTTTTAAAGTTTAAATATCAACCAATTGAAGTTGAATAAACCAACTGGAGTTTACCAAGCTCTCAGTACAAAGGCCTGACTTACTTTTTCTTCTTTTCTGAAGTACCCCTTGGATCTCTAGATGGCATCCCATTAAAAACCACTGAGCTTTGTCAAAATCGAGGATCTTCAAGGGGATCTCAAAATAATAAGATGATGTACTCTCATTTTCTAATGAGGCACAGATTATCTAATAAACACATACAACATGGTTACTTTCAGATATATACTAAAGAAAGGAAATTTTTTACATGTATTAAAAAGAAACCCAAAAGGGGCAAGTGCTTTCTATTAAATTTTTCATGGAAACTCCAATGATCTCATAGGGGACAGGCAAGAACACAGACAAGAATATATGCTTTTTTTCTCAGGGTGTTTAGTTTTGTCCTAAGAGGGGAAACTTCATGTGGCTTTTTTTTTTCCTAAGTGGAAACCATTCTTTAAAGGAAAAACAAAAAATGGTCAATAAATGAAGAATTCAAAGATTTTCCTGAAGTGGTTTGAAAATAAATGGGTTGTGACGTATATCAAAAGACTTCCAAGAAAATTCTGACCACATAAAAAAGTAAAACAAATCTACAATAGGTACAAATTATATACATTTATTTTTTAATAATTTTAAATAACACTCTTGTATAAATTCTTTCATATATTCAAATCATACACAAATTTAGAAATGCATCATGAAGCCTAGTACTGCATATGTATGAGACATGTTTTTAAAATCTGTGTTAAAATTTTAGTGACATAAATACAAGTTTAATGCTTCAGAGACATTCCCTAATTGTTTGTGCTGAAATTTAATGTATTACAGAGTGCTATGCCTAGCATTAAAACTAAACTTTAAACCATGTAGCTTTTGGACTTAGATCTGAATGAAGAAGCCTTGGGCTCACATTCTAGGGCCGCTGTCATGGTTATAGCATATGCATAAGTAACAAGTAAGATTCCCAACTGCCTTTGAAAAAGCATCATTCAACCACTGACATTTTAATGACCCATAACCTTCATTCTACTTGATTACTATTTGACTTCTTCGGAAGAATCAGTGTGTTCTTCCTGCTTTTCCCCTTGGCGTAGTCATGGGGTCAGGGTTAAAGAGAAAACTTGCACTAACCTTCCATTACTCCCCTGCACACACCAAACTCATTTTAGCTCCCAAACTCCATACTATCAAAAAGATCCTAACAAACCAAATGTTCTTTGTGGATGAAGCCAGAGGTGCTTTCTTTGCTGTAACAGGTTCCACTGCGCTGGTTTTTACTTCTCTGAACTTTTTATCAGAGAGCTTCACTTGAGATATGTAAATTCAACTCCTACCCACACACCTCAAAATATCAGAACCAGGGAATGTCCATTAAAAATAGTGTTATGTTCACCATGTGCCCTACAAAAAACATAGGACCAAGGTGAATGATCTAATAACCCAGTCCCAACTGAGGCTGTCAGGAAGACATGCTACTGCTTTAGGTCTCTGCCTCCAAAACAGCACAAGAAAGGCTAAATGTCCTGAAGGCACTCAGCTGACCACAGTGAACTAGTGGGGCAGTGACTGCTGCTTTAATCATCGCTCTTCCTGGGAATACTGGCGCTGCAGAAGAGCCGTATAAATGGATGCTTCTACAAATCTTTTCCCCCCAAAATCTTAACTCCTCCCATTCCATGTCTGCTGCATTCTCTTAAAATTCAGTTGTCCCTAAGAGTAACACATTAAGTCCACAGGATCTTAGTATAAGTGAGGTTTAACTTTTATTATTTTTCTCTATAACTGAAGAAATTCCATTAATAAAGAGACCTCTGGGAGCCTGAGGGTGGAGGGAGGAAGAGGAAAGGGAGGACAAACATATTTAACAACACTACCTAGGAAATCTGTCAGAAATGCATAAAGGCTTACTAATATAAATTAATGAAGATAAAAGTACAACTTAATAGCAATATCTGTCATTTATCAATAGATTCACACTAGTCTTATCTTGTTTGACAATAAAGACATTTCTAATCCTTAGACCATAATTTTTCCCATATTAGTATTTCTGTAGGACTGATGAGCTCCTGATTCTGAACCCTATAATTCATGGGATCGTGCCTTTACAGGAATGAATATTGAATAATATATTCCATACTACTATTCTAGTCTGTTTTTGGTGGTAGATCACCTCATGATTGATTTATATTTTAGAGCAAAATTGTTTCTACCAGCAAAAAACAGGGGACACTAAAGAATATTATTCAGAACAAATTTTAAGACCTCAATTTTTCTCCATCGGGAAAAATTAAGAACATGACCTAAAAGCAATTAATAAATTACTTAAAGGCAAACATTCTTTGTGATTCAATTTTTGCAATACCTTTTAAAGTCTGTTTCAAGGAATCTCTACATGGCCAGAATCCAGACAATTTGGTTTTGGCTCTAATATCCCCAGCAGACACTCATTCTTTCTCTGTGGGATAACTTCTGTTTAACAGATGTTTATTCTCACCAGCCTCAAACCCTGACTTTGAGGGGGCAGTAATCTGGGAGAAAAGCAGGTATGTCCATTTTCACAATTCCTTGGAATTGTGCAGTACACCGCCTGTGTACACATATGCGGCAGATGCTGGAGAAAGCAGGTTTTCCCTCCTTGCTTGGGAGGATTAGTTCACTTAAATGAAGCACAAACTGGTAGTTTCGTTTTCTCATCACAAATACTGGCTTCAGATAGTAGTCCTCCTGTGTTCTTTCCATGAAGTCCTTCATAGCTGTGTGGCCCTGGATTTCACCTCACACTTAACAAAAACTAGAAACATTCAGACAGGACTCCTCCTCCCAGCCTTCTTGTATCTGTGGCTAGGCAATTTCTGCACTAGATCTAGTTAAAAGAACATGTGCTTTAGAGCTAGATTCCTGCTTCCAAGCCTAATAATGACATATTGTGTTGCCTTAAACAAGACACTTAACCTCATCTATGAGATGGGGACAGTTACTGCCTCAGGGACTATAGTGAGAAACAAAGGACACACATATGGAAAGGTGCTTTGCAAACTGCAAAGGGCTATAGAAATTTTCACTACTTTAATATCATACAATGTAACCTCCATTCTCATGAGCAATGGCTAAATATTCACAGCATCTCGGGTTACCAGAAGTAGATTATCTACCTGCACGTCCTCCAGCATCATCTCTGAACCCTGAGAACAATTTAGGGGTCTCCTACAGAGGGATGACCAAATTCCAGGTTTTTCTATGGGGAAGTTAGGCAAAGTTGTCAACTTGGATTTCTTCAGTCTAGTAACTTTTTGTGTTCTTTCTAACTACCTGACAGTTTGCTGTTCCTCCTAATGAATATCTATATCTGATTTCTGACTGCTTGTCCTGGTCTGCTTAATTCACAGTCTGTCAATATCATAACCGATGAAAGCAACAGTAGAGGGTCTCTAGGAAATAACTGTAGAAGCAGGCACTAATTATGCCCACCCGACGACAGACCCATCCTCAAACCAGACAAGAAGATAGGGGAACTGAAGCACTGCAGAGAGACGGTACACACCTCATGGTATATGAGTATAAACTATGTTCAAATGGAGGAGGTATTTTTTTGAAGTAGGGGAAGAATATAAACATTTCACAGGCATGAACACAGGGGTTCCCAAGTGGTATGATGGCTTTTCTTTTGGAACTAAAATATTTCTAATTCCTTTGGAAGACAATCTGTTACATTTTTAAAAACCCATTTTTAAATGAGGGTATGTTCTACATTAATCTATAGAATATATAGAGTGGGTAGTATCTAATCCAGTGAGTAGTTTGGAGAGCACAGCCTGTGTCCCAGCTTAAGAATCACTGACTTCAAAATCTATGGCTTGACTCTATAGTAGGTCAAAGAACATACAACTCTACTTTCAGGTTGAGAGAGGGAAAGATTACAAACATTCAACCTCTTATAAATTTCAACAAGGTCCAAAGAGGGACTAAACATGACTGCTGCGCACCAGAGTCCCAGCTCTAGCAATATTGCCATCTATTTTACAGTATTTTAACCAATCCCCATATTTTCTTTTTACAATGCCAGTAACTGCTGTACAAATAAATTCTAGATGATAAAATATGACATGATTTTTTACAAATAGATACAAATACAATGTTTACCAGATATGCTACATTAACTATATACACATTACTTCTCTAGAGGCAAGAATATTCCTTGTTTTTAGACAATTTCCCATTTACACTGAGACCCTAAGGAGGACCAGCAGCTTCCTGCTCCCTGATGTTGCCTTCCCCTTTCTACTATTAGAAGCTTGTCCTGTGCTTTAATCCTATCATTGAGCAAGAATTCTGGAAGGAAACATCAAGCCCTTCTAAAGATCTTGTTGGTACTTTTCTGCCCCTATTCTAGAAACAATCAAGATTGCTTATTGTGATACAGCCCAGATATCAGCTCTTCCTTGCTGATGTCTTTTAGTGCAGTGAGATGGACATCATCCCTCACCCTCCTTTAAAACTGCATTTCAGGGATGGAGATGAAGCCTTCCAGCAGTCTTTCCCCTCCACTCCCATCGTCCTGTTTCCGCTGATGTGGTGGACACTTCCCCCGGAGTCTATATGGAGGTCATAGTGGATTTGGGCTGCACTGCGGAGTTCAGCCTTTCTATACTCCCATGTGGTTTGATACAAAAATATACTTCACTTCAAGTCCTTCCTGACGGTGACTGCTTCAGATCTTCGGGGGAAAAACCAGGAGGAACAGGCTAAGTGCATCACACATTGGTGCCTGAAAATCCCAGCTGTGCTCTATGCCTTTGCTTTCTCAGCGAGCTCCACCCAGGCTCTGTCTGGCCCAGGAGCTGACGCTGTCACAGTAAGCGCTGTGGTCTAACGATGCAGAAGAGCTCAAGCGCCTTAGGCTTTGTAGTTATGCATGGGAGTCGTCAGGGTCAGTTGCCCATTGGGGGCCACTTCATTGCCATCATCTTCCAGCAATCCTGACACATCTGCATTGGGAATGCTGTCGTGGTAGCTGCTGAAACTGATGTTGTCCTCTTTCAGCTCGATGGTCCAAAAGGGGGCATTGAGCTTCCGGTTTTGGTACTCCCGGTACATATATACAGCCCCCACGAATCCCATCAGCAGCACCACCACAATGATGATGACTGTCAAAATGATGATGTTAAACTGGGTCCATGATACATCAGCTAAGGCTGATGTGCTGTTTTCAGCAGAGCTCACTGAAAAGATAGTCTGCTGGGTTGTGGGGGCAAATGTACTATTTATAACAGGGGTGGGCACTGATGTGGTCAAAGAGGCATTGGAAACCAAAATGGTAGAACCTTCAGGTGTTGGAACAATAACTTCTGAAAATAAAAACAGAGAATGAAATGTAAAAGACAAAATTATCTAGTTTTAAGAAACAAAAGAAATACACACGGGAGTGGAAGTTGATATGGGATGTTGATATGATAGTCTGCTTTAAGGTAATGCAAGTTAAAAATAATTTTTAAAGAAATATAATCTGGGTGTAGCAAGCTAGAGTACTACATCCATGGTTGTTGTCCAAAATGTATTTCTATGTATGTTGGAGTTTTCCATCCTTCTTTACTCTTGGAGAGATTCATACAAATTTCTGCAAAGGCAGTAAATATGTCACTACTGAGTTCTAAATCACTTGGTTAAAAGTGACAGGGATAGATGACAATCATTTGAACTAAAATAAGTTCAACATGTCCGATGGCATTTCATAAAGGTAAAATTCTCTTCATAGAGCAAAAACAAACTAGGAAAAACAGTACTTTTATTACTTCTGAAAAACATAATTTAAATGTCGAAAATCGATGTCAACCAAGAGAAAAAAACAGCCTTCAATTTCATGAGTAGTAATTCTTCTTTTGTATTGATTATAGCTGTTTATAAGTAAGGTGCTATGCTTTGTACTTCTAATTCAACATAGCTCAGTGGATATACCAAGCAGAACTGTGTGGCTATAGATAAGTAAGTCAATCTTTTTAAAACTGAGGTTCCTTTTCTGTAAAATGGGAATAATAATGTCTACTTTGCAGAGTTCTTAGGAAGGCTTAAAGGAAAAAATGCTATACACAACAATACCACATTTAATTGTGATATAGTAGGCTTTGCATATAGTAGGAACTCAACAGAATGATTACTATTAGCACTATAATTCATCACCCCCAAGCCAGCCACATTAATCTATCCTAAAAAGAGGCATGTTTTACATTACCTAATAAATAATAAGAAAAATCATCACAGTCCTGTCAGCTAAGTATGGGCAAAGTATGCCTCTAAATGGGAAAGAGAATTGAGTGACAATCTCCAGGCTGGTGCTAGGGTTCAATCTGAGTCCTTCAGCCTGATCACAACAGAATAAGGGCATCCAGAACATGGCAGGAGGATGACATCTGCCACAGACCCACTGTCCATCAGCCTAGTATTCAGTATCTGTCGGAGTAAAAGTGGTTTTCAGAAGACTATGATCTAATCTCTTTGTGACCTAGTAAAGCTTGAATATCCCTAACTTGTCCTGAACTTCTGAACGCTAATTTTTACCTAAACCCTTATTGAACACCCCTGTAAGAAACACTTTGCCACATGAATAACTTTTTCTTTTAAAAGTCAAAAGGAATATTACTACTATTGCGTCCATCACACATGGGAAAACTTCAGCCCAAAGTTAGGACAGATGCTAGAAGCAACTATTGCTTCTCAGCTAGAAACTTCTAACCAGATTATAGGTCCCTACTGAAAAAGACTGTTGATGATCACTGGAAGTGATGAGAATACAGGAAGCAAAGGATAAAAGAAATGATAGGACTTTTAAATTATTAACATAAAAATAAAAATAGATGAAGAGAAAATGTGAGAGTACTGCAATGACTTTGTCTTGGTCCTCAAATTTCTGGAGTTGACTTTGGAGTATCAGGAGAGCAGTAGGAAAGAAGGCAATCTCTTTAGGGAAATATTTATCACAATCTATTTCCAGAAAACTCCTCTGGTGGGATTGGAAGATTTTATAAAGTTAAAGGCAGCTGTCCTGAAATTTTCACTGCTAGGTTTAGGTATTAAGTTTTCAACCTTAGGTGAAGTTTTACCTTTCTTGATGCAATT
Source organism: Smutsia gigantea (assembly GCA_032199065.1). Taxonomy (NCBI): domain Eukaryota; kingdom Metazoa; phylum Chordata; class Mammalia; order Pholidota; family Manidae; genus Smutsia; species Smutsia gigantea. The sequence continues at coordinate 143,551 of JAVSCE010009663.1, read as the reverse complement.
TTCCTCCAGGTCTCGAACATAACCTTCTAGGCAGTTCTCACACCAAAACCCAGTGGTGTTATGGAGGCAGCTGATGCACTCACCACTCTCAGGCTTGCAAATCTTAGGAGTTTTCATTGGGTCCACGTGGCCATGACATTGGCATTTTATACAGATGCTGTCAGAATTGTAATAGCCATTTTCACACTTATTGCAGTTCTGGCCTGTGTAACCATCTTTACACTGGACACATTTAGGTTCCAATTCACCCAATTCTAAAAGAGAGAGAACACCAAATAATTTAGTACAGTCTCAAGCTACAATTAAAAATGCAAAACAACTACTAGTCCTCAAAATGGTTTATAAACCCTCCCTACTATCTCCTCTCAAACTTAAGACACATGGAATCAAATTGATGATCTGCACTTTATTTATTAATTGTCCAGTTAAGAGTGAAAATGATTGGGCCATCCAGAGAGCTTACTTAGATAGAGAACAAAGAAATATGCTCATATAAGGAATCTGAATAATTGTGATGGATAGACACTTTTATAATTTTTTATTCCTTCTTCTCTAGTTATGAAGGGTAGAATAAAATATGATTTTAACAAAAACTCCTCATCCTTCCCTCAAGTCTCATATCACATATTTATAGGGATTTGAGTGTAAATCCTTAGAAAGGAAAATCTTTGCTATTTTTATAATTCCCTTTCACTACAGCATCAAGAACTTTATCAACATGCTTTATACCTACTGATAACTGATTCACTGATTTTTTCCTTTAAAAATGAAGATTTGAAGAAAGGCCTTACTTATGATGCAACTGCCTGTAGATGTCACTGCTGAACAAGGGCAGCGAAGACATTCTCCAGCGACATCAGGACTCTGATAGTACCCCTCTTTGCATTCTTCACAGTGATCACCTTTGCTGTTTTCCTGGCAGTTTAAACAAGCCCCTAAAGGAAGCAAATTATTTTAAGAAGTTAAAGATTTACTCTGAAAGCACAGTAGCTTGAAGTAAAATCACATATGCAGCCAGAAGACCATACTACTAAACTAGAAACAGTTACCTAGTAGGGAATGGACAGAGTTCAGTTTCTACCTCTTTTTATTTATGTACACTGTCCAGGTCTACAGATTCTGTGTCTCCTACTTGATTGTAAACTCTTTAAAAAAAGGCTGGGTACATGAGTCATAATAAACCCTTGTTGAATGACTGACAACATACTGAAAGCAGGCCAGGTATTTTAAAAGAAAAAATAAAAACAATCTAAGGATCCATTAAAAGAACAACAGATAAACTGTAGTGTTTTTATAGTTAGGATACTTAGCTCAGTAAGTGAACTAGACCTACATGTATGAGTATGTATAAATCTTCAAAACCTCAATGGTTGAAAAAAAGCATATTGCAGAATGATACATACAGAAGAATACTTACTTATTTTGTAAATTAAAAAAACCACATTAAATAATACTAACTAAATGGAAACAATACACTAAGCATATGGACACATACATAAAGGCAAAAATTAAATGTGGATTGAGAGGGCACAGGCAAGTTTTATGCTCTGCTTATCTGTGACTAGGGAAGAAAACTATTTGTAATTACGTATTTCAAATGTATAACTATATACATATATGTATAAATATTAACCAAGACACCAAAATGTTAATATTTATTAATTCTAGGTGTGGGTACATGCAAGGTTGTTATATTATTCTCCATACATTTTTATATTTAAAAATTCAAAATAAAAATTAAAACAATTAACTAATAAAGAAAATGAAAAAGGAGGCAAGCAAAGTTATGTGTTTAATAATAGTAATACTCCTTTGGTACCCTATTAGTAAGGATATTCTACAGGTACCGAAGAAGCATAATATCTGAAAACAGGAAAGGAAAAAGTACAGTGTAATCTACATTCCTTTTTGGGGGGGGCCACAGAAATTCAAAGGGACTCTCAGAACTTCTATTACAGAAATAAGTGAGTAAACTGTATATGGAAATAAAAGAAGACAATGAAATTTTATATGATAAGCTAAATACAGTTCAATATTCAAACTATTCATAAACAGTTTTATTTATTTTTTCTTACTAGTGAAATATTTACAAAAAAAGGAAGAGAGAATGAGGCTGTGAAATCTAATGGTCTGACAACTGGAGCAAGATTTGAAATAAAAAAATGAAAATGTTATTAACATATGTGTTGAATCTCATTTCTTAAGAAAATGAGTTACAGCACAGTTCCCAGAAACTCCATGAATTTACTGAGAAAGACATCTTTAAAGGTTTATTACCTGAACACTTGGAGTTAAACTTGCATGTAAATATCATCAATTTCAATCATCTAATTTTTAAGGCCTGATCGTGCTAATATTTTTCACATATATAACAAAGTAGTATATACTGATTTCTCTCCAGATCTTTTATTCTGATCCCTCTTTAGCTATGTATGTTTGTGACAATAAAAATAGCTGAAAATACATACTAGGAAAATGCAGGTTTTGGCTCTAAAAAGAATAATCTTAAATGTCAAAGTGCATTCTGCAGGTTGGAAAACTCAAAACCTGCATTATGTGTAAATCTACCTGTTGCTCTCCCTCCCCCTATTAAAAATGTCCAATGGAAATAAGTTTTAAGAAAGAAAGTTCTGATAAAGTCCTAAACTTTAATATAAAAGTACCTCAAAACATTTAATAGTTCTATAACAAAATGTAGATGGTTGGGGAAAGAGGTGTTCCAATAATATGCCATTTGCATATGACTAATGTGGCAAGAAAGGTCATGTTAAGAGGTACCATTAAAGAATGGTAAATACGTATACTTTTAATACTTTGCTCCTACAATGCTACTGGGCCTACATGCTTATTATTTGATATTCTAGATAAGATCCCAAGCTTTGTGCTTATCACAATATAATTTCACTTTCTTAAATCATTTATATTAGAATATTTAAAATTTTTTTCCAGAATAATTTATTTCTGTTTTATGCCATACCCTGCAATAAGAAAAAAAGTAATCTACATGGTAAATACATTCTCTCAAAAGTAAAGATGAAAACTTTACTCAAAAGTAAAAACGAAAACATGTATAACAATAAAACTCATCACTCTACATTCCTTTTAAAATAGCATGCACCTTGAACACAGCTATAGAAAAAGAAAATTAATAAATTAAAGGCAGTCCAGACATAATCCAGCAAAATGTTGTGAGGGACAGCCATCCTTTCAGTATTTTCCCCTCTAATTCTCAAATTGTCTCTGCTATGCATGTGTTGAGATAGGTAGGGAAAAAAATGGAGAGTCCAGTCCAACCTCACATACCTAAGTCTTGACAAAGTGCCATGTGACTCAGTACATCTTGTTTTTCATGTCAGCCTATTGTTTTAACAAGTTTTATAGCCACCAAGTTTTAGGTTTGGAGACCCCTTGGAGATAATCAATGGGCCAAGACACAATAACTTGTGACATGTGCATAAAGTAAATTTGGTGTTGGGTAGTTGACTTTTTCTCATTATATACTAAATTTCCCACCCCTGGGTGGAGATTTCATATGCTAATGCTACATGAGATGACATTGCAACACACATGTATGTAATCCAACTGCACATATGCTAATTGAAACCCTCCCTACTCATGCTAGGTGAACGAATAACTGATGAATGAACAGTTTCGCTCCTCATAATAGGAGCCACCCTGATTCTTCTCAGTGCTGACTCTCTCTTGAGCAGCCCACCTTGGCCTATCAAGGTGTTTCTGTTCCCTTGCTTCTCTAAATTAAGTGCACTGCTTGTTTGCAAACTCCTAAGTCTCAGTGGTAAATTCTTTAAATATGCAAGGACAAGTACTGAGGACCCCATTCTAGTTGTCTGCTGGTAACACTATCACTTTTATTTTTATTGTCTTGACTTTTTTCTAATTATAAAATGAATATACACGAATATTGTAAAATATTTCAAAAACTCAAGCAATTAAAAATATCTCATGTGGAAACTTAAAGATTGATTTTTAAATCTAATATTTAAATAAAAATAAGGATCATGACCTTTAAAATCCATATACAGTAGGAAGTAATAACATGAATTTGTTTTTCTAATAGCTTACAACTCCTCTCTGAGAGGAAGCATGGCATATGAAAAATGGCATGGTATTTAATGTCACATCTGAGTTCCATTCCCAGCTGAACCTCTTACCAGCTATGTGACCTTCAACAAGTAGCTTCTCTGAGTTTTACTTTTCCAATCTGTAAAATGGGATAATAATTCCTTGGCTAATGATTTAATGTAATGTGAATATTTCAAAGGGTGAAAACCTGTTCAATAGGACATGTTTTCTCTCTCTGGTTTAATTTCCTCATCGAACTTGAGAAAACTCAACTAGATGAGGTTGAAGTTCTCTTTAATATCTAAAATTTGAGGATCTTTCTTTTATTATAAATGACATATAAAAGTTAGCTGAAGTTTAGTTTTGTTCATTATGCTTTGCTTGGAATCTCCCAAATAACAATACTGCCTTAAAAATCACATTCTCTTTGCTGAAAGATGGCCAAAGGAGTGGATCACCATTAAAAAAAAAGGAATGAGTGTTTCCTGAAGACTTGGCTAAGCATCAAAACATTTGGTAGGGTAACCAAGACAATAACTGGTCAAAGAAAAGAATGCAAGGCTCCTTTCCAACCAATTCAGTGATAAGCTTTGAAATCATAAATCACCACCTATAAAAAACATTTTCCTTTTTTATTTTGCTGTTTCAAAGTTTATATATAAACCTGTCACAAATAGAGCAGTGTACTTTGTTGTAGGAAGAAATGACTGATCCTCTCTCCAAGACAAAAGGCAGCATTACCCTGTCAAAGAGAAAGAAAGCCAAGTCTGAGTGAACAAAGGCAGAAAGGAACAGGAGACAGGTTGGACAGAAAGAGAGGCAGAAGCCAAAAATTGTAAGGTCATTTAGGCCATGGAAAGAAGTTTGCATTTTATTCCAAGAGGGATGGGAAGCCACTGGAGGGTTCAATCATGGGAATGACATGATTTGGTTTTACATTTTTAGAAGCTCATTCTGGTTGCTAAATGGAGACTGGACTGTGGTGGGGTGGGGGTGGGGGGATTAAAGAAAAGAGGAGGCAGACAGATCAGATAAGAACGTCAAAATGGTTGAGAGAGATGACAGTGGCTTGGACAAGAATGAAAACAACAAATGTCATGAACACTAATCAAATTCAGGGTGTATTTGAATGTTGGGCTGATAGAACTTGCTGATGGATTAGATATCTGCAGTAAGGAAAAGAAAGGATTCAAGTAGGACTCTTGAGCTTTTGTACTGACAACTGGCTGAATGATGCCAGTCACCAAAATGAAGAACGCTCAGAGTATAGCAAGCTTGGCTTAGAGGGTAAAATAAAGAGGTCGTTTTGGGTGTGTTAGGGTTAAGAAACCAATTAAAGCATTTAGTGAAGATACCAAATGAACTGTTAGGTATGGGAGTGTGAAGCTCAAGGGAGAAATATAAATTTGGTAATCAGCACATACGTAAATGACACCTAAATGAAATGCAGGGGACTGAATGAGATCACTTAGGGAGAATAAATGGAGAAGACAAACAACAAAGACTTAGCTTTCTCAAGGCACTCCCGTGCTTATATTTGAACAGAGGAAGATCTAGCAGAGCTGACTGAGAACAAGGAAAGTGTGATATCCTAAAGTGAAGAAAGTCATTGAGGAGCGAAGGAGTGGTCAACTCACTTAAGCTGCTGCAGTTACATTACTAACCGTCAGACACTGTGAATACAGGACAGCACCTTGAGTTCTTAAAAAGAAGCTATATGAACATAAAGGTCTAGTTTAAAAAATAGCCCCCTACTACCATTTTAAGGGAAATATGTGTACTCAATAAAGAAAATCTAGAAAAATATAGGAGAGTAGAAAGAAGAAAAAAAATCACCCTAAGAAATCTGTCCTCAAGATTTTGAGTAATTTTCCTTGAAATCTTCCCTAATGTATAGAGATTTGGGAATTGCTTGCTTTTTTATTATTATTTATTTAAAAATATTTTAAATTAAGGTATCATAGACATACACTCTTTTATTATTATTAAGGTATCACTGATAAACACTCTTACAAAGATTTCACAAGAAAAAGTGTGGTTACTACATTCACCCTTACTGAGTACACCCCATACCCCATTGTGCACTAATCATTATACCCCACAATTCCCTTGTCCCTCCCTTCCCACCCACCCAAAAACCCCTCCCCTTTGGTAACCCCTAGTCCTTTCTTGGAGTCTGTGAGTCTGCTGCTATTTTGTTCCATCAGTTTGCTTCATTGTTACATTCTACCAATGAGGGAAATATTTTGGTATTTGTCTTTCTCTGCCTGACTTCTTTCACTGAGGATAATATCCTCTAGCTCCATCCATGTTCTTCCAAATGGTAGGATTTGTTTCTTTCTTACAGCTGCATAGTATTCCATGGTGTATATGTATGACATCTTCTTTCTCCATTCATCTACTGATGGACACTAAGGTTGCTTCCATATCTTGGCTATTGTAAATAGTGCTGCAATAAACGTAGGGGTGCATATGTCTTTTTGAATCTGAGAAGTTCTATTCTTTGGGTAAATTCCTAGAAGTTGAATTCCTGGGTCAAATGGTATTTCTATTTTTGTTTTTTTTGAGGAACCTCCATATTGCTTTCCACAATAGCTGAACTAGTTTACATTCCCACCAGCAGTGTAGGAGGGTTTCCCTTTCTGCACATCCTTGCCAGCATTTGTTGATCCTAGTCTTTTCGATGTTGGCCATCCTAACTGGTGTGAGGTGATATCACATTGTGGTTTTAACTTGCATTTCCCTGATAATTAGCTATGTGGAGCATCTTTTCATGTGCCTGTTGGCCATCTGAATTTCTTCTTTGGAGAAGTGTCTGTTCATATCCTCTGTCCATTTTTGAATAGACTTATTTGCCTTTTGGGTGTTGAGGCATGTGAGTTCTTTATATATTTTGGATGTTAACCCCTTGTTAGATATGTCATTTATAAATATATTCTCCCATACTGTAGGTTGCCTTTTTCTTCTGTTGATGGTGTCCTTTGCTGTACAGAAGCTTTTTAGCATGATGTAGTCCCACTTGTTCATTTTGTATTTTGTTTCCTTTGCCCTAGGAGACGCATTCAGAAAAAGTTGCTCCTGTTTATATTCAAGAGATTTTTGCCTATGTTTTCTTCTAAGAGTTTTATGGTTTCATGACTTACATTCAGGTTTTTGATCCATATTGAGTTTACTTTTGTGTATGGGTTTAGACAGTAATCCAGTTTCATTCTCTTGTATGGAGCAGTCCAGTTTTGCCAACACCAGTTGTTGAAGAGGCTGTCATTTCCCCATTGTATGTCCATGGCTCCTTTATCGTATATTAATCGACCATATATGCTTGGGTTTATATCTGGGCTCTCTAGTCTGTTCCATTGGTCTATGGGTCTGTTCTTGTGCCAGTACCAAACTGTCTTGATTACTGTGGCTTTGTAGTAGAGCCTGAAGTCAGGGAGCATAATTCCCCCCCCATTTTATTCTTCCTTCTCAGGATTGCTTTGGCTATTAGGGGTCTTTTGTGGTTCCATATGAATTTTAGAACTGCTCTAGTTTGTTGAAGAATACGGTTGGTATTTTGATAGGGATTGCATTGAATCTGTAGATTGCTTTAGGCAGGATGGCCATTTTGATAATATTAATTCTTCCTATCCATGAGCACAGGATGTATTTCCATTTATTGGTATCTTCTTTAGTTTCTCTCATGAGTGTCTTGTAGTTTTCAGGGTATAGGTCTTTCACTTCTCTGGTTAGGTTTATTCCTAGGTATTTTATTCTTTTTGATGCAACTGTGAATGGAATTGTTTTCCTGATTTCTCTTTCTTCTAGTTTATCATTAGTATATAGGAATGCAACAGATTTCTGTGTATTAGTTTTGCATCCTGCAACTTAGCTGAATTCAGATATTAGATCTAGTAGTTTTGGAGTGGATTCTTTAGGGTTTTTTATGTACAATACCATGTCATCTGCAAACAGGGACAGTTTGACTTTTTCCTTGCCAATTTGGATGCCTTTTATTTCTTTGTATTGTCTTATTGCTATGGCTAGGATCTCCAGTACTATGTTGAATAAAAGTAGGGAGAGTTGGCATCCTTGTCTTGTTCCCGATCTCAAAGGAAAGGCTTTCAGCGTCTCGCTGTTAACTATGATGTTGGCTGTGGGTTTGTCATATGTGGCCTTTATTATGTTGAGGTACTTTCCCTCTATACCCATTTTGTTGAGAGTTTTTATCATGAATGGATGTGGAATTTTGTCAAATGCTTTTTAAGCATGTACGGAGATGATCATGTGGTTTTTGTCCTTCTTTTTGTTGATGTTGTGGATGATGTTGATGGATTTTCGAATGTTTTACCATCCTTGCATCCCTGGAATAAATTCTACTTGATCATTATGGATGATCTTTTTCATGTATATTTGAATTCGGTTTGCTAATATTTTGTTGAGTATTTTTGCATTTATGTTCATCAGGGATATTTTTCTGTAGTTTTCTTTTTTGTGGTGCCTTTGTCTGGTTTTGGTATTGAATGATGCTGGCCTTATAGAATGAGTTTGGTAGTATTCCATTGTCTTCTACTTTTTGGAAAACTTTAAGGAGGATGGGTATTATTAAGTCTTTACTAAATGTTTGATAAAATTCAGCAGTGTAACCACCTGGTCCAGGACATTTGTTCTTAGGTAGTTTTTTGATTACCAATTCAATTTCACTACTGGTAATTGGTCTATTCAGATTTTCTGTTTCTTCCGGGGTCAGCCTTGGAAGGTTGTATTTTTCTAGAAAGATTATCCAGTTTATTACCATATAATTTTTCATAGTATTCTCTCATACGTCTTTGTATTTCTGTGGTGTCTGTAATGATTTTTCCTTTCTCATTTCTGATTCTGTTTATGTGAGTAGACTCTCTTTTTTTCTTGATAAGTCTGGCTAGGGGTTTATCTATATTGTTTATTTTCTTGAAGAACCAGCTCCTGCTTTCATCGATTCTTTCTTTTGTTTTCTTCTTCTCAATTTTATTTATTTCTGCTCTAATCTTTATTATGTCCCTCCTTCCACTGACTTTGGCTTCATTTGTTCTTTTTGTAGTTTCGTTAATTGTGAGTTTAGATCGTTCATATGGGATTGTTCTTCTTTCCTGAGGTAGGCGTGTATTGCAATGTACATCCCTCTTCACACAGCCTTCGCTGCGTCCCACAGATTTTGTGGTGTTGAATTATTATTTTCAGTTGTCTCCATATATTGCTTCATCTCTATGTTTGTTTGGTCATTGATCCCTTGATTATTTAGGAACATGTTGTTAAGCCTCCATGTGTTTGTGGGTTTTCTCATTTTCTTTGCATAATTTCTTTCTAGTTCCATACCTTTGTAGTCTGAGAAACTGGTACAATTTCAATCTTTTTGAATTTACTGATGTTCTTTTTTGTGGCCTAGTATATGATCTATTCTTGAAAATGTTCCATGTGTACTTGAGAAGAATGTGTATCCTGTTGCTTTTGGATGGAGTGTTCTGTAGAAGTCCATTAGGTCCATCTACTCTAATGTGTTGTTCAATGCCTCTATCTTCTTACATATTTTCTGTATGGTTGATCTGTCCTTTGGAGTGAGTGGAGTGCTGAAGTCTCCTAGAATGAATATGCATTGCATTCTATTTCCCCTTTTAATTCTGTTGGTATTTGTTTCACATATGCAGGTGTCCCTGTATTGGGTGCATAGATATTTATAATGGTTATATCTTGTTGGACTGACCCCTTTATCATTATGTAATGTCCTTCTTTGTCTCTTGTTACTTTCTTTGTTTTGAAGTCTATTTTGTCTGATACAAGCACTGCATCTCCTGCCTTTTTCTCCCTATTATTTGCATGAAATATCTTTTTCCATGTCTTCACTTTTATTCTGTGTATGTCTTTGGGTTTGTAGTGAGTCTCTTGTAGGCAGCATATAGGGTCTTGTAGGGTCTTGTTTTTTCATCCAGTCAGTGACTCTACATCTTTTGATTGGTGCATTCAGACCATTTACATTTAGGGTGATTATCGATAGGTACATACTTATTGCCATTGCAGGCTTAAGATTCGTGGTTACCAAAGGTTCAAGGGTAATTCCCTTACTATCTAACAGACTAATTTAACTCACTTTGTATGCTATTAGAAACACAACCTAAAGGTCCTCATTTTTTTGCCCTCCTTTTTCTTCCTCCTCCATTCTTTATATATTAGGTATCATATTCTGTACTCTTTGTCTATCCCTTGACTGACTTTGGGAGGGGTAGTTGATTTGATTTTGCATCTGCTTAGTAATTAATTTTTCTAGTTTCTTTACTGTGATTTTATTTCCTCTGGTGACAGCTATTTAGCCTTAGGAACACTTCCATCTGTAGAAGTCCCTCCAATATACACTATAGAGGTGGTGTGTGGGAGGTAAATTCTCTCAGCTTTTGCTTATCTGGAAACTGTTTAATCCCTTCTTCAAAGTGAAATGATAATCTTGCCAGGTTGAGTGTTCTTGGTTGAGGCCTTTCTGTTTCACTGCATTAAATATATCATGCCACTCCCTTCTGGCCTGTAAGGTTTTTGCTGAGAAGTCTGATGATAGCCTGATGGGTTTTCCTTTGTATGTGATCTTTTTTCTCTCTCTGGCTGCTCATAATGGTCTGTCCTTGTCCTTGATCTTTGCCATTTTAATTCTTATATGTCTTGGCTTTGTCTTCTTTGGGTCCCTCCTGTTGAGATCTGTGTACCTCCATGGCATGAGAGACTATCTCCTTCCCCAGACTGGGGAAGTTTTCAGCAATTATCACTTCTAAGACACTTTCTATCCCTTTTTCTCTCTTCTTCTTTTGGTACCCCTATAATGCGAATATTGTTCCGTTTGGATTAGTCACACAGTTCTCTCAATATTCTTTCATTTCTAGAGATCCTTTTTTCTATCTGTGCCTCAGCTTCTTTGTTTTCCTCTTCTCTAATTTCTATTCCATTTACCGTCTCTTCTACATGTAATCTGCTTTTAAATCCCTCCATTGTATGTTTCATTTCAGATATGGAATTTCTTAATGATTGGATCTCCATCCTAAATTCATCCCTGAGTTCTTGAATATTTTTCTGTACCTCCATGAGCATGGTTATGATTTGTGTTTTGAACTCTCTTTCAGGAAGATTAATGAGTTCAGTTTTACTTGGCCCTTTTTCTGGTGTTTGTGAGATTTTTGTTTGAACCAGGTTCCTTTGACATTTCATATTTGTATGTGGCGCCCTCTAGTGCCCAGAAGATTTACTCTGTGGAGCTGCTCAGCCCCTGGAGTGATGTCGGTGGTTGCAGGGGAGTGGCACTGGTGCCTGGGGGAAGGAAAGGTCTGTTTCCTGCTTCCTGGCTGCTGTGCCTGCCTCCACTGTCAGAACCAATGGGCTGAGCACACAGGTGTAAGCCTCTGTGCTTTTTGTCTGTAGCTGCTGTAGGTGGGCCCTCCCTCTGGCTGGCCTGATGCCAGGGCAGGAACTGCTGGCTTGTGAGCTGGTGCTAGCAGGCCAGGAGGAAGGCACAGCAGGCTGCGTATCATGGTGGGCACCTCAGAGCTGAGTAGCCAGCTAGGGGGATGGAACGCCTTCAGCTCCTGAAAGTTCCCAACCTGCTGGGCAGAGTGTGCTTGGACAATTTTTCCACCTATCCTTTCTCCTGAGCAGCAAACTCTGTGCAATCCTTGCCTCTTTAGCAGGCCTCTCACTGTTAGGAAGTCTCTCAGACTGCCCGCCTTTCTTTTGTCCCAGAGTAGCCAGATGTGGATCCCTGTTTTCCACAAATGGCTGGAATCTCAGTCTCACCAAGTATTCCGCCTGTTTTAGCTTACCAACCCCACTAATCTCCAGAGCACCATGCAATGTAGATTCCTTCTCCCAAAGCAGATCTCCAGGGCTGAGTGTTCGGCAGTCTTAGGTTTCCACCCTCTCCCCATTCTGTTTCTCTTCCTTCTGCTGGTGAGCTGTGGTGGCGGAAGAGCTTGGGTCCCACTCAGTCGAGGCTTTCGTACGTTACCGTGTTTCATAAGGTCAGCTCTTTTCTCCAGGTGTATGCAGTCTGGCGCAGCCTTCTTTCCTGTTGCACTTTTAGGATTAGTTGTATTAACTATATCTTCATATTATATGTGGTTTTGGGAGTTCTCTCTCTCACCTCTCACTCCGCCATCTTTAATCCTCTCTGATATACATTCTTAAGAAGGTTTCATATGAAAAACATTGTGGTTACTACATTCACCCATATTATCAAGTCCCCCCCATGCTGGGGCTTGCTTTTTAAATAATCAAGGCTCATGTCCTTTTTACGCTGCTGCTGCTTTTATTCTCTCATGTTGTTATATATCACACCATAAAACAATTTAATGGCAGTATAATAGTCACCATTTATTGATTGCTTATCATGAGTCAGACACTGTGTTAGAAGCTTTATAAAGCTATTGCATTAATCTTCACAACAATCTACTAGGCGGTGATGTTATTACCTCAAATTTCTAGATGAGAAAACAGACAAAGTAACTTGACCATGGTAAAGTCACGATTTCACTAGCAACATAATCTGCTTCATTTCCTGTTCTTAGAAATAGGGTTGTCTAATTTTTTTAGTATCATAACTAACACTTTGGTGATTTTCTTTGAACATAAAGCTTTTTATGAACTTAGAATTATTTCCTCAGAATAGATTCCTGGAAGCAGAATTATTGGATCAAGTTAGTATTTTTAAGACTCTTACTCACATTGTCAAACTATTTTCCAAAGTGTTTTTACCAATATTTTTAATCACGAGGTTACTTTAAAGATTTACTTCAATCTAAAACACAAGGTATAGAAAAGGACTATAATGATGACTGTGAAAACATAGGAAGTGGCCACCAGAGGGCAATCAAATCACAGCACTATTGAAAAAAAACTCATTTGAGACAAAAGGAGAGACTGATTTATTTTAAGCTTGCAGTTTTAAATAAAATATTTGCGCTCCTTCATGTTGATTTTTATTATATTTCCAAATGCAGAAAACTTTTATTTCTCTTATTACTAGCCGCTTTTAGGAATTATAACCATGGAAAGGATTTTTTTTTTGCCATAAATTATGTCCAGAGCAAGAACAAGCTGGGATTAGCTTGACATTAAAGACAGCTATCTCATTGCTGCAAGGATAAGTAGAAGTGAAAGCCGGCAATGTAGACTGCTTTCTGATCCTGTACAAGACCTGGGGAGTAATTTAAATCAACTCAGTGTAATGAAGCATTCCTGTCATTACCGAGGTTGAAATTCATCTTTCCTCTGATTGTTTTTCCATTTATTTGTTCACATACTCAACAAACTTTTAGTGAGTACTTACTGTGTACCAAGCTCCATGCTAGAGATTGTGTACAATGGTGAACAGAACTGATATTGCTGCTACCCTCATGAAACTTATAATGTAGTGTGTAAGCCATATATGACTCATAATCAGAAATAAAAATATAATTATAAACTGGAATAAGTGCTCTGAAGAAAAACCCAAGTGTATATATGAGTGTATAATTGGGAATCATCATTTATTCTGGAGCATCAGGAACTCCTTTCTAATGAAATTACCTTCAACTGAAGGCATGAAGGAAAATTATGATTTGATATAGCACAGGGGCTGGGGGCAGGTGTAGAGGAGTATTAGAAAGACCATTCTAGGCAGAGGAAAGATCATATATGAGAACCTTGGCACAAAGGAACATAGCTTGTTTTCAGAATAGAAGTCAGTAAGGACAAGACCATAGACAGTAAAGAAAAAGAATAGCACAAGACAGAAATCACAAGTAGGCAGGGACCAGAACACAAAACAAACAAAGAAAATAACACCATTTAATCTAAATCAATTTGCTTCACCATAGAGAAGAGGATCAGAATGAAGAAAAAGTTTTCATAAATTTCAAATATTCTGCTACCCTGATATAAAAACACTTGTACTTGTCAGACTAATTTGCTCTGATTTTTCTGTTGCGGGAAAATAGATTTCTGAGGAAGTATCTCTAATCCTTATATTTAGGAAAACTGAAGATCAGAAAGCTCCTTGTCTTTATTTTTTAATAGTTTGCCTAGATGTGGTTTTGCTTGTTTTATACTACTGGGTTTGCTGAGCTTTCTGAATCTGTGGGTTGATGTCTTTCATCAGTTTGGAAAACAACTGGCTGTTATCTCTTCAAAAACTGCTTCTATCCCAATATCTTTCTCTTTTCTTTCTGAGTTTACAATACTTATTTTAGATCTTTCGGCTATGTCTCATGTGTGTTTGTTGCTATATTCTTTCATTTTTTTTCTCCGGACTTCAGTTTGGATATTTTTAACTGAGCTATATTCAAGTCTACTAACCTTGTCTTCACTGTACAATCTGCTGTTAAACCCATGCAATGAGTTATTAATTTCAAATGTTGTATTTTTCAGTTCTAGATTGCCCTTTTGATTATTTTATAAATCCAATTCTGTTGAAATTTTGCCTCTTCACTGATTGGCTGGTTTTTTCTCTATTTTCTTAAAATATTAATTTTAGTTATCTCAAAGGCATTATTTGCTAACTCTAACATCTGGATCATCTATGGGTCTGCTTCCATTGTTTATTTTTTCTCTTTATTATTGTTTACACTTTCCAATCTTAGCATTGTGTAGTATTTTTTTACTGCATGCCAGATACAACATATAAAAAACCACAGATGACTCCCCCTTTCCTCTGTTGAGACGTATAATGAGAGGATCACCTCAATACAATTAGAAATTGAGATGGGTTGATGATGGACTGTAATTTTAGTATGAGTCAGTTCACCTTTGGTTCAACACTATTTTTTGGTCATGGCCCTCTAAAACTTTATATTGGGCATATAGCAGGCATAAGTCTCCACAGCCCTGAAAGACTGCAACAGATCCAGAACTGCCCTGTGGTGGTTTGAGCCAAGGTTCCACTCCATGCACCTTCAGATCTAGCAACATCTTGGGAGAGATGGTCATACGCTGTAACAGGCCCTCTCTTCCTAAACAGATTTTGTCTCCCAAGCACCACAAGACAGGGACTTGTTTATACCTTTTGAGCCAGCCTACCATCTCCTGCAGGGTCAGCTAATGTCCTCTGGGAACACTGGCCTTGTGTTTAGGGCTCCTCGAGTTTATGATCCATCATGCAAGCCCCAAACAATTGTCAAAAGTTCTTCTTGTATCTCTTCACTAAGAAGAATTCCTTTGCTTGGGCCAAGTCTGCTCCTTAGTCTGTGCCCAGAATCAGCACATGTTCCCTGGAAAGAAAATGGCTGCTGATCATCAGCTTACTCAGGAAGAGTTCTACCCTTTCTGGAATTTTAGCTTCCTTGCTTCCATAGCTCTCCAATCAATATGACTTTTTAAATGTATGTATTTTATTTTCAAGTTGTTATACTAGGCATTTGGCTTGTTATGGCTTGCTATTGCATCCTACTTAGAAGAGAAAGCCCCTTACATACTATTTAGGAAGAATAAGCCTGTAAATGAAGGACTTGGAAATGAAAAGAACAATAGGCTAATTATATAACAAGCTTAAGGCATGTAAGTACCTGTGAGGGCATCACAACTGGCAGACCGATTGTGGCATCTGCAGGGCAAGCAGCCACTCTTATTAAAGTCATAATACCCGTCTTGGCATCGATCACATGTAGAGCCGGTGACACCCACTTTGCACTGGCACATTCCAGAACTGCAAATGGAAGCAAATACAATGAATAAATCAGTTTGAAAGATTTCTTGCCTAACAACCCATCACAGGTGATCTTAATGAAGAAATACTTCCAACTAGATTTTTGTTATTGCAAGTACTATGATTTTTATTTTGAATTGGAAGCCAAACAACTTCATGGCTGTATAATTCAATTAACATGGTATTAATACTAACCATTTGTGCCAATGTAATCCTCTGCACTTGGGTAGTTTAAAATAAATGATAAAGGAGCCATAGAGAACATAAGTCCCCCATGCTTAGAAATCTTTGCGAAGCATGGGGCATAGAACTGGTACCGATGCTACATCTCATTCTTGGATCATTCCCCAGTTTCATCACCCCTCCCAATCTAGAGAAGATCCTTCACCCAACCTAGCTTCTGGTTGAAGAATACAAAGACCACAATCTTAATGAAACTTGATGTAATTTTCTGCTTTAGATCCAGGCTGTATTAAAATCATATTTCTGGTAGTTAAACTGGATTCACAATTAAATAAATATGACTACAATGGGGACCCCCTATTGCTTTCTGGATTAAGTACATATAAGAATTCTAGATTGCCAATCCAAAAAGAAGACTAAAAATATAAAGAAGAATATTTTATTTGGTAATCCATCTCTTATTAACCTATTTTCTTTCGATGTCCATTACATCAACAATATCATCTCTCTCCAATCAATGAAACTAAAACCTTTGTTGTGATTTTCAACTCCAATCTCTCTACCCCACGCTCATATGACAACTCACTTATATCCAATATATCATCAATTTGTCCAATTTTCTTTCAAAATATCTCTTGGTATTGTTTTCTTTTACAATCATCCCTCTCATAATCATCCCTCCTTTTCCTCTCTCAAAAATGTTCCTGCTTTCAGGCTCATCTTTTTCTATGAAACTTTCCTCTGACTGGTCTGCAGATATCTTTTGGCTTCCTGACTTCACATTTTCTATGCAATACATTTTAATCTTAATTATGTTCTGTTCCACATTCTTGCATATATGTTAAGTCTTGTTTCTCTAGTAAGACTGTTAAGGACCTGAGGCAAAGGCTGTATCGTGCAGGCCTTTTAAAATTATTATCCTCAAGACCTAGCACAAGCCTAGGGATACTGTACTATTTTCATTTCATACACCTTACTCAGTAAGTTTCCTGAGTACAGGGACCACATCTTAGCCATAATGGTCTCCTCAGAGTCTAGTACAGTACCTGGTTTGTTGTAGGCACTTACTATACACCTGATAAATAAATGCTCAATAAATACATAAAACTGAATTTTAGAGGTAAGCACTAAGAGGGAAAAAGAAAGATGACAGGCTATACTGATTACTAGGGTTCTAAGAACAGCTCAGATATTTTCCCTTTTTTCCAACATTGTGATCCTTCTTTACATGCTCATTCTCAAATTAAAATTTTAAGACTTTACCTGAGTGGATAATGGCACCAGTTATATTGTATGGGAGAAAACTTACAATAGAACTGCTTTCAAAACACACCACAAAAAAATAAAATTACAGACCAATATCCGTGATGAACATAGATGCAAAAATACTCAACAAAATATTACCAAACTGAATTCAAAAAAAAATCAAAAAGATCATCCATCATGATCAAGTGGGATTCATCCCAGGGATGCAAGGATGGTACAACATTCGAAAATCCATCAACATCATCCACCACATCAACAAAAAGAAGGACAAAAACCACATGATCATCTCCATAGATGCTGAAAAAGCATTCGACAAAATTCAACATTCATTCATGATAAAAACTCTCAACAAAATGAATATAGAGGGCAAGTACCTCAACATCATAAAGGCCATATATGACAAACCCACAGCCAACATTATACTTAACAGCGAGAAGCTGAAAGCTTTTCCTTTAAGACTGGGAACAAGACAAGGATGCCCACTCTCCCCACTTTTATTCAACATAGTTCTGGAGGTCCTAGCCATAGTAATCAGACAACACAAAGAAATAAAAGGCATCCAGACTGGTAAGGAAGAAGTCAAACTGTCCCCGTTTGCAGATGACATGATATTGTACATAAAAAAACCCTAAAGAACCCACTCCAAAACTACTAGATCTATATCTGAATTCAGCAAAATTGCAGGATACAAAATTAATACACAGAAATCTGTTTCATTCCTATACACTAATGGTGAACTAGCAGAAAGAGAAATCAGGAAAACAATTCCATTCACAATTGCATCAAAAAGAATAAAATACTAGGAATAAACCTAACGGAGGAAGTGAAAGACTTATACTCTGAAAACTACAAGACACTTATGAGAGAAATTAAAGAGGGCACTAATAACTGGAAATTCATCCCATGCTCTTGGCTAGGAAGAATTAATATTATCAAAATGGCCATCCTGCCTAAAGCAATCTACAAATTCAATGCAATCCCTATCAAAACACCTACAGCATTCTTCAATGAACTAGAGCAAATAGCTCTAAAATTCATATGGAACCACAAAAGACCCCAAATAGCCAAAGCAATCCTGACAAGGAAGAATAAAGCAGGGGGAAATTACACTCCCTGACTTCAAGCTCTACTACAAAGCCACAGTAATCAAGACAATTTGGTACTGGCACAAGAACAGACCAGTAGACCAGTGGAACAGAATAGAGAGCCCATATATTAACCCAAGCATATATGGTCAATTAATATACGATAAAGAAGCAAGCCATGGATATACAATGGGGAAATGACAGCCTCTTCAACAGCTGGTGTTGGCAAAACTGGACAGCTACATGTAAGAGAATGAAACTGGACTACTGTCTAACCCCATACACAAAAGTAAACTCAAAATGGATCAAAGACCTGAATGTAAGTCATTAAACCATAAAACTCTTAGAAAAAAATATAGGCAAAAATCTCTTGGACAGAAACTTGAGCAACTTCTTCATGAACATATCTCCATGGGCAAGGGAAACAAAAGCACAAATGAACAAGTTGGACTATAACAAACTAAAAAGCTTCTGTACAGCAAAGGATTCCATCAGTAGAACAAAAAGACATCCTACAGTATGGGAGAATATATTCATAAATCACATATCTGATAAGGGGTTGACATCCAAATTATATAAAGAGCTCACGTACCTCAACAAACAAAAAGCAAATAAGCCAGTTAAAAAATGGGCAGAGAAGCTGAACAGAAACTTCTCCAAAGAAGAAATTCAGATAGCCAACAGGCACATGAAAAGATGCTCCACATTGCTAGTCATCAGAGAAATGCAAATGAGATATCACCTCACACCAGTTAGGATGGCCACCATCCAAAAGACAAACAACAACAAATGCTGGCGAGGATGTGGAGAAAGGGGAGCCCTCCTACACTGCTGGTGGGAATGTATACTAGTTCAACCATTGTGGAAAGCAGTATGGAGGTTCCTCAAAAAACTCAAAATAGAAATACCATTTGACCCAGGAATTCCACTCCTAGGAATTTACCCTAAGAATGCAGCAGCCCAATTGAAAAGGACAGATGCACCCCTATGTTTATTGCAGCACTATTTACAATAGCCAAGAAATGGAAGCAACCTAAGTGTCCATCAGTAGATGAATGGATAAAGAAGATGTGGTACATATACACAATGGAATACTATTCAGCCATAAGAAAACAAATCCTACCATTTGCAACAACATGGATGGAGCTAGAGGGTATTATGCTCAGTGAAATAAGCCAGGCGGAGAAAGACAAGTATCAAATGATTTCACTCATATGTGGAGTATAAGAACAAAGAAAAAAACTGAAGGAACAAAACAGCAGCAGACTCACAGTATGCAAGAATGGACTAACAGTTACCAAAGGGAAAGGGACTGGGGAAGATGGGTGGGAAGGGAGGGATAAGGGGGAAAAAGGGCTATTACAATTAGCACACATAATGTAGTGGGGCTGGGGTTGGGGTGTGGGTGTACAGAGAAGGCAGTATAACACAGAAAAGACAAGTAGTGATTCTATAGCATCTTACTACGCCGATGGACAGTGACTGCAATGGGGTATGTGGTGGGGACTTGATAATAGGGGGAGTCTAATAACCATAATGTTGCTCATGTAATTGTTTATTAATAATAGCAAAATAAAAAAAATAGAACTGCTTTCAGTGTAATTTTTTTAAAGAGATACAGCTCCTAAAAATGAGCCCCCATGGGGTTATTTATTTTAGTTCAGGAGCCCATGTTAAAATTGTTAATACTTACACAGCTCTTACACACATCAGTTAAAGTAATCTACTATTTCTATAATATCCCATATTCCTATTTGTCTAACAAAAACAGAAGTTCTAAATTTGAGAGTTATTGGAATTTTGGGTTGAGCTTCTCAGATTGAAAGTAAAGCAACTTTCAAACATGTGTATTCTACTTGTAGTATACAAACCGAAGGATTGTTGTTGTTGTTTTTATCATTATTGTTTGAGATTTGCCTCTCTGTTTGCCAGCATCCTTTGGAATAAGTAATGAAGCTCTTGCCCTCTATCCCTAATAAACTATTCTGAGCAGCTAGAATTGAAATTTACTTCTCTCTCCCCACTTATGGGTCTCTGCACTATCCCAGGCTATGCCAAAAAGGAATAGAAAAGTAGGAAAACTTTTGTACATGGAATATTTTAGGGTTTTATTCAAACACAACCATCCCAGAAGGGAAAGAAAGACAGGCTTATGTAAATAATATATACTTTACATATCTTAAACCCCTGTATGCTAAGAAGTCACATACCATATATTCCTATATTGAAAGCTGTCTAATGTATTGGGTTATGCAATTTCTTGACTAACAAATAACTTGACAGAAAATGTAAAACGGGGGCATCTGAAAGCAGGAGTAATGATAATGATGATAAAAACAATGAACCATCATTTATTGAAGACTTGTGTCAATATCTCCAACCCTCAAAATAACCCTAGTAGGTAGAGTTCATAATCCTCACTTTGTTATTGAGGAATTCAGAGAAGTTAAATTTATTGTCCACACCTAGTAAGTTAGATTTATTTATACACAGCCAGACTTTTCCTACTACACCATGCTACGTACCCTTCCTAAGTTTGACTCTACACTTTTACAAGAAATTTTGCCTGCCAAATTATGTGATATCGACAGGGTATCAAGCTTCATTTAGTAGATTTCAAGCACCACAATTCATCATTTCTTTAGCTTCTGACTCCAGTGAGCTATTTCTAACTTACCCAGAATAAACCCCAGTCTCTTCTCTCACTGCCAGCAAATTTCAGGTCTTCCTTAACAAAAAACGAGAGTTCTTACTACTTGAAGAAAAACTGCAGCCTAACAAAGTCCAAGGTTCTCAGAGATAAAAGGCCAAATATTTTGATGCTTATTGTACTGATCATAGTATAGAAGGTGAGCACTGATTTTTTAAATGCAACAGAAATGTATATTACCAAGCACATCTCTTATGTGACTTTGCAAAAAAGAAAACAGAAGGAAAAAACCCACACACATACATATAGTCTTACACAAGAATATCCCAAGATATTTGAAGATCTAGCAAAATAAATCTGTATTCATCAAATATGAAGTTCAGCATTATCTCGTGACTCAACACGAAGGAGCCAGTCGATTTAGGACTCACTATATCGTCAGAAAACTATAAAGGATATAATATACCTCTCGAAGAATGGCTAACAACAATTTGTTAGCCAATCTCCAAAGCTTTTAAAATGTTAATCCAAATATTCTTGCACCTCATTTCTCTACAGACATTAGATTATTTGGTATAAAGAAGAATAAGCAGTTATTTTTAATAACAGCATATGCCCAATCTACTACCTACAAAAAAATGGTACTATTATTTTGGAATACCTAATTATTCAATAAAATCTCATAACCATAAGATAGTATTCTCAAAGTAGTTGTTATTCCTATAAATGGACTTCCCCTTCATAATTCTACTCTGGGCACTCCAAAGATTGATTTAAGCAGACATCTTTACCCCCAGAAAATATGATCCTTAGTTGCTAATTAAAAAAAAATCTATGAATAGCTTTATGAATCCTGATAAAGCAGTTGTTGGCTAGTCTAGATACCATGTTTCACTTTTTCCTAACTAGATCTTAAAACAACAGGAAAGGAGGTGCTTTCTTAAAATGGAGTGGGGAAGTTTGGTGGCGAGGCTGCATTAGTATTGCTTTTCCATCATGTTACTCATGGGCCCATGGCCAATTTCTGCGTGTATAAGATTTAAATCACTCAGCAAATATAAAGCTTTCCCTGTGTGACTTCTTTTACAGAATAAAGCCTTTACAACACCCCCTTTCATGGTCTCCCTCTGTTAAAGACTGCTGAATGCTTTTTGAAGCAAAGGTCAATGATATAAATGCAAGGGGAAAAAAAGGGCCTGTTAACAGACCACTTATGCTTATCCATAGGTTTGAAATGAAAGAACCAAAGACTCACAGCTTCATATCTGGAAAATAAGGGCAAGAAGTAGATTTTTTTTTAATAGAAGTCAGAAACCTATACTACCGAAATTAACTAACAAAAGAATGTAAGATAGAATTTGTTCACCTGATGTCACTGTTTATAGACATGAGCTAGTTGCTAGTGAAGTACTAATGTAGTATGGAGAATTATATCAGAAATAAGAATATAGAATTATTTATAAAGGAAGTATAGCATTGTGGAACTAAGCTGCATTAAGTGTAAATTCACAGATACCACATATTTCCTAAATTATCCCAAATAGAATTCTCTAATTTTCTTATGATGTAAAGTGCTTAGTTATAGAATTTATAACACTCACAGGTATGAATAACTATTACAGAGTTTGAACACTTAAAATATTATCTCTTAAAATGCAAACAAATAATATATTTTCTGATATTAATTTATAATAAAGTTATTAATTTTTGAAAAGGAAATTCAGTGATTTATCATCTCAAGATATGGTACATATTTATGTCATACAAGTACTAACCAAACTGTCTTTTTTAAGGTTCTGTTCTATCTAAAATGAGTGGGTGGAGAATTTTCAGAAAATTTCCATTATTTTATAATAACATTAGGGTGGGAAGGGTGGAACACAGGAAGGGAGGTATCAGGGTCTCTGGAAAATTCATAGCCTAAAGAGACTGAGAGCTTGGTTCATAGTCCAGCTATGCTAGTAACTAGCCAGTACCAAGTATTTACTCTGTCTTAGACTCAGTATTCTCATGTATAAAATGAAGACAGTTATACCAAACTTTGAAGGATGACTGTGAGAATTAAAGATTGCATGTGTGGGTACTTAGCACAGTGCCTGACACTAATCAGTATTCAAAAATGAAGCAATTATGAAGATGATGACAATACTCCTAGATCTAGAATTTTTCTGAGAATTGTAAAGAAAATGGATTAGAATCTCCAGTAGGCAAAAACAGACAAGACTAAGCTATTTGCTTTTAAAATTCTGTTAACAAACCAAGAAAATTGGCAAGAATTTATGGGGTAATTACTAGTTGGAGCAAAAATGTGGCTAGAAAAAGGCACACTATGAACACATTGTAGAAATGGTTTTGGAAAGAAAAATTTTAAATTGAGAAGGAAAGGGATCTGCAAAATCCTACATTAGGTGGGACCAAAGCCAACGAGCCGTGACATGCTTTTGTACCAACTAGCTAATTGATTTGTTCCTAAGCTGTCAAATGTCTTGGCATGTTTTGTGTTACCAAAAACCTTGTCTCTTTTCTTCCTAAGACTTTTAAGATATAAATTATATGTGGTGGCATACTTTTAGACATCATGTTATCAATTTTAATTCAAGCAGTCACAGAATGAATAAAAAGATACAGTTCTAAAAGGGGAAGTTTTGTTGGTGGTGATTCAGAAGGCTTGCTTTTCCTCCTTCAGACAGTTTGCATGTTAGTAGTCTGAGATGGAAAGAACAAGAAACAGAAAAAATAGTTACTTAAGTGTATCAATTTTCTTCTTCTTCCTTTATTTTTAATAACTAAAACCAACTTAGGAAGAGATGAAACTACTAGTTAAAATAGAGTCTGAAATTAAACAGAAAATAGCTGATTTTTAAACTCTCAATATATTTAAAAAATATTAAAAGGCAGCTAGAAAAAGTAAGTTTTTCTAGCTAGAAAAAGCTTTTACATGGGAAAACAAACAAAATGTAAAGTTATTAGGGATTCTTAATTTCATGTTTAGGTCATAGTAAAAAAAAGTACTTTCTCCTTTTTGTTATGAAAGAAACTCAATTGGACATTTTGGCAAAAGACCATCTGCATTTAGTGTTGTTTTGTCTTCTAAAATCCTGGAAAAGACCATTATGCAGTGAGAAAAGCTCCTTTTCTGGAGGAAAAAAAAGGTAGCTTTATTGATGGAAACATTGGGCTATTATACTAAACATTCCTAGTATTTTTGAGGGCAAATAGTCTAAAATATGTTCAGAAGAAATCCATATTCAGACAGAAAATCTTAATATTAAAAGAGTATTGCCTAAGTGCAAAAATATTTTCTGATAGCTGATCTCACAAAAATCAAATTTAAACATTTATTTGGAAAGGCAGAAGTAAAACTTAATGGCAAAAGAATAAAAAGTGTCATATGTCCAAAGCCACACTTGGGAAGACTAATTCAACTAGGAAAGCTACTTCTTACTTCCTTTACTTTTTTTTTTAATGGAATAAATACAACCATAAGAATCCTCAAACTGACACAATTACTCCATTATTTTGGTAGATATTTATACATTTTAAAAGTCATTTTGAAGAGAGTAAAAGCAAAAGTCCCAGTACCATTATCTTGAAAAGAAGATGCTTCTCAAATATGTGAACATTTGTATTCTTTTATAACCATTGTAAAAGGTTTGCTTAATGAAAGGGTAATCATTAATATTTGATGTGTGTACATGCTGTGTTCTAAAAATTAACTTATAGTGCCTAGAATTTAGAACTCATTTTCTCACAGAAATGACAGCATCAGTGGTGGCTTAGTTTCCAGATAAGCAACAAAAACCTGCTTAACTCAAAATGTTGCGATTGACAGTGCTGAGGAATAAGTCCCTTAACTCAAGTCCTAAGCTTTTGAGTTCTGAACCCTGTAGGGAGTGGAGTCATCAGGAGGCAATAATAACATTTATTGAGTTCTTATTGTGGGGTTGTAAATGAAGTGCATAGCACAATATCTATATATGCATTACTTAATTTAGTCCTTACAATAATTCTATGATATTGATAAGTCTCAGTTATGTCACTTTCTAGCTGTTTGATTATTGAGCAAGTTAAGTTTTCACATTTGAAAATTAATAATCATCCCTGTTTCAAAAGATTGTGAAAATCAGGTAAAAATATTACTTATTTAAGTACTTTCCAAATATTTGTAGGTCCATAGATGACAAAATACTAATACTCAACACCCCCAATCAGTGGAGATTCAGCAACTTGAACTTAGTTTTCAAGGTCACATCCAGAGGGTAGTAAGAACTAGAACCTAGGTCTGCCTACTGATACTATGGCTTTTTTCTCTCTCATATTATACATTACCTCTAGGTACTTAATGAAAGCAAGACAGAAAGACTTTACTAATAAATCTGCCACACTCTTAGAAAAAGCTTTTTATGTTAATCTTCTCTTAGCTCAATTGTCAGTCAATTAAATATTTCCTTTGATGAATGGTATTTTAAAATAATTGCCAAAGAAATGAGACATTGCTTTTGATCTGTCTCAGTATAATTCTAAGATGTGGGAGCTCTGGTTTCCTGTTTCCATTTGCAAGTGCTCCCATTCTAGCCAGTTTCCTTGCAAAACATTTTCCCCTGAACAGCTTTACTGATATAACCTTGCAAAGCTTTTTAATCTTGATTTTTAAATTGTGAAATATATGCATTCATTCATAAATTTAAAGATAATAAAATTAAAAGAACAAATTCAACACTTTGATACCCACTAGCAAGACATTTGAAGCCCCTTGTATGGCCCTCTTTAATTGCACTTCCTTCTCTTGTTTCAGATGCAACTAAGTTTTAATCACTCTTTGGCGCTTTGGTAAAGAGTTTTACCATCTCTGTATATTATACTAAATAATACATCATGTAATTTTGCCTGATCTTTAACTTTGTATTAATAAAAATTATGTATTCATCATATCATACATTTGATGTACCTTTTTTTCCTCAATGCAGTATTATGTTTTTGAGATTCATCAGTGTAAATTTGTATAGCTAGTAGTCATTCATTTTTCACTGCTGTATTATACCTCATCAAATGAATATAATCCTGTTTATTTATTCATTCTTCTAGACATTTGGATTGTTTTCACTTGGTATTATTGATAATGCTTCTGTGAACCTTCTTGTACATGTCTTCTGGTACATATGAGTATGCTTTTCTCTAGTGTATATACCAAGGAATGGAACAGCTAGGTAATAGGGTTTCCGTATGATCACCTTTACGAAGCAATGCCTAACTGCTTTCCAAAGTGGCAATATCAATTTATACTACCATTAGCGGTGGAATAATGGTCTCATTGCTCTGTTTTCTCACCAACATTAGATATCATCAGCTTTAAAATTTTTGTCAAACGGATAAGGATTCTGGGAAGATGGTGGTGTGAGCAGGGCAGCGGAAATCTCCTCCCAAAACCATATATATTTATGAAAATACAACAAATACAACTATTCCTAAGAGAGAGACCAGAAGATACAGTACAACAGCCAGGCTAGAGCTGCACCTGAGGGGACTCAGCACTTCACGAAGTGGGTAGGATACGGAGCCGCGACCCAGCGCGACCCGAGCACTCCCCCACCCCAGCGCACCAGCGGGAGGAAAGGATTCAGAGCAGGGAGGGAGTGGAGGCACGGGCCAGCCAAATAACCAGCCCTGGTGATCTGCGACGGGAGCGCTGACACAAGATTGCACGCTGTATCAGAAATTGGAGAGACAGAGGGGCAAGGTCTGAGAGGGATGGCGCAGCCAGGTCCCGTCAGCCGGCTCCCCGGGACAAAAGAAAAGCACAGGCTTTTTTAAAAGTCTTAAAGAGACAAGGGCCCAACAGCGGAACAAAATCCTCCCAGTGCACGCAGCCCAGCAGGCTGGGAGTCCTGGGGAATTTGTGACCCCCAGGCCGGTGACCGGACAAAGGAGCTGCACCGAGGCCACCCACAGAGATCAGCAGCCTCACATTCATTCCCTCCTCGGTTGGCACCACAAAGAGTCCGGCAGAATGGAACAGAGGAGCACCAGTGCCGCCTACAGCATCCTCATAGAATCTGCTTCCAGCAGGCGTCTTTTTTTTCCTTTTCTTTTTCTTTTTTTTTCTTTTTAAAAGTCTTAAAGACCCCAGCTGACACACATAGCGCCTACCGGCAACCACTTCTATCGACATGAAAAGACAGAGGAATATGGTACAAACAAAGCTTAGCCAGACAAACCCAGAGAGCGACCCTGATGGGATGGACATGCACAATCTTTCTGAAAAAGAATTCAGAATAAAAGTCATAACCATACTGATGGATGTACAGAGAAATATGGAAGAACTAATGGAGGAAGTGAGGGAAGTGAGGAAGGACAATGCAGAAATGAGACAAGCAATCAACGGGCTTAGCAGCAGACTGCACGAGATGAAACGGACTGTTAATGTAATAGAAATCAGAACACAGAATACAGAGAAGCTGAGGTAGAGAGAGATAAAAGGATCTCTAGGAATGAAAGAATATTAAGAGAACTGTGTGACCCATCCAAACAGAACAATATTTGCATTATGGGAGTACCAGAGGAAGAAGAGAGAGAAAAAGGGATAGAAAGTGTCTTTGAAGAAATAATTGCTGAAAACTTCCTCAAGCTGGGAAAGGAAATAATCTCTCAGACCATGGAAACCTACAGATCTCCCAACACAATGGACCAAGGAAGACAACACCAACACACAAAATAATTAAGATGGCAAAGATCAAAGATAAAGACAGAGTATTAAAGGCAGCTAGAGAGAGAAAAAAGATGACCTACAAAGGAAAACACATCAGACTATCATCAGACTTCTTAACAGAAACCTTACAGGCTAGAAGAGAATGGCATGATATATTTAACATAATGAAACAGAAAGACCTTGAACCAAAAATACAGTATCCAGCACGATTATCATTTAAATTAAAGGGAGGGATTAAACAATTTCCAGACAAGTGAAAGCTGAGGGAATTTGCCTCCCATAAACCACCACTACAGGATATCTTAAAGGGACTGTTCTAGATGGAAGCACTCCGAAGCCTAAAAAGAGGTCACCAGAGAAAATAAAATCATAGCAAAGAAAGCAGATCATCCAAATACTAACTAAAGGCAAAGAATAAAACACCTAGTATATAAAGAATGGAGAAGGAAGAATAAGAAGGGAGAGAAATAAAGAAACATCAGACGGTGTTTACAATAACTTAAGAAAGTTAAGTTAGACTGTTAGATAGTAAAGAAGCTACCCTTGAACCTTTAGTAACCACGAATCTAAAGCCAGCAATGGCAATAAGTACATATCTATCAATAATCACCCTAAATGTAAATGGACTGAATGCACCCATCAAAAGACACAGAGTAATAGAACGGATAAAAAAGCAACACCTATCTATAGGCTGCTTACAAGTGACTCACCTCAAACCCAAAGATATACACAGACTAAAAGTGAAGGGATGGAAAAAGATATTTCATGCAAACAACAAGGAGAAAACAGCAGGTGTTGCAGTACTTGTATCAGACAAAAGAGACTTCAAAACGAAGAAAGCAGCAAGAGATAAAGAAGGACAGTACATTATGATAAAGGGGTCAGTCCAACAAGAAGATATAACCATTATAAATATATATGCACCCAACACAGGAGCGCCAGCATATGTGAGACAAATACTAACAGAATTAAAGGAGGAAATAGACAGCAATGCATTCATTTTAGGAGACTTCAACACACCACTCACTCCAGAGGACAGATCAACCAGACAGAAAATAAGTAAAGACACAGAGGCACTGAACAACACACTAGAACAGATGGACCTAACAGACATCTACAGAACTCTACACCCAAAAGCAGCAGGATACACATTCTTCTCAAGTGCACATGGAACATTTTCCAGAATAGACCACATACTAGGCCACAAAAAGAACCTCAGTAATTTCAAAAATATTGAAATCCTACCAACCAACTTCTCAGATCACCAAGGTATAAAACTAGAAATAAATTTTAGAAAGAAATCAAAAAGGCTCACAAATACATGGAGACTTAACAACACTCTCCTAATTAATCAATGGGTTAACGACCAAATCAAAACAGAAATCAAAGAATATATGGAGACTAATGACAACAACAACAACACAAAGCCACAACTTCTGTGGGATGCAGCAAAGGCAGTTCTAAGCGGAAAATATATTGCATTCCAGGCCTATTTAAAGAAGGAAGAACATTCCCAAATGAATAGTCTAAAGACATAATTACTGAAATTGGAAAAAGAAGAACAAATGAGACCCAAAGTCACAAGAAGGACGGACATAATAAAGATCAGAGAAGAAATAAACAAAATTGAGAAGAATAAAACAATAGAAAAAATCAATGAAACCAAGAGCAGTTTCTTTGAAAAAATAAACAAAATATATAAACCCCTAGCCAGACTCATTAAGAGAAAAAGAGAATCTACACAGATAAACAGAATCACAAATGAGAAAGGAAAAATAACGACAGACCCCACAGAAATACAAAGAATTATAAGAGAATATTATGAGAATCTATATAAGAAGCTGGAAAACCTAGAAGAAATGGACAACTTCTTAGAAAAATACAACCTTCCAGGACTGACCAAACAAGAAACAAAAAAACTAAACAGACCAATCACCAGCAACGAAATTGAATCGGTAATGAAAAAACTACCCAAGAACAAAACCCCCGGACCTGATGGATTCACCTCTGAATTCTACCAGACATATACAGAAGAAATAACACCAATTCTCCTTAAAGTTTTTCAAAAAATAGAAGAGGAGGGAGTACTTCCAACTCATTCTATAAAGCCAGCATCACTCTAATACCAAAACCGGGCAAAGACCTCACCAAAAAAGAAAACTACAGACCAATATCCCTGATAAAAGTAGATGCAAAAATACTGAACAAAATATTAGCAAATCGAATTCAAAAATACATCAAGACCTCCGGGACGATGGCGGTGTGAGCAGGGTGGCAGAAATCTCCTCCCAACACTATATTTATCTACGAAAACACAGCAAATACATCTATTCCTAAAAGAGAGACCAGAATACACAGGAAAGCGCACAGCGTGCAGCTACACCCGAGAGGACTCGGCACCCCAAGAGGCGGGTAAGATACGGAGCCGCGACCCGGCGGGACCTGAGCACTCCCCCACCCCAGCGCACCGGCGGCGGGAGGAGAGGATTCAGAGCTGGGAGGGAGTGGAAGTACACCCTGTGAAGTAGCCAGCCCCGGTGATTTGCGCAGGGAGTGCTGACCCACATTGCGCAGTGCAGCGGAGATTGGAGAGACAGAGGGGCAGGATCTCAGTCGGGAACGCGCCAGGGTGCTTGCAGCCGGCTCCCGGGAAGGAAAAAAAAAAGCGCGCGCTTTCTTCAGCGATCTTAAAGACACAGGAGCCCAGCGTGGGAGCCGGATCGCCCCAGCACACTCAGCCAAGCAGGCTGGGAGTCCTGGGGAGTTTCAGATGCCTTAGCTCGCGACTGAGGAGGCGTAGGCATACTTACACTTCTCACTGAGATCAACAGCCTCCTATTTGTTCATACCCTGCCAGAGCGATAAAGGGCCCTGCGGAGCGGCGCCGTCACAGCTGTGGAATAGTGTGGCAATAGTGCCACCTACAGCATTCCCACAGAATCTACGTCCGGTGGGCATTTTTTTGTTTTTTTTTGTTTTTGTTTTTGTTTTTTCTTTTCTTTCTTTTTTTCTATTTTTTCTTTCTTTCTTCTTTTTTGTTTTTTTTTTCTTCTCTTTGTAAAGTCTTCAAGAGCCCAGCTGACATACATGGCAACTATCACTAACCAATTCTATAGCCATGAAAAGACAGAGGAATATGGTTCAGACCAAAATCAACCAGACAACACCAGAGAGGGAGTCTGAAGGGATGGAAATGCACAGTCTTCCTGAAAAAGAATTCAGAATAAAAGTCATAACCATGCTGATGGACCTACAGAGAAATGTGCAAGACCTGAGGGAGGAAGTGAGGGAAGTGAGGAAAGACAATGCAGAAATCAGACAAGCGATCGACGGGCTTAAGAGCAGAATGGATGAGATGCAAGAGACTGTTAATGGAATAGAAAACAGAAAACAGGAGTACAGAGCAGCTGAGGCAGAGAGAGATAAAAGGATTTCTAGGAATGAAAGAATATTAAGGGAACTGTGTGACCAACAAAAACAGAACAATATTCGCATTATAGGATTACCAGAGGAAGAAGAGAGAGAAAAAGGGATAGAAAATGTCTTTGAAGAAATAATTGCTGAAAACATTCCCTCGCTGGGGAAGGAAATAGTCTCGTAGTCCACGGAAGTCCACAGATCTCCCAACACAAGGGACCCAAGGAAGACAACACCAAGACACATAATAATTAAGATGGCAAAGATCAAAGATAAAGACAGGGTATTAAAGGCAGCTAGAGAGAGAAAAAAGATCACCTACAAAGGAAAACCCATCAGACTATCATCAGACTTCTGAACAGAAACCTTACAGGCCAGAAGAGAATGGCATGATATATTTAACGTTATGAAACAGAAGGGCCTCGAACCAAGAATATTGTATCCAGCACGATTATCATTTAAATATGATGGAGGGATTAAACAATTTCCAGACAAACGAAAGTTGAGAGAGTTTGCCTCTCATAAACCACCACTACAGGATATCTTAAATGGACTGCTCTAGATGGAAGCACACCTAAGGCTAAAAAAGATGTCACCAGAGAAAATAAAATCATAGCAAAGAAAGCAGACCATCCAAATACTAACTAAAGGCAAAGAATAAAACACCTATTATAGAAAGAATGGAGGAGGAGGAATAAGAAGGGAGAGAAATAAAGAAACATCAGACTGTGTTTACAATAACTTAACAAGAAAGTTAAGTTAGATTGTTAGATAGTAAAGAAGCAACCCTTGAACCCTTGGTAACCACGAATCTAAAGCCAGCAATGGCAATAAGTACATACCTATCAATAATCACCCTAAATGTAAATGGACTGAATGCACCAATCAAAAGACACAGAGTAACAGAATGGATAAAAAAGCAAGACCCATCTATATGCTGCCTACAAGAAACTCACCTCAAATCCAAAGATATACACAGACTAAAAGTGAAGGGATGGAAAAAGATATTTCATGCAAACAACAAAGAGAAAAAAGCAGGTGTTGCAGTACTTGTATCAGACAAAATAGACTTCAAAACGAAGAAAGTAGCAAAAGATAAAGAAGGACATTACATAATGATAAAGGGGTCAGTCCAACAAGAAGATATAACCATTATAAATATATATGCACCCAACACAGGAGCGCCAGCATATGTGAGAAAAATACTAACAGAATTAAAGGAGGAAATAGACAGCAATGTATTCATGTTAGGAGACTTCAACACACCACTCACTCCAGAGGACAGATCAACCAGACAGAAAATAAGTAAAGACACAGAGGCACTGAACAACACACTAGAACAGATGGACCTAACAGACATCTACAGAACTCTGCACCCAAAAGCAAGAGGATACACATTCTTCTCCAGTGCACATGGAACATTTTCCAGAATAGACCACATACTAGGCCACAAAAAGAACCTCAGTAATTTCAAAAATATTGAAATCCTACCAACCAACTTCTCAGATCACCAAGGTATAAAACTAGAAATAAATTTTAGAAAGAAATCAAAAAGGCTCACAAATACATGGAGACTTAACAACACTCTCCTAATTAATCAATGGGTTAACGACCAAATCAAAACACAAATCAAAGAATATATGGAGACTAATGACAACAACAACACAAAGCCACAACTTCTGTGGGACGCAGCAAAGGCAGTTCTAAGAGGAAAGTATATTGCAATCCAGGCCTATTTAAAGAAGGAAGAACATTCCCAAATGAATAGTCTAAAGACACAATTACTGAAATTGGAAAAAGAAGAACAAATGAGGCCCAAAGTCACCAGAAGGAGGGACATAATAAAGATTAGAGAAGAAATAAATAAAATTGAGAAGAATAAAACAATAGAAAAAATCAATGAAACCAAGGGCTGGTTCTTTGAAAAAATAAACCAAATAGATAAACCCCTAGCCAGACTCATTAAGAGAAAAAGAGAATCTACACACATAAACAGAATCAGAAATGAGAAAGGAAAAATCACGACGGACCCCACAGAAATACAAAGAATCATAAGAGAATATTATGAGAATCTATATGCTAACAAGCTGGAAAACCTAGAAGAAATGGACAACTTCTTAGAAAAATACAACCTTCCAAGACTGACCAAGCAAGAAACAGAAAAACTAAACAGACCAATCACCAGTGACGAAATCGAATTGGTAATCAAAAAACTACCCAAGAACAAAACCCCTGGGCCTGATGGATTCACCTCTGAATTCTACCAGACATATAGAGAAGAAATAACACCGATTCTCCTTAAAGTTTTCCAAAAAATAGAAGAGGAGGGAATACTTCCAAACTCATTCTATGAAGCCAGCATCACTCTAATACCAAAACCGGGCAAAGACCTCACCAAAAAAGAAAATTACAGACCAATATCCCTGATGAACGTAGATGCAAAAATACTCAACAAAATATTAGCAAACCGAATTCAAAAATACATCAAGAGGATCATACACCATGATCAAGTGGGATTCATCCCAGGGATGCAAGGATGGTACAACATTCGAAAATCCATCAACATCATCCACCACATCAAGAAAAAGAAGAACAAAAACCACATGATCATCTCCATAGATGCTGAAAAAGCATTTGACAAAATTCAGCATCCATTCCTGATTAAAACTCTCAACAAAATGGGTATAGAGGGCAAGTACCTCAACATCATAAAGGCTATATATGACAAACCCACAGCTAACATCATACTTAACGGCGAGACGCTGAAAGCTTTTCATCTAAGATCGGGAACAAGACAGGATGCCCACTCTCTCCACTGTTATTCAACATAGTACTGGAGGTCCTAGCCACAGCAATCAGACAAAACAAAGACATACAAGGCATCCAGATTGGTAAAGAAGAAGTCAAATTGTCACTATTTGCAGATGACATGATACTGTACATAAAAAACCCTAAAGATTCCATTCCAAAACTACTAGAACTAATATCTGAATTCAGCAAAGTTGCAGGATACAAAATTAACACACAGAAATCTGTTGCTTTCCTATACACTAATGATGAACTAACAGAAAGAGAAATCAGAAAAACAATTCCATTCACAATTGCATCAAAAAGAATAAAATACCTAGGAATAAACCTAACGAAGGAAGTGAAAGACCTGTACTCTGAAAACTACAAGACACTCCTAAGAGAAATTAAAGAGGACACTAACAAATGGAAATGCATCCCATGCTCTTGGCTAGGAAGAATAAATATTGTCAAAATGGCTATACTACCTAAAGCAATCTACAGATTCAATGCAATCCCTGTCAAACTACCTATCAAACTACCAACAGCTTTCTTCAATGAACTGGATCAAATAATTCTAAAATTCATATGGAACCACAAAAGACCCCGAATAGCCAAATCAATCCTGAGAAGGAGGAATAAAACAGGGGGAATTACACTCTGTGACTTCAAGCTCTACTACAAAGCCACAGTAATCAAGACAATTTGGTATTGGCACAAAAACAGACCCACAGACCAGTGGAACAGAATAGAAAATCCAAACATTAACCCAAACATATACAGTCAATTAATATTTGATAAAAGTGCCTTGGATATACAATGGGGAGATGACAGCCTCTTCAGCAGCTGGTGTTGGAAAAACTGGACAGCTACACGTAAGAGAATGAAACTGGACTACTGTCTAGCCCCATACACAAAGGTAAACTCAAGGTGGATCAAAGACCTGAATGTAAGTCATGAAACCATAAAACTCTTAGAAAAAAACATAGGCAAAAATCTCTTGGACATAAACATGAGCAACTTCTTCATGAACATATCTCCCCGGGCAAGGGAAACAAAAGCAAAAATGAACAAGTGGGACTATATCAAGCTGAAAAGCTTCTGTACAGCAAAGGACACCATCAGTAGAACAAAAAGACATCCTACAGTATGGGAGAATATATTCATAAAAAACGTATCTGATAAAGGGTTGACATCCAAAATATATAAAGAACTCATGCACCTTAACAAACAGAAAGCAAATAATCCAATTAAGAAATGGGCAGCGGACATGAATAGACACTTCTCCAAAGAAGAAATTCAGATGGCCAACAGGCACATGAAAAGATGCTCCACATCGCTAATCATCAGAGAAATGCAGATTAAAACCACAATGAGATATTACCTCACACCAGTGAGGATGGCCAACATCCAAAACACAAACAACAACAAATGTTGGCGAGGATGTGGAGAAAAGGGAACCCTCCTACACTGCTGGTGGGAATGCAAATTAGTTCAACCATTGTGGAAAGCAGTATGGAGGTTCCTCAAAAAACTCAAAATAGAAATACCATTTGACCCAGGAATTCCACTCCTAGGAATTTACCCTAAGAATGCAGCAGTCCAGTTTGAAAAAGACAGATGCACCCCTATGTTTATCGCAGCACTATTTACAATAGCCAAGAAATGAAAGCAACCTAAGTGTCCATCAGTAGATGAATGGATAAAGAAGAAGTGGTACATATACACAATGGAATACTATTCAGCCATAAGAAAGAAACAAATCCTACCATTTGCAACAACATAGATGGAGCCAGAGGATATTATCCTCAGTGAAATAAGCCAGGTGGAAAAAGACAAGTATCAAATGATTTCATCATCTGTGGAGTAAAGAACAAAGAAAAAAACTGAAAGAAAAAAACAGCAGCAGACTCACAGAACCCAAGAATGGACTAACAGTTACCAAAGGGAAAGGGACTGGGGAGGATGGATGGGAAGGGAGGGACAAGGGGGAAAAAGGGGCATTACGATTAGCAGACATAATGTGGGGGGGTACAGGGATGGCTGTACAACACAGAGAAGACAAGTAGTGATTCTACAGCATGTCACTATGCTGATGGACAGTGATTGTAATGGGGTAGGTGGTGGGGACTTGATAATAGGGGGAGCCTAGTAACCATAATGTTGCTCATGTAACTGTAGATTAATGATACCAAAATAATAAATA
Organism: Smutsia gigantea; assembly: GCA_032199065.1. Lineage (NCBI taxonomy): Eukaryota > Metazoa > Chordata > Mammalia > Pholidota > Manidae > Smutsia > Smutsia gigantea. The sequence continues at coordinate 107,503 of JAVSCE010009663.1, read as the reverse complement.
AATAAATAAATAAAAGAAATGTTTAGGACACAGGTCAACACGACAGCTTTGTGAATGGAGCAGATTCAGAAATGTATTTTCTACTGACCCCCTTCCATCTGAAGAACTGTATGCTTTCACATGCCGTAGGCACTGCTCTTGGAGGCCACTCTCTACATCATATGACATATCCTCATCCCATGTTAAACATGGTTTTTGTACTTAAAAAAAAGATTTTTATAATTGCTTTAAAAATTTTTTAGCTACATGTTTATTTAAATACATATAATTTGCAAATGGTCAGTTTCTTGGCAATCATCAGGCACACCCCAAAATTCTAGCTAAGCAAGAAAATCTAATCTACAAATTGCTTCCAAATATATTAAAATATTTGAGTGTTACACTGGATAATCAATTAGGTCGACAATGTGATATTTTGTATCCATTCTGCGTCAGGCTCCTTTCTCGCTCTGCCTTGCCTCCTCTTGGTCCCCCCTTTACTAACTGCATTAGAACAGCTTCAAGCTGATCTTGGGGGACCTGATGAAGGGGGTAGTGTAATCACCATAATATTACTCATTTAATTGTAGATCAATGATATCAAAATAAACTTAAAAAAAAAAGCTGATCTTGGCAGCTATACTACCAATCCAGATAATTATACTGATCAATTCCAGCACATCAGTCCAGCTTATGACTTCACCTGGCAAGATGTCATGATAATCCTGGGACAGGCACTTTCTGACCCTGAACAAGAGAGAGTTATTAAAGAAGTTCATAAATTTGCCAGTAGCCTCCACTTATGAGACACTACATTTCCCCTTGGGGAAACAGCTGTCCCCTCTACAGACCCTAATTGGGATTATAATGATAAAGACAGTATGTGGGGAAGAAACCACTTCCCCTTTTGCATAAAGACAGGGCTAAAGAATGCCACGCAAAAAATTATTAACTATTCAAAAGTTGCTGCCATTAGTTAGAGGCCAAAGGAAAATCCTGTCCCTTCCTTCGAAAGACTGAGAGACACCCTCACTAAGTGTACTAATCTAGATCTAGACACATATGAGGGACAAGTAATTCTGAGAGATAAATTCTCACAGTCATCATCTGACATCAGGAGAAAATTACAAAAACAGATCTGGACAAACCCTAATAGCGGTGTAGATGAGCCCCTGACCACGGCCAATACTGTGTTCTATGGCCATGATTAGGAAGAGAAGGCGAGGGCTCAGGAAAAGGAAAAGAGGAAGGAGACCCGACATACTCAGCTATTAGCTGCCCTTGCAGCTCAGTCCATAACCAGAGGCTCACCAGGTCCTGATCATAATTCTAAGAAAGATAAGTATAACATCTGTCATAAGACCGGGAATTGCACTAAGAGCTGTCCTAATAGAGATAAGCCTCCACAATCTATCTCCCTGCTACAAATGTAAGGAAATGGTTCACTGGGCTGCCCTTCGCTCCATGGGCTGCAGGGCCCCAGGGCCAACAGAACTGCCCATGGTCCTTGAGCTCCTTTAACAGGAATGAAGAGGCCCTAGCTGGTCGGCCCCAATCTGTGACATTGACATCACAGGACTAGAGCCTAGGGTAACCATGGATATGGCAGGTAGGACAATTTTCTTCTTAATTGACACTGAGGCCTCCTACTTGGTCCTCAATTTCTATTCTGGACCCCTATTCTCTCAAACTTGTATAGTACTCAGAGTGACAGGGACCCCTACTACTCATCCCTTCACTCCACCCTTAGGATGTCTCCTCCATAGCCATTATTTTTCACATCCATTTTTAGCTGTAAAAGAATGCTCTATTTCCCTCTTGGGATGAGACATACTAGAAAAATTACACACCAGAATGATTTTTAGCTTTCCCCCAGCTAGTCAGACTCATCTCCAACTTCTGATCGTTCCCAAACCCCCCTCATCAGCTTTTCAGGATGGGGAACAATCTATCAATCCTGACGTATGGGATAAGGGAATCCCAGGAAGGGCTAAGAATGCCATCCCAGGAGTCATCCAGCTCAAAGATCCACCTAAGTTTCCAAGCCCAAAACAATATCCTATAAAACCTGAGGCTCAGAAAGGCCTCCAGCCTCTAATTTCCAAATGCCTTAAATATGGGCTGCTATGGGCTGCTAGTTCCAACTAATTCACCTTACAATACTCCAATCCTGGCCATCAAAAAAGAAATACCAATGGGGAAATGACAGTCTCTTCAACAACTGGTGTTGGCAAAACTGGAGAGCTACATGCAAGAGAATGAAACTGGATTATTGTTTAACCCCATACACAAAAGTAAACTTGAAATGGATCAAAGACCTGAATGTAAGTGATGAAACCATAAAACTCTCAGAAGAAAACACAAGCAAAAATCTCCTGAATATAAGCATGAGCAGCTTCTTCCTGAACACATCTCCTCGAGCAAGGGAAACAAAAGGAAAAATGAAGGGACTACATCAAACTAAAAAGCTTCTGTATGGCAAAGGACACCAACAACAGAATAAAAAGGCATCGTACAATATGGGAGAATATATTTGTAAATGACGTATCTGACAAGGGGTTAATATCCAAAATATATAAAGAACTCACATGCCTCAACACCCCAAAAGCAAATAATCTGATTAAAAAATGGGTGGAGGATATGAAGAGACGATCCTCCAAAGAAGAAATTCAGATGGCCAACAGGCACATGAAAAGATGCTCCACATCACTAATCATCAGGAAAATGCAAATTAAAACCACAATGAGATATTACCTCACACCAGTAAGGATGGCCAGCATTGAAAAGACTAAGAACAACAAATGCTGGTGAGGATGTGGAGAAAGGGGAACCCTCCTACACTGCTGGTGGGAATGTAAGCTAGTTCAACCATTGTGGAAAACAATATGGAGGTTCCTCAAAAAAATCAAAATAGAAACCATTTGACCCAGGAATCCCACTCTTTGGAATTTACCCAAAGAATACAACTTCTCAGATTCAAAAAGACATATGCACCTCTAGGTTTATTGCAGCACTATTTACAATAGCCAAGATATGGAAGCAACCAAAGTGTCCATCAGTAGATGAATGGATAAAGAAGATGTGGTTCATATACACAATGGAATACTATTCAGCCATAAGAAAGAAACAAATCCTACCATTTGCAACAACATGAATGGAGCTGGAGAATATTATGCTCAGTGAAATAAGCCAGGCAGAGAAAGATAAGTACCAAATGATTTCCCTCATTTGTGGAGTATAACAACGAAGCAAAACTGAAGGAACAAAACAGCAGCAGACTCACAGACTCCAAGAAGGAACTAGCAGTTACCAAAGGGGAGGGGTGAGGGAGGGTGGGTGGGGAGAGAGGGAGAAGGGGATTCTGGGGTATTATGTTTAGTACACATGGTGTAGGGGGTTAAAGGGAACACAATGTAGCACAGAGAAGGCAAATAGTGACTCTGTGGCATCTTACTAAACTGATGGACAGCGACTGCATTGGGGTATGGGTGGGGACTTGATAATATGGGTAAGTGTAGTAACCACATTGTTTTCTCATGTGAAACCTTCATTAAGAGTGTATATCAATAATACCTTAAAAAAAAGAAATAAAGATCATACTTATCGTCTAGTCCAGGATCTAAGAATTATCAATGAGGCAGTCGTGCCTCTCCACCCAGTGGTCCCTAACCCATATACTCTATTAGGAGTTATTCCACCTGACACTTCATGGTTCACAACCCCAGATCTCAAAGATGCTTTCTTCTACATCCCCTTAGAAAAACAGTCACAGTCACTATTTCCTTTTGAATGGACCACTCCAGAAGATACCTCTGGCCAACTAACCTGGACTGTCCTCCCCCAGGGGTTTAGAGACAGTTCTCATCTATTTGGACAAGCCTTGTCCCAAGACTTAGCCCACTTGTACCTGAACAATGGAGGCACACTCATACAATATATAGATGATCTTTTAATTTGTTCCCCCACAAAACAAGACTCCATCAATCATACCATTCAAACCCTTAATTTCTTAGCTGAGTGGGGATATAAAGTTTCAAGGGCCAAAGCTCAGTTAGTACAGCAAAAGGTCACTTACCTGGGGTTAATCCTTACTCCAGGAAAGAGAGGCCTTTCTCCAGACCGAGTTCAGGCCATTATTTCCCTTCCTCAACCTACTACCTGCAAACAACTCAGAGCTTTCCTAGGACTAACAGGATATTGCAGGTTATGGATCCCAAATTATGGACCCATTGTACAGCCTCTCTATAAAATCCTAAAAGGAAAGGATAACTCTAAACCTTTAGACTAGGGGCCATCAAAACCAAAAGCTGTAGATCTGCTTAAAGACCTGTTAACACAGGCCCCTGCCTTAGGCCATTCCAAATGTACTCCCCTGAAAGACAAGGAGTGGCCCTCGGAGTTCTAACTCAAAAATTAGGCCAAACTCACCCACTTATTTTCCACTGAAACTAATTTCTGCCTCAAAAACCAAGGAGTCTTTTTCTTATGCGGATTAAATGCCTATTTGTTTCTCCCAGCTAATTGGACTGGGGCTTGTACCCTTGTCCACTTGCCCCAGACATTGACGTAGTCCCCCCAAACCAATCACTGACCATTCCTCTGTCTTCTCATACAAGAGCTAAATGACCTATACTATTCAGTCCTCTCTTAATATTTAGGAATCACCACAGGACTAAGCACTGGCATAGCTGGACTATCTCACTGTCCTATTACCAAAGCCTGTCCAAAGATTTATCTGACAGCCTAGATTAAATTACCCAAAGTATTATAATTGTTCAAAATCAGACTCTTTAGCATCAATCATGCTTCAAAACAGAAGAGGATTAGATCTCTTGACTCCTGAAAAGGGAGGCCTATGCCTCTTTCTAGAAGAAGAATGTTGTTTTTATGCTAACCAGTCTGTCCTAGTTAGAGACACTGTCCAAAAGCTTTCTGAATATGCCTCCAGAATCCGACAACTATCAGAATCTTGGGGCAACTGGTCCCAGATATGGAACTGGGCATCCTGGTTACTTCCCTTAACAGGACCCCTACTGATGCTTCTCCTAGCCCTACTGTTTGGACCATGTTTACTAAATCTCTTAATTAAATTTGTTTCTTCCAGACTAAAGTCCATCAAGGCCAAAATCCTGTTGTCACAAGGATTCAAGCCCTTGCCAACTGATGAATCAGCTGTCTTCCTGGGACCCCTAGATGGGCACCCTTACTGTCCTACACTCCACCATCCTGACAGTCAGCAAGCAGAGGGACCCAAATGACCACACTGTCCCTCACTAGCAGGAAGCAGCCAGAGCAGTTGCCACCCCTCATCCCAATGATTTGGGTCCCAACTGCTTGAGGGGGGAATGTTAAGCAGAAATACAGAAATGAGCAGAATGAGAAGGAGAAAGGGTCCTCCAAAGATGACTGAGGGAGTTGATTAGATAGAACCAGAGAGCCATAAATGACTCGGAGAATTAATCAGATGAAGCCACAGGGTCCAAGAGTGACTCAGGAAATGTCCATGGTCCCCCCAGGTAAGAAACATCAGAAGCAGAGGCACAGCACAGCCCCTGTTCTCATTTCACCAATCAGAGAAAGCCTAGAGCTGACAGCTGTCAATCAAGGACCTCTCTGCCCTGCCAAAACCACATAAAAGAAGCCTCAGAATAAGTGTCTGGGCCTGTCTTATCTTAGGCAGGCCCGCTCTGTTTTTCTATGCACAGTGTATTAAAACTTACTTTGCTTTCTTGATTTGGTTTCTTGTCTCACTATATCTGACTTCCCTGTAACACTGAGCCAAGTCCTTTCCTTCCTAACACATGCACTGGCCATAAAGATAAAAAAAAACTTCCCCATGAGATGCTCTTACCTTCTAGACGTTTTGGGTATACTACCATGATCTTTGGAGGCCACTCTACTGTTACTCCAGAAACACAAAGGAGGCCAGCTTCCAGGCCTTGTCTCCAATGTGCCAGAAGGGCCAGCCATCACTGGTCCATGTGTCAAAATGTCTAGGGCCATGTCCATTCAACAGAGTCTCCAGGTTTTAACCCAGATGGGGCTGGCAGCAGGATGTTGCTCTGCTGGCCATATCCTGGCTTCAATAACTCTTCTTTGGTTTGCACATACAGTTGTACAGGAGAGGCAGCAATGTGTGTGAGCATATCCACAGGGCTCAAGGCTCCTTTTTGGGCCTCTCATTTAAACAATGTAGCACCGTCCATAAACAAACTGACTAGCCCTGTAGACTATTGGTGTCCTACTTCAGGCCAGATTTCAACAAACTGTTGTACCTCTCTATCATGCCTGACCCAGTAGGGTTATATGGTACATGAAACTTCCACTTTATTCCTAGTTGCTGCACCCATTCTTATAACGTGTGTCCAGTAAAGTGGGTGCCTTGATCACTCTCAATCACCTGCGGCCACCCATAGGCTGCAAAGAGATGCACTAGGCCCCTTTTGGTGGTTTGCTTATCTATCTGCATGATGTGTAGGAAAAGCAATCAACAGGCCAGTAGCTGTGCCCACACAAGTCATGGCATAGGCATACCTATATTCTTCTGATACGGGCAGAGGCCCAATATAGTCTATCTGCCACCTAACAAGTTATATTGGCCCCCTTACTATTGTCCCATGTTGCTGCAGGACTTGGTGTAAGTCCCTCTTAGAGCACACAGGGCACTCTTTCTGGGCTCTGCTGACTTCTTCCAAGGTCAACAGCAAGCCCCACCGATGGGCTACAGCTCATATTGTCTTTTGCCCCACACTCAACAAATGCTGATGTGGCCATTGGGCTACATCAGAGGCAGGTTTTCCTTCTAGCCAATGCACCTGGGCCAATGTGTTGGCTTCATCATTCCCTGGGGATGCCAAAGGCAAATGGCCAGTCACATGATATACAGTAACTGTCTTAGTCTGACCAGAGGCCCATAGATCTTGCTACAGTTCTTGCCCCCAAAGGGGCCTTTGACCAACCATCCAGTTGGCATGGTACCATGTTGGTAGTCACAGGGTCAAACCCAAACAGACAGCCCAGCTGTCAGTGCAGACAACTATAGGGGAGGGCTCCTGGGTAATGATGAGCCATCTCAGTCTTAGGATGGAAAGCCACAGCCCTCCACTTTGGGGGCTGCTCATTACTGGAACCATCAGTACACCAAGGGTCTTCAGGTATAGGGGCCTTTCCCTCCTGATAAGGACTCTCAGCTACCAATGGCTCAAAAGCAAGTTTTCCTTCTTTCCACTGGTACATGTCACTGGCCCCAATAAGCATTGGAATTCTCCACTTAAGGGGCTAGTAGAAAGGGCGCTACACTGCTGTAAATATGCACCCATTTGGCCAGTGTAGGTGTCTGTGCCACACCACTCCATGGCCTTTGGGTCTAGTCTCACACCCACCCCATGATGGGACAGGTGGTCATTACCTTGGTTGGAGCTGTTCTGGTGATGGGCTCTGTAGCCAGCAAGGTGTAGTACACAGCAGCCAGTTGCTTCTCTAGCAAGGTGTACCAGACCTCTGCTTCTTTCCATAGTTGTGACCAGAATCCAATAGGTTTGTGTGTCCATTCAAACTGCTGCCAAAGACCCCATCTATAACAATCTTCAGTTACATGAACATCTAGTTCACAGGGCCTTGATGAGTCCATTACACTCAAGGTCTGTACATCCTTGACTGCTCATTTAGCAGCAATAAAAGCAGCTGCACGTTTCATCCCACTCCCACCTGATGCTCTTTCATACCAACCGGTATAAGGGCTTCAGAATTTGTGCCAAGTGTGGGATAAACACTCTCCAGTAGCCCAAAAGACCCCAAAACTCTTGTAATATTGCCACAGTGGTAGGGGGAAGGAAAGCCTGGACCTTGTCTATGACTGCTTCTGGGATAACTTTAGTTTTACCCTACCAGACAGCTCCCAAGAACTTTACAGACAAACCAGGTGCCTGAACCCTGGTGCTGTTCACAGCCCACCCTTTCTCCTGTAGATGTTGCAGCAGTCTAGGAACTTCCCCTTCTAAATCTTCAAGAGAATCAGACATGAGCATAATATCATCAATGTAGTGATACAGCCACACCGTTTGTGGTTTCTTCTATGTGGCCAAGTCCTGGGCTACAAGTCTGTGACAAATAGTGGGACTGTGGAGGTATCCCTGTGGAAGAACAGTGAATGTCCACTGCCGGCCTTCCCACATGAAGGCAAACTGTTCCTGACTTTCCTGTACTATGTCAATAGAGAAGAAAGCATTAGCAAGGTCCACAACATAATGATATGTCCCTAGTTCATGACTGAGTGTGTCCATAAGGGCTACTATAGAGGGGACAGCAGCATGCAAAGGGGGTGTGACTTTATTCAATTCCCTGTAGTCCCCGGTCGTATGCCAGGAGCCATCTGACTTTTCCACTGGCCACACTGGGGAATTAAAAGAACTATGAGTGGGCTTTTTGATACCCACCTTCTCCAACTCCTGTAGAGTTTCTCAAATTTCCTTGTGCCCCCCAGGCAATTTATACTGCTTAGTATTTGTCACCCACTGAGTTAGAGGAAGAGCTACAGGAGGGTGCTTAGCATATCTCCTGAGAACTGCCTTTACTACATGTACCCTCAGTCTGAACTCACCTGCAGTGGTCTGTAACCACAGGCTCTGCAGAATATCGACTTCCAAAATATATTCAGGGATGGGAGAAATGTATACAGTACATTCTTCTGGGGATAAACACCCTACCTCCAATGGGATTTGGGCTTTCTTCACTCTAATTGCCTTACCCCGATAGCCATCCATCACAGCAGGGGTCCCGGGAAAACGCTCAGGGTTGCCATGAATCAGAGAACATTCAGCTCCTGTGTCCACCAGTGCCACCACACGTTGTACATTCACAGGAGACCAATGAATCGCTATTCTACAGGTGGCCTCTGGTCCCCAAAACATCCTCCAGGTGGGGACCCTGGCCCTACTCTCAGTCAAACCACATGCCCAATCATCCTCCTGTGGGGGTGAGGGACCAGGTGGAGCCTGAGTACTGTCCCCCTGGAAGTCTTGCAGGTACACAGGCCAGACATGGGCTTTGCCTCCAGCTTCTGTGTCCTGGACCTCAGCAGCTGGAACTGCTGCTCTGGCTTTAATTGGTGCCACAGTTCTATCAAGATCCTATTGGGCTGCCCATAAAGCTGTTCTTTCACTACCCTGGCCTTTATCAAATCATCGCACATCTAGGTCCTTGAGACATTCATGGGACCTTTTGCACCTCTCCTTTCAGTCGTAGCCCATACTTTCTTCTGTGCTCTTATTGTTTCAACCTCCCCCACATCTGCTAAAGTACCAGTAGCCTCACTTATGGACTGCCCTATGTGGGGGGCAAGAATAGTCACTAGGGACCCAAAGAGAGATGGGGAAGCTGTATGGACCACCAAATTTCAAATCTTATCATTCTTATGGTGAACAACTCCTCATCAGGGCCCTAGAGGTCCATATTTTAGATAATATTTTTCATGCCCAGATCCCGTAACACCTGCTGGAGATCTGCATATGTTTTCCAGCTAGTGGGTAAGTGTGGTAAATCACCCTGATTAGGCCAAACTGCCCTGATGGCTGCTGGCAGCCAATCCAGAAGCATCTGATTCTCTGAAATGTGATGGGCACTTTACAACCACTGCTGGAGGGAAGGGTGATTCATCAGGGAAGCCAGACTTCAGGTAAGTTCAGGTCTATTTTCCTTCCTTGCCCCTTGCACCCAGGCCACTGTGCTTGGAGGGTCAAGAACATTTATATAAATGGGCTTTTGGAGAGGAAGAGTCTGAGTAGGGCATAGGACTGAATCTCATTTATCTGGGCCTGCTTCCTTGAGTGCCAGGCCCCAGGCTTAGACATGGCAGTCTCTCTGTCGCCATTCCTGTCTCTGGCTTATGAGTCCACAGCAGCCTCAGGAAACCACAGATAAATGGGTCCCAGCCCACCCTGGGACCACAGCCCGGCTGGCCCAGTTTGATGGGAAACCCACTGAGATGCAGTTTATAATCAATCTATAATTTCATTTTCTCAAAAAAATAGATGAACAGTCAATATTGCTAATCTCCTTGGACTCCCCCACTGAGACAGGCACTCAAGCTAAACCTGACTTGTGTCTGGCTACATGTCCTGTTGGTTCAAGAGTCTTGTGTTTAATGTCAATATTTGCTTTTGAACCCTTTAAATTACTTTTCATTATTTGCTTCTGTTTGTCCTTGTTCATTGTGAGAACACCCGGATGCCAGGGCTGTTATATCCTAAACTCATTCCACATCTGTGAGATCGTGCACACCTGTGTGACCTCAAACACCAGCTTATCTCATGCTGACTAAGACACCTCCAAACTCCCAGAGATGTAAAAGCCAATGAAGTTGTTTACAAAAATGACTTCCTGGTGACCTTATCTATTCCCCAGGGAAGCCTCCCTCATAACCTGTATGTGAGAACGCTCTCACTGGCAGGTCAATGAGCCCTGATACAGTCTTCACCCCTGCCCCCATTATTAACCCAGAGGCTCTTTGAATTCAATGTCCTTGAACTTCTAGCTATATTGCAGCACTAATTCAGCCTGTCACTGCTGTGTAAAGTATAGTTGGAGGCTCCACTTCATTACTTCCCTTCCAGGATTCACGCTTTCTATTTAAAAAGCCGTTCTCTAGCCATCTGTGGCTTGAAATGCCTGGGTGTTTTGCAGGAATTCAAAATCCTAGCAGAGGATCTGCTTCTACAGCACAGATGGAAAAATCTGCCCAATTTCCTCCTAGCTCAACTTTTATACTCTCTGCTATCCCAGGGGCACCCTGGATTTTGTGCAGCTTAATTCATGATGACAAACGTGGTTTCTGAAAGGCTGAGAACAGGAAGAACTCCCCCTTCCTACTAGAGAATTCAGATGGCTGCTCAGACACAGGTGAAACTCAGTGAATCTCAGTGGAGTGAAAAATCCAGTTGGCTTCAAACATAACGCAGGCCTGCCTTGTCTCCTCCAAGTAGGCTGTCTTCCACCTAAAAGCACAGCTGAATTTCCACATGACCCAAATCAAACTCAGCATTTACATGAATGCCTACTGGATGCCAAGCACCTGACATATTCAGTTGAATTTCTATGTTTTATCAACACTCAGTAAGGCAGATATCATTGCCCTCATTTTACAGATGAGGAAACTGAGGCTTAAAGAAGGAAAGTGAGGTGCCCGAAACTGCAAAGCTACTAGAGAGATATGAAACCTGAAGTCTTTGTGCCTCTAAGGCTCATGTCATTTTCCTGCACCGTGCTGTCTTCTCCAGCTCTGACATAATTAACAGTGTGCCCTTGGACAAGTTATTCAGCCTCCATGGGCCTCAGTTTTCTTTCCTATGAATTGGGAATAAGTCCTGCTCCCTAGAGTTGTTTAGAGAGCTTTAAAAATAGAATAAGGCAGGTAAAGTAATTAGCACAGTTCCTGGCACACAAGTGTTCAGTAAATAGAACTAACATATATTTTCTAGTAGCAGCATTCAAGCTTTTGATGATAGAGTCAGATCATAGAATCTTCCATCCAACAGCACCTTCAAGACCATCTATTACAACCCCCACTTTCAGATGAAGAGACAGAGGCCAGAGAGTTTAAGTGAACTTTCTCTGGCCAGGGCATATGCTAGTGGCAAAGTGGGATTAACGTGCAGGTTTCTTGAAACCACATTCACACTCTTTCAATTACAGATTCAAGTTTGCCAAAGTCGACTATGGGAAAAAAGGGATGTTTGTATCTTGCTCTTGAGCTTCTTAGCTGCACTTCAGGTTGCTTACATTTATTTATTTATTTTTGTACCAAACTTCAATTGAGGGGAAGTTGCAGAGGAAAGACAGATGTGTGCCAGCGCTCCTTGACACATGGTTCACAATTTGGGCTTCTTGGATCAGCATTAGCATTACCTAGAAACTTGTTAGAAATGCAATTTCTTGGTTCTCAACCAAGACCTCCTAAATCAGAAACTCTTAAAATTGATCTTATATTTCAGAGAGATAAAAGAAAATATTGTATCCACAAAATACACTAAGAACAGGAAGTTATGGCAAAAGAATGAGAAAGAGCTTTTGAAAATGAAAAAATATATGAGCCCAAATGAAAAAATAAAGGGAAAGGCTAAAAGAAAAAGTAACAGAAATCTCTCTGAATGTGGAATATAAAGACAATGAAATGGAAAGCAGAGAATAAAAGAAAATTAAAGAATCAACCAGAATAGGGTTGGGAATGTCATGTGACTGGTAGGAATACCAGAGAGCACAGGGATCATGGAGAGGAAGAAACTTTCAAAGAATTAACACAAGAAAACTCCACCAAAGTTCGTATCTATTTTGAAAGCACCCAATGTTTAGCACTTGTGTTTGAAAAAAGTGTACAGCAACATATATTGATGTAAAATTTTAGTAACCAGGGATTTTTTTAAAAATCCTAAAATCTTCCAGGGAGGATGGGAAAAAAAAAATAGAACCACACAAACTGTAAAAGAAGACATATAAAGGAAAAGGTCCATTGAACAAAAAGCAAAGGTCTCTTCAAGGATAATTTTCTAAGGAAAATTAATGGTTTTAATGATTATCTGACATATCTGGGTATTTGCAAAATAACAATAATGGATATCTAACCAAATATAAGCTCCCTGAGGGCAGGGATTTTGTTTAGTTTGTTCATTGCTGATCCTCAATGCCAAGAACAGTGCCTGGCACAGAGTAGACACTTAGAATTAATCAATCTGGTGAAACATTTAGAAATAGAAACTAGGTGTACAGAAAACTAAGCAGGGGAGAATGAAGCACTTATTAAATTCAGGAAAAACAAGTTTACAAAAGAGGAAACATAAAACTAGGTATGGTGATGGATGTTAACTAGACTTATTGTGATCATTTCTCAGTGTATACAAATTGAATCATGTTGTACCCTTGAAACTAATATAATGTATGTCAGTTTTATCTCAATACAATAAAAAAAATCAAAAAGAGGAAACATAATTGTAGTACCCTATACACATTACTGTATACTCTCAAGTGAACACTAAAACAATCATTATAACATAAAAACAACAATGAATTAAATGAAAATTGCAATTATATTTGGAGGAAAGGAAGAGAAAGAGGAATGGCAATAAAGCTGGAAGCAAGCAAAATCCTCATCTGCCATAGCAGGAAGTTGACAGATAAGTTTAAGTTGACAAATCAAGAAAAAGAGCACATGCATATTATTTAGAAATATGGAGGCAAACGCCAGAAAGATAACAGTTTAAAGTAGTTCGAAAAGTAGTTTAAAGTAGATCAGTGAAGTGGGGAGGAGACACGGTAATGTGATTTTTTCCCCTGCTTTTTAGTACTACGATTTTCTTTAAATTTATGGTCAAATTTTTTGTTGTTGTTGAAGTAGGGGAGAGGTTCTAATTTGAGTCAGAAATACTGGGTTAAATTACGGAAATACATTCTTAATTATAAGTGAGGCTAATAAGAGGTGCCCAAACTTTCCTGACTCACAGCACCTTTGGCATCTCATTAATTTCTCATAGCTCCCATAAGCCAAAAGAAATTAAAAAAAACAACTTAATAGTAGTTTACATGGTGTCTGATAGATGTCACTCTGTGTCCTGAAAATTTTAAATATCCTGTGGTGCCAGTTGGAAGTAAGCTCAATTTGTTGCTTTCCTGTTTATTAAAGGAGCACTGAGCCTGTTTCTCATCTGAAAAAATGGGAATAATAGTGTCTTTCTCTCTGTGCTGTGGTGAGGATTCAAAATGATAATAAAACATTTAGCTGAGTATCTGGCACATGGTAAACAAACATGCAGACCCACTAGGTATATGAGAAAATTCTGAACTCTCACACCAAAGGAGGCCATGTGATCATTTCCTTTGAAAATATAAGTACTACTCCCCCATATTAATAGGAAATTATCTAATATCCTAATAAACTATCCCTCCAATTAGTGGGAAGTTCTGTCCACTTCCTTTTACCTAATAACAGAAAATTTCATTAAAAAAAAACATCAAATTGATTTTTTACAGTTCCCTATTTTTGGCTGCCAAGAATCCCTTCACTCCAGTGTTTACATTTTTGTCTCCTGCCTTGTGTCTCTCTGGTCTTGAGTAGTTCCTTGCATATCTAGACATGTCTGTCCCTGCAGCATTCCAGAGTAAGCCATTCTTCATCAAGCTTCTGAATTAAAGCAGGGACCTCGGTGGCCGAGGTAGACTGGACACATCATCCAATGCTGTGACTAAGCAGTCGTCCATTCAGCAAGTATTTACTGAACACCTAGTATGTGCCAGGCACTGTGCTATGTTCTGGAAACACAGAGAGGAACAAAACAGGCCCTGGTGTCAAGAAGGTTTTTATGCTCACTGGAGGAGACAGAAATAAGTTGACAAGTAAATACACAAAATGCCATGAGGTGATAAATACTGTTAATAAAAAGCAGGTCAAGGGCACAGAGAGTGATGGGAGTAGAAATACAAGTTTGCATGAAGTGTTTAGAGATGGTAACCTTTAGGAAGTGAGGACACAGACCTTGGGGACATCGGAAGAAGAGTGTTCTGGAAGGCTGTAAGTAGTTTCACCATAAGCATCTTAACCATGTAACTAATTGACAAAATGACAATTTTGCCATAAAACAGTCATGAAAAATGAAAGATGGATATTCATGAAGGACATAGTGGAACATGAAGATTAAATAACAAAATTTAAAAGACTTTATTGCAAAATACAAAATAACTAAATACATGTAAATTGTGTGTAGATTCATGGCAATATTGTGCAAATAACTGATTTTATTTTGTGGATTGTAGCTAAGTACTTGTCTGTGAATCTTTTTTTCATAACATTACGTTTTTGCTTGGTGACTCTTCTCATTTGGCACTGCATTTTTTTTTTCCAAAAATTTCTTCGTCTGTTAAGAAAGGTCTCAATTTCCAATACTACGATGCGTATTTGTAACTGAGCTTTGTATTGCATCGTGAAAGCTGCCTACATTGTTTTTCTTGGCACATTATCACATAACTGTTGATGTTCCAAAGTTCTATGGGAAATGTGGGTTCAAAACTGTGCCACTGTACAGCCCATTATGAGGGCTAAGATTTAGATAATATAAAACTGAGAACCGTGTCACCAATGCAAAGGCCCTGAGGCAAGAGCATGTTTGGTGACTCAAGGAAAGATGCAGAAGCCACTGTCCCTGGAATACAGTGGGCCAGGGAGAGGGTGGAAGATGAGGACCAAGGCAGAAGGTGAGGGGCACGTGGACGACTTTGGATTGTACTTTGAGCAGGATGGGAAGGGAAGTCCATGGAGGGCTTTGAGAAGCAGAGGGACACATTTCGGAGTCGCCCCAGCTGCTGCTGAGAACAGACTCTGAGAGAGAAGGGAGGAAGCAGGAGCAGAAAGCGACTGTAATGGTCCACACGGGAATCATGGCAGCTTGGCTCACAGTGGGTGGGAATGGTGGAGGGGATGAGACCTGGTCAGAGTTTGAATATGTTTTGAAGGAGTCATTGGCTACTGGCTTTCCTGAGGGACTGCATGTGGGATGTGAGAACAAGAAACAAATCAAGAATGCCTTTGAGGGTTTCCCCCTAAGTAACCAGAAAAATGGAGGTACCGATTACCAAGAGAGGGGAAACCGGTGGGGGTGGGGGCAGGAACAGAGGTGGGGAGGGAGAAAATCATGAGTTACTTTTAGATATAAGTTTGAGATGCCTATTAGCTTTCAGATGTCAACTAAACAATTATATCTACAATTCTGGATTTAGGCAAGAAGTCTGGACGGGAAATGTGAATTGGGAAGTCATCCCCGGGGAGAATTACCACAGGAGGCATGGAATTGGGAGGCAAGAAGGAACCAGCCAAGCAGGCTGAGAATGAGCAGCAAGAAAGCCTGGCGTCCTGGAAGCCAGGCGAAAAGTTTCAGAAATGAGGAAGTAACCAGCTGCATCAAGTGAGTAAAAGGTAAGTGCAATATTTCAAAGCCACACCATGATAAAGCATCTAATAAAATGTGGGCTTGCAAATATTCTTCGTGTGTTTGTGTGTGTGTGTGTGTGTGTGTGTGTCTTTGGGCTGATAACATTTCTCTCCTATATTCCTTCTCTCTTTTCACCTTGTCTCTACAATCCCATTCCCTACAAGGAACATGTGTAATTTGTTTCGTTTAGATCTAAAATCACAGTGAAGAGGAAGAAAACACAGCCCTCCTAGAGCCAGGCCACAGCAAGTATCTCTGCAGAGAAGCCCGGCCCATCTGAGTGAGGAGTCTGGCTCTCTCTCGGCTCTGAGGATTGCCTGTCTGTGAAAACTCACGAGCACAGATGCCACTCAATAAGGTTTTTGTGATAGTTTAGTCTCTCTGAATTTGTAGAATTGCTCTCATGAGTAAGGGAACTCAAGTTAAACTGACTTTTTTTCCCCCCAAACCAAAGGTTTTTAAAACTCAGGAGTTGTTCAATGTTCCTTAACTTTTGGGTATAGCAATTTCGTTTTGGATGCTAAAACACTGGAGTTTATTGTTTTGTACTGAAGGCCTCTGTGCATCCTAGCGATAATTGCGTGTGAACATTTCAAGGCCACTTTATCAGCCCTGTCATGAGCACCTGACTAGCCTGTTTGTGATTTGGTATATAAGTCTTCCTCAAATATAAAGAGGAATTTTAATTCTGTGCTTAAAAAACAAAACAAAACAGTAAGGCTAATTTTAAAGCCATTATTAGTAAGTTACTTGTGACTTGGAAAACAATGATGTCAGTTAAAAATAATTCTATGAAGAAGCAGTTTTTTTCAGCAATTATTCCCATTTCTGTCTGAGAATACATTCTGTCCTCGCTACTCCAAGTGGGGTCTCTAGATCCACTTGCTAGAAACGCAGGATCTCAAAACCCACATGGACTGATAGAATTTTAACATTCTCACCTGAGGGTCCTACACATAATACAGGATGAGAAATGCTGTTCTAAACAGAGATTGCCCCAGGCTCAATCCGGGAAGTCATGGAAGTTTTTTTCCAGCTATACTTCTCCCTCAGTGATCTCACCAGGCTATGGCTTTAAACACCATCTATGTGATAGATCCCAAATGTGTACAACCAGCACAGATTTCTCCCTGAGGTCCAGACCTGGAGCTCTAACTACTTACTTGACATTTTAACTTTCAGTCTATTAGGTATCTCAGAATTAATGTACCTAAAGCTCACTCTCCACCTCCTCCCCCCACCCCACCGCCCACCCCCCTTCAATGTTGCCTATCCTGGTAAACCACACCAATGTTCCCTAGTGCATTCCAAGTTGGGGAAAGGTCACTCCTCAAACCAACACGGACAGCAGTGAGGCTGCTGTTGGGCTTTGGAGCCCATGTGATGAGTGGCACCAGGGTCCCGGAAGTCCTCACACTGTCCCTCAGCTGCTCTCCATCCCTGCCTCTGACTGCGTTGGCTCTTCTCTAAGGAGCTCTCTCTGGAAACTCGGCCGACCCCAGGTAAGCAGAGCCGGCCTGGCATACAGGAATCCGTCCCAGCCTGCTAGCGCAGCTACCTGCTTGTCCAGCCATGTAGTAATCTCAATTGTCTTTTTGACTAATTACCTCCTCCTCCATTGGTTGTAAATACAAGCCTCTCATCATACAAACCAAAGAGCTCCAAGAGGCTCCTTTAGGCTGCTCCTTCTTCTGAATGCACAGGGACTGGCCAGTGACCTAGGCTTACATGACCAGTTGCTCTCATCTGCAAAACTGAATCTGGAGCAGGTGACTTAAGGATAAAGGAAAGAGAGGAGATTCATGGTGGGGTGGCCCCTGTGGCACAGGGTTCCTTCACCCCCGGGAACTGCCTTTGTTCCATTTCTAAGCAGGACTCAGGCTTCCCTTTGTTCCTTTGAGCTTCTGCTTGTCTTACAAAATCCCCTTCCCTAAGTAAAACAGTCTGTTTCTGACTTTAAAAAGTATTCTAACCCCAGTAATAGCTATCATAGTGAAGGTGGACATTTAAAAATCTGTATTAAATGCAAAACAGCCATATACTATCAGTTTCCTTGACTGAACAAGCAAAAACCAGGCCTGAGGACCAAGCTCACACTGATTTTGGAAGACCCAAGCGAAAGACTCCTGCACCGACTCGGGATTACCAAAGCAGATTCTCTGGGCTTTGAGGCTAAAGAGCCAGGGCTAAGGGCTTTTTGTTTGTGCCCCCTCCTAATAACTGTGTGTCATCTGCCCCCCAACCCTTATGAGTAGTGGAGAACTGCAGAACCAGCCATGCAGATGATGCATCAAGGGCAGAATGGCACTTTTGACTTCAGCACTAGTCACTCAGGTCACTTCATACTCTAGTTCCCTGAGGGCTGATCTTCCTAATGCCAACATACAAGGTCCAGAAACTCACCTAAGTTCGAGTTGGCTATTAGACCTACTTACTAAGAGATGGAGATCGATTATCTTCACCTGGAATATGGAAAAATGTCTTCAGGTGTCTAGGATCATTCTCTGTAGAGCTGTGTAATTTATCACACATTTATATGTAAGGTTTGGCTGGGGGACTAAAAAAATTAGCCAAGAGATCAGGGGACTAAAAAACAAAAACAAAAACAGCTGGGAACTGCACAGTACTTTCAAGTTTATAAAGCATTTTCAAACCATAATCACATTTGGGTTTTTCAACTTCTCTAGGGTTGTTTTTCTCAACCGTAAAATGCAGTGACTGAAATACTGTTCCCTATAAAGTTCAGGAAGACAGAACCTGTCACAGACCCACTCCCTAGTAACCAGGTCCCTTGCTACTGATAAACTGTGACTTGGGAAGCCTAGTGTGGCACTTAGGACCATAGCTCAGGGCCACCTGGTACACATCTGAATCCCACCTCCACTAAATATACTACTTTGGGCAAGTCCTGAGCCTGTCTCTTCATGTCTAAAGCAGGTACATTAGCTCACAGGGTTGTGATGAGGATGAAACAATGACCATAAACAATTTACAAGCAGCCAAAGTGACTTCTCTCTCAATCTTGCCTCTCTCCTCATCCCTTAGCTCAAGTCTACTCATTATCATCTTAGCTAACAATTGAGAAATCCAATCAGGACTTAAAATGCAGGTCACCCAAACACCATCATATACATGGGCATCCAATATATCATTTAAACTGTAATATAGAAAGTTTTAGGAAGAGCCCTGCTATGGACTGAATGGTGCCTCCCCACCTCCCCCTACCCCCAAACAATTCAGGATAAACCCTGATTCTCATGTGACTAGCTGGAGAAGGGCCTTTAGGAGGTGTTTAAGGTTAAATGACATTGTGAGTGGGGCCCTAATCAGATAGGACTGTGGCCTTACGAGGAGACAAGAGTTCTTTGCACCCTATGAGTACAGTGAGAAGGCAGGCATATGCAAAGCCAGTGAGTCCTCACCTGAACCTGACCATGTTGGCATCCTCATCTCAGACTTCCAGACTCAGAACTGTGAGAAAACTGGGTTTCTGTTGTTTAAGCCACCCAGCCTATGGTATTTTCTTATGGCAGTCCAAGCAGACTAAGACAAGCCCTTAACAGAATGGCCACACCCTCAGATCAGAGCCTAGAATGTTATTGGCCATTTAAAAATTCCTAGGTGTATCATAAATTCTAACCTCTGCCACTATCCAGAAATAATAGGGATGGATATTCATGCTTCTAAGCAAATAGCTGCATATTCCATTATCCTTCAGCTGAAGTTCTTCCCAATGATCACACCACTTGCACATATCCACCAGCTACTGGCAAATTCCCAGCTACAACTCAGAGTCACACTCCAGGACAACTGGCAATTAAAATCATAATTACTGTTCTCAAAATCACAATTATTTTTTACCAAAACTTTTCATTATACTATGTAAATATATGAGTGCCATATTAAGAACTTAGTTGTGAAGGTTTTAGGAACATAAGAAAACCAGAACTTTCCTTTGTGTTGTGTGAAGAACAGAGAAGAGAGTATTTTTGCAGGGAGAAAAGTTAATTCTAGGAAAAAAGGACTGAGCTGTCAGAGACAGCCCAAGAGGCAACTGTAGGAACGACCTTGTCACACTCTTTACTTTTTTATGGGATGATGATGGAGGGTGTTTCTGGAATGACAGTTTAGGGCTCAAATAAATACTAGTGACCCTCCTCTGTCCAGCAGTTCCAGCAGAGATTAGCAACCAAGTAAAGGAGCTGGAAATGACTGACCTGCATGTTTGTACTGAATGAGTAACGTAGCAGAATACAAGGAGATGAAAAGTAGGCAATTCAACCATGCCAGAATTTGGTACACACCTAATACTCATACTTACCTTTAAAAAATATTTCATAGAATACCACCTTTTAAAGTCCCACCTCCCCAAAGCAAAACATTCTGTAAATTTCAACAGTTATAAAATAACCTATTTGTGTTTGGTATTAATGTTTCCTATTGTGGCTAAAACCTTCTCGCTTTTTTGAATGAGAGAGTATTTATCTGCCTTTGCTATAAACCAAGCTAAGCCATTATTTCTACATGTGAGGACAGTATCTTTAAACCACTGAACACCTACATGACAGACACATAAATGGCCTTATCCTTAACATGAGAAACGAGGTGTGAAAACTGCAGTCGTTTTGGTGCTGACAGAGCCTGTGGCTCACAGCTCTCTCCCTGGGCCTCACGCGCTGGGGTTCAGCACTCAGGCCATGACGAGCCACCTCCTCATATACCTCACCTTCATCTGCCTCCTGCACTGTGTCCCAGCACTAGACTTTTTTTTGGTTTCTTTTCAGTGTATCTTTCTAGATTTTTTTTTTGTGTGTGAGATTTCCTTCCGTGATCACTCCCCACTAGACCCTGATATGGGGTTTCCCCACTGCATCTTTGTAACTGGCAACTATATGGAAGAAGTTCAAAGACAAAAAGGAAAACACCTTAACAGCTCTTTGATAAGACTGCTTAGAAGGTGATCATATACTATTTACAGCAAGGGATACAAACTTATTATTCTCTTCGAAATTCTAAATCAAGTAATTACTATCAATCTCAGCCTTTAAAAGCCTCACAATCCAAATTCCAATTAAATTGTTTTTTTTTTCTTATTTAACAATCAAATCACTATTTTTACAGCAAGATGTAAGTCTTTAGCAAAGTCCTAATAACTTAAATTTTTTTCTTTGGGGAGGTCAGATAAGAAATAAACGTGATTTAAAAAATACGTAACTTCCCCCTTTTACTTTATATTTCTGTAATAGAAAGTGCTCTCTCTATGATTAGGAGCACCCACTAAAAAGCACAAACCACGACAGTTCTTTTGTACACTACACCTAATGACAATCTTATATTGGAAAAGCAAGCTACTGCTAAATAATACTAATTTTGTTGAGATTAGCTTGAAATGTTCTTGAATTGGAAGACATGTCCTTTGAGGGACAAAGCCCATTTCCCACTTACAAGGGAGAAAAAAAAACACCTTTCTCTAAAGCACTACATAGTTAAAAACCACGAAAAGGAAATTCATACAGCTATCACTCTGATGTGATTCAGATAGCAAGGTAGGACTGTAAATACACAAACTGTAATATGGAATTTAATTTTATCTTTATGAAGTATTCTGAAATCAAAGACGATAATACATGCATCAGGCACAACCAACAGCAGACTTTTACAATGGTTTACATTTCCTTTTTATTTATTCCTTGAAACTGCCCATATTGCAGGTTTCCCATGGGTGAAATATGGAACTGAGCAGATTCTTTTTTTCTACAAAATTATGGTATAAACTTGCTCGATTTTCTATCTTATTGCTAATAAACCTTACAGGGCGCACAGTTTGTAAAATAAACCCCTTAAGGACTGAATGCGTAGAACATGCTGCAAGGTACAAGAAATAAGCTAAAAATGAGCATATAAACCTACATCTGAACCAACACAGTACTGAATGCTGGCAAACATTTATCACAACACAGGGAAAAATTAATAAAAGGAGATACAGTTCAGTCCTGAAAGGGTTAAATAGAAACCCTAATATATTATTGTTTCTAACCATCCATCCCACATTACAGTGCTTGAAAACAAAGTCAAAAGTCTGGCACAGAAAATTACACACATTTGTTCAGTACTCATCAGAAACACAGCTGCTGTTGAAATCAAAAGTAAGTAACTTGGTTAATAATCAAATAGCATTTTGTTTAAAAAAGGAACCCCACCCCCACCCCCACCCCCACCCCCAGGTGGATTAGCTGGTTAAACATGACTAGTTAGTTTAGTTCTCAAAAACTGCATTGGAAACGTTCTGTGAGGGCACAGATGGTACCAGTTTTACTTAAAAAATAAAAAATTAACCAGTTATGATTGCAAATAAGTCTGTGCTGTAAGAGTGACAAATATTTCACTAATAATGTACATATGAAGATGCCTTTTGTCGCCACAGTTTAGGGACAGTCAGCAGCAGGTTAAGTATTATACTAGTGTTCAATTTCAAAATCTTTCAAAATAAAAAGGGCATTCTACATTTAAAGCCTTTAGCTTGCCTTCCCAATCGATCTGATCAATTCAGTGGAATAAAAACATCTTAGATCACCACTCAGATTCAATGCACATTTTTAGAAATTGCGTAAGAGCATAAGATACACTTCTAAAACAATTTTAAAAATGACAAACTCAAATTTATGCTATACTTTAACTGGAGGGGGTCACCATTCTAAGAGAGTCTTTATATGAGGGGAAATGACCAGCAGCTCTAATATTACCACCAATGTGGGGAGGGACTGTGTTCTACTCTATCCAGAGGACAAGGCTCCTATAAGTTACACATGGAAAATGATTCACAAATCCATGAGAAATATTTTTTTAAGCAGCTGACAAAAGAACTACCTATCAACCAAAAGCTACAACAGACAAATCATTTCAGTCTTGAGTTTGTAGAATGGCATAAAATAGCAGGGGAAATGCCAGTATAAGTACATTCTTGGACGTTCAATAAAAACTAACAGGAAAAGGCTTTACAGTCTAATACTTCAAAATTACCTTTTAATAAAGAAACGAAGAGCCAAAATAACATGTAAACAGTAAAAAAGCAGATGTTCATTTTAATAAAACCATAAACCTGAAAAATTATTTTGAGCAACAAAGCTGGGTAAGGAATAGTTTGTTTTCAAAAGCATCTCCTCTGTTATCAGTAAATTTAATATAACTTCATAACTAAATACAAACCCTGGGTAGTGGGAGAAACCTGTGGCCCATAACAAGGACAGCGGCACTAAGAATATTCCCACACTCCGAACAAACACTGCGTAAAGACGACTCCCATGACTCCACGGAGAGAGTAAATACTACTCAGAAATAAGCTAGTCTGCAAGAAAAAGCCAGTCAACAGTTAAAACAAAGAAAGATAAGGCCACCTTGAGTTCTGCCCTTGATCACTGAAACAGATTTAAGGTGTGAGGCAATATTAGCCTACCAGAGAGAAGCTAGTGACAGGGGGCAGAGCTGAGGAAAGAAGGCTTATACAGAGTGTAATGCAGCCTGTAAGTAATTAAAAAGGCTTGCAGTAAGAGAAAACCACAATAACTTTGACTTAACCACTAATGTGTTTTACAAATGACTTCCCCCTTGAAAACTGAGGAAAAAGTGATTTAAAGATATTAGGAATTGTACTTACGATGGCATAGTCTGAACAAAAGAATGAGTGAAACAGACAGCAATGCTGAGAGGGAAAAGCTACTAATAATGATGTTTAAAATTAAAAGTCTACAGATGGAAGCTTTGTCAGTATAGCCCAGGACACCAGAAAGACAATGTTCTGCATGGAAACACTGCAGGAAGTTACAGTTCTGCATTCATAAGGTACTTGTGGCTCCTGTTTAATGGGACAGTAAAAGCTTACCACATCTAGAGGTAGTTTTTAACTCTAAGGGTGATGACTGTATTACTAGACTGTGTCCTGTAACACTACACATATGGTTCTTGTACTGAATTTAGCCCAATGACTCTGCTGCAATTCTAAGAAACCGAACAAAGGCATAACCAAAGTGCAGGAATGGAAGCAACATAAACAGGTGAGCCTAGCATGCAAGGCCAACACACACTCCTGAACGCAACCAAATCTTCACTGAATGGTAAAGAAATGTTTTCCAAGTAGGAGACGCTCAGTACTGGGGAAGAGAAAACAAAAAGGCGGAAGGGAGAAAAATGGAACAGTAAGTTACATTGGCATTTTTACAATCTCACAACTATCTGTTTCTAAAGTACTGTCTTCCAAGATATTTAAGTTGGTCATCTAATAGAAGCATCTTGTTTTAAGGTTACAATGACGGTTTGGCCTAGGCTACCAAAAAAAAAAAGTAAATAAAAACATGCTTTTGCTGAAATTTTCCTCATTATACAATAAGGGCACCATCTACCAACTGGTAGCAAATACTTCTCATGATATTTTTCTGTTGTTTGCCAACAAGGCAGAAAACACCCTGCTGAATGAAATCACTGGGAATATTCCAAGTTCAAAATAAAATGTTTAACTTACACATAATACAAGTTATGTACAAGATTAGGAGAGAGAAAAACCTGAACAAATCCTGGGACATGTAGATACACTTACAGGGGAAAAGGGGAGAGAACACTTCAAACACCAACATGTTCTGTGCCATTAACTTATTAATGACTAAATGGCCAGATTTAATTCCATGTAAATGTTAGAACCTCTTGGATTACCACTATAAATACATTTTTTAAAAAAAGGAAAACACAGAAATAGCTACCAACAATGTCTGAGAATAGAGTCTAAGTTAACATACGTTGCATGTATTGCAGGCAAGGCAGAGGCATTTTTTTTTAAAGCTTTTGCACAGACTTCATATAATCTTAAAAAAAATACACAGGCCTTTACAAGATTTGACTTGCTGAATTCAAAACAATTTAGACTCATGAAAAGTCATAAGACATCAGCTTTAAAAAATAAAAATAAAAATAAAAAGAACAGTTCCAGCCTTAGACCAAAATAACCTGAAAGAGTATGGTAATTCGATTTAACAAGTATGGTCAGGCTCGGAACCTGAATGTACTTAAGAGCAAAAGCTCAAAGGGATGCAGGGAGAACAACCTATTTGGTAACAAAAGGTGTACTATATACTGTGATATTAAAAAAGGTATGGTGAAAATGTACCTTTTGCTAAAGCTTATACAAGTTCCTTGGTCCATAAAAACTATGTTAGATTTGTGTCTTCTACCTTGATTAACTTTTATTCCAGCCACATCTCTATTTCTTGCCCATTTAAATGAAACCAACCAAAAATAAAAGCTGAAAAAAAAATTAATTTCCAATAGTTTGTAAATTTTGATGTTTTTTGTTTTATTGTGGCTTCTGCACTTCAAATCAGCACTTGCAGGTAATGGGGTTTCTGAATAGTATCACCTGGTATGAAAAGTTTTCCCAAGAAACCACAAAAGATTGTTCATTTTTTCTTTCTTTTTCTGTCAGCATTTTGCCGCATTCAAGTCAGCTTAAGTCCTAGCAAAAAGACGGTAGTTAGGACACAACTGTTGCTGTGGATGATGTGACACTGGTTGAATTTGTGCTGACATTTGTGTAACTTCCCTCGCTGTTTGTGTTTGATTCATTGGGGGGCACTTGGCTTGAATTGGCTCGAAGGATTGCTCCCGCCGCACTGCAATGTGGCCGCGGCCCTGGTTCTGGTGTGTAGGTAAAGGTAAGGCTGGTGGAATAAATGATTCCATCGTTACGGACCAAAGTTACTGGAACCTGGACTGGTTGCCGGACCCATCTCCAACCTTCTCGGAATGCAGAAATGTCTGGGACAACACAGAGCATACTCTCTCCACATCTGGGGAGGAAATATGAATCACTTAAAAGCAGGGCAGATTTCAGAACTGAAACTGGAAACAAGGTTGCTTAATACATTACAATCAATATCAGAAAAGAATCTCCTGTACCCACCCCCCAAAAAAACTCTGGATGATTTTAAAAGTTTTATTAAGTACCTGTACATAGTTTCAGCTTCTACATCCCCAAACCACACTCGTAAATTTGGAGTGAAATTCTGTCCTGTAAGTTCAAGCATTGCTACGTCCCCACCGCCATTCAACTGCAATTCACAGAAAATCAGAACAATGTTGAGAAAACTTTTCATTTTTCATTCAAGTACGCAGATTAGTTTCTCATCTGACTGTCATTTGCGACAAAATGGGTAATTAAAATGCTTCTTTTAGATGACATGATTATAAGGGTAAAATGAGCTAAAAACATCTTAAGATAACATATAAGTTCAGTTAAATTGAAATTTTCTTGCATAAAAATATGCTCCTCTTATTTTTGTTTTTGTTTTTTTAATCAACAGAGAATGTATAACAAATTCCTCAAATAACAAGATTTGGAGAAAAGTCAAATTTACTGTGAAATAAAGTTATGCCAAGTCATTGCTGAGAGCAGTTGCAAAGAGCTAAAAGTCAGCTTGTGAGTAAGTGATCTCACCTGGAGACTTTCTACGACAGGCACAGGTGTGACTGGGGCAAGGACAGGGCCCATCCCCTCGTAAAATGTATACTCTGCCTTATCCGTACTAATGATTGTCCAGGAAGCTCCATCATTTATCATCTCTTTATTTGGTTCTTTTGGACATGGAGTGGCCTTATGAGGAAAGAATGTTTAGAAATATTGTTTTATATGTCTTAAACACTGCAGTTATCAGACAATTTTAATAAAGTAACATGCATAGAGTAAACTTTCCAAGCACAGTGCTTTACTAATCCCTAAATAAACATGGACAGAATATTAATATGGAAACCTCATATTCAGCAACTTTTATAATGCAAATTATGTGTTACATAATAATATCTTTCAGAATAGCCATTTAAGAGCAAACCAGTACCTGCATAATTTAATAAAAGATCAGTATCTGTGATGTAAATAGTTACTTAAAACACTTTAGGAATCCCTAAAAAAGAAATTAGGAGCCCCTCATGCTTAGGAATTGTGACTCTCAGGAGGAGGGAAACAAGATGTCACCTAGCAATTCTGTCCTCCTGCCTAAAGCACCTAGACCAGTCCATCAGTTCTGGGCTAAGAACAGTTGTGTGTGGCCATCTCTCTGGAATGGGTCTCCAAATGTTTACAAATGAATCCAAGTATAACTACCCTATTAAATCATCTGCCCATGTCATAAATGTCCTCATGAAAGCCTTCTGAGTAAATGTAGTTAATAATTAGCTTTTGAAACACGACATCACTGGTATCTTAGAAGACCCCCACGTAAATCTGATGAGAATTATTAACCCTCCCGGGAAATATGTATGCACCTACACACCACATCTGCACACAATTTCAGGGGATTCCTTGAATACCCCAAATCTACTTTTTGATAATCTAAAGGACTTTCTATTCCCTAGAACTAAATGTTAACTCCATCTCCAACAGCATTTTCATAGTTCTGAGTTCCTCTTTAAGGTAGGATGACCACCATGTCTGAGTACCATGTGGATTAAGGACCCTTGGACTGAAGGTAAATATTGGAACACAGCTTCATGTATTTGGGATACAATTAACAGTGAGAGTTTCATGTTTCTGTTTGCTGCTAACCTAGTAGTTGCACATTTTAGACTTCACCAGTAATTTAAAAATATACCTGAAACTGGATTATTCTTTCTTGAGAAAGGCACAAGTACATTCTTTCTGTATCCTTAAGGTAAAATGCACATTTATGAAGTTGTGACACAGGATCATCTGCATCCAGTAACGCAGTCTGCTTGTCAACTTTCCTAATTATCTGTAGTTCAGCAATTAAAAAAGAAAAGGTCATCAAAATAAACAGAATGTTTATTATGTACACTTTTAGGAGTATACAGAAGGAATACTCTATATGATAACCCATCACAGCTGTCACATAAAAAAAATTGCAAACAATAAGGCCACTTGTTTTCTAGATTGCTGCTTTTCAAACTTAAATATGCATATAAATCATCTGGGGTTCTTACTAAAAATATACCTGTTCTGATCCCACAAAGCTCAGGTGCAGCCTTATATTCTGCATTTCTAATGAACTCCAAGCTGATGTTAATCCTGCTGCTCTATAGACCACATCTTGAGCAGCAAGTTGAGATGACCTTTCCAATACCATATAATGTCAAATATTCCAACATCAAGGGAAAACCATCTCTAAAGGCTACTGTGGGTATTCTAGTCAATGTAAATCCATTATCCAAGACTTACATACATATTTTTAAAACCTAAAATAGGTATCATTTTGAAAATTAGGAAGCGGGCTCAGATAGGTCAAGGAAGTTGCCAAAAATCACCTGGTTAGTAGATAAAGGAACAGAATATGATTCCAGGGCCAACTGCCTGCCCATCTGGAACTCTTTCCATTACACTCTATAATCCTATAATCCAAATATTCCACAGAACACATACAGATAGGACACCTATCAAACCTCTTAGATGCCACTTATCCCATGGAAGGTGATCACTAAGTGTTGATGATTATGATGAGGATCACTCCCTACAGCAAACAAACACCTTAGGACTATTTTTCACTACAATCATAAGTTAAAAACAAAAACAACCCTTCCTTGACTACAGGTCTTTGTCCCTCCCTCACCACTGTTTCTCTACTCCCCCTGATAGCAAGCTCCTCTTCCTCACTTCCAATCTCCAGAATTATCTCCAGCCTTTTGTATTAAAGTTTCCACTAAAATTGCTCATCAGGGCCACCAAGGACTCCCAGACAGACGAATCCTATGGGCACCGTGAGGCATGTCCTCATCTAATTAGCTTTCTCAGAAGCATATGACACAGTCGTCTTTCTGGAGATACCCCTGCTCTAACTGGCCTTAAAAGTGCCCCCTGAGCCAAGTCTTCACACCTCTTCCCCTCTCTCCATAGTCTTTCCTTTCTACACTATTTAGAGATTGGCAACTCCTAAATTTATATGTCCAGTCGTATCCTCTTTCTTGCACTCAACTTGTATACTTAACTACCTATTCAACAGATCCACTTAAGATGTCTAACAGGTAATTTCCATCTTAACATGAAACAGAATTTTTCATTTCCTCTTAAACGTGATCCTCCCTCAATTCACAGCTCAACAAATGGTACCACTGTTAACTCAATCCAAAAATCCTGAAGCCATCTTGACTCCTTGCTTTCTCTTACACTCAATCATCAAATCTGTCAACGAATTCTGTTAGGTCTACTTCCAACTAAATCAGTCACCTCTCACTCACCTTACCACTATAATCCTAATCTAAGAAAGACACCATCATCAACTCTCTTGACTAAAGTCCAACCACCTGTCTCTCTGCTTCCACTGCTACATTCCTATGTTCTTTTCTCCACAGAGCCGCCAGAATTATCCTTCTCAACATAAATCAGCCACCATTTCCCGTTTAAAACCCTCCAGTGGCCTCCTATCATACGTAATACAAAGTCCTTACTCTAGATACAAAGGACTCTAAAAGATGTTGCTCATGGCTAACCCTGCAGCTTCATTTCCTACCACTTGCCCCTCCATCTCTCTCCTAGCCTCTAGCTACAATGGTTTCCTCACTAGTGCTCATACGTTCCCATCTTAAGTTCTTTTTGCACTCATTCTGTCCTCCTGAAAAGCTCCTCACCCCAGTCTATAGTTCTCCAACTTCATCCTAGTCTCTGTTCAAATATCTGCACTCCAAAAAGCTTCTCTAACCACACTAAACAATACCGTCCCACATCCCTTTTTGTCCTATTTTAGTTTATCACTTACATTAATGACTTACTTTTAATACATTATATGCGTATTTCCTTAGCTGATTTTTGTCTATCTTCTTGCCAAACTATAAGCTCCATGAGGACAGGATGTCTGTTTTACTCACTAATGTACCTCCAGCATCTAGACAATACCTGGCATGTAGAAAGTTCAGGACTACTTGTAGAATGCATGTATCCATGTAGGACTATAACACTTTGCCCCACAATGAACATCCTTAATAGTAACTACTCAGTTTCACGAGGATTAAATCAATATGTAAAAGTGCTTAGAACAGTGCTATTAATATTATGCAGTATTATTGGCTTTTATCACTTGATTCACACCTCACTTAAAGATTTTTCCTCAGCTAAGCCACAAATGTATAAAAGTCCAGATCTTTAAAGTTAACATTCTTCATATTTATACATTTTTAGTTCTGCAGTTTATTAGTCAGAATGTCATCCTACTTACACCACCAATTTTTGATTTAATTAAAGGGTGACAGTACATTTTTAGTAATTATAGCTTCTAAGACAGTATGTGAAACTATCTGAAGTCAAGCAAAATATTTCAACTCAGTGCTAAAGTCTTATTAAAGCTGTATTTAAATTTAACAAGGTTTGGATTTTAAAGAAATGTCTCATTTCTGAATGATGTAAGTCTAAAGCTTCTATAAATCTACAGCACTCACTCATGCCTCTCCACCACGTAAGAGTCAAGACTTGTGTATGGTACTGTTTGTGTACTCCACTATTTCCCCACTAGCTAGTAAAAAAAGCACATTGAGAACATAAGCCATGTTTGGTTCAATTTTATTCGCCACAATAGTTATTTAGACATAGACACTAATGAATGACTAGCTCTCACCAATAAAGAAACCAAAGATACTCACTACTATTTGGCATCAAAAACTTGGTTATTTCTAATTATTAAGAAGAGGAAAGAAATCTGAGAAGCTAGGTAGTTCTAATGTTACATCTTAAGCTATGCGTGTGGTGAACTCTCATTCATAAAGCATCAGGATTACTCCAGTCGGTGTTCTCTCTCTTCTATGCTGGCTTTGCAGACTGTGGCACAGTATTTACCATATTTTTGAGGTAAACTGGATACAGCTCGTAAGGACAGAAAACATGTTGGCTGAGTTTTTCTCACTGATTAGTTTATCTAACAGATCTCTGCTGCCCCAAAACTGCTGGAATATCTGACACCCTTGAGGACACGGGGCAAGCTGCTGACTGGTGTTTCTTGTTAGTTGGCTAGATCTACATTTACAGTGCTTGTTCTGAGATCACCCTAAATAGGACTTTTCAGTACTACTTTCATCCCATTGATGCTTGGCCTTGGATGCACAGTGTTTTTCCAAGCAAAGATCTCCAATAAGGCTGATACTCAAGCATACATTAGAGGCAACTTTCAGATATTAGGCAATATTATCCTTCTTAAAAGTATATGAAGCTGTAGAATGCCTCCTCTGACAAAATGTGCCTTCATTAAAAACTACATGTAAATGGAGTGGCAGGAAGTATTGCAGACCATCTAAAGCCTATCTGTGACTTTGAGGGACCTAATTCCAGTCACAGAACCTCTATAAAGACATTTTTTATCAATATGTTGATGGTACTGCAACTTCTCCTAAGGCATTCCTCAAGGTCAGTTTACTGTGACATTTTTATAATAAGGTTCACACAATTAAATATTCAATTAAAGATGACTTTCAAGCAAGGCAGACTACTGTACTGGTTATTTATGTGAAACAGTAAGTAAAAACAATTTTAAGTTTTAAGTCTGTCTTCGAAATGGTCCATATATAAGCTGCTGCCGATCAGAGGCCTAACCCTCTGAATTGTGCTTCTGTAGTACAAGCACTTATTGCTAAAGCAAGTAACACACTGAATGATGAGAAGAACTCAGGTAAATGATGATTTGGTTTTGTCTTTCTTTTCATTTTTACACACTTTTTTCCCCTACTCTTACTTTTTATTAAAATTCATCTTAGTTTCAAGACGAATTTACTAATATTTACAAATTAATATCATTACACTTCATATATTTTAGCTTATTAGGCTGAAATGGGAAACAGTCATCTCATATAACCCCAACACAGAAAAATATAAAACAAAACTAGAAAGAAATGATGCATTTACTTAGACAATTATATATCAACTCAGCCTCTACTGAACAGTTCCAGAAAATATAAGCAATTGAAATGCTTCACCAAAGACATAAATATAAAGCATATTCGGAAACAATAATACTAAATGTTCTTTTATTTGCCCAACCCCAGTGAACCTGGCCTTGAATCTAACTTACTAATAAATTCCTTCCATTTTTAATATAACTAAATTGCATTCTGTTTGAGAAAAGGAATGAGGAAATGGGGGAGGATAAGGAGCTTTTGTTTTCATTCTGCTAAGAAAAGCATTTTACAGTTTCAAGATCATTCTAGTGAACAAAAAACCTTAAATGCTATGCCTCTCTACCAGAGTAGGAAATACCAATTTCATTTAACTTCTAATAAATGTATCTTTTGAGGGAGAGTAAACTAATAAAAATTATGCTCATATTTTTAGAGAAATAAGCCTATGCTTCTGAAAATGGACCTGTGTTGGAATGCAGCAGGTAACACAAAAAATGAATACAGTGTATCTCCATTGGTTAAAATATATCATAATGTAATTTTATAGTGCCCTCTACTGAACCTGTCCCAACATACAACCAAAAAGGAAAAACGCCAAACTTTATTAGAAATACTATGATAGGAAGTTATTAAGAATATGCTCATTAAAAGGGGCTAGTTGCCCTGAGGTATTTTTAAAATAAGGTGGGGTATAAGTGCCAATTATAAATAGCAGGGATTATTACTCTGTCTTTTTAAATTAAAAGCATGAAATTGTGTATTTTTACACTGGAATGCTGTGACTTTTTTGTTTAATTCTTACCACATATATCGCACTAAGCAAAAGCTAGGCCTTACCAGTCTTGGGAGTGCCATGCCAGTAACTGAACACACAAGTTTGACTGTCTGTCCATAATGGATGTAGCCATCGCGGACCGTGAATTCTTCTCCTTCTGATTCATCATCATCCACTGCAGCAGAGTGGAAAAGGAGATCAAATTACTACTTTTTAGAATTCAGTAATCTGCTCAGGAAAATGATAAAACAATGTATGTCTTATTATCAAAAAGAATTTGACAATTTCACACTAAAATCATCAAATACATATTCTTATACTCACAGAGATGAATGTAAAATGCTCCCCACTGCTGAGAACTGGCATGGAAATTACCTCCTTCTACATGCAAGTATCTGGTGCTAACTGTCTGCGATCGAAGTCGATTAAACAGAGCCACCTTTGTTCCTGAGGCAATGCATACTGAAAAGAAAAAAATAGCTTCTATTTATGTGATGGGGGGGATGGCAGTAAGAGAGGGGCAGAGAGCAACAAGGGACCTGTACATGGCAAGTTATGATTACTCTTTATTATAATTAAACAACAGACTCTGCTAACAAACTTTTTACCCCTCTAAGAAAATACAGATGAATAGCCTTAAAAAAAGTTAAGGCAACTCTCATTAAAAATACCAAGCTAAAGATATAAAATATGTTCATAAAAATAGTTTTTAAATGAAAGCTACACAATGTGTTTAATGCAGAGCTGTTGAAAGTTATTTTAAAAATAAATGTCTAACAGTAAAAAATCGGTTAAATAAATTACATCATTCACCTATTTAAATAAGATGTATCTAAATGCACTGATAAGAAAACATTTCCATAGAAGACCACTGAATGAAAATGCAGACCAAAAAACACCGTACGCTATGGTTCCATTAGGTAAATATATGCATTTTTATGTGATTATATGTGTGCCTCCTTGGGCTCATCTAATCCTATAGAATACATTTATATAGAAGGGTCTAGAAGTTGATGCAACTGCCTCTGGATATTGTGATTTTAGAGATTTTGATTTCTTCTAAATGCCTTAAAATACAGCATTATATGAAATTTTTTGAAAAACAACATCTATGTAATCAGGAAAATATTCCAACAGTGAAATATGTTCTGTGCCATCAAGAAACTTAGTCAATAGAAATGCAAAATTGAAGAGGTTAAATAAAATCCTGTAATTTTAATTAGAAATAGCCTGAATACATGGCATTATATAACTAATACAAGAACAGTCCACTGCTAAGAAGTTGTAAGCCTTGCCCTCCAGCAACAAGACAAAACAAAGAACAAACACAAATCTGAACAAGGACAAACTCTCCCCATGATCAAACTTTAGACAAGCTTCTCTGAGCCCTCTTTTTGACTAGACCTCCTCCTTGCACCCTGTCATTGGCCTGCTAGCCCAGTTACTGCAAGATTCCTGCTGTCATCCTCTCATCTTTGATATCTTGATTATTTTCCTCACCCCCCCACCCTTTATATCTGATCACCTAGGCCTGCCTTTTAGCAAGAATCCCATTAAGCTGGCTTATCAAGAATCCCCCTACCCTTGATGTCTCCTTAGTAATTTTCCATCCATTAACACCCCCTCACTCTGTCCCTTGGCTATGAATCTCCACTTGTCCTTGTTGTATTTGAATTATGCTCAGTTCTATGCTGAAGTCTCTTTTCTCTATTGCACTAGAACTGAATAAAATCTGTCTTTAGTGTCTGGCTCTGTTTCTCCTTGATACTATCAATTTACAAAAATACATTAAACTACAATAAAGAAATGAAATGAGGAAAATTCAGTATGTGAAAATCTCTCATTGCCAAATGCCTCAAATCTTTTGAATAAATGAATTACAAGGGACAGAGAGAGAGAGAGAGAAGAATCCAAATACAGAAAACACTCAGACATAGCAACACAATATGTTGTAGTATCTAGGGAACCTTATTTGAATTTTGACTCAAACAAAGGGCTAAAACAGTAGATAATTTTAAACTTGAACACTGACTAGATAGATAGTTGATACTAAGAAACTGTTTTTTCTTATAATGGTTTTATAACATGTTTGCTTTTCTGTAATCATGCCATTGCAATTGTATTAAAGACCAAGAGACCCTATCTTTCAGATACATAGAAATACTTACAGATATTAGGATGTCTTGAATTTGCAAAATACTTAAATGAGGACAGAGGAAAGTGAGGGCAGAGAGAGATATACAGAGGGAAAATAAATTAAGATTGGCCTGAAGTTAAGATCACTGTTGAAGTTAGAGAATAACCACAGGAGGTTTCATTTTATTATGCAACTCTGTCTACTTTAATTCCCATACTATAAATGATGATAATAGTAATAAGGGGAATAAAAACCATCTAATATATAAAAAACCCATTAAGTTCACCATAAAATAGAATGTAACAAAAGCAAGTAAATAAAACAAAACTCCTAAAATCTCACTGGTTTTCAAAGAGTACTATTGTTATTCTGCAAATCAGTAAACAAGCATTTATTCTGTCTTTTCTCAACAGACTACATTTGAAGCAAGCAGCTAACAAATGCAGAAGTTATGAATAAAAGAATTAGAAAAATCATTTTGCAGCCTTTAATGAAATACTGGATTTAAGCAGCCATCATGAATGGCTTCTAAAATCATTTGAGTAAAGATTGCTGATTTATAATGGATGGATTAGTCTAACATCTCAGCTTACTATAATTAATCTTAATGTGACAGAAAGTGGAAAAATTCAATATTATACAACTTCTGATTTGATCGATTTGAACATATATAGGACCCACTAACTCTAAAATAAAAGTCTTTAGGTCTAACGGACAGTACATGGAAAATATGAAAAACAGAGAAATAATCAACCAGCCAGATCCAGAATATAGAAATCCCACAAATCCCACAAGAAAAATGCCCAGTTTCTTCAATAAATGACATGGAAGAAATAAGAGGCTGTTGGGGGAGAGAAGAAACTATTACAGATTAAAATGTATGGATCCAGCTACTTAAAAAGCACACGCATGCTGAGGGAAAAAAGATGGCAGCACGAAAAGTGAGGCAGAAACCTCCTCCCATAATCACATAAACACAAAAATACAGCAAATACAACTAATGCTGAAAAAGTGACCCGAAGACTGCAGAACTGACTGCCTACATCTGGGGAAAAGAGAAGACCTCACAGGAAATGGTTAAGTAGTAAGGCCACCATCTGGCAGGACCCAAGCCCTCCCCTCACCACAGCCCATAGGCGGGAGGAAGAGAAACAGAGCAGGGAGGGAGTAGAAGCCCAGGACTGCTGAACACCCAGCCCTGGAAATCTGCTCTGGGAGCAGAAACTCACATTATAGGGTGCTCTGGAGATTACTGGAGTTGGAAAGCAAAGATGGGCAGAATACTCAGAGACACTGAGATTCCAGCTGCTTGTGGAGAACAGGTACGACACAACTGGCCCTCTGGGACTAAAGAAAGGTGGGCAGTTTGAAAGATTTCCCAGCAGCAAGAGCGGCACTAAAGGGGCAAAGATTACACAGAGCTTAGTGCTCAGGAGAAAGGGCAGGTAGATAATATCATACCAGCACACTCAGCCCAGCAGGTTGTGAACTCTCAGGAGCTTCAGATGCTCCACTGCCCTGGCTGGAAATGCAGCCCACCTCCACTGCAGTACACAGCCTGATGCTACTTCCACCCAGCAGGCACCAGTCCCGCATACATGCTGCCCCTGCCATCACACCAGGCCAGCTGGAGGGTGGCCCTGCGTACAGCAGCTACAGGGGTGTAGCACAGAGATTACTCCTTGTGTGTTTGGCCCCCTGGACCTGGCAGTGGAGGAAGGCCTTACAGCCAGTAATGCAGGAAAGAGGTCTTTCTTTCCTCCAGGCAGGTGCCAGTTCCGCACACCAGTGACCCCTGCCATTGCTGCTGATGCTCAGCTGCTCCAGAGAGTAGAGCTTCCGGACACTAGAGGGTGCCTCCTATACAAATCTATTATCCCATCACAAACACCCACAAAAAAATAGGAAGAGACGGAGGAATTTGGTCCAAACAAAAATTCAAGAAAAAATGTCAGAAAGAGGGCTTAGTGAAACTCATATCACTGATCTTCTTGATCAAGATTTCAAAATAAAAGTCATAAATGGGCTCACAGAGCTAGAGAAAAAAATTCAAAATCTCAGGGAGGACTTCAACAGATAGAAACTTTGAAAAATACAGTATCTGAAATGAAACAATAGAGGGATTTAAAAGTAGATTAGATGAGATAGAGAAGATGGTAAATGAAATTGAAATTAGAGAACAGGAAAAAAAAGAAGCTGAGGCACACAGAGAAAAAAGGATCTCTAGGAATGAAAGAATAATGAGTTGTGAGACCAATCCAAATGGAACAATATTCACATTATAGGTTTACAATAGGAAGAAGAGAGAGAAAAAAAGGGATAGAAAGTCTGTTTGAGGAAATAATTGCTGAAAACTTCCCCAATCTGGGGAAAGAAACAGTCTCTCAGGTTATGGAAGTGCAAAGATCTTCCAACACAAGGAACCATAGGAAGACAACACCAAGATATATAATAATTAAAATGGCAAAGATCAAGGACAAAGAGAGAGTATTGAAAGCAACCAGAGAGAGAAAAATTATCACTTATAAAGGAAAGCCCATCAGACTATCAGACTTATCAGCAGAAAGCTTACAGGCCAGAGGGAGTGGCATGATATATTTAATGTAATGACCCAGAAGGGTCTCTAACTACTATACCCAGCAAGATTATCATTTAAATATGAAGCAGGAATTAAACAATTTCGAGATATGCAAAAGTTGAGGGAATTCACCACCCACACACTGTCTCTACAGTGTATCTTAAAGGGAGTGCTCTAGATGGAAGTGCTCCTAAGGCTAAATAGCTGTCACCAGAGAAAATAAAACCACAATAAAGTAGACCAATTAATTACTAAGCAAATAAAAAATTAAATCAACTACTCACAAAGTTAGTCAAGACATACACAAAGAGTACAGAATATGACACCTAATATATAAAGAGTGGAGGAGGAAGAAGAAGAGGAAAAAGAAAAATAACCTTTAGGTTGTGTTTGAAATAGCATAATAAGTGAGTTAAGTCAGACTCTTAGACAGTACAGAAGCTGCCCCAGAACCTTTGGTAACCACAAATCTAAAGCCTACAATGGCAATAAGTACATATCTGTCAATAAATGTAAATGGATTGAATGCACCAATCAAGACACAGAGTGGCAGAATGAATTAAGAAACAAGACTCATCAATATGCTGCCTGCAAGAGACTTCAAACCCAAACATATAATGACAGACTAAAAGTGATGGGATGGAAAAAGATATTTCATAGAAATAACAGGGAGAAAAAAGCAGGAGTAGCAGTACTTATATCAGACAAAATAGATTTCAAAACAAAGTAACAAGAGACAAAGAAGGACATTACATAATGATAAAAGGGTCAGTCCACAAGAGGATATAACCATTATAAATATCTATGCACCCAATACAGGAGTGCCTAAATATGTGAAACAAACAGAATTAAAGGGGGTAAATAGAATGCAATGCATTCATTTTAGGAGACTTGAGCACCACTCACTCCAAAAGACAGATCAACCAGACAGAAAAGAAGTAAGGAGACAGAGGTACTGAACAACGCATTAGAATGGATGGACCTAACAGATATCTACAGAACACTCCACCCAAAAGCAGCAGGATACACATTCTTCTCAAATGTACATGGAACATTTTCCAGAATAGATCACATACTAAGCCACAAGAAAAGCCTCAGTAAATTCAACAAGATTGAAATTGTGCCAACCAGCTACTCAGACCACAAAGGTATGAAACTAGAAATAAACTGTGCAAAGAAAACAAAAAGCCAACAAATGCATGGAGGCTTAACAACATGCTCCTAAATAATCAGTGGATCAATGATCAAATAAAAACAGATCAAGCAATATATGGAGACAAATGAAAACAACTACTCAACAGCCCCAAATCCGTGGGACGCAGAGGAGGCAGTTCTAAGAGGAAGTATATAGCAATATAGGCTTACCTTAAGAAATAAGAACAATCCCATATGAACAGTCTAAACTCACAATTAATGAAACTAGAAAAAGAAGATCAAATGAGGCCCAAAGTCAGTAGAAGAAGGGACATAATAAAGATCAGAGCATAAATAAGTAATATTGAGAAGAATAAAACAATAGAAAGAATCACTGAAACCTGGAGCTGGTTTTTTGAGAAAATAAACATAATAGATAAACCACTACCCAGTCTTATCAAGAAAAAAAGTGTACACACATAAACATAATCAGAAAATGAGAAAGGAAAAATCACTATGGACACCATGGAAATACAAAGAATTATTAGAGAATATTACGAAAAATTGCAGGCCAACAAATTGGATAACCTAGAAGAAATGCACAACTTTCTAGAAAAATACAACCTTCCAAGACTGATGCAGGAAGAAACAGAAAATGTGAACAGACCAATAGCCAGCAATGAAATAGAACCTGTAATCAAAACACTACCTAAGAATAGAAAACCTGTACCAGATGGCTTCACTGCTGAATTTTATCAAACATTTAAAGACCTAATACCCATCCTCCTTAAAGTGTTCCAAAAAGTAGAGGAGGAAGGAATACTTCCAAACTCATTCTATGAAGCCAGCATCACTCTAATACCAAAACCAGACAAAGACATCACCAAAAAAGAAAATTACAGACCAACATAGATGAACATAGATGCAAACCCTTAACAAAATATTAGCAAACTGAATTTAAAAATACACCAAAAAGATCATCCATCATGACCAAGTGGGATTCATTCCAGGGACACAAGGATGGTACAATATCCGACAATCCATGAACATCATACAACACATCAACAAAAATGATAAAAATCATATGATCATCTCAATAGATGCTGAAAAAGCATCTGACAAGATTCAACATCCATTCATGATAAAAAAAATCTCAACAAAATGGATATAGAGGACAAGTACGTCAACATAATAAAGGCCATATATGACAAACCCACAGCCAATATTATACTTAACAGCATAAAGCTGAAAGCTTTTCCTCTAAGATTGGGAACAAGACAATGTGCCACTCTCGCCACTTTTATTCAACATAGTATACTGGAGGTCCTGGCCAAGGCAATCAGACAACACAGAGAAATAAAAGGCATCCAAATTGGTAAGGAAGAAGTTAAACTGTCCCTATTTGCAGATGACATGATATTGTACATAAAAAACCCTAAAAAATTCACCCCAAAATGACTAGAACTAATAACTGAATTCAGCAAAGTTGCAGGATACAAAATTAATACACAGAATCTGTTGCATTCCTAAATACTAATGATGAACTAGCAGAAAGAGAAATCAGGAAAACAACTCCAATTCACAACTGCATCAAAAAGAATAAAATACTAAGGAATAAAACTAACCAAGGAGGTGAAAGACCTATCCCTAAAAACTACAAGGTGCTCATGAGAGAAATTAAAGATGACACCAATAAATGTAAATACATCCCATGCTCATGGATAGGAAGAATTCATATTATCAAAATGGCCATCTTGCCTAAAGCAATTTACAGATTCAATGCAATCCCTAACAAAATGAGGACAGCATTCTTCAATGAACTAGGACAAATAGTTCTAAAATTCGTACGGAACCACAAAAGACCCTGAATAGCTAAAGCAATTCTAAGAAGGAAGAACAAAGCTAGGGGAATTCTGCTCCCAAATTTCAAGCTCTATTACAAAGCCACAGTAATCAAAACAATTTGGTACCGGCACAAGAGCAGACCCATAGATCAGTGGAACAGAACAGAGAGTCCAGATATAAATTCCACACATATATGGCCAATTAATATACAATAAAGGAGCCATAGATATACAATGGTGAAAAGACAGCCTTTTCAACAACTGGTGTTGGCAAAACTGGACAGCTACATGAAAGAGAATGAACCTGGATTATCTAATTCCATACACAAAAGTAAACTCGATATGGATCAAAGAACTGAATATAAGTCATGAAACCACAAAACTCATAAGAAGAAAACACAGGCAAAAATCTAGTGAATATAAATACGAGCAACTTTTTCCTGAACAGGAAAATAAAAAATGAACAAATGGGACTACATCAAACTAAAAAGCTCTGTACAGCAAAGGACACCATCAACAGAACAAAAAGGCACCCTACAGCATGGGAGAATATATTCATAAGTGATTTAACAGATAAGGGATAAACATCCAAAATATATAAAGAACTCACATGCCTCAACACCCAAAAAACAAATAATGTGATTAAAAAATGGGCAGAGGATCTGAACAGACACTTCTCCAAAGTAGGAATTGGAATGGCCAACAGGCACATGAATAGATGCTCCACATTGCTAATCATCAGGGAAATGTGAATTAAAACCAAAATGAGATACCACCTCACACCAGTTAGGATGGCCAACATCCAACAGACAAGAAACAACAAATGCTAGTGAGGGTTTGCAGAAAGGGGAACCCTCCTACACTGTTGGTGGGAATGTAAATTAGTTCAACCATTGTGGAAAGCAATGTAGAGGTTCCTCAAAAAACTAAAAATAGAAATACCATTTCACCCAGGAATTCCACTCCTAGGAATAGACCCAAGAAAACAAGACCCCTGATTTGAAAAGACATATGCACCCCTATGTTTACTGCAGCAATATTTACAATAGCCAAGATACGGAAGCAACCTAAGTGTCCATCAATAGATGAATGGATAAGGAAAATGGGTACATACACACCATGGAATATTATTCAGCCATAAAAAGAAAACAAATCCTACCATTGCAACAACATGGACGAAACTAGAGGGTATTATGCTCAGTGAAATAACCTAGGCAGAGAAAGACAAGTACTAAATGATTTCACTCATTTGTGGAATAAAACAACAAAGCAAAACTGAAGGAACAAAACAGCAGCAGACTTACTGACTCCAAGAAGGGCCTGGCAGTTTCCAAAGGGAGGAGGTTGGCGAGGGTGGGTGGGAGGGATTAAGGGGCTCTATAATTAGTAACAACAATATAGGTAGGTCACAGGAGAGGTAGTAGAGCACAGAGAAGACAAGTAATGACTCTACAGCATCTTACTACACGGACATAGTTACTGCAATAGGGTTGGGGGGACTTGATAATATGGGTGAATGTTGAAACCAAGATGTTCATGTGAAACCTTCATAAGATTGTGTATCAATGATACTTTAAGTAAAAAAATAAAAATAAAAAACATATGCACATACACACAAAAACCACAACTGTGAAACAGTATTTCTAAGACAATGTGATAAATCTGCATGTGGATCGGCTTTTAAATGGTATTTAAATACTACTATCAACTTTGTTAGGTATAATGAGATTTAAAAAGATAGTTATCTATTAGAGAGTCACTATTTCAGAAATGGTGGTTAAAAGGATAGGCTGGCTGAGATTTATATCAAAATATTCCAGCAGCTAGAAGAGGAAGCAGTCAAAGAGATGATGAATCAATCAGAACTGGGAAAACCTGTTGAGGCCAGGTAGATGTTCACCTTATATGACTTTCTCCATTTTATCTAAGTTTTAAAGTTTTCCTAAGAACAACATAAAAAACCGGAAAAACAGTGTAGAGGAAATGTATAACTTGAAATCATTTATCTTCGGTGGTCTAAAAATTTGCTGATGAGACAGCAGTTTTTGTCAGAGCAACCATGTTAAAACTTTTGTTTAGGTTTCCAGGATGAATTCTAAAGTCCATTTGATATAACAATAATATTTCTCAAAGAGGTGCTTTTGATATTCTCAGTGGACTAATTTTTTGTGGAAGGATTCCTACCTTGAGCATGTAGAGCCACTGGCCCAAGACACTCAATGTAACAGTATGCCCTCTAGTTACTGTGACAGCAAAGGGAAAAAACAACTCCCATTTCCCCAAATGCTTCTGTGGAGGAGTGAGGAACCACCTCTGGTTGAGAACCACTACCTTAGACCAGGTATTGCTCATTTGCAATTGAAAAAAAGAGAAGACAAGAAAGCAGCAATTCTAAATGAATGTGACAGTTTAGTTTCAGATAAAGTGAGGGCCACAAAAAAATTAGTAAAGAATGAACTGGCTATCAGAAAGCAATTTTTAATTTAAAAAACAGTCAAATTTGTGTTATTACTTCATGCTGGGAGTTGGGTCCAGAAAAGAAATCTTGAGTATACATACAGTCAGCATTTTTCAATGACTGCTTCTTTTTGGAAGGTTTGGAGATGACTTTTATCCTCTTGCTGAGGAACACACCAATGTCATCACTGTTGCCATAGAACATCTTTACAGACAACATGAAGTGCTTTCTCTTGTCTGAATCAGATATGTACAACGTTTTGGCTGTGCAATAGTTCTGTGAAAGAAAAGGAAAGTTTTAATAGAATCCAAACCTCTCTGGTTATAGATCTACAATTCAGGATGGCCACGGGTAGGTTTCATTAGGCTTAAATGCAATGATTTCAATGACTAGCTGATAAAACCAACTGCAAAAATTACTGAAATTGATCTGTGAAGACAAAATACAGTCTCCCTTATCAAGTCTATAAAATATTAACATTGTGATCCACTTTATCCTCTTTAAGAGACTTTAAAAAGAATCCTCTTTTCTTCTGGCACAATAGTTCTCCACCTGTATCATCGAATTAGTGCTACAGCAGTAATTAAAAAAAAATAGATTATTAAAACAAAAAAAAAAATCCATGAGTGTATTTCTGCAAAAAAAACTAATCAACAAACAAAACAACAACATATAAATAGGGCATCAGAATTAGATCAAATTCTATAAAATATTTTTAGCAGTGGTCCTTCTCAAAATAGTGTATATACTGCTTTTCT
Source organism: Smutsia gigantea (assembly GCA_032199065.1). NCBI lineage: Eukaryota > Metazoa > Chordata > Mammalia > Pholidota > Manidae > Smutsia > Smutsia gigantea. Next base: position 64,005 of record JAVSCE010009663.1, on the reverse strand, counting down.
TTGCATAGCTGAACACTTAAGAGTACTCACCTACACGTCAGAGGAAAATAATGTTAGACCAACTGAAATATTATAAAATATTCTATGCCAGAAAGGGATTATGTGAATATACTTTAAAGAAATATTTAACTTTGCCCATTGAGATAATTCATTTCATATCACCAAAAGAACTGAATTTAAAAGTACTAGAGAAAATCAACACAGCTGCCAGAAAATAAATTCTTGTAACTGAAAAGGTAATATTCAAGAGTTATAGCACTTGCAAAATCAGCACGCTCAAAATTCTGCCATAATTGCTGAGCCTTGAACAACATGGTCTTGAACTGTGCAAGTTTACTTACATATGGATTTTTTCCAATAAATGCATTGGAAACAATTTTGGAGATTTGCAACAATTTGAAAAAAAACATTTTCTTTTCTCTAGCTTACTTCATTGTAAGAATATAGTATTATAATCATATACAAAGTATGTGTTGACTGTTTATGTTACTGGTAAGGGTTCTGGTCAACAGTACAGTATTAGTAAAGTTTTTGGTGACTTAAAAGTTATACACAGATTTTCAACTAAGTACGGGGGTTGATGCCCGAATGCCCATGTCCTTCAAGGGTCAAGGGTATTTCAAATATATATGACAATTATAAAATCTTTCCTATTTTCCAGATCCATGTGAATCAGGGAAGGGACTAAATTATTGATTTCCTTTTCCAGACTGGGTAAATAATGCTCAAACACAGCTTATGTATTTAAAATAATGACATTTTTTAAAAGATCAATATTCTACTTTAAAATTAGGCTAAACAAATTTGACTACTTCTGCTGTGTGTTCCTTTTAAAAATTAAGGTAAACGCCACATTTAGGAAACAGCTAATGTACTCTAAATTTTTAATCTTTAAAAATTTTAATCACAGGCAATTTTAGTCACAGAACAAAAATAATGCCATAGTTTATTTCATTTCTCAATAGCGAAGTTATATGAGAAAGTATGTGCCATCCTGAGTATTTTATACTCAATTAAGTTTAATAAATTAAAATATGGTAAAAGCTTTGAGATGTTTTGTTCTGTGGGAGACAAAATTAAGAGAGAGGTAACAATGGTAATAAGAAATATAAAAATATAAAATACAAAAGTCCCTTGCATTCACAGAGCTCCTTTTACCCAAGGATCTCCAGGCACTCAGAGATGCTATGGCTGGCACCATGGGTCTGCCACTCTTCAAAAAACACTGAGGGTCAAATTAAAACTAAACTATGGAACTGTTCTGCAACATAAGACAGTCTTGGAAAATGGGTATCCATATATACTGAAGCAGATAGTCACAGGGAAGAAATGAAATGTGTATTTAAACGAAGGCAATTACAGTTTAATGGGATAACTTAAAAATGTTGAGATCACTTAATTTGAGTGTTAACATTAAGGGATATGATCCATATCAGAAGAGAAAATACTGAAATCTAGCAAAAATGAGAATGGCAAACAGGAAAGGGAAAAAAGCAGAGAAGGTTGGATTCTAAGAACTATACACAAAAGGCTTTGTTTAGAAGAAGCAAAACATATCTCTGTGGCAAAAAAAAAAGGGTAATATATCCCTAATTATAAAAGTAACTAGTCTGAATCCACAAAAAAAAATCATACCTGAGATAATCTTATTATTTAAAAAGAAAAAAGCATAAAAGCCATTTTCCACAAATTACTCAAATTCTGAAAGAAGAAAAACATTACTGACTCAGAAAAAGTATTATGGCTTTAAGACGGTAAGTAAATAAAAACTGAGGTTACATTTACTTCATCATACCAATACACTAAATTAGCCAACAAAATTCTAGAATAAAAAATGACATAATATATCTTTCTACAAATAATCAACTTAAAAAGTTAACTTAAAAACAACTCTTTGAAGAGTAAATCTTTAGGCAATAATAAAATTTCCCCTGAAATGAAAAATATTAGACCTAATGCTTCAGAAGTATTGGGAAAATACCTGAATTGTAGTACTTGAATTATAAAAACAAAACAGTATTAGCAAGAGAGGTGTAAAAGATGCAATTTTTAAAAATAAGAAAAACAGAAGTGCACTTACTAATTAGGGAAGTACTTCATGTTGTATAGCTTACCTAGCTTCAACTATGTAAGCCATACCATTGAAGAAATTAGTATTTAGCAGAATAAAGACACCATTAAATGAAACCTCAAATCCAAAATATTACCAACATACAATCAAATGTCATGGCCATAAAAATAAAGTCTACATATAATGTTCATTTTGTTGTAATGAACATTAAAATAAGTACAAATACCCAGTAACGCCAAGTAAATATCCCTTCTTTTTCAATGTGTAGTTATACTATTCAGTGAATGGACTGTTGAAAGAAAATAGTACTACCTTAAATAAATGGAGGTTAAGTGTGACAGACAGGAGCCAAGTGCCTCTTTCTGAAAAGTTCAGCATCCCACTGCTTGGCCCATCTCTATCTACCTGGGCCCAAACATACCATGTTCTTTTGCCTTTATGCTCCAAGCTCATGATTATGTTTGCTCTTTCTGCCTGGAATGCTTTCTGCTGATGCTCAAAAGTTTTAACTTTATACAGACGTCTCTAATAGCATTTTTCATTAAAACTAAATATTAACATATAATAGACATTGCACTACCCTATTAGTAGGTGTTTTAAAAACTAGTAAATGCTTAAGCTCTTGGGTTTTCTTTTCCTCTTCTGTGAATTTTTAGGGCTTGGGTAAAGGAAATAATGGTAGAAGTTGAAGAAAGATATACTAAAGCCATCATGCTTGGAAAGGCAACTGGGAATGCTGTTGGTTTAGAATTACTTCCCTCAAAATTGCTTAAAGTGAACAATGACATTTAATTAATAGTTATATACACTGGTAGCTAAAATCCTTGGATTTTTGCCACCTATGTGATCTGATCATTCACAGTACCAAATGTCTAGCAGTACAGCTTGGAGACACACAACTCTGAGACTTTCTATATAACCAGAAAATAGATGAGAGATGGCTAAGGCCTATTAGATCAACTCACCACTTCAATGTATTTTTTATTTTGGTTCAAAGGTTGTAATTTAGAACTATGTCTTATTGTTCTACTTTCTTTTACAATTAAACAACCTTCAATGTAGTTTTATCACAAACCTAATAATTGATGAATCTTACTGACAAAAATTATAGATAACAGATGACATAAAAATACTCAAATTTGAAGGAGGCTGATATTAAGGTGTCTTTGTACTCATTACCAAGAAAATGAATAAAATTGAGAGTACAAATCCCCTAGCTTATCACATTTAACGTTATCCTCCAACCCCCATCTCTAGTGCCAAGTACGATACAGCAAACACTAAGATAGTCTACGAAGATTTACTGAATGACGAAATAGCTTTTAATGCACCATTTTAAAAGAATTCATGTAGTCACTGAGATCAGGACTAGTTATTTTCACATTTTAAAACAAAATAATAGTTGAATGCTAAGTCAATAAAGGACTATTTGTGAATACTAAGGGTACACAGATCAAAACAGGACTGCTTTCTAAATTCATAAAATGAAATTAGTAAGACATTCACAAATATCATTCTCTGGGCAAATTAATCAAAGAAAATTCCTAAAAGTTTGAGTAAAACTAACTGTGGCCATTTTTGTCTTACAGCATAGCTGTCCACACAGAAGCTAAGAAAAACATTTATGATTTTATAACCCAGGCAATGTTTCTAAGAATTTATCTGTATCACTTTGTTCTCATATAAGACTAAGAGAGCAGAGTAAAACACTATTCAACTCTGTATTTTCATTGTAATTTGAGTATCACACCCCTGTTAGATAGAGGAGTGATTAGCCTCTTAAACTACCGCTCCCCGTGGAAATCTGATTCACCGACTGCTAAAACAGTTAGCAAGCTGAGGAAGCTTATTGCGTACCATGGTTAGGTGTTAACAGCTCAAGCTTCATGAATCATGACTAGACCACAGCCATTTGAGAAGTTTATTTCTAGTTCTGATTTACACATACAAAAAATTGCTGCCAATAGTCATAAAAGAAAAAATTCACCAAAAATAAATAAATAAATAAGGAAACTACATTCTGGTACCATGGTGCCCTTAACCACGCACCAATATAGTCTTAATTTACCTTTCCTTCCAAGTTCAGCTGCTGCATTTCTTGGTCACTATTTCCTATTCCAATAAATGCACATGGTTGAGACTCTTGTTCAGAACAACCATCTCGTTCCATTTGTTCTTTTTTTTTCTTCCATCCACTGCCCATGAGATACACACAAGGAGGAGGGCAAAAAAACCTGAAACAATTGGGATGGGGGGGGGTGTATCCGAAAAAAACAAAAACGAACAATGCAATTAGATTCAAGAAAGCATTTCCTTTTCTTGAACATATGAATACATAATCTTAATGAACTGCATTAAGTTAGTTCAAAGGAAATATTTGGGTGAAGCCTTTTGTAATGCATATAAATCATGCCCATAGCACAGAAATCAAACCTTCCACAAAGACTACATTTGTTCAGGTAAGGTTCTCGATATTGAAGCTATGCATTCAATTACACTAGACACATTTTAGAGCAGGGAACCTCCCTTTAAATTTTCATGTAGCTCAGAGTTCTGAACTACTGGGAGTTCAACAAATCCAATGTACTCTAACATGTTACAGAACATGATATACTACTACCACAGAATCTGCAATTACTGATTAAGGTATATTCAAAATGATGTATTATTAGTTAATGAGTTTACTATTATGACTATTACACTTAACTGTATCTGGTAATTAACCTGGAAAATAGAATTAGGGCAATGCCCACAGTAGAAACTTTCAAAATATTAATGAAACTAAGTAGAAGAATTAAAAGAATGGATCGTTGTGCTTTTAGTTATCTTGCACCTTAAACCCCTGGTAAATGTGTATGACTGAACAATGTATGTATCCTTTCAACTCACAGACTACCAACAGGTTTCTTTTGCTAGATGCCAAAAACCGGCACTCATAAATTCTTTCTACCTAGAATAGAGTCCTTGTAATCTTCTCCAGCAAATAAAAAGTATTTATTTCAAAGCCTAGCTCAAGCCCATATTTTACATAGTTCAGACCATCAATTCATAAAAGCTTTACGGCGTGTCTCATCAAGGGGCCTGAAAACTCAAATGCCTACTCAAATAGTAGCTAAATAAACTCATATAGTAGCTAGGTAAGTAATATAATTGGATGAACGAGGTATACAACAAATAGGTAGGAATATTTAATTATTCAAAGATGCAGGTTCCCTCCCTTCTTTCTTGAAATGCACAGCCCTCATGGTAATTACTACTCTTTGTTTAGTTATGAGTATAGGAAAATTTTTCTTAATTCCTTTAAGCCCACTGTAAGAACAAGGAGCTTAAATAGCATGATAATCAGCCAATGGTGTGTGCCTCTGATGATAAGGAAAAAAAGGGGAATGGCAAGCCTATGCATACACACCCACTCACTCACTTTGACAACTACCATCATGTGGGCCTAGAGTCAGTCAACATCCTCTAATCATTCCACGGATGCCTGAAATCAAATTTTAGATGAAATTCCTAATTTTAAAATTTGGCAACCAATTTATGCTCTTCCACACTTTGTAGGCCAACAATGTGCAGACTTAAATAGAAACTGTACACACTTACACTACCAGGCTGGATTTGGCTCTCAGGTTTGCCCAAAAGATACTATCTACTTCCTGTTTGTTTCCCCCGCTGCACCTACTACAATATTGATCGAACTGAATCAAAATATATGACAGCACTTCTTTTTGTTCAGTTCTAACTAAAGATACTTTAGAGGAAATTTACATTAATTTACAAGAAGTGAACTGGGTGTATTTAATATTCATTAATTCACCAAATTATTTACTATATCCCTAGTCTGTACCAGGTACTGGAAATACAGGAGCAATTAAAAAAAATCAAAAGACAAAAATTCCTGATCTGATTGATGGAACTCATACTCCGATAGGAGAAAAAGACAATTAAAAATAGTAAAATAACATATATCCTATTAGCTGGTGACAAGTCCTGAGAGAAAAAAATAGAGCAGGGAAGGGGTTACTTAAAATGAAGACGATCCAGGTGGCCAGGGAGAGACCCCTAAAGCCCTGGGTATCTCGGGAAGAGCATTTCAGCAGAGGGAAGAGCAGGTACAAAGGCTCCGAAGTAGGAAGGACTACAACAAACAGCAGGAAAACAACAAACCAGTGTGGCTAAGTAGAGGAGGAAGATAGAACACTAGCAGATGAAGAGGTAATGGGGAAGTAGACCAAGTAGGTCCTAATGGTTCAAGCTGAGAAGCCTCGGGAGTCTTCTGTTTATCTAAACCAATGTAAAGGAATCAGAGCAGCTTTCACTGTGGCCATGGACATAGAGGTCACAGCCGAGGTAGCGGGACCAGCTCCAGGTCACTACAAGTTTGGAGGGATGCCTGGATTGGGTGGGCCAGTTCTGGAGTTGGCTCAATTCAAGTCTACACCAGGGATCTTTCTGACCTCTAGTGCTGGGAGCCACCCAATGCTTACCATGGCACAGACTCAAATACCTAAGCTGGCACACTATGAGGAGGTTAAGAAGGCATCAATTTTGGAAACTTGTCTCCCATTAGATTTTATTGAATAGTGATGTTAAGACTCTGTAGCAAATTGGTATACCAGCTATAAAATTTTAAGAGCTGTGCTTTATTGTAGTGTACCAATTGTAGTAGTCAAATCTCAACAAGTCATAAAAGATATTTTTACTTCACATCTGAAAAAAGCACTAAGAGAGCTAAAACTGTAAAACTGAGCAGAGCAGATTTTCTCAAGAGTACTATGATAAAATGGCACGAAACTAGCAGGGTATAAAATTAGATGGGTTGGCAAGAAATTCTTTATCATTCAAAACATTGACCAAGGTTTCATAATCAAGGGTACTCCAATTATCTGTTAAGTAAGAAAAATGACTCAACTGCTTCTGAGCTAGCCTTGTGATTTTTTACCAACTTTTAATTCAAAAAGTTGTGATGTGAGAAAATAGCAAATCCAATATAATCCGACATTTAGATTATTTCCACTGATGATGAAATCATATTTTAAACATACCGATATTGTCACCCCCTACAAAACAGCTAATGAGTCAAATTTTCATTTCCACAGATTTCAGTGGTAATATAATTAAAGACTACATAAAAAAAAGTAAGCATACAGACATATGAAAGGAAATTAAATGGAGGAGTAAGAAAAAAAGGCCACCTAATTAACAAAAGTTAAAATACACTTTTATAATGGTGTGTGAAATCAATGATTTTTTTTCAATTTGGACACTTGGTAAATACATACCACTCAGTGAAAATTTGACAAATAAGTGGCCAGTTTATAGAGTTTAAGTTGCTGTAAAAGGATGTGCTATGAAACAATGTTCCTTTATTTTCTTATCTTTCCCAGCAGCTACATCTAAGCAACTATGAGAGACAATGCTTTTTTTCTGCCACTTGGTGGCAATATGCACACATTTATGATTTTATTCATTTCCTAGTTCAAACAATCACTCTTTATTTTCAGAGAATGATTCAATAACTTTTTCCTTAAATCCTGAGATGAAGTCTGGAAAATATATTACAGATTCAAAGAAGCCTCTACAGTCAGCCCAATATATAAGTTATTTTAGGCAAAACCCAAACACATCATTTTATCTAACTTCAGAATCATTACTCTGATGATTATTCAATTCAAAAGCAGCAAATTGGGAACTTTTTGCACATCACAATTACCTCAATTAACACACATTCTCAGTATGATGCCAGAATCATAGCCTAATTGTCTAAATGGCATCGCTAAAACCTTCAATACTGCTTAAAATCACCTCCCTTACAAAGCTGAAGGAAAGATGGTATGTCAAATGGAATTTTTACATATTTAATTGAAAATTTCCTCCAGATAAAAATGGTCTTTTAAAAAGTTTATTTTTCAACCTGGAAAGATCTTCTTTAATGAAAAACTAACCACTAACATAAATGGGATATGGGGGATGTTCTAATAAGCAAATAAATATTCATTATTGGGCATAAAAGTTAATATCAAGAAAAAATTTAAATTATAGGATAAAATTTCCTAACCAAGTATTTTTCACATCATTCACTGGAATTATTTTACATGCCAAGAGGACTGTGGTCATGTCCCCAGGTTACCTCACGCCTTATGCCTTAGCAGCTTTTCGGAAATGCCTGAATCTGGATCACGAAAGACGGCATACCTTCCTCTTTCTCCTACACACTCCACTAATGAGTAAGGGACAGACCTCTTCAAAGAAGCCGCACTAGCCCTCCAGGAGGCTAGACTGTACTGAACAGTCCCTTACTACTAAAACTTTTTAAAAATTTAGTAATCTTAACAGGTTTCTCTCTTTATTGTAAAACAATTCATGTCTCTCTAGAAATTTTAATAACATAAATTTGTAAAAATATAGAAAAGTAGTTACTCTGGCCTTTTCATCATTTCTTCTTCATTCTTTGGAGGCTAGAAGCTTAGATTCTTCAAACTTTTTTCTAACTGGTATTTTAGATGGTCCAAGTCATACCCAAATAATAGAAAGAAATTGGAGAAAAATGCAACCACAGTAAAGATAACCTTAAATCACCCTTTAACTTGATAAATCCCAATAGCTTTGTACTCATGTATTTTTAACAGTGACAAACAAACAGGAACCTTATCTGGACTTCGTAGTTTTTTGAGTAGCTCTGCCCTGTTATCCTCACTGGGCCTCACACCACAGTATGAAGTGATATAGTAACTTTTCAACTCCCAGTAAAGGTCTTTTCCTATAATACCTGGCACCTAAGAGATCATCAGAAATAAAGCATAAATCCAATTGTACTAAAATGCATCTTCAGAAATTCAGAGAAGGAAAAGCAGCACTGCCCAGGTTGGTGGTGATCCAGTAACTCCATGTCCATTCACACTGCTATCAGATCAAGCCCGGTCTCACTCAGTCAATGTAAAAGGGATAATCCCAGGCAAAGTTACATTTACAAAGTTTGTGTTCTTTACCTCCTCTGTCTTCAAGGCCAGCTATTGATGCAAACACTCAAACACACCAAACAAAAATGGAAGGCTACAAGAATGAGGGCAAGAAAAAGAGTAAGAAAATTCCAATTATAGACTAGGAGTTCCGACCTTGGCTTCATCGATTCCTAACTAAAGTGAACCTGGACATGTTTAAAGTTTCTTATTTTTATTTCCTCACTCACAGAATGGATTTTATAACATGCCTACTTTAGGATCAACTTTTTATAACATATGTAAGGCACCTGCTGAACAATGTCTGGCTTATTATTGGAACTGAATAAAGGGAAACTTCTTCAAATTCATTTTGAGATGCAAGGCTGGCTTTTAGACTCATCTCAAGCAATGAGGGCGCTGACTTGCTGTGTTTTGCTTAGAAAAGACGGATGATCTGCTGGTGTTATGTACATGCAGTCAATTTCATTACTGAAAAAACAAAACAAAATTGAATTTTCAGTATCAACTTCACGAAAAAAGGGGCCACCATCTTGATTTAGTTTCTGTGTCTCAAACTATAGATATCTTCTTCCCATATTTACCTCTGAATTAGATGATTTTTATTAATAAAGTAAAATAATCAGAAATTTGATAAACTTGAAAACAACCAAAAAGAATACTTGGCTGTATGAGTCCTAAATATTGTTTTCACTTGTTCATCCTCTTCGAGGATAAAATTATTAAAGAGCTTCATCTTCTTTTCAGCTCAGATTTAGAGGACTTTAAGAGAAGAGACTTCTTACTTTCCTTCTACATGCAAATTAATTTAGTTATATACCCAAATTTCCCTTCTCTTATCCACATACTAAGGTTTGCTTTATCTCACAAACTCTAAGATTCTACTAATTCCTTCCAACCCAACACTGAAACCTGAGTTTTCATTCCTTTTCCCATTTTAGTTTGGTACACCTTAACAGCTAATTCAAAACATGTTTCATCTTCCCCTAGAAGCAGCCTTTGTCCATGAAATGCTTAACATAAAAATGAGGTCTGAAAGATAAAGACTAGAGAAACTATTAGCAAGAAAATTCCAGGAATCAAGTGAAAAAAACAACAAAAGTCCATAATTATACATCAAAAATGCTGAAATTTATAAGATACTGTGACAAATACTAAAGATCACTTTGCTGTAATCTCACTGTAGTTAATCAGATTTATAGGTTACTTCTGTCTTGCCCACACTGATGTGGGATGAGAGTACCCACTCAGTTTTGCTGTTTTTTCTTAATCTGAATAAGCACAGGGTCAAGGTAGAGAAGGCTAGGAGCTCTTTTCTTTACAGTCATTCCATAGTTCAGTTCAGGGGACTGTTTAGCCTTTTCCTTTTTAAAATGGTATTTCTGAGGTCACATTTGTTTATAAGAATACATTTTCCACCAAAGGAAAGCTACTTCTTGAAAGACCGAAAATATCACACTTGGGGAGTAAGATACAGCCCAAAGTAAAAATTATGGATTATTTTATTTTGTGAAATCAGGAATTTAGCCAGATGACCTTTATTTACTATATATGCCACAATTCATCTTGTTTCTCCTCTTCAATAAAGGCAAATCCCGTTTTTCATTTTGTACTTGCAAATTAATTCAGAGCAGAAACCATCCTCTTTCTTGCACAAATACATCATTTGAAATTCACGATAGCTACAATCACCACCAGAAAAACAATAATCTTACCTTTTTTCATTTCCATATGATTTCTGTGCAACTTTTGCATGCAGGATAAGCACTGTTTGATCCCCTCGCTCTTTTAAGTAATTTCTCATAGCTTCTCTAAAATAAAATACAGATATTATATTATTATGCAGTGAGACTTAGAGTATCACTATGCTGTGTAATGAGAAAAACACTTCTTTTTTTAAAAAGCAAATATACAAATGAAAATAAAGCAAAACAAACTCATGAACTAAATTTAAAGAATATTATACAATGAGGCAATAAATATAGCTCATCTTCAACTCTGTCCTTCCAAAGAAGAAACTGTCCTCATTCTTGGAATTAATGATGTAGCTCAATTAAACCACAATTACAACTTCTAAAACAACCAGAATCACTAAGTACATTGCTAAGTTGTTCTTAAACTGTCAAATTAATGGTATGCAGTACTTTTATATTTCATAACCTAATTCACCACCACCACCAGTCCCTCTCACCCAGGTATTAGGATGAATGTTTTCTACTGAATATAAAGCCCTAACAAATCACTGCATCATACAGATTTATTATTACATGTTGTTAAAATATCAACCTTACGTGAGGATAAGAAAGGGCTATCATTCATATACAAATAATTACCTTAAAGGATGTTACCAAATACATAACACAATTTAATAAAGACTTATTTCAAATTAGTAAAAAAAATTAAATTAGATTTTGGAAAAAAAACATAATGTTAATTCTTTCAAGTACAAACTACTCCAACTACCGATTTATTATGCAAATGCTCTATAAAAAGTTCAATGTCTTAAATACATTCATCCAATTATTTTGCTAAGCAATACTACAAAGAACACAAGGTCTACACAGATCACACTTTCATAATTCTGAAAATGCAGAATCCCAAATCTAGAGGTGTTTTATGCACTACAAAATTAAAGCAAAGGTGCTTCAAAGAATCATCATGAAGCACTTTTAATAAATGCTATTTTACATTATAAATATAAGACAAAGTACAAGAGGTTAGCCATATAATAGTAGTAAGTTATTAAATGTGGGGAATTCTAGACTTGCAGCAGTTAAAAAGTAAGTAGTCTGGTGCATATCATTTCATCTCATTCAGCCTTGATTTCCATATCTGATTATAACATAATAATGCTGACCTAACACAGAGTGGTTGTGGTGATTAAATGAAATAATCCAGACAGCCTTATTGACTGAAAGAAAACCTAGCTACAAGGAAAGGCAGGTAACACTGGGATCCAACAGATTTTCTAGAAAAAGGCATAAACAAACATTAATTTAAACTGTCAATAAAAAACAAAAGATGGATCTTGTTAGGAAATAAGGGGGATGAATCGTAAACAGCAACTGTAGCTATAATCCAGAGTAGACAAGGAGAATACATTGTTTCAAATTTCTTATTAGGCACTGGTAAAATGCTTCTCAAAACTGCATGCTGTGGCTAGAAAGGAGATTAAAAAAAATAGGGGCTTACTCAAAGTCAATGGAATCCCAAAATTAATACACAAATACTTACAAAATAAATATAAATAACCAATGGTGAAGTAGAAAACATATGGAGGCTAATTCTTAACTATCATTTTAGTGTGTCATTGTTTACTCTGGAGCAACTTCCAAAACAATACAAGAAAGAGCTTCAAGATACTGTTTTTTCATTCTGACCAGGGCAGTAAATGGAGCTTCAAATAAAAGTGCTATGTCAAGTGATAGAGGAAAGGTTTTCTGAGTAAACAACATAAAATAGTTCCAACAATTACAGGAAACCTTACAGAAATGAACCTAATGAAAATCCACTGATACTAAGGAATTTAAGAAAAAGTGTAAAAGTACAAGTTAGCAGATACCCATTTGGAGTATTGTAGAGGGAAAGAAAGTTAAGACCACAGGGCTCTGAAGGTTGCTTATAACACAAGAGTCTTCAAGATTCCAGTTCTAAGGTTTTGGTTATTAACAACAGGGTAAATACAATGAGATACAATGTATTATTGTAGTACAATGTATTATACTGCAACAGGGTTTTAAGTTGAGTAGCACCTATGTTTTTGTAAGGCATGTGTTACATCCTGTTGCAGTCATAACTTCAGAGCTCAGACGTGTTCTTACATAAAGTATGGGCACACTCACTTTGACCTGTTCAGCATTCCTTGAGACTGACACCTAATTGCACTGCAACTAATATTTTCATTGATGACACCAGGATCTAAATGACAAAATACAAAGCCTCCACAATGAAAGAACTGCTTCTCTCCATTAGTAAAAGGTCTGATTAATCTTTTTGGTTTTCGAGTCCTCAGTTATACCCATGAGCCACATTAAGGACTATATTTCAAGAGAGCAGGATGGCCTTGAGAGTTAATACTCATTTCCTACTCCATCCATCTCTGAAATATAAAATAAAAAAAAATGAATCCACAGTAACACTGAATAGTACATAGTGTTAAGTATCCTTAATCAAAAATATAAACGGTGTAGCTGGAATTTTACTTCAAACAATATCCAAAAGATCATCCTCTAAATAATAAGCTACTTTTTCAATATTGCTTAATTTGGAAGATGGGGTAAGAATATGAGGGTAAGTTTAGAAGATTTTTTTTTAAGTGCAAGAAACCCTCTCCGAATTAAACTCCCCATCCCTTACATACACCAATGAAAAACTAAAATTCCTTTAAAAATATTTTTGATCAAATAAAAGACACTAAAGTTTTCTCCTAACGGGGAAAAGTCTTTAAAGGAGAAATAGGAAAATAAGATCAAAACAGCCAGATGGGACCTAACTTTGCTATATTATCAACAGGGAAAGCTTCCTTATTTTTAACTTTGGGCTTAAAATTAAATTTTTATCATAGTATTGGTAATTGATTTTAGACCCCAATTTTGTTTTACACACACTGTTTTGGTAGCTTTGCTCTATAGTAGCTTTGATAATAAAGAATAAAACTGTACATTTGCCCTCTTTAAAAGAGATTTAAAAAGAAAGAGTTTACCTGAATTCTCCCCTAGAAGACAAATTCCCTTTAAGATATTTTTAAAAGATAAAAACTACCAATATTTTTTACAGCTTTATTGAGATTTAATTGAAATACAATAAAATACACTTATTTTCAAGTATATAATTTGGTGAATCTGGGCATATATTTACACCACCACGACAATCCAGATAAACAATAGTCATCATTCCTGTTTTTCTTCTGCCTCTTTATAATCCTTCCTCCTGCCTCTTCTGTATCTGCTTTGTCATTACAGGTTAGTTTGCATTTTCTAAAATTTTATATAAATGGAGTCATATAGTATGTACTTTTTTTCCCTGACTTTAGAAAATTGAGCATAATTATCATAAAATTCATCTTATGTTGTTGCATGTATCAATAGTTCACTCCTTTTTACTGCTGAACAGAAATGCATTGTAGAATACACCATGATTTGTTGATCCACTCACCTGTTGGTGGATATTTGGGTTCTGTCTGTTTGATATTACAAGTAACACCACTACAAACATCTTGTGTTCAAGTTTTATTCACATATGTTTCACTTTTCTTGACTATGTAAGAATGGAATGGCTGGGCCATATGATAGAGGCACACTTAACTTTTTAAGGAAGTGCCAAATTATTTTTCAGAGTTACACTATTTCACATACTCACCACCAATGTTTGAAAGTATCAGTTACTAATAAATATACAGTAGTATCTCATGTTTTTTTAAAGCATAGTTGATATACAATACTGTATTGGTTTCAGGTGTACAGCATACTGATTTGACAGTTACCTATATTAAGACCATTGTTGTGGATTTAATTTGTATCTTTCTAATGGTTATTTATCATATACATACCTTGCTTGGAGAACTATGTTCAAATCATTTTCCCATTTAAAAATGGGTTATTTATTATTGACTTCTGAGAATTCTTTTCATATCTGGACATGAATGCTTTATTCCTAATTTTGATGAAGTAAAATTTATCAATTTCTTTCTTTCATAGATAGTACTTTTGGTGCTGTAGCTTAAGAAATCTAAGCCACAAAGATTTTCTCCTAAAACTGTACAATTTAGAGTTTGGCATTTAGGTCTATTTTGAGCTAATTTTGTATATGGTTCTAGGTATGGATCACTTATTTTGCGTATGAGTATGTAAGTGGCAGGGGTATATGGATATTCAATTTTTCCAGAATCCTTCGTTAAAAACCCTTTATTTAACTAAACTGCCTTTGTACCTTGATTGAAAAACATGTATATCAAGAACTATTTCTGGCCAGTATTCTTTTCCAATGATCTACTTGGCTGTCTGTATGCCAACTCTATGTTTATTATAGCTTTATAATATATAATAATTTCTGAAATCAGGGAGTATAAGTCCTCACTTCTCTTTTTCAAGGTTTTGGCTCTTCTAGGTCATTTGCATTTACATATAAATCTTACAGTTTGTCAACTGCTAGAAAAACCCTGCTGGAATTTTGACTGGGACTGCTGAATCCACAGATGAATTTGGAAAGAACTAACATCTTAACAATATTGAGTCTTCTGCCCAAAGAACATTTGTTTAGGACTTCAAGCTCTCTTAGCAATGTTTTCTAGTTTTCAGTGTACAGTTTTTGCACACCTTGTGTCAGATTTTTCCCTAAGAATTACAAATTTTTTAAGCTACTGCAAATGGTATCATTTTTTAAATTTCAATTTCCTACTGTTCATTATTAGTATAAAAATACAATTCATTTTTGTATGTTTTGTATGGCAATTATGTATCCTACTATCTTGCTAAAGCTCACTTATCAGTTCTGGTAGCTTTAAAAAAAAATTCCATAGAGTTTTCTACATAGATGATCATGATGTCTGCAAACAGTTTTCTTTTTTTTAAATTGAAGTATCATTGATGTACAATCTTACATTGGTTTCAAGTACACAACACAGTGATTCAACAGTCACCCATATTATTAAATCCTTATCCCCTCTGGTGCCATTACTGTCAACATAGAAAGATGTTACAGAATCACTGACTATATTCTCCATGCTGTACTACTATTCCCGTAACCAACTTATATTGATTGAGAATTTTTGTGCCCCTTTATCCCCTCACCCTCCCCACCGACTCACCTCATCCCTTCACCCATGGTAACCACTAGTCCCTTCTCAATGTCTATGAGTGGACTACGGTTTTGTTCATTCTTGTTTTGCTTTTGCAAGCAGTTTTACTTTTCTTTCCAAACTGGATGACTTTCATTTCTTCTTCTGGCCTTACTCTAGTACTTTCTGGTCTGACTGTAGTTACTGTACTGTACTAAGAACCTCAAGAACAATATTAAATGGAAGTGGTGAGAGTGGACACCCCTGCATTGTTCCTGATCTTAAGGGAAATTTTAAGTATTTCATAATTAAATATAATGTTAAATGTAGTTTTTTTAGATACCTTTTTGAGGAAATTCTTTTCTATTGCAAGTGTGATGAGAATTCTGATTAAGAATGAACATCAAAAACTTTTTCTATTTTCTTCTGTTAATATATTGAATTATGTTGACTGATTTCCATTTTTGAGATAAATCTCATAAGGTCATGATGTATTATCCCTTTAATATATTGTTGGATTCATTTTGAAAATCTGTTAAGACTTTTTGCATCTATGTTCATAAGGGGAGTTGATAGTTTTATTTTCTTGTAATGTCTTTGTCTGCTTTTGGTAACACAGCACTGCCCTCACAATGAACTAGAAAGCATTGTCCTGCTCTCTAATTTTCTGGAAGAGTGTGTATAGAACTGGTATGATTTATTTTCTTAAGCTTCTGAAAGAAATCAACAGTGAAATCACATGAGCCTGTAGTTTTCCTCATGGTAAAGTTTATAATTACAAATTCAATTTCTTCAGATATTGGGCTATTCAGTTTATACATGTTTCTTCTTGAGTATGTACTGGTATGTTTGCTAGTTTCAAGGAATTTGTGAATTGCTTCAAAAGTTGTTGAATTTATTGGCAGAAAATTATAATGTTTGCTTGTCATCCAAATATCTGCAGATTCTATAGTGATGTCACCTTCCTCATTCTTGATAATAACTTATACAGAATCAGATTTCTATTTGGTATGATTGTTCTTCTGCCTGAAAGATTTAACATTTCTTGTACCTCAGGACTGTTTTTGATTCTTTTTCAGTTTTTTATGTCTAAAAAGGTCTTAATTTTGCTTTTTCTGGGTACAGAAATCTAGACTGCATATTTTTCCCCACCTGAGTACTTTGAAGCACTTTGCTCTGTTGTCTTCTCCTTGGCAAGGTTTCACATGAAAAACCTATCATCCTTATCTATCTTTGCTCCACTGTATATAAATGATCTGTTTTCTCTGTTGCTTTTAACATTTTCTTTTTATCACTGACTTTAAACAATTTCATCATGTCCTTCAGTATTTACACTTGGGCTTCACTTAGTTTCTTTGAACCATGGTTTTACAGTTTTCTCCAAATTTAGTCAAATTTCAGCTGTTATTTCTTCATTTATTTTTTTAGTCATACCCTCCCCTTCAATGACTCCAATTACATGTATATTAGTCCACTTGAACATAAGCTATGATATTTTCTTTCCCTCAGACTTTTTTCTCTGTGTGTTTCACTTTGGATAGTTCCTATTGCTGTATCTTCAAGTTTACTAATCTCTTCTTCAGAAGTGTGTATCTGTAATTAATTCCATCAAATGTATTTATTCATTTTTGATACTGTAGTTTTAATCTCTAGAAATTTGATTTGGACCTCCCTTTTTAATCTTTCCTGCCCTCTATTTAACTTGTTCAATCTCTCCTCTAGCTCAGGGATCTGCAATTACAGCCTGTAAACCAAATCTGACCTACTGCATCTTTTAGAAATAAAGCTGTACTCCAGTATACAGACACATCCACTGGTTTACACATTACCTATGACTGCTTTAGTGTTACAACAGTGTAGTTGTAACAGAGGCTGTATGAGCCTAGAAGACTAAACTATTTACCATCTGACCCTTCAAAGAAAATGTTTTTTACAAACTCCTGATCATAGTATCTTGAACATACAGAAGACAAATACAACTTTTTTAATGTCTTTACATAATCCTCTCATTTGTATCATTTCCGTATTGGTTTTAATTGACTAATTTTTCTCAGTATATATCATATTTTCCTGCTTCTTCATATGACTGCTGTATTTTGATCAGGCATTAAGACACAATGAATTCTACCTTTCTCCATGCTGGATATTTTTCTATTCCTGTAAACATTCTTGAGCTTTGTTCTGGTACCCAGCTAAGTTGTCTGGAACAAAGTATGATCTTCTTAATCTTGCTCCTAAGTTCTGTTGACACCAGAGCAGCATTTAATCTACACCTAATTTTGCACCACTACTGAAGCAAGATCCTTCCTTCTGAGTACTCTATAGTCAATGCACTATAAATTACGAGACTTTTCCACTCTGGCTACTGGAAACAGGCATTATTTATAGTACTGAGTACAGAATTCTTCCTTCTAACTCTTCAGGTTGGTTTTGTTTCCCCAAATGATCAATATTCAGCTGAAGACTAGAGGGAGCCTTCTGCAGATGGATGGAATTCTACGTAGCTCCTTCTTCTCCAGTTCTCTGCCCTGGGAACTCTAGCCTCCTTAAATTCCCAGCTCTGGCTCCTCAAAAGGTGCTTACTAGGTTTCATCTGGATTCCCCCTGCCTATATCATGCCCTGAAACTCCCCAGGTGCTAAGCTGAGGCAATTGTAGGGCTCACCTCATTTGTCTCCTGTCTCTCAAGGATCACTGCCCTTTCTTGCCTGCCATCCAGTCTCTTGAAAATCGTTTCATGTATTTTGTCCAGGTTTTTAGTTGTTTCAGGCAGGAGAGTAGAGTAATTCCAGTCCCTGCTATTCCATGTTGGTCAGAAGTTGAAGTCTTAAAAGCTACTAAAATTTTCTGGAAAACTGTTTAAAGCATAAATTGAAAATCATGATAAAGTAGATGGGACCTAACTGTATTACTGTACATATTTAAGGAAAGGAAAGTAAAATTTCCTTGTGATATTTATTATCATATTGATTGCTATTTTTACAGAGGTATCTATTCAAGTAATATATTCGTCAAAACATATTTTATCCTTAGGAGTCACTCTAACCTATTGCTGCTGCTAATTAAATAAAAATGTTTATCTATTAAGGATTCAAGATGGCAGTGTGAGAGGTGAGACAGAGAACTCCTCCTGAAACCACACTTAGTGTGAAAATATAGTTAATACAACTAACCCTAAAATAGCAACAACAAAAGAAGGCTGCACCAGACTGCATACAGACCTCATGAACAGAGCAGACCTCACAAAACAGGGTAATGTAGGAAAGCCTTGATCCAGCGGGACATGAGCTCTTCCCCCATCTCAGCTCACCAGCGGGAGGAAGAGAAACGGAACAGGCGAGGGAGTGGAAGCCTACGACTGCTGAACACCTAGCCATGGAGATCTGCTTTGCAAGCAGAAACCTACACTGTGTGGTGCTTTGGAGGATGGGGAGCTGGGACAGGCGGAGTGCTTGAGAGAGAGATTCCAGACGTTTGTGGAGGATGGGATCCACAGCCGTTCTGGGACAAGGGAAAGTCAGGCGGTCTGACAGGCTTCCTAGAAGTGAGAGGACTGCTGAAGGGGTGGGGTTTGCACAGAGCTTGCTAAGCGGGAGAAGGGACAGGGGTACAAGGTTGTCTGGGCGGGCTTGCCCAGTAGATTGGGAACTTTGGGGAGCCTCAGGCTCTCCACACCCCTGGCTGGCTACTCAGCTCCGAGGCCCCCCACTGTGACACATAGCCTGCCGAGCCTTCCTCCTGGCCTGCGGACACTGGCTTGCAATCCAGCAGTCACTGCTCTGGCATCAGGCCAGCCAGAGGGAGGTCCCACTGCAACAGCTAGAGACACCAAGCACAGAGGCTTACACCTGTGTGCTCAGCCCACTGGCTCTGATACTGGGGACAGGCACTGCAGCTGGGAATCAGGAAACAGATCTTTCCTCCCCCCAGGCAACAGTTCCACTCCCCTATGACCCCCAAAGTCACTCCAGGGGCTGAGCAGCTCCAAAGACTGGAGCTTCTGGGCAATAGAGGGAACCACACAGAAATATGAAACGTCAAAAGAACATGGTTCAGACCAAAATCTCACAAACCCCAGAAAAAGGGCCAAATGAAACTGAACTCACAAATCTTCCTGAAAGACAGAGTTCAAAATAAAAATCATAAACATGCTTATGGAGGTACAGAAAAATATTCAAGAACTCAGGAACAAATTTAAGATGGAGATTCAATCATTAAGAAACACCATACATGAAATGAAACATAAAATGGAGGGATTTAAAAGCAGATTAGATGTAGTAGAAGAGACAGTAAATGGAATAGAAATAAGAGAAGAGGAATACAAAGAAGTGGAGGCACAGAGAGAAAAAGGAATCCTAAGAATCAAAGAATATTGAGAGAACCATGTGACCAATCCAAACAGAACAATATACGCATTATAGGGGTACCAGAAGAAGAAGAGCAAGAAAAAGGGATAGAAAGTGTCTCTGAAGAAATAATTGCCAAAAACTTCCCCAAGCCAGAGAAGGAAATAGTCTCTCAGACCATGGAAGCTCACAGATCTCCCCACACAAGGGACACCAGGAGGACAACACCAAGACATATGATAATTAAAATGGCAAAGATCAAAGACAAGGAGAGAGTATTAAAAGCAGCCCGAGAGAGAAAAAACATCACCTACAAAGGAAAACCCATCAGGCTATGATCAGACTTCTCAACAGAAACATTACAGGCCAGAAGAGAATGGCATGATATATTTAATGCAAGAAACAGAAGGGCCTTGAACCAAGAATACTGTATCCAGCACAATTATCATTTAAATTTGAACGAGGAATTAAACAATTTCCAGACAAGCAAAAGTTGAGGGAATTTGGCTCCCACAAACCACCTCTACAGGATATTTTAAAGGGACTGCACTAGATGGAAGCAATCCTAAGGCTAAATAGATGTCACCAAAGAAAATAAATTCACAGCAAAGAAAGCAGACCAACCAAATACTAACTAAAGGCAAAAAATATAAAATAACTATCCACAAAAGCAGTCAAAAGAAACACAAAAGAGTACAGAATAAAACACCTAACATATAAAGAATGAAGAAGGAAGAATAAGAGGGAGAGAAATCAAGAATCATCAGATTGTGTTTATAACAGCTTAATAAGAAAGTTAAATTAGATGGTTAGATAGTAAAGAAGCTACCCTTGAGCCTTCGGTAACCACGAGTCCAAAGCCTGCAATGGCAATTAGTCATATCTATCGATAACCACCCTAACTGTAAATGAGCTGAATGCACCAATCAAAAGACACAGAGTAACAGAATAGATAAAAAAGCAAGACCCATCTATATGCTGCTTACAAGACACTCACCTCAAACACAAAGATATACACGGACGAAAAGTGAAGGAATGGAAAAAGATATTTCATGCAAACAATAGGGAGAAAAAAAGCAGGTGTTGCAGTATTTGTATCAGACAAAATAGACTACAAAACAAATAAAGTAACAAGAGATAAAGAAGGACATTACATAATGATAAAGGGGGCAATCTAAGAAGAGGATATAACCATTATAAATATATATGCACCAAACACAGGAGCACCCAAATATGTGATACAAATACTAACAGAATTAAAAGGAGGAAACAGAATGCAATGCATTCATTTTAGGAAACTGCAACACACCACTCACTCCAAAGGACAGATCAACAAGACAGAAAATGAGTTTAAGGACACAGAGGCACTGAACAACACACTGGAACAGATGGTGCTAACTGACATTTATAGAACTCTACACCCAAAAGCAGCAGGATACACATTCTTCTCAAGTGCACATGGAACATTTTCCAGAATAGACCACATACTAGGCCACAAAAAGAGCCTCAGTAAATTCAAAAATATTGAAATTCTACCAACCAACTTCTCAGATCACAAAGGTGTAAAACTAGAAATAAATTGTACAAAGAAAACAAAAAGGCTCACAAATACATGGAGACTTAACAACATGCTCCTAAATAATCAATGGATCAGCAACCAAATCAAAACAGAGATCAAGCAATATATGGAGACAAACAACAACAACAGCAAAAGCCCCAACTTCTGTGGGACGCAGCAAAGGCAGTTCTAAGAGGAAAGTATATTGCAATCCAGGCCTATTTAAAGAAGGAAGAACAATCCCAAATGAATAGTCTAAAGGCACAATTATTGAAATTGGAAAAAGAAGAACAAATGAGGCCCAAAGTCAGCAGAAGGAGGGACATAATAAAGATCAGAGAAGAAATAAATAAAATTGAGAAGAATAAAACAACAGAAAAAAATCAATGAAACCAAGAGCAGGTTCTATGAGAAAATAAACAAAATAGATAAACCACTAGCCAGACTTATTAAGAGAAAAAGAGAATCTACACACATAAACAGAATCAGAAATGAGAAAGGAAGAATCACGATGGACCCCACAAAAATACAAAGACTTATTAGAGAATACTATGAAAATCTATATGCTAACAAACTGGAAAACCAAGAAGAAATGGACAACTTCTTAGAAAAATACAACCTTCCAAGACTGACCAAGGAAGAAACAGGAAATCTGAACAGACCAATTACCAGCAACAAAATTGAATCGGTAATCAAAAAACTACCCAAGAAAAAAACGCCCGGACCAGATGGATTCACTGCTTAATTTTATCAGACATATAGAGAAGACATAATACCCATTCTTCTCAAAGTTTTCAAAAAAATAGAAGAGGAGGGAATATTTCCAAACTCATTCTATGAAGCCAGCATCACTCTAATACCAAAAACAGGCAAAGACACCACAAAAAAAGAAAACTACCGACCAATATCCCCGATGAACGTGGATGCAAAAATACTCAACAAAATATTAGCAAATTGAATTCAAAAATACATCAAGAGGATCATACACCATGATCAAGAGGGATTCATCTCAGGGATGCAAGGATGGTACAACATTTGAAAATCCATCAACATCGTCCACCACATCAACAAAAAGAACAAAAACCACCTGATCATCTCCATAGATGCTAAAAAAGCATTTGACAAAATTCAACATCCATTCATAATAAAAACTCTTAACAAAATGGGTATAGAGGGCAAGTACCTCAAAATAATAAAGGCCATATATGACAAACCAACTGCTAACATCATGCTTAACAGCGAGAAGCTGAAAGCTTTTCACCTAAGATCAGGAACAAGACAGGGATGCCCACTCTCCCCACTGTTACTCAACAAACATAGTACTGGAGGTCCTAGCAATCAGACAAAACAAAGAAATACAGGGCATCCAGATTGGTAAAGAAGTCAAACTGTCACTATTTGCAGATGACATGATATTGTACATAAAAAACCCTAAACACTCCACTCCAAAACTACCAGAATATCTGAATTCAGCAAAGTTGCAGGATACAAAATTAATAAACAGAATGCTGTTGCTTTCCTATACACTAATGATGAACTAACAGAAAGAGAAATCAGGAAAACAATTCCATTCACAGTTGCATTAAAAAGAATAAAATACCTAGGAATAAACCTAACCAACCAAGTGAAAGACCTACCCTGAAAACTACAAGACACTTTTAAGAGAAATTAAAGAGGACACTCAGAAATGGAAATTCATCCCATGCTCTTCGTTAGGAAGAATAAATATTGTCAAAATGGGTATACTACCTAAAGCAATGTACAGATTTAATGCAATCCCTATCAAAAAACCAACAGCATTCTTCAACAAACTGTAACAAAAGTTCTAAAATTCATATGGAACCACAAAAGACCCCGAATAGCCAAAGCAATCCTGAGAAGGAAGAATAAAACTGGGGGGATAATGCTCCCCAACTTCAAGCTCTACTACAAAGCCACAGTAGTCAAGAAAATTTGGTACTGGCACAAGAACACACCCATAGATCAATGGAATAGACTAGAGAGCACAGATATAAACCCAAGCATATATGGTCAATTAATATATGATAAAGCAGCCATGGACATACAGTGGGGAAATGATAGCCTCTTCAAAAACTGGTGTTGGCAAAACTGGACAGCTACATGCAAGAGAATGAAACTGGATTACTGTCTAGCCCCATACACAAAAGTAAATTCAGAATGGATCAAAGACCTGAATGTAAGTCATGAAAGCATAAAACTCTTAGAAAAAAACATAGGCAAAAATCTCTTGGACATAAACATGAGCAACTTCTTCCTGAACATATCTCCTTGAGCAAGGGAAACAAAAGCAAAAATGAACACATGGGACTACATCAAGCTGAAAAGCTTCTGTACAGCAAAGGACACCATCAGTAGAAGAAGAAGACATCCTACAGTAAGGGAGAATATATTCATAAATGACATATCTGATAAGGGGTTGACATCCAAAATATATAAAGAGCTCATGCACCTCAACAAAAAAAAGCAGATAGTCCAATTAAAAAATGGGCAGAGGGATAAGAGGGAAAAAGGGGCATTATGATGGCACATGTAATGTTGGGGGGGCATGGGGAGGGCTGTACAACTCAGAGAAGACAAGTAGTGACTCTATAGCATCTCACTACGCTGATGGACAGTGACTGTAATGGGGTTGGTGGGGGGGACTTGATGAAGGGGGTAGTTTTAATAATCATAATATTGCACATGTAATTGTAGATTAATGAACCAAAATAAATTATTTTAAAAAAATCCTGACAAAAAAAATATTGCACATGTAATTGTAGATTAATGATCCAAAATAAATTATAAAAAAAAAGAATACTTAGGAGAAGCTAATAAAAGAAGAAGTGATTTAAAAAAATGGGCAGAGGATCTGAACAGACACCTCTCCAAAGATGAAATTCAGATGGCCAACAGGCACATGAAAAGATGCTCCACATCGCTAATCATCAGAGCAAAGTAAATTAAAACCACAATGAGATATCACCTCACACCAGTAAGGATGGCCACCATCCAAAAGACAAACAAGTGTTGGCAAGCATGTGGAGAAAGGCAAACCCTCCTACACTGCTGGTGGGAATGCAAATTAGTTCAACCATTGTGGAAAGCAGTATGGAGGTTCCTCAAAAAACTCAAAATAGAAATACCATTTGACCCAGGAATTCCACTCCTAGGATTTTACCCTAAGAATGCAGCAGCCCAGTTTGAAAAAGACATATGCACCCCTATGTTTATCGCAGCACTATTTACAATAGCCAAGAAATGGAAGCAACCTAAGTGTCCATCAGTAGATGAATGGATAAAGAAGATGTGGTACATATACACAGTGGAATATTATTCAGCCATAAGAAGAAAACAAATCCTACCATTTGCAACAACATGCATGGAGCTAGAGGGTATTATGCTCAGTGAAATAAGTCATGTGGAAAAAGACAAGTATCAAATGATTTCTCTCATCTATGGAGTATAAGAACAAAGAAAAAACTGAAGGAACACAACAGCAGCAGACTCACAGAACCGAAGAATGGAGTAACAGTTACCAAAGGGAAAGGAACTGGGGAAGATGGGTGGGAAGGGAGGGATAAGGGGGAAAAAAGGGTATTACGATTAGCAGACATAATGTAGTGGGGGGTGGGATACGAGGAAGGCAGTATTACACAGAGAAGACAAGTAATGATTCTGTAGCATCTTACTACACTGATCGGCAGTGACTGTAATGGGGTATGTGGTGGGTACTTGATAATAGGGGGAGTCTAGTAACCATAATATTGCTCATGTAACTGTACATTAATAATAGCAAATAATAATAATAATAATAATAGCAAAATAAAAAATGTTTATCTATTAAATTTTAAATTTGAAAATGCCTATACATATGATTTAAGCAATTCCACTTAGAATTTCTTCAAGATATACAAAAACAACTGAAAATATATTTACTTGGACCTGTAAGAGAGGTTATATTTTCCCAACCTAGATCTGGAATATTTACATAAATGCCTTTAAAAAATTTTTTTGTTAATTATTGAAGAGATTTCAGATTTATATAAAAGTTGCAAAAATAATATGAAGAATTCCAAACCCCTTTCTCCCAGACTTCCCAAGCATTAACATTTTACCACATTTACATGTTATGTTTTTAAACCATTTAAAAGCACATTGTGAACATAAAGCCTCTTTATGCAAAATAATCAGTGTTTATTTCCTAAAAATAAAGACATTCTTTTATACAATCACAATGTAATTATCACTGATACAATATTTTTATCTACAGATTTTATTCAAATGTTGCCCATTATCCCACTAATGTCCTTTGGGATGGGGGGACCACCTGGGCAAGGTGACAACATAATATTGAGAGACTACTGCTCTCAGGCCAAATCAGGACAGCCACCAGTTTCTCTAAAGTTGAGCTGGAACACAGACATGTTATTCATTTACATACTGTCTATGGCTGATCATCTGGGGATATAAGAACAAACTTGAGAAGTCACAACAGACTCACTGTGGCCCCAAAAGGCTAACGAGTTTATTACCTGGCCCATTACAGAAAATGTTTGCCTATTCCGGCTTTAGAGCGAAAGAAAATTTTTTCCTGGTCCAGGATTTAGCTGAATTTAGTTGTCATGTCTTTTTGATCTCCTTTAATCTGGCATTCCTCAGTCTGTGTTTCTCATGCTCTTACAAATTCTCAAGAGTGAATGCAATTTTTTAAATAGAATGCTGCTCATTTATGTCTACTAATGTTTTCTCATGCTTAGATTTAGCTTATACATTTTTTGCAAGAACACCACAATGGTAATACTGTGTCCTTCTCAGGATACACATGATGTTTATTTGTCCATTACTGGTGATGTTAATTTAGAATCACCTAATTAAAGTGGTGCCTTCCAGGTTTCCTCACTGTCATGTTACTATTTTTTGTTTATAATTAATACTCTGTGAGTATATGCTTAGAGATTATGTAAACATTTCATTTCTCATCAGACTTTAAACCAATCGTTTAAGCATTCACTGATGATTTCTGCCTGAAACAATTATCACTGTAGTGGTTACCAAAGAGTGATTTCCAAATTCCATCATTCCTTCTACTTTTTTAAGGTATGATTCTTCTGTAAGGAAAAGCTATCTCTTCTCCTCAGTTTATTGAATCATTTAACTCAGTTTAGCCTTCTAAACTATCCTTTTATTCTATGGGTTTTAATCTATTACCATCATTATTTATTTTGATGATCAAAGCATCCATGATTTGGGAAAAGCTAGCCTCTTAAAACTGGCTCTTTTTGTGTATCCTTCTGGTATGACCCCATCATTCTTTGAGTGCAACAACTTTTTTAATAATAGCAATAATGTGCAAATAACCCAAACGGCCATCGATGAGAAATATCAAATAAAGACAAGTGTGAAGACAATGGAAAACTATAGAGACATGAAAGAGAAGAGGTAGAAGATGTACAATGTAAAAGGTGTTAAAAGGTACAGAACAATGGTATAGAATTATGCCAGATTTTAAAAAGGAAAGACAGGCATACATTTATAGATACACACAATTTTCTTGAAAGATAATAACAATGCAGGGTTAGCATTAACTCTCAGACTATTAACTGTGGAACTGGGTAAAGCTATCTTTACATTGTATCCCTTCTTATATTAACTGTATAATAATCAAGATTAATTCTTGTAAGGTTATATTTTCCCCTTTGAACAATATCCTCTTGTCCTGGTTTTTTCTCGGGGTGGGGGGTTGGGGTGGGAGGGCAGTTGAAATAAGTTTATGATCTAGATACCCATATTTGAATAACTTAACAGCACTTAATATTTCTAAAATAACAGGCTCTAACACTTCTATGAAGTGTTTGGGTAAAAGGCTGAACTAATATTATGCTTACCTAGTGAGTCGTTTTGGTGGAGGTCGCTCACCAAATTTTCTGGAAAAAATTAAAAAAAATTAAATAGGCTGCATGACACACCACAGTAAACTTTTTAGGCACCATGAAATCTCCTTTATAACTTAAATACTTCAACGCTACTGAAGACGAGTATAAAGAGAAATCCTCTGTTAAATATCTATGTCCAGAAATAACAAAATACAAACTTTAACATGGTTCCTAAACAAACAACACACCTAAGTAGGCCTTACTTACCCACTATAAACAAATTAACACACTGATTTGATAAGTGGCAGGAACCTTCTTGAGACACCTTGCAAAAAACAACAGACCAAAAACCACTAATCTCACACAGTCTGCAGTACTCTGAAGAATCCTCTGTACAGAGGTGGTGCAGAGCTCACAAGTGTTTATCATGTGCCAGACACTATGCTATACATTTTTTATTCAATACCCTCTTTAATCATTATAAAATAATTCTGTAAGGTACATATTGTCCCATTTTAAAGATGCAGAAAACCACTTGCCCAAAGTCACAAAATAAGCAGCAAGCAGAGCTGAGATTTAAAACTTTATGTTGACTACTTAACTAGCTTATAATATATGACCCTTCAAAAAGAAGTTTGGTTAAGTGGACTAGTATAGAATCATTTATAGAACTGTTTGGAAGAAGTCAAAAAGAAGAGCATGAGCAAGGACAAAAGAGTGTCAGGCTGGAATTAGGATATAGCATGGAGCTTATGAGAAAGGCTCTAGAGTAAGACTGGCTGAGTTCAAACCCAAGACTTGGTATTTACTGTTGTGTAACCCTCAAGTTACTTGATCTAGATCTCTGTTTCCTCATCTTTAAAAAAGGGACAGTAATTGTACTTACCTTAAGGAATTGATTAAATGTGTTAATTAATACAAAGAAAAAAAACAGAACAGTGCCTGGGAAGCAGTAAATGTTCAAGAAATGGTGGTAATTATTACTATTTTTTATTTATAAATGGTTAAACCAAAATAACTAAATAAAGGAATTAAGTGTGATATTAATAAAGGTAAGTTAAGAAATTAAGCCCTCTGAAATAGGAAATGAGATCTTCTGAAAGAGATGGTAGAGTCACACCATTTGAAGAAAAAAAGACCAATAGGATTTTGCTTTATTTTCTTTTTAAAGCAAAATTGAAATTATAAACAGGTTAAGTGACTTATATTCATAATCACAGTTACAGGTTGTGGAACCTAACTGACTTAAGATTTTTCTATTGTATTTGTGATATCCCACAAAATTATTGACTTTGATGATAAAAGCCTTAGGATCCCAGGTAGTTGATTTTGTTGAATAATTTAATACTACATGACATTGTTTATGAACTCATAATTTATAAGCAAGGGGTATTCTGCTATTGAGTACTTTAGTATTTTTATTAATCCTGAAATACTGAAACATGGCTTTAACTGAAATAGCACAAAAAATGAGGAAATAATCCAAGTTTTTGTCAGAAGAATTACTTATTAATTCTCTTTGACTTTACCCTACAGGATATTCAATTTTGAAAATCAAGAAACAAAGCACAATTTTTGAGTAGTAACACCAGCAAGGCTGATGAAGACCATATGTTTTAAAACACAACAACTGGCTAATCTGTGAATTCCACTTATGGAATTAAAGACAGAATTCTACTCCTACATCTTTTTACAAAGGAAAGATTTTTTAAACCTTTGAAAATGATTAAATATACCATTATAGCACATGATTAAAATACCACCTTACTAGTTTAGATACAGAATATTTTACAAAAACCAAGAAGTTTAAGACATTATAAAGAGAAGCAAAGTGAGGTGTGACTATAATCTACCTAAGGGATTAAAATG
Source organism: Smutsia gigantea (assembly GCA_032199065.1). Classification (NCBI taxonomy): domain Eukaryota; kingdom Metazoa; phylum Chordata; class Mammalia; order Pholidota; family Manidae; genus Smutsia; species Smutsia gigantea. Next base: position 34,555 of record JAVSCE010009663.1, on the reverse strand, counting down.
GTGAAAATTTTAGAGAAGCAATTAACAAATAGATAAAACTTTTCAATGAGGATCATTTCACACCCTTCATACTAGCTAGTAACATCAAGCATCCTTTGAGATCTATCACAGGATCTAACACAGGTTTATTACATGACTAGTAAAAGATCTGCTGCATTCAAAATCCAAATGTAAATTTTGTTTCTGAGTGCTCTGAAATGCTCTCAAAGTTAGATTAACAGCTAAATGTTGATTAAAATATCTGTACACATTCCTTTTTAGAAATGACTCATTAGATGAAGCCAGCAATTACATATCATGCATTTGCAACATTACTCCTGCCCCCATAGAAAGTGTAAGCAAAAGAACTCAATGGTTTGACTGCTGAGCTTGAAGAGCATTTCAAAACGATGCATCATTCTATCTGGATGCCATCCTAAGGCTACGAATCTTATAGATGTTAGGAAGATTAAATAGCCTCTTCAGTATTAAAAAAGCATACCTAATAATTGTGTGCTATCACTTTAATGTATATGCCATCCATTCCTGTTTATTTCATTACAACTAATGGTTACTGTATTTATTGGAATGAGGGAAGAACAAGAAAATGAGTTTTGAATTTTCTTAGAAAATTTATGAAAGCACATTTAGTAGGTTCACAATGCATAATTCTGAAGATCACAATCAAACTAAATTCTAATTATTAAATAAAATGCATAGGTCTACATATCAAAAACTTATACCAAGTTATACCAAGGTATAACATATCCTGCACCTAACAAGATCCATTTTCCACTACTTACCTGATATACAACTAACACAAAATTTTAAGAATTCTCTACTGAAAAAGAAGGTCCTTTATTTTAAAACATGAGTAAGTTAAGAAAATTCATGACGTGTTTATACTATGCAACTAAAATAACCACTTTTTAGCAAAAATGACAAGTCACTATCAATTACTCAGAGGTTGATTATAATTTAAGGATTAAGCGGTCCCTCCCTCTTTCAATAGGGAATCACAGTGAGATAGGCAGATAAAAATTTTTTATCTTTATTTGCAATTTATTTTAAAAACAAGGCTATTGACATGATCTGTAATGACATCTGAACCAGAAATAAGTTGGATCAAACAAGTTTAGACCACTCTTAAGATACTTTCCATAATAGGTATATAGTGTATTGAACAACACAATAAAGTTAAATCCTTAAGTACCCAAGGGACACTTTTAATTTTATGAAATACTGAGTTAATTCCTCATTGTAACAAAGAATTGCTGCTATCCAATTCATTTTTTGGTATTATAGGTTGTTGGTATCTCATTTGCATGAGGTTTCTTAAATTTTATGCACAATATATGATTAAACATGGTAACAGTCCTGTTATATATTTAAAGGAAAAAGTTATGATTCTGGCCTTTTTTTCAAATAACAAGCAAAAGTTAGCTTATACAAAGTTGATTATATCCTAACCCAGGGTCCTTTCCTTCTTGTTCTATTCTGTATACTTTTCCCTCAGACTGGGATTGGCAAATGAAACACAATATTCCATGTGCCACCATTACCTAGTAATGCTCATATAATATACTATGGCTCAAGCATATTTACATTATCCAAAATACCTATGTCATATGTATAATTTTAAGCTAGCAAATTCACTTTACATTAATTTTACTAGTTTTCCCTTCCTAAGATAATAATGACCTTTTATTCAAAATGGGAAAAGTTGGGGAAAATGTTCATTACTGTAGCTAAATCTATTTTCATATTTATGGAAGTGTGAGGGTTTGTAAAAGTTGCCATCAATCATTAAACATAATACTTCCTACTGACAAACAGTACTGAGGTTTCCACATATCCTCCAATCCATTAGAATTTTTAAGTAAGTAAAAAACCTGCATATACTTATATTATACACTTCCTTTTTACTCACACTGGAGATGCAATATTGTTTTTTTCATAACAGATACATTTCCTTCTACATCAATCTGTTAAGTATGTGACCACAAATATACTGAGGACAAACATGATAGAGGTTATCAAAACTTCACCATCTTAACACCTTTTCTAGCTAAGAGATGCTTCGCATGAGAAAAAAAATAAAAAAGGAGGGGAAAAGACAAAAAGTTTTTGAATACAGAATGATTTAGTAATTACTCCGCTAAAAAACAAACCAAAAAATTTGATGCTATGTAGAATATTGTCTAGTAACAATATTGGAACTTCAATTTTAAAGACAGAGCTGGCTGAAAAAGCATGCTCAAGTCATATTGGAAATTCTACCTTTGGGCTCTGGAACTGAAAGTAATGTCCTCTATTTTACTGTATCTCACACATTTACTGCTTCATGCAGAAATGAGATTAAAATAAATTAAGAAACATTGGTACAGTATTTGCAGGAAAGAAGTAGGAAAGAAAGCATGAACAATCCAAACTCATAATTAAGCTAAACTAACCAAATCTGCTGTAAACAATATGTACATTTTATACAGTTCAAAACCACTGGGATTTCTGAACCATGATTTAAAGTAGTGAAATAATGCAGCACTTGATTGGGGAAAAATTAGGAAACATGATTTATACCCTCAAGTACCCATAACCGGTCATTTTACCAGTAGAAGGAAACAAATCAGTGATATACATTATTACTATACTTGGATAACATGTAATAAATAAAAAACAAAGCAAATGGTACTAGGAAGCTGCTTAGCAATTTGCTCACAAAAAAACACAAGAGGCTAATTAGAAAAGGCTACACATAAAGTTCTGTCCCTTCCCTCCAGATCCATTCATTCACCTATTCAAGTATGGGTATACATCAGTGAACTAAAAAGACATAATTCCATGCCCTTATGGAACTTATATACCATCAGTACAAATGGACAATGACATATGTTCAAAGATGTTCATTTATAAAATTTATAAAAGGAAAAGTTTTAGAAACTTAAAATACTGTACCTATTGAATATGATTGAAGAGATTAATATGTGACCAACTGATAATATACTTTTAAGTAAATATGCAATTTATCTACACTTTTTAAAAGCTTATTCATTCTCTATCCATGGCAGAAAACAGCCTATTAAGTCACACAACTTTGAGCAAGATGGGTCAGCCTTTGTCCTACTTTAACTTCTAGTTTTGAACCTGCTCTAATCTTAAGAAACACATTTAATAGAAGCACTGCTCAAAACATGTCTAGGTGTAACTAGAAGTCCTTGGCTACTATAACAAAGATGATCAAGGCATGATGTACTCTCCTGGACTATCTCATTTATTAAACATAGTTCTATTAGAACAAATACCCTATGGGGTAGACTACAAAGACATGCCATGCTCGTGGCTGGCCCCACCAGTGAGGAAACATGCTCCCTTTATTACATACACTGGTTAGAATATTTGAAAGCACTGTTTCCTTATTTTTTGAAGTTCCTTTATTCTATCCTTTCTTTTTCAATTAAAAAAAAATCAACAAACTTAACTTTGTAACAGCCTGCCAGCAGTTTGTGTAAAGAAGCAGGAATGGAAAGATAAAAACAAGGTGTGACTGAAACCATCATATCCAGGTATTATCACCATCTCAGTATCTCCAATATTATCACCAGATTAGGTTGAGTGCCTTTCCAAAAATCCATACAGGGAGGGAATTTCCCAGGTTAAATCCTGAACAGTTATTAAGCCTCACTATCCAGATGGTACATCTGAGCTGTAGGAACACTGGCATCCATTAACACTGCGTATCAAGAACTTATATGAAGTATAAGTATGCATCTTAAAATCTATGACCTCAACAAGAGAAGGTGATCAGATGCTGGGCAAACTACTCCAATATCATGTATCAGGAGACTGAATGGGACAAACTGACATCAAATAGCCTTCTAAATGAAGCATTAAAAAGGGTACAATAGCACTTCAGTGGTATTACTGCCCCAAAATGCAGAACCTGTATCTAAACATGAAGAAACACAACAAACCTAAATTGTGGTCTAATCAACAAAATAACCCAGCTCTGCTTTCAAAAGCATCAAGGTTACAAAAGACAAAAAAACTAAGGAACTGGCCCACGTTAAAAGAAACTAAAGACACATGAAAACTGAATGCAACATGCTCTCCAGAACTAACTTCTGCTATAAAGGACATTATGTAGACAACTGACAAAACGTGAATAAAACCAGATTAGAGAACAGAATTATATCAATTTAAATATCCTAGCTTTGAAAACTGTACAGGAGTTATGTAAGTTTATGTCCTTATTTTTAAATACTGTAGTTCTTAGGGAGAAAAAGACATGATGTCTACCTCTTACCTTCAAACTGTTAAGAGAAAATAAATGCGTGTGTGTGTGAGAGAGAGAGAGAGAGAGAAAAAGAGAGAGAAAGAGGGAGAGAGACTGTACATAAAGGGATAAAGCAAATGTGATAAAATGTTAACGCAAGGTATCTGGGTGAACTTCTTTGTAACATTCTATTTTTCTTTAACTGAAATTATATCAAAATAAAAAAGGCTATACTCAGAGAAGCACTAATCTTCTGATCAAGTTGCTGGCCTGACCCTGCTTGCCACAGAACTTGTTGGTGATAAAATTTTCAAAACACATTCACTGGAGGTGATAAAAGACTCTTTGGTCAGCTTCCCGACATAGATTTTATGTTCTTATGGTAATTATGTAAGAATCACTTGCTGTAGATTTAAAGTTGGATAATACCCAGTGCTGATGTACAAGTGAAGACATAGGAACTCTCTCATGCACTGTTAGGAGTTTAAATCTGTACAAGTCTTTCTGGAAGATTTTTTTGGCAATGTCTATTTATAATTCAAGATGTGAACTACTTTGAATTCCTAGCCATTCCAATTCTGGAACGTTATTATATAGACAGACAATTTGCAACTGTGAAAAAGTATGTAAAGATATTCAATTAAGCATAATTTGTATTAATAAAATTTTCTAAATCTGTATGTGTAATTATGAATAGATTGCTGGTTACATGGCACCTCGCAGTCATGCCTATATACACATACAAAAAGCCATAAGGCTAGTAGCATTAATTTTGAAGGAGGAATGAGATCTATGCTTTCAGCACCTCTCCCCAAGTGCATATATAAAACAACATATACCATACACAAAAGTAAACTCGAAATGATCAAGAACCTGAATGTAAGTCATGAAACCATAAAACTCTTAGAAGACAACATAGGCAAAAATCTCCTGAATATAAGCATGAGCGAATTCTTCCTGAACTCATCTCCTCGAGCAAGGGAAACAAAAGCAAAAATGAACTCATGGGACTACATCAAACTAAAAAGTTTCTGTATGGCAAAGGACACCATCAACAGAACAAAAAGGCATCCTACAGTAAGGGAGAATATATTTGTAAATGGCATATCCGACAAGGGGTTAACCTTCAAAATATATAAAGAACTTACACGCCGCTACACCCAAAAAGCAAATAACCCTATTAAAAAATGGGCAGAGGATATGAAGAGACAGTTCCCCAAAGAAGAAATTCACATGGCCAACAGATACATGAAAAGTTGCTCCACATCACTAATCATCAGGGAAATGCAAACTAAAACCACAATGAGATATCACCTCACCCCAGTAAGGATGGCCACCATCCAAAAGACTAAGAACAACAAATGCTGGTGAGGATGTGGAGAAAGGGGAACCCTCCTATACTGCTGGTGGGAATGTAAGCTAGTTCAACCATTGTGGAAAGCAATATGGAGGTTCCTCAAAAAACTAAAAATACAAATACTATTTGACCTAGGAATCCCACTCCTTGGAATTTACCCAAAGAATACAACTTCTCAGATTTAAAAAGACATATGCACCCCTATGTTTATTGCAGTACATTTTACAATAGCCAAGATATGGAAGCAACCAAAGTGTCCATCAGTAGATGAATGGATAAAGAAGAGGTGGTACATATATACAATGGAATACTATTCAGCCATAAAGAAGGAAAGAAATCCTGCCATGTGCAACAACATGGATGGAGCTGGAGGATATTATGCTCAGTGAAATAAGCCAGGCAGAGAAAGACAAATGCCAAATGATTTCCCTCATTTGTGGAGTATAACAATGAAGCAAAACTGAAGGAACAAAATAGTAGCAGACTCAGAGACTCCAAGAAGGAACTAGTGGTTACCAAAGGGGGAGGGGTGTGGGAGGGTGGGTGTGGAGGGTGGGAGAAGGGGATTGTGGGGTATTATATTTAGTACACATGGTGTGGGGAATCACGGGGAAAACAATGTAGCACAGAGAAGGCAAACAGTGAATCTGTGTCATCTTACTATACTGATGGACAGTGACTGAATTGGGGTATGAGTGGGGACTTGATAATATGCGTAAATGTAGTAACCACATTGCTTTTTAATGTGAAACCTTCATAAGAGTGTATATCAATAATACCTTAATAAAAAAACATATACACCCTATACAAAATTTTTAGTGATAAAGATGAAGGGCAGCAAAAATTCCATTTTGCTCTAGAATCCATTATTCTTTAGTAATTAATTTTGGCTTAGGTAAATAACAAAATAAAATTGCATTCCCTAAACATCAACTGAAGATCACTCACATGCCAAGTCTAGAATACAGGTGTTTTAAACAGAGAAAGGTATATATGTTATGACTTTAACCAAAATAATCTGTGTAGGGGAACCAGTTTAGAAAAATTATGCCAGATTTAAATAAAGAAATTCATGCCCTCATAGAATAGGTATACACTTTTGGTTAGGTTTATCCCTAGGTATTTTATTCTTTTTGATGCAATTGTGAATGGAATTGTTTTCCTGATTTCTCTTTCTGCTAGTTCATTGTTAGTATATAGGAATGCCATAGATTTCCGCGTATTAATTTTGTATCCTGCAACTTTGCTGAATTCAGATATTAGATCTAGTAGTTTTGGAGTGGATTCTTTAGGGTTTTTTATGTATAATATCATGTCATCTGCAAACAGGGACAGTTTAACTTCTTCCTTGCCAATCTGGATGCCTTTTATTTCTTTGTGTTGTTTGATTGCTGTGGCTAGACCTCCAGCACTATGTCGAATAGAAGTGGGGAGAGTGGGCATCCTTGTCTTGCTCCTGATCTTAAAGGAAAAGCTTTCAATTTCTCACTGTTAAGTATAACATTGCCTGTGGGTTTGTCCTATATGGCCTTTATGATGTTGAGGTACTTGCTCTCTATACCCATTTTGTTGAGAGTTTTTATCATGAATGGGTTTTGAATTTTGTCAAATGCTTTTTCAGCATCTATGGAGATCATCATGTGGTTTTTGTCCTTCTTTTTGTTGATGAAGTGGATGATGTTGATGGATTTAGAATGTTGTACCATCCTTGCATCCCTGGAATAAATCCTACTTGATCATGATGGATGATCTCTTTGATGTATTTTTGAATTCGGTTTGCTAATATTTTGTTGAGTATTTCTGCATCTATGTTCATCAGGGATATTGGTCTGTAATTTTCTTTTTTTGTGGTGTCTTTGCCTGGTTTTGGTATTAGAGTGATGCTGGCCTAACAGAATGAATCTGGAAGTATTCCCTCTTCTTCTACTCTTTGGAAAACTTTAAGGAGGATGGGTATTAGGTCTTCACTAAATATTTGATAAAATTTAGCAGTAAAGCCATCTTGTCCAGGAGTTTTGTTCTTAGGTAGTTTTTTGGTTACCAATTCAATTTCGTTGCTGGTAATTGGTCTGTTCAGATTTTCTGTTTCTTTCTGGGTCAGCCTTGGATATGAACTGCCTTTTAAGACAGTGTTCAAGAGGTGAAGAGTGTCATCTGAGGTCATCTGAGGAGAGCACACACAAAGCTCATCATGCCTGCAAATCATGAAGGAAGCAGCCAGACTGCACGGCACAGGAGCTAGGGTGCTCAAGTTCAAATCCTAGCTTTAATGTAAACTTGTGGAAGTTACTTACAACTCTCTCTCAGCTGACTCAACTGAAAACACAGATAAAAGTACTTCCATATAGGATTCTTGTATAGCACCTAAGAGAGTGCTTGAAACTGAGTAAGCACTTAAAACACCACAAACTCATTCAAGACTGAATTACTAAATGATATTTACTCTAATATGATAAAACTTAAATAGATCCTTCAAAACAAATACATATTTATACTGCTTTAAAAATATATAATTAACCATATATATCATAAGGTATTAATATCCAGAATATATAAAGAACTCCTATAACTCAACAACTTGATTTTAAAATAGGCAAAGGACTTGAACATTTTCCAAGAAGATATATAATAGCTAATAAGCACAAGAAAAGATGCCCAACATCACTTTTCACAAGGGAAATGCAAATCAAAACCATAACGAGGTATCACTTCACATCTATTAAGATGGCTATTTGAAAAGAAAAAGCAGGAAATATCAGATGTGGGTGAGAATGTGGGAAACTAGAACCCTTACACGTTGCTGGTGGGAACGTAAAATGGTGCCGCTACCGTAGAAAACAGTATGGTGGCTCCTCCAAAATGTAAACATACAACTACTATATGATCCATAAATCCTACTTCTGTGTATATATCCAAAAGAAGTGAAAGTAGAGATTCAAATACTTGTATACCAATGTTCACTGCAGCATTATTCACACAGCAGCCAAAAATGGAGACAACCCAAATGCCCACCAATGAATGAATAATCAAAATATGGTATATACATACAATGAAACATTATTTTGCCTTAAAGAAGGAATTTCTGACACATGCTACAACATGGATGAACCTTTTAGACATTATGTGAAATGAAATAAGGCAAACACAAAAGGCAATATTCTATGATTCCACTTATATAAGGCACCAAGAGAATAGTCACATTCACAAAGACAGAAATGTAGAATAGTTTGCCAGGGGCTAGAGGTTAGGATAGGGGAACATGGAGAGTTATTGTTTAATGGGTACAGAGCTTCAGTTTGGGACGATAAAAAAGTTCTGGAGATGGATGGTGGTGAAGGTTATTACAATAATGTGAAAATACTTAATACCACTGAGTTGTATACTTAAAAATGGTTAAAATGGTAAATTTTGTGTTATATGTATTTTACCACACACACAAAAAAAATCACACTTATTTTTGCCTTAAATTATGGCTTAGAGAGGGATAAAGGCTCAGCTTTGAGGGATCTTATATTACTGCCATGTCAAAACAGACAGGTAGGTGCCAAAACAAACAAAAGAAGAACATGATGAATATTATGTATATATATATAAATGGTTACTAGTACCATCAAGGCAAAGATACAAAAGGAAAAGGAGTTTGCCCTAGAAATCTACACCTCTCAAGGAAGGTTAACTCAAACAGCATGAAAAACTAGGATTGAACATCTTGCATGGAAAATCCACCACTGATCATAGAAAACTGACTTCCATATAAGGTAAGTTACATAGTTTTCTTTCTTGCACCTCCTCTCTTATTTCACTCCCTCACCTCCAATTATAAGCAGTGAAGGCCTCTTCTCTGTCTCTACAGAATTTCAGAATTTCTGCCAGAGATGTTCAGGTTATCAGTTCTTTGAAGGCTAGGTTAGTCACTTGAAATTTTTTTGCAGGAAGAAATAAATCTGATATTAAGCAGAAGAGTTACTAACTTCTCTCTAACCTTTTGAAATGCTCTTTCCAACCCAAGTGAGACTTAACAAAAAAAAAAGCCAGCAAAAGTAAAATTATATATTTTTTCACTTTACCAAAAATGAAATTAGAAGGCCATAGGATACAACGCTCCTTAAATGGGATTTATTCATCTGTTCTCTGTGGGTTCTACTCTTGAAAATATGTGCAACAGTTAGTATATAATGTAATACATTTGTCTGGGAAGGGGTCCAGTTATCTGCTAACCACTGTCCAGGACAGGTGAACAACAGATGTTTGGCACTGAAATCCCAAAAGATCAGATCCTGAGGATTTCTGATAGGGAAGCTTGACTACAGCAGAGAGGGCCAAGGAGATTTTTAGTGGGGAAGGATATGAAGATAAATAAGTTACATTTCAGGAGGCTTTCTCAGGGTAAGTTCCTACCTTGAAAGAATTAACAGGTCATTTTCAGTTAAAAAAAAAACCCTATTAAGCCAAAGTCCTTGCCATTTTCCAGCTGGACTCTACAGAGTCGTAACACCCTATAAATAAAACTGCTCAAGTACCTGATGAGGAACCAAAGGATAAAATAAACTTAGTGAAATGAGGCTAAACATACAACTAAGCTCCCATCACATGGAAGGAAATACAAGGAGTAGAAAATAAATATTTCCCTATGAAAAGTTAGGTCCAGTGGGCCTCTCCCTAAATTAATCCTGACTCAGACTGTGGCATGAATCACTTGATTAGGTGGTACATGAAGGTCCTTGATAAAAGTATACCTGAGAATGTAGTGAAATGGCCTGCTAGACCACAGACATGAATTTAAAATATATGCTTCTTGACTTGAGATTATTATTGATGATGAAGTTCAAAAGTAGTAAAAATGCTATACATCCCCCCAAACATGTGTTAAGAAGGTACCAAAAGACATGTACAAGAATGTCCACTGCATCACCAGATACAATAACCCCAAACTAGAGAACTTAAGTGACCACTGTCAAAAGACTGGATAAATTAAAAAATAATCATAAAAGAGTGCTATTAAGCAATGAAAGTGAACAAACTATTACCATACCTGTGATAGCTTCGATTACTAGCAAAAGAGGCCAGAGAGTACAGAATTTTATGATTCTATTTATATGAAATTAAAAAACAAGCAAAACTAATCTGTAATGATATCCAGGATACAGGTTACCTTGAGAGAGAGGTGATTAGGGAAGCCTACAAGGATTTCTGGGGAGCTAGCTGCTAACATTTTATTTCTTTATCCATGTCATGGGCACACATGTATGTTAACTTTGTGAACATTCACTTTAATGCATATACATGATTTGTACACTTTGCTTTTCTGTAGGTATATTACTCTACTTTAGAGATAAATTTCTATATATTTTAAGTTTTTTAAATGAATGGCTAGTTTTGAAAAGAAAAGTTCTTTTCTGGATTTTATTCCTACTGTCTTCAATTCTATTTTAACATGAAAATTTTAGAAGGCAGTCATTTCTAGTCCTCAGTTACACCATTCCAGTATGTATTTCATATTAAGAAAAGTTAAATATTAAATCAATGAGGCTGTAAGCCCTTTCCATTCAAATTGCAGATCAGATATTCCAATGATCTACCTTCCCACTTGGTAGGCAAAAAATTAGTATCAACTGTGGTCATCTGGCCAATCATCTATCACAAGGGTATGCATTTTTAAAAAGTCATTAATCATGAAGTGTCATGGAAAAATACTGGATATGTACAAGGATTACAATGTTACTATTGTTAATTTTAAAATCAGCTTCCTTTGCCTGTTCCTTTACCTAAAACTGATATGAAGAGGAAGGAGAATGGTATAAATGTTTTCCTAGATTCTGGTGTCTTTTTTCCTTCTTTAACCATTTAACACACATTTCAGTGCCTATGGTGGCACTCTTCTGGACTTGGAACATAGAGCAGCAAATCAGACATGGTCCCTGTCCATACAGAATATACTACAACAGCAGCTACTAAAGGACTGGCATTAGGCTACATACTATGCATGCATATGTCACTTCATATACATATCAATTTTATTAGGTGCTATAATTCTCATTATATGGATGAAGAAATCAGCTTAGAAACTACCTTGTCCAAGTTCACATTATAGTGAATTTGGTTCAAAATGTAAGTAGAGTATAATGTTCATGATTTCCATATACTCTGCATTAAGATAGAATTTAATTATAGTTCAATTCTGGACACTAACACGTGAAGAAGGTACCCAGGGTATGAACTGTTATGATAGGATTGTAAAGTGTACTAACGGATCCTAGAACTTCCTGTGATATAGTACAGATTTCATTTGCATTAGTGAGTCAACAAAAAGCCTGAAAAGAAACCTTTCGTGACACTCCCACTATTTCAGCTATTGACTAAATTTTAAAAGGTAAAGGGTAAAGTTTTGATTATTAGAAAGTGAAAAAATGTTTTCTAAAAATATTTATGTATAAATACATAAAATTCAGGATATCTAAAGACATCTGCTGTGGGAGCCACACCTTGGCTATTGCATACATACACTTATATAGACACATGTCTACACATACATGTCATAAATTTGATAATCACTCTTGCATTTTTCCCTGTACAAGGTGAATATGTTACAATTGCAGTGGGAACTAAGAGCGTCTCATGACTTCAGTGTTTATACTCTGAATCATTCTACAAAGTACATTTTTTTCTGAGTTCAAAAGGACCAAGAATCTACACAGACATGTCCAGTTTAAGGAACAGGTTTTTGCATTCTTCTTTTTTCTGTTGGTACAAATTATACAGACAACAGTACCAGCCCAACCTCCATCAAACCATGTTTGGCCAATTTCTTAACCAGCCAAACCTCTAACACACAGTTTGGTGTTCTAAAATAGCTGAATTCAGCAGTCCATCTGCCTTTTATTTTCCTTTTAAATAATGCAGACCAAAGCATTTAGGGATAGGGTAGCCAAAATAAGGTCTAATGCGTAAAAGAAAGGCTATGATTCAGATTTACAAGGAAGTAAGCTGTTTCAAAGAAACTTGTCATTAAGGGGTAAAAAAAATGTCAGAAAACATAAAATAGGGCATTGAGTTAAAAGGGAGAATTTTAATAAAGAAAATAAAATGATCAAAATTCTTATGTTCAGAATAGAGAAGATATTTCCAAAATGTTTTGTTACACCACTGCATGAATAAGGAAGTGCCTTTCTGCTTGAGTGTTAATACCCAAAACAATACATTTCTTTTGAACTGTAACTTAGCTTTCTGTTATCACATGTCATATTATAATAATTAAACCTACGTTTGTGGTGAAGCCAAAACCACTCTGAAGAAGTGGTCTTAACCACAATTCACAACTTAAAGAATGGCTTTCTGCCAAAGTGTATCCGAGCTATTAACCTGTCACACTGCTTTCATGCACTGCTAAAACCAAAAAAGCAGGCCCAGCAGCTAGTACATGCTCCCTCAAGCCTCACAGAAGGCCATCAGGCTCTGAAAGGGAAATGCACAAGACGGGCACAACCTGACAACAAACTGCTTTGCCTTGGGCAGTACTACAGGCCGCCCAACTCTCCAACAGCCATCTGAGTAGCCTCTGCTCAGCACAGGCAAAAGGGAAGTTCTGCATTGAGAATCATCATAAAGTGATCAAAAGTATAGGTGCTTTGTAACTTACGGTGGTGAAGCACTAATAAGAGAGCAAAAGCCTTGGGAGCAACGAGAAAAACAAGGATAAGGCCTCTAGTAAATGTAGACTTAACTTTCATTAAGTCTGGGTCATTTATGCTATGTGTTTACTCAGTATTGTGCTGTGCATGAATATAAATTATGTAAACTGCAAAGCTATTAATTTACTAGTTAACTCTCTTGTCAACCACTCTACATCAAATTGTTTAACTACAAAGAAGGAGGACAGTTTTTCTTTGAAGATAAGCTCCCCTGTAGCAACTTTAGTTCTCAACATTCCTCTCTCACCAACTTCTACATATGCTTGCGCCCTTAAAACATGTGTCCCTCTTCTCTACAAAGGAAGTGTTAGTAACCTTCTATCCTCATTCTTGCCTTCCATCACAAGGATTCAAATTGTATTCTCAATTTAGCTTCTATATGTCCATTACCTCATTCCATAAGGTTAGATGAAGCTCTCATTACTACTTATATCCATAGCTTCCTAAACTAGCCTCATTGATCAGATCAGTTAGCAAAAAATAAAATACATCTTCTTATATATGCTCTCCTTTAAGTCTAATCAATCATCCTGAGAGGTTAAGCATTATTTCAAACTTAGAAGGGAAAACAGAAGTTCAGATAGTCACAAGGTAGGACTTTCCCCTAATTCTGATTACATGTTGACTACACTAAGGTTGAATATAAAAGGAAGCCACAACCTGGTCCTTTAACCACTTATCTTCTTTGCCATCCCAAATTAATTGCCCCCCTCCCCGATTTACTGATAAATTAATGCCTATTTGCTTTTTCCATTTAACAAACCACCTTTCATATAAAAATGTAATGTTTCAGGAAAAATCAATTCTTAACCTGTAAACTATTTCTCAGCAAACCAAACTGTTGAAGCTTAAGGATGAAATGCTGCAGTAATACAATTAGAGAAAATGAAACAATGCCATAAGGTTAAATAAACCAGGAAAACCTGTGTTAACAGCTCTAGGGATTAAACAAATCCACAGCCTTTAAGAAATTATAACTAAATATCCCAGTAATGAAAATGCCAAGCTGTTTTCACAATAAACTGGAGATGCATAGTGGATTTTTTAGGCTATAATTTTATGCTGGATAACATTTTAAATGGTAGGAGTATATATTAGAGATATGGCCAAAGCAAAATGCTTATATAAGTCACACTGAAATGAACTCAGGTGCACATAATATTAACACCAAGATTTCAAATGCAAGTCTAAAGACATGAGGTGTTCACTAAATGAATGAAACATAACAATAGCCAAGTCATTTATCAAAAATAACAAAACCAGAAAAATCATCATGAAACTATAGCTCTTAACTACATTATTTGAATCAACTACTGTGAATTAAATAATGGTGATGAACAAACTGACCTAAAATGCCTAGTAAGTTATTTTCTACAATGGTATTATAAATAGTCCCCCAGAGGAGTTTATATTAACTTCACAAATTTTACAATTAGGAGAAAATGGACTATATATTTTACCAAGTCCAAAGAACTAAAATGATGATTAATTTCCTCACCTTAATCAAGCTATCTACTTTCCCCATGGAAAAAGCCCCAAGAAGATACATGCCATAGGTTACTGGTATTATTTGCTCAACAGTAGCAATGTTCTTTAATAATGCATGTTGATGCTTCAAAAAAGTGGTACTTCACGTTTCTGACAGATTCAACAAAGAAATGGCATTAAGATCTTAATGGGGCTACATACAATACCCTTGAAAAGTTGTCTCTAGAAGTTCCCGGTCCTTCATGAAGTTTGTTGAGTCTAAAACTGATTGGAAAAATACATACACCAAGTGCAGGTCTCCAGCAGTTTCACCCTGGCAATTTTTTATTGTAATAATAATAATCAAATGCTAACATAAGACCCATTATGTGTAAGAGAGTAATAATGATGCAGTTAACAAGTTATCTTCCTGGGCTTTCAAAATAGTAAT
Organism: Smutsia gigantea; assembly: GCA_032199065.1. Lineage (NCBI taxonomy): Eukaryota > Metazoa > Chordata > Mammalia > Pholidota > Manidae > Smutsia > Smutsia gigantea. The sequence goes on along the minus strand of JAVSCE010009663.1, from coordinate 19,340 downwards.
TGTTGCTAGGTGTCTTGCCAATGGGTTTCCACCCCGGGCAAGTTCGCTATGGATTCAATGTGACCAAAGAAATTGACAGCAGAATGTTCTTTGGGGTGAAAGGGTTTATTACCCGGCGGTAGGTTGGAGCACTAGCATCTCTGCCTCCGCCCAGAGCACTGGGCCGAGCTCTCTATATAGCACAATAATAGCTATTGCCTAAAGGTGTGGAAGTGGTAGCCTAGCAACAGGCCAGTTACATCATCAGGTGGTTTAAGTTCAGTGAGGATCCTGGCCATAGAAACCCCAACTTCCCTATTCTAGGTATGAAGGAAAGTTTAAGATTGAAATTAAATCTTAATTCTAGTTTGAACTTTGGGATGAAAATCAAAGTTAAAGGGGAATCATTCTAATTGTGGATTTTTTTCCTGATTATCCATCAATGCCTTGGTTTGGCTCTAATATCCTGGCCTGGCCATTACACTCAACTAAGTATTTATTCTGAAAAAGGAATACTACTTGTCCCAGGTCAGCCCTCTTCAGTTTTGGACAACTTCCTAGGGCCTACCTCTTACACTATTTTCACCACATCCTCACTTCTCACTTCGCCTGCCCAGTTTTGGGACTCAAAACATTGTTTACATATTATTCTTAAAAGTAAAAATGTAGAGCTAATATTCTTGTTTGTTCAGGTTGCATGTAAATGAAGGAGAGAGGGAGTTAAGGGTTAAGAATGGAAGAAAGCAGAGAAAGAACACTGGAGTGTAAGAGAGCAGTAAAAAAGAAGAGAAAACAGACTGCTTGAGGAAGTGTCAGAGCCATCAAGCTTAAGAGAAATAAAAGAGCAATGGAGAGTCTAGTGGCCATAAAAGGACAACTGTCCACCTTCTAACAAACCAAATCTGGTCAATTCCAAATATGGAAATGTTTTAGTTCACATTCAGAGCTTTTCATCTGTGGAATATGAGCATAGATCACAATCATTCTTTTCCTACAAAAAAATCTCACAGTTGGTTATCTACCATTGTGAGAAAAATCTGTTGAATTATTACATAAATTATTTCCAAGCTTTGCTCTCGAGGTCCAGGTGTTTTTAACAAAAAGCACCCCAGTTGTTTCATAGTTACTCTACAGCTTCAGTCTCCACATCTATACAATAGGAATGTTAATCAAAACAACCTGGAGGGCTGTGTAAAGACTGAGATAATACTTATAAAACACTTGTAGTAGAGTGGCATTTTATAAATTCATTCAATATTAGCTATTTCACACTCACACTGTCTTGGCCTTTAGACTTACAAGCCTCAACTCACAAAAGAACTTGGTGATGACAAAGTTGTAGAAATTTACATCTTTCAAGACAAGATACTTCCTTAGATATCCACTCCTTCTCTCCATTTGTAAATTACGAGGTTGATAAATTAAGAGAAAACCTGTTCTATCATAACAGGACAGACACCTGTCTTAAAAACCTAGTGTTGCCGAAAGTTCACTCACTGGACAAATAATTACTGAGTACTTGCTATGAGAAGTCACTGTCCAGGGGCCAGGGGTACAGAAGTCAACAAAGCAAAATTCATATGGGGTGAAGGGGGACGCATTGGAATTGAAAATTGGCTCCCCACAGCAAGAACAACAGTTTTTATTGCACAAGTGAATGCTTTCAGTGGATTCTACCTGCTCCAAGTCACCCGTTTTATACATACTTATGTTACCTGCCTCAGACTGAGGTGCCCCTGGAATTTCTCACTTATACATTAGTTTTTCCACTGGAATTTCAACAAAAAAGGAGAATAAAGCTAAATTTCATGCACACTTGATTAATCCAGCTGCTTACCTGCTACCACCAGCATTTCTATGTACGTTCTTAATAACCATCATCTGCCCATTGTTGTGAAAAATTGCAAAAGCACTCAAAATAAATGCTGTGAAAATGTTCTCTGTCCCATCTCCCCACCCAACAGTTCTTCCCCAAGATTCCTCACAACACATAATTAAGGGGCAGGGGTGGTAAGGAGGCAGTTGTCCTTCCTGACCACTATTCCTAAAGTAGCACATCTTCAGTCCTTATTTTTAAAGACTTTATGTTGACATGATAGCTGTTGAAGCAACACCTGAAGACTTGTGGAGGTCAACTAAGCTGCCATTATTTTATTTGCAGTGCTGCCATTTTATCTGCAGTTCCCTCTTCATCAGCCGATAGAGAGCCTCACAGAGCTCACCTGCTTCGATGTGTAAGAATCTGACTACACTGCTAATACGGTCTCCATAACAAAACTATACTGCTCATTTAAACAAGGTGGGCATTTTGAAGAAAGAATGCATACACATTTTCCTGCTCATTTACTCTCTCCTTATAATCCTGTAACGGTTCAATAATTCAAGATAAAACTGACTTCACTGTACTTTTCAAAAGGAAGAGATTCCCTGATTTTCATATTTACTGACACAGCATATTCCAGTTTTCAATTAGTTTCATACTTGAGAAGCAGTTCTAAAGTACTTTGGATATGCCAGATCCCAGACATTCAAAACAGTATTGCTTTTCAAAGTAACGAAATACAAATTAGATTAAGTGGTTAATGCCAACAATACTGACCTTTTACTCAAAAGGTTTTAAAAGTTATCTTCAGAATCTAAACTTCTAAAAATATTCTCAAAGCAGCTAATTTTCAGTGTTAGAGGACATTTTTGACTTGTTTTTAGTAACCCAGAGTATACCAAGATCACATCTAGTAATTAGCATAGTGATTTATGTGCTTTCTTCTAATCCTAGATGTGTCCTTGGGTGCTGCCTCTGGCCACTGATCACTGTTCTGGGCTAATTAAACTAGAATGTAGTTTAATTTTCATTTAAACTACACTTAAAGAGGAAAAATTTAGTGAAAAAAAAAAAGACCAGTTGCTGTCATGCATAATGATAAAAAGGACCCAGTTTTGAAGAAATAAATACTACAAAGTGACAGTGTGAAACCTTGCATTCTCAACAGGATAAGTAGCATGAGGTAGATAGTGATGAAGCTGGGAGTAAAACATGACTGAAATAATGATGAAAAGCCAAGCAATGTTACTGATAAGAGTAGAAAGGAACTGAATAGTCTGGGGAGTTGGGGGGTACTGGGGGAAACAAAGTACAGTTGATCCTTGAACAACATGGGTTTGAACTGTGTGGGGCCACCTTCACTCTCAAGTACCCCCTTCCCCCATCCCCACCCCCAGTAAGTATACTGAAAACATTTTAGAGCTCTGGGCCAATTTGAAAAAAATAAAAGTTTTCTATTCTCTAGCTTACTTTATTGTAAGAATACAGTATATAATACATATACAAATACGTGTCAATCAACTGTTTATGTTATGAGCAAGGCTTCTTTCTAGTCAACAGTAGGCTACTGTTCGGCAGTTAAGTTTTTTGGAAGTCAAAAGTTATATATGTATTTTCTACTGCAGCTGGGAGGAGGGTGTATCAGTGCCCCTAACTCCACATTGTTCAAGGGTCAATTGTCATTTAAAAATCTACTAGCAATATATGCCTGTATACATACACTGGTGGCAAAGACAAGCAACTGTCACCAGTGTAGCTGGCTCACTGGTCAGGTGGTTATTACTTTACCTTCTGTATTTTCAAAACATGATTTCTAAGTTTAGTATATCATACCCAGTTCAGAGCAGGAACTATGTACTGACTCAAATTCTAAGAACTTGCAGAGAAAGAAGAATTCTGCTTATCATCTTTTGGCCTCCTATTTTTGGCACAGATTTCCTCCATTTTTCAACTTCCAAGTGTAGAAAACTAATGTATAAATTCCACTGCTATGAATCAATTCATAGCAGAAGTCCTCATTCTCCTATAGCTTCTAGGAAGAAAGAAACCTGTATTTTAGATACAATCTCCAGACATACATAGGCTGATACTGTCCTACTTTGAAGCTTTATGTATTTTAAAATATTCACCAGAAACTGATCATCTTCACTAAATCTGTAAGGCAAGTATTTACTGTTATGAGGACACTGCAGTAGGCACAGGCAGTAATGGCACAGGCAGTAATCCAAGAAAAATGAAATTTTATATGCTATCAAAATCTTCACAAAAACAGTTCAAACATTTGACTACCTAAAATTTGTATATAACCTGATTTATGCTTAAATTCTTTGCAACATGAAACTATATTTACCATCTGAATTAAAGAAGCACCTACTATATGAAGAAGTCCTAACATATAAGGAATGAGAAAAAGAACTGGATTCACTTTTATCTATGCTAAGAAAACAGTAAATTCCTTCTAAAATTCCCTCTAAATTCCTTTAAAAAACCCAGGCCAGGCAAATGAACACATACACACACACACACAACCCCAAAATACAACGGAAAAAAAAAAAACAAGGTTGCATAACTAATAACTCTTCCCTACCATCAGTAATAAGATTACTGTGCTCATAATCTTGTTTTAAATATGTGAAGTCTTTTCTGGCTGAGGTCAGTTTAGCAACATAGATTATAAGACTGAGTGAGTTTCATACAGTTTCCCAGTTTGATCATTACTAAAATTTAGGTCTCTGCCATCCAGTATATATACATACCCTTTACATATAAGTTTTATAAAACTGAATCATGTGATATATTCATAACATTTCCTATTCTGTTCTTTTTTGCTTCATTTAGTTGCGGGGGTGGGAGGGCAGGCAGCAACTAATTAAATCGACTCCACAGTGGGCTGCCACTGGCAGTTTGAAAACCACTGATCTAGGAGTTGATAAATACCAGAATGCAAGGGGCAGTAAACTAGACACTCTTGCTTGATAAAACAGCCTTGGTCAATGCCATTCAACAGCCATTGCTATTATGTTCTATTTTTCTCACTCCTTAGATATTCTCCTGTAAAAATCTTCATTGCAAAAGAAAAGGATGGTAGGAAGATTCCTGAAGGTGATATAGAAAGTATGGCATACCATTAGAAGCCCAGACTGGAACCTCCCCTGGTCACTTCTCAGCAAGGCAAAACGATAAAATTAAAAGCACTTCTGAGGGACATCTGTGGTAATCAGAGCCATATACTTATTGGAACTAAAACATACAATCAGATGTAAGAGTCAAGGGCAGTCTGACCCAAGATGTGCCACTGTGACATATTTCAGAGCTGAAAACAATTAAGGCCTAAATGACTCAGAAAGAAATTCTGACTCTTCCGAACCTTCCAACTGCATAAAAACAATCTAGATAGAGTACCTGCTCCAGGACTAGAGCTATCACCACAGGTAACTACATCATAATATAACCTAGGAGTGGTAGACAGGGAGGAATGGGGCAAAATCTGTTAAAATTCCTATGTCCCAGTGTTTCCTTTTGGCCCAGCAAACATTTATTTAGCATTTACTTTTTCATATTCCTGTGAATTGCTTCCCTCTTCCTTTAAAGTCTCAGACCCTTACCCCAGACCCTTCCTCCTCCTCCTTGGTTCAGGATGACATATATATGGATTTCCCATAACCACGTAATTAAACATTGGGTTTTTTTCCTCCTGTTTATCGGTCTCATGTCAATTTGAATCTTAAAGCAGCTAGAACTTCAAGGCATAGAAGAAATTTATTCCTCCTCAACACAACATACAGATAAATATGTCTATATTTTGTTAATTTAGCATTTTTTAAACTTGGAACAAATTTTTAAAAATACTTTTTTCTACATTCAGTGCACTCTGATATTTTATTTTCAATTTTAACACATGTCTTAATGCTGGTCATAACCCACTAAGTCGATTTCTTAACTCACTAACAAATGGGTTGAAACCTGCGGTTTGAAAAACACAGCTTTTGAGGATGCACAAATCAACCTAGCAGAATAAGAGGACCATCGATAAATTACCAGTCTTTAGTGGCCACCATCTTTCACTCATGGGAGAGCCCAAAAAATTCAAAACATCAGTCAAAAAGTGATTTTTTTATTTAACTCCAGGAAGATCATAGGAGAAAGGGTAAGATTCATGATAAGAAAAAAATGTAATAGCACCTGACTCCCCAAAAAAGAAGTGCCTGATCTGACACTTAATCATCACCACTGTTAATCTAATGCTGGCATACTACATGCTCAACCATGCACTAAGTGTGTGTGTGTATGTATGTGTATATTGTATATAGGGGTGTGTGTCTATGTATATATACACACATATGTATATAAATGCACACAATGCAATATGTAATTTATAATTATATACTTATTATATTTTTAAAACATAAATTTATGTACTTTTCCAGATCACTTCTAACAACCTGTGAAAATAACAAAATAGTATTAGATCTGAAATACAGGTCAGTTGGCCCCAGAGTCTAAGCTCTTAACCAATAAGCTACAAACTCTTTCAAAGGGTACAGGAGTTCCCAGCTTTGGCTGTGTATCAAGAATCCTCTGTGGAGTCAAAACAGATGCCCAAATGCTACCTCAGAAAGAGATTTAAAAAGTTGAAATAGCAAATATTATAGAGAAATATATTTTGTAAACAATGTATCAGCTACCATTTCCAATCCATTATGTCAGAAAAGATATTTTTGGAAAGTAGATACTACTCTGTGTCATAAGACATAAAATACCTGGTTAAACTGAGTGATTGCCTTGGTTAATAAGCAGTTGACTTTGCCTTGAAGCCCGATTAGATTATTGTCATTACAGACTATTATTTAAGATAAAGCAATTTTGTCTTAGTTTTAATAACTAAAATCCATTAAGAATTTAACTTCTGATATGTCAAAAGGATCTCAACATAAAGTATACTAACTGATACCAATTAAGGACTACATCAACATATTTATGTTAAATTTATCTATCCATGATTTAAACTATCTCTGCAACATTTTTCCTTCATTACCTAAAAGATAAAGAATTCTGAATCCAATGTGTAACATTAATGAATTCAGCATTCCTCCTGGGTTGATTCACTTCGACCACCCTTAAGGAAACATTTAGCAGCAAGCACAAACTACAAAATTAGGAGGTTTCCAAGGTTTCAAATAATTAAGAACTGTTTTTGACTACATCTCTCAAATAAAATGTTATGAATATAAAAACTGTAAAGATTTCTGATGGTTAAGTGGGTAATACGAAGCCTAGAATTGCCACTATTACAACCACAAATAACAGTGGGCTACACACCACAAACACACAAATGATCAACTGTGTATACAGATGAAGATACAATCAATGAAAATTTTTTGAAAAGATAAAAACAAGCACAAACTATAAATGGCCCAAGAATTATTTTGTTTGGTCAAATTAATACTCCAACTGAAAAATTCAACTATTTCCTTGTTCAGGCTACCATAAAATGAAAGCACTGCAGAGAAACTGGTCTATGATCTAAAGCTAGAAAGAAAATTACAGACTAACACATGAATAATCCCTAAATTATTTATTGAAAGAAATTATAGTCCATTACTATTAAAATCTAGGCAGAATATCTACTGCAGTGTCTTCTATAACCGTATCTCAAAAAGGAGAAAAAAAACCACTCATCAAGTCTGTGATACATGAGGATTTTTTAACAAAAAATACTATTGTTAATTGCATAACCATATCTGCAATCTAAATATTCAAATACCTTAAAAAATACAATAGACTTATGAGCATTCATTCTGTCCATGACCTTGAGGTCACTGGAAGATTTCTAAAGCATACCTTTTAATCCACGCCATGGTACTTCAAGAACATGTTAAGGTAAGTCACAGCTTGGAACACTTCGATGCACCTCAAAACACCTCAGCCAGTGTATCTGTATCATTCTCCTTTCCTTTTGAGATCATAATGGTTCCGAAGAACTATTACGCTTCCATTTGAATGATAGTCTCATAATTTCAATGACTTAAAAACAAAAAACAAAAAATAAGGACTTAAGTGTTGGTATGTTAAGCCACTAGTGAACTGTTAACTGCTGCCATGACTAAGAAAAATAAAGAAGCTGCTTGCTACTACTATGTAACACGATCATTTTTAATGTGAACTCTCATATGAATGAGGAATGAGTACATGTCTAGTGATCAGAAAGACAGCCCTCACTTTACTGAGACCTATTAAAAACCACAAAAGTCTCTCTGCCCCAACTGATTCTTCAGTTTTCTTTTGAGGGATGAAAATAACCTAAAAGACAAGTCTGAATGCTTGGCAGGTGTCAGGTCTACCACCGACTGCCTAACTATTCTGTGCTGAATGAGAGCTAGAAATCACCCATACACCTGTATAAAACAGAATGCCACTAATAGACAGCAGGGGTTCCTTCAAACAAAGCCCCTCCTACTGTTAATATTACTGAATCATTTTAAATTCATGCAAGTCATTAAACTGAAAAGAGCCCCAGTTTCTAAAGTTTACTTCTAGGAAGAGCATGTATATCAATGATAGATGGCTATTATGTTTTACTGCTGCATTACCATTGCCTTGGCAGGTTATCTGATCCCTCTTTCCTCCTCACCCCACCCCATCTTTCTTATATAAAACATTTTATTATTAAAATGATACGAAAAGAAGTCTATATATACATTTTAAATCTAAGAATTTACTACGGAGAAAAGGCACTAAGATCACTCAAGCTACAGAAGGTAAAACTGGCAAATTATCAATAATAGACATTTATGTCATAGAGCAATTAAACTTACTTTAAGATGACTGACCAGGAAATTTTTAGTAAATAAAAGCAAGCCACAGAGAGGGGTTTCAAAGGAAAGAAAGTAGCTGGGAGAGGTTTGTTATACTTTGGGTTTTTTGAAGAGCTTCTGTAAAGGTTAATAGACAAGGAATGTGGAAAATGACAAATTTTCCCAGCTAGAGCTAAAAGTGTGTGCTAAGGAGAAAGTCAAACTATTTCCTGTTTGAAAGGGTAGATTCAACTGATGAAAACCTTTCAAGTCCACTGTCAGGAAAATTACATACTTCTGAGATTTAGATTTACTGCAGGTTGTAGGGAATGGAGATTATAAAATGTACGCCACTATTTTGAAAGCTGACAACAGTGCCAGAATTGCATAAAAGAATGAACCCTACCAGAGTAGGTGGGAAGAAACTAATGAAGAACAGAAATAAGGGCCTGGTTCAGTGAAATCGCTACAGCCACAACCATCTTTTTAAGCTGGTCATATTACCATTTTAGTGCAAGCAAGCCCCTGACCTTTCCTCCTCCAGCTTAAAACCTCTTAATGGGTCTGTATATGTTACAACCTCCTGGAAGGACACCCACACTGTTTCCTATACTCTGCTGCTCCAAATAAATGCATTTAACACACAACTATCAGGTAAATGTTCCTGAAGTACAGCTCCTCCCTTGCACATAAAGAATAATGTTAATTGTTGGGAAATAAGGCAAAATATAAATATGTCAGATAAAAGTAAAGAATAAAAAGCCTAGGTCTAAAGCACTTACTACTTCATTTAACTTTCAGAACCCCATTTTACAGAGGAGAAAACTGAGTTAGTGATCAAATGACTGACCCAAGAAACCATGCAATAAGAAAACTAAAACTTAAATCTAGATCTAGCTGAAATGTGGGCACTTTTTCTACAATACTGTTGGGGAATATTGTTGGGGGAAAAGGGTGGTACTGTGCTGACATTTTTTCACAATATGCCAAGAACCATGCTAAGCTCTTGATGTTATTTTTGTTCATCCTGATCTACCACTTTTAGACTGACCAGCTGCCCTCTTTTACAGGTGATGAGACTGAAGCAATCTCACCATCACAGAACAAACTGAAAAGTGGTCAGATAATTGATCTCATATGACCAACTCTAAAATTCATACTCATGCTGCTATGCCAATCTTCCAGAAGCAATCAGAAAAAATTAAGTCCAATAATTAAGTTTATTTTCAACCTGGCTGATATAGCTATAATGTAATTTTACAAATGCTTCTCACTAAAAACTCACTCAATGTATGTAAGTGGTTTTTTGCTATGGATTAGAAAGAGACTATATGCTCATTTACTAAAGCCAGTAAGAAGGATCATATTTCATCACTCAAATCAGAAACTTCATTTGATCCCTAAAAATGAAATCCAGTATTTTCATGAACTTATGCACTTGAAGATCTTACAAAGTTGACTTGGAAATCATAACAGTTATCAATAAAAGTTTTAGCTGACAAAACAAAAATGAACATGAAAGGTGTTTTCCTCAAGAAGGTATACAGCTACATTTTCCCAACGGGGCCCTTGTCTCATGGACTGCTACCAGTCTCAGCCCCATGTGAAGAGAAGCTATTTATTAGCAGAGGAAGGTGAGGCCATTCAGGCAGGTTATCAGTAACTAAAAAACAAAACAAAACAAAACACAAGATGGACAGCTCTCTCCATGCTTCATAACATGATTAAATTAAGAGAGTAACAAAAAGCACTGAAAAAGACCCCAAACTAAGGACAGGGAACTCCTAAGCAACTTCAAATCTGTAGAGAAACCATGTATTTACACTGTATTCCAAATCTACCTGCTAAAGTGATCAACAGAACTACTATGTCACCACTTGGTAGTAAGTTAGATGACTCAAATAAATCATTTTCAGAATTGTAACAAAATCTTACAGAATAACTACATTTAAAGGTTCAAAACTATTCACTAACAAACTTAAAAGGTCATTTTAAAAAAACCTTCATCAATAATAGCATAAGTCATTTTACAAGCATTCAAGTCCAAAATAGTGGATTATTATAGGATTGTCCATCAGAAATTCTGATGCCCGACTATATACCTTTAACCACATAATCAATGTGTATTTAACCATAAAATACCCTATATAACTGTCTTAGAAGTACCGCACGCTAACCGATTGAGCCACTGGAGCCATCCTATGTAACTGTCTACAAAACATTTCACTTCTTACAAGAGACAGAAATAGAAACACATTTCCATGCCAGCTGTTAACAGCTTCCTTTGCTATGCTATGTCTAGAGTGGGGAGCTTTTCTCTATTGTCTTTGTAAACACATCATCTTAACCACCAAAGCCTGGAACACACTTGGTACTAATGACCTAAGTATGTGAAAATGTTTACACCCCATTATGGATACAAGATTGACAACTAGATATAGAACACTGATGATGAAGGGTATGTTTAATGTGTTCCAAAACATTGACAGTCACAAAAATATTTGAGTGAATGAAAGAAAGTATTTAGGAATTGCTTACACATGCTGCAATGACAATATAAAGGACAACAGAGACTTTGAAAGATAATTTAAATTAACATAGGACACCATTTTTTACTACGAAATTTTGTTTTGCTTTGGGCTACTAAATTTATAACACACAAAGCTTATGAAAGTATAAGGTCAGCACTACTGCTAAAGCATAAACCTCAGGAAAGTAATCAGAACAGATGCCAGTAACTTCACAAATTTTTATGATTTCATAAACAGCCTCACAGAGTAACATGAAATGACAATAATGAATACATTCTGATGTTCACTGCAGTATTACTAAGAAAGCAGGAGGAATTTCTTTCCAACAACAAAGGAATGGTCAAATTATGGCACATCCATATAATGGAACAACAGTAAATAATAGTGACACTTAGAGCATGGTAATATGCTAACATATGTGGCTAATTAGTTAAAAGTAGCATTTTCCACATACGTTTGTATACATAATTTTTAATAAACACAGAAAACTCTAAATATAACAAATATGTAATTCCTTTGAGCTCAAGAACCAAGAACCACATAAATGTATTTCCAGCATTTATCACAGTGCCTTTGCAGTTATCTGCACGAAGGTGACAATAAAGTTTAATGGTCAGAAGAATGGGTACTGAAGAAAAGGTTGCATAGGTTTGAATCACAAATCCACACTTAGCAGCTACACAACTTAAGGCAAGTTTATTAATCACTAGGTATCTTAGTTTTTCCTTTTTAAAAAAATGGGATAAAAATAACATTCATGGAAGGAAAAAAGTGAGTTACTATATGTAAAGTATTTAGAACAGTATCTGGCACACAGTGGTAATCCAATGAATGGGGTCGGGGAGGTAAGAAGGAGAGTCAGTGGGTTCTCAAATAACTGAGTAAATGAATGGACACTATTTCTAAATACACATAAAAATGTTAGTAAGCATACACAAATATTAAACAGGGTTTTTCAAACTTTGTTTACCACAATCAAAAATAGGTTTTTACATAACAACCCTGATGTACATTCAGATAGATATAACTTTATTCTATTCTATGTCATTAATTTACTTAAATGCTGGAAGTGATTTCACAACAGTTAGTGGGGTCACTTTCTAAATGGACTCATAAATAATTTCACCTTTATTTTTGCCAACTTTGGTTTTCTTTAAAAAGGCCAAGAAAATTTAACCATTATCAAAAATCTAAGATCAGAAAATACTCCACAAAGAAGTCTTGAATCTTTCACATATTGTGAATTTTGTTGTATAGTCTTTCAAATTTTATTCTTTACTCTGAAACCCCCAGAAATCTCAATAGAAAATGTGTAAGAGATCACTAAAAGGTGACACGGACATTCGCCACCTTTTAAAATACACCAAGGTAGACTTACTCTGGAAGAAATTAACTTTTGAAATGGTAAGAACACACAATTTTAAAAGGTATGAAAGAATGAGGTTGCTGGGTTTGGTTTAACTGGACAACTGCCTTCTCAGGGTCTTTCCTGATCCAGCTTCTGGTCTCCTCCTACCCATACAAATACAAGGCATAGTCTAGCCATACTGGACTTTGCACATTTCTCAGAATTCATCACAGTGTTTCAGATTGCTGGACCTTTGTATATGCTATTTCACACCAAACTCCCACACCCCTGAACTGCAGAAGCAGTGGGTGAAATAGAATTTAACATCACATGATAGTATTTAAAAACATAATAGAAGAACAAAGGAGGAAAAAATGAAATAGGCAAGACTAGGAGTGAAAAATAAAAATTTTAATGTTTTCAGTACCTACAATGATAGATATCCTACACATGCTGAGCAAAGTTGGTGCTTTTACATAAGCTCTCACAGGCTTACTGTATATAAGAAATTTTTTAAGAAGAATACTGAATATTGAATTGATGATGCAAAGTCTTTTAAATTATGTATAATTTAGGGGATGTGTTCTACAGAAACAAATTTTAAACAAGTTTTATCAAAGAAGTTTTTGAAAAAAGTCTTGTTATATAATGACAAAATTAACCATTGCTACAATGAAAGTTATGAAGATCACTTAGTCTAGGAATTTTAACTCTGAACTAGTTTTGCCTGTGCTAATAAGGATTTCAAATCTAAAGCTAAACCTGATTTTGAGTAATTTTTAAGAATCTTTCCAAGAATCACAAATTATCCTGATTCCCATCTTGATAATAAAAGCATAATTCCTATTCTAATTAAACACTGGAAGCAAGGAAGGGGACCATCAAGTGTCATAGCTAAGAGGTTAAACCCAGGTCAATAGACCCAGCAATGATCTAGCAATTGTGGAAGACAGAATATTCAGCTATTTTTACTTCTGAGGAACTCCGAACTGGTAAAGTTCTTTTCTTAAAATACATATCCTTATTTTCAGAAACATTGATTAATTGTCTATCAAAGTGCCTGATGCTACTGGCTGCTCTTAAAGTGGCAAACACCTAGGGTGCAACTGGGATATATCTATATTTTTGGCTAGATTTCTAGGTGCTAGAATTCAGCATGGACAGGTGTAATTTAAATGTACACATGCATATGAGCATAGGCATGTGCACATAAACACACATGCAATCCTTTTTCATATAGGTTAGTGTTAGCAAGTTGTTACCTATCTTGGAGACCAAAACTAGGACACTAGGACAGGGGGGAGGGATGGGGGGAGCAGAAAGGGAGATGGGAGAACAGTAGTTCAAAAGTGCTGAGTAAAGGATGTTAGGGAAGAAAGAAGTAGTTATATGGTAAATCAGCTTATAAATACTTCTACATTCACTCAAAACAAGCACAAAACCAGAAGTTTCTTTCCTTTCTAGGGCTTGAAACTAAGAAATGCTAAAGAGCATGAGTCAAATTCTTATGTATACATTTATAAAAATGTTTATGGATGAATTTTCTCCCTATATTTTCTCTCTCCTTCAGCTTCGCAGCTTAGGTCTCTTTCTGTTTAAAATAAAATGTAAATTTTGGTGGCTTTTAAGACTATGTGGTCATGAAAAGAATGTGCTGTGCTGATGGAGTTACAGACTTGGCGTCAGGAGTTGTAGGTTAGAAACTTTACTGGCTATGTTAACTTCTGACCAGTCACAACTTCTCTGTAGACAACATCAGCCCAGAACTGCAGTAATAATGCTCAAATAATGCTTAAATGTAAAGGCACCTAAAATACTGCCTTCCAGAGAAGGCATAAACATTTACTAACTTTGAAGGCACAATTTGGGTAATCAGTTACTCCTAGTACCACAATTTTAAAATCAAAATATTTTCCTAGTTATGTTTTAATTTAATGTTCAAGAAATACTTATGCTTTAAGTTTAAAAGATTTTTCACATTTATATTTATTCCAATTATGTGGGTCATGATCCAATCTGTAGCTCTTATTCATGCCTTAAAGCACTCTCTCCTTTCTCTTGACAAATTCATTAGTTCAACAAATATTTGAACATCTACAATGTGTCAGCCTTTTATAAGCACTAAGAATATCTCAGTGTACAAGTAAGACGAAAATCCCTGGCAGCACAATCTACAGTGTGATTAGAATGTCACATGGTTGTAAATGCTATAGAGACAAACAGAGAAGAAGAAAAGGATAGGGAAGACAGGGGATGGGATACAATTTTAAATAAGCCCTCACTGAGGAATCATTTCAACAAATATCTGAAGGAGGTGGTGAAAGGAGTGTTCCATGCAAAAGAACCAGGTCGCAAACCCCTGGTAGGAGTGTTTAAGAAGCCCTGGTAGGAGTGTTTCAGCAAGGAGACCAGTGTGCATAGATCACAGAGCTTGCAGGAGAGGGTATTAGGAGATGAGGCCATGTGAGCTTGTGTGAGCATAGGTGGGACTGTGCATGTGCATATTCTTGGGGACACCACATATCATGAAAATCTTGCGCTTTTTACTCCAAATTTTGAGTTGATGAAGATGAAGATCTAAGCGGAGAAGATATGCACGCATGAATGAGTCTGGCTGCTGAACAGAGAAAGTCTATAATACACAGAGGAAAAAGCAATATAGACAGTTAAGGGGGTACTGTGACTATATATATTAAAGGTGACAGAGGCTTACACCATTGGGGAAGCAGTAGAAGTGTCACAGGTGAAGAAACTATGGGCATATTTTTAACACAAAATTAACAGTATTTGTTGACACAATGGATTGTGGGTCGAGTTGAAGAAAAAAAAGAGCAATGGTGACTCCAAGGTTTCTAGCCTGAGCAACCCAATTGGTGGAGTTATTTACTGAGATGGGGAAGATTTCAGGAGAAGATTAAGGAGGGGGTGGGGGTGGTTTCAGTAGTTCAGTTTGGAAATAACTGGGTATGTTCAGATATTCTAATAGAGTTTACCACAGTAACGTGTGTGTGTGTCGGGGGGTAACAAGTTAAGTTAGCCTATTTAGTGACAGGTTAAGTTAGTCTATTTAGTTCTTGCTTGCAATTAGATTTTTTAAAAACCCTAATGATGTTAAAGTATTATTTATTAAACAAGTGTTCTAAGTAACAGCATTTTAATTATGTATCCTCTGCCATCTGCACTTGTCAGTATTAAATAAAAGATAATGTGGTAAGAATATTTAAGATCTCTAACTAGAGAGATGAACTTAAGGGAGATGGTACATATTCCAACACTGCAGAAATGAAACAATAAAGACAATTTCAGCTAAGAATAGTACCCTATTATCTGATGTTCTCCAGCCACCAAAATGCCTCTCACTCCCAAACCCATAGAACTAGAAATAATACATTTCACAGACAACATTTATGGAGTGCTTTCCACATGCCAAGCATCTCATTTGAATTACCAACTACCTTCTATTAGCTTATCTTTTACAATGAAGCTGAAAGAAATTAATAAAGCTACAGAGCTGCCCTATAACTTTAGCCATCATAGCAAGAACTAGTTTAAGAGTCTCCAGAGACTTCTTTTGATCTGTCTTCATACACATTTTGTATTATCTTCATGCTTTTCAATCTTCCAGTGCCAACTGTCAGGAAAATTTGATGTACAGTAATTTGTATCGCTATACATTTTAGCAGAAAAGGAGTATCTAGGAAAAGCATGTGTTAATGAGTTCCAAAACATAACATGAAAATTTTCCTAAGATGGAATTATGTTGAAATATATTAATAGAAGTCACATTTTCAGACTGTGGATCCACAGTTACGACTCTGCTAAATAGATATGGACTGCAGAGAACCTGGAAAGTGAATTATGTGTTTTCTAAGTAGTAATGAAAAAAAAAGAGAAAGGAACCTCCTTGATACACTTATTCTCACCTCACTGGTCTCATTTTAACATAAATAGAAAATTACTGCCACAAAGTAATACGGATTTTGGAGACAACTGCACAATTAACAGGCAACACCTACTTGAAGGCAACTCACTCATCCCCTTTCTATGATACCCATATCATTCAAGTTATTTCATTAGATGCTGGGGCCATTTCATCTATCTAACAATTCAAATTTTTTCAAAACAATTCTTCAGTCAACCAGAGTAGAACATGTATTACAACAGCTTCTCTGTTTTAGGCACTTCACAAAGTGTACAAAATTTTGTACATTTTACTTAATAATCCAATGATTATATTAAAAACCTCAGGTCTTCTAAATCCTGTTTACTTTAGATATACCTTTGACCATTAAAGTGTCTATCACTTGTATGATAAGCATTTTAGGTCATTTTTCAATAGCCATGACATATCTGAGTTGTACAAAGTAAGATCCTCTGTAATCACCCTTGTGAAAACACATTATTTTCTAACAGTGGATATATGCAAGAGTGCAGTGGTTTGCACAGTTTTATCAATTTTATTATAACTACTCTCCAATAACTAAAGAAACGAAACACAAAACCAACCCTCCTCAATGCAAAAAAACCCTTTAAAGCAATCCAAGTGTCTACCAGCAGATGGACAGATTTTTTTTAATGTGGTATATGCCCACACTGGAATACTACTCTGCCTTAAAAAGGAAAGAAATTCTGACACATGTTATAAGTAGATGAACCTTGAAGACATTATGCTAAGTGAAATAAGCCAGCCACAAAAGTAAATATACTATATGACTCCACTTCTATGAGGTACCAACAGGAATCAAATTCATAGAGATAGTGGTTGCACCATGGTTTGGGGTAGGGGGAATGGAGAATAATTAAGGGGTTCAGAGTTGCAGCTTAGGAAGATGGAAGCATTCTGGAGATGAATGTTGATGGATGTACAAGAACATATACCCAAATTTGTAACAGTGGTTACCTCTGGGGAAGGGGGTAGAATTGGAGGGCTTCTAAACTATAATAATGATATAATGATGAATATATACGAATTGATGAATAAATAGCCAGGAAGAGCCTATACAGACAAGATAGATTCTCACCCCTGATTTATTTGGCCTGATCTAGTTTCTCCTCTATTTAGCCAATGATACAGAACTTAACTGAATGGCAGCAGCCACACAGAACATAAGTGCATACACGGATCTTGACACATACTTGTCTTGACCCAACCTCCCTAAGAGTATTCTGAGCTGCCAGTGACACACACTCATTAGGTCCAGCTCTAGCTGAGTTGAGAAAACAGCCACATTCTCACTCTATACCACTATCTCAGGCTTATGTTGCTTTCTGTTTTCTTCCATTTAAAAGAATGTTTACAAACACCGAGCACTCATGGTTTCTGAATAAACTCATCTTCC
Organism: Smutsia gigantea; assembly: GCA_032199065.1. Lineage (NCBI taxonomy): Eukaryota > Metazoa > Chordata > Mammalia > Pholidota > Manidae > Smutsia > Smutsia gigantea. The sequence goes on along the minus strand of JAVSCE010009663.1, from coordinate 1,527 downwards.
TCCAACAAGAACCACATCCTGACTGGTAGGTTCAGAGGACAGAGTACTCAAGTATCCCTAAACAAAATCTCCTGACTTCAGATTTCCAGAATTCATCTTCCTCTAGCATAATTTAAAGTTTAAAACTAAGAAGAGGAAGAAGAAATTCTTCATGAAGACTCCTTCGCTGAAGCTCCCAGTCTGAGCTAATCATTCCTTTTTCTTCTGTACCTCAATGTTCCACAACTGCGAAATGTGTCTATTACATGAGCCACTGTGTTTTTCCTGACATTATAGTTAGTTATGAGCATAACTGGATCCCCCACCGAGGCACAAGATACTGAGGACAAAACTGTCTATCTTTAATGAAACTTAAGATGTTCAAAGTTCTTGTCTACAACAAGTTTTTAAGAAATGACTCCTGAATAGAATTTGGTGAAAGAGTTCAGTGGATGACACTTAGACAGTCCACCCATGGGATGTGTTTAACTTCAGAATGAAAACGTCAGTAGGCAGTATCAAATCAAACGCGCAGAATCAGTAAGAAGTTTGAATGGGTTCCCATTTGAACATTTTTGTTAAAATGAAGCTTTGAATTGAAGAGAGACTATGAACCTCAAAAACCATATCACAGGCAAAAGTAGAAAAGTATAAAACTTTTAATGGTATTTAAATAGAAAAAAAAAGTTCTCCCCTATTGTGACCTAAGGAAAAAAACCTGTTTTATTCCCTTTACATCACAAGAGCTAAATACAATTATAGCTTCTGCATATTCTTATTATTTTAATAGTAAGTTTTCTGTGTAAAATCTTTGCCAAGAAAGAAAAATAAAAATCTCATTTGCCACATTTGGTAGTTTTCCTTGTGACCAACATTTGACGGTAAAAACAAAACCCTGTCTTCTTGTAAATATTTATATTAAATATAATCGAGAAGAAAATAAAAATGATTTGAAAATGTTAAACTTGCTGACAGTGTTCCTTGGTAGTGGTGTAAGTTATGGCATGCTCTGAAGCGTACTGTGAATTACAATGACAACTGTAAATAAGAGCTAATATTTTTATTAGCAAATTTAATAAGACTGTCTATTATCTCATTTATTTACTACCAATTCTATGAGTAGGTATAATTATTCATTTTACAGACACAGAAACTGATGCTTAAAGATGTCAAGTAACTCACAGAAAGTGACATTTAAGTGGCAGAGCCAGAATTCAGACTGATCAGATTCCAAAACTAATTACTTACCTGCCATTCACCCTATGCCTTTAACAAATCAAATCAAAACAAAAATAAAGTTGGCTCTGCTACAGCATGTCTTCTTGCTCTGAGTGACTTCTTAGACAACCAGAAAAAGGGAAATGATGTTGGTGTAAAAGGAAGTTATGTGGCCTTATACATGATTTTTCCTAACATACTAATGTTTTGAGGCAACTGAGAACAAGCTTTTTCACAATTAAATATAAAACCTTAGTAACAGATACATATTTTAAGGGGGGAAAAAAACATGAAAAAACCTTTTTTTAGGACTTTTCTTTCTTATAAGGG